>LR738713.1:473026506-473063196 GCA_902687465.1 Secale cereale | reverse complement strand
GGGGGGGGGGTTCTTTGTGGTGTGAAGAAAGAGAGTTTTGATGTGATTACCTGGAAGAAGGGCATATTTATTCTGCAAGTTTCACTCTATGATAAAAAAATTAAAAAAAGATGGACCTTATGCACTGTTTATGGTGCTGCCCATGATAGGGATAAGGAAGAGTTTTTGAATGAACTTTCTACCTTTTGTAGTCATATAACAACTCCGTTCTTAATTGGAGGAGATTTTAACATACTTAGGCATGCAGGAGAGAAGAACAAAAATTGGCATCATTGTCCTTATTTTGACTGGTTTAATTCCATAATCAATGTCATGTGTCTGAATGAGATGCATATGAGTGGGGGATGTATACTTGGACCAATAATCAGTCCCACCCAACACTTGAGAAATTAGATCAGGTCCTCATGAGTAGCGACTGGGAAGACTTGTTTCCTCAAGTGAATATTAAGAAGCTAGTGCGAGACATGTGAGATCATAATGCTCTCTTGCTGTCCACTGACAACCATGTTGTTAGAACTCCGTAGACGAGAGAGTTTAGATTTGAACTCAGCTGGTTGAAAACTGAAGAATTTATGCCTCTCATGGAGTATATTTGGAACCAGTCTGTTAAAGCCACCGACCCTATTGATATTTTGAATATCAAGTTGAAACGCATTAAAAAGTTTTTTAAAGGCTGGGGTTCGAATAAGTTCGGTCATGAAAGAATCAGGAAACAAAAGATTAAAGGAGAATTGCAAGATATCGAAGATATAGAAGAACAAGGAAATGTGGACCCAGCCACCTTGTGTAGGAAAACTAAACTTTTGGTTGAGTTGAATGAAATCCTAGTTAATGAGGAATTGTTTTTGTTACAACAATCTAGAGAACGCTGGTTACTTAAAGGTGATAGTAACACCGCTTACTACCAGAAGATTGCTAATGGTAATAAAAGGAAAAATACCATACATTCTTTGAATGTTGGTGATACTGTTGTGGAAGGTACTGATAATCTTTTAAAACATGCCACAGACTTCTACAAGTCCTTGTTTGGACCTGCTCCTGGGAATTTATTCCACCTCGATCCAGGGGTATGGAGGGATGAAGAAAAACTGGATGAAGCTGATAATATGATCTTGACTAAACCCTTTTCAGAAGAGGAAGTCAGAACTGCTCTGTTCTCAATGAACAGTAACAGGGCCCCTGGTCCTGACAACATCCCTGCTGAATTCTAGGAGATTGTTAAAAAAGACATAATGGGCTTATTTCTAGCCTTTCATGAGGGTAAGCTAGATGTCCATAGATTAGACATATATGGCATTATAACTTTGCTTCCGAAAGTCAATGGGGCCAATAAAATTCAACAATTCAGGCCGATTTGCTTACTCAGATGTCCTTATAAATTGATTGCCAAGGTGCTTGATAATAGAGTGGCCTCCTATGCTGATGTACTTTTCAGTAAACATCAGAATGCGTTCATTAAGAACAGAAATATTATGGATGGGATTATGTCTCTCCATGAGATCCTACACTATACTCATGTTAGGAAAAAGGTGGGGATTGTCATCAAGCTAGATTTTGAAAAAGCTTACGACAAAGTGAACTGGGAATTCCTTATGAATGTCTAGAGGATAGAGGCTTTGGTAGCACTTGGTGTGGGTGGATGAGGAAGATCATACAAAATGGTACAGTGAGTGTTAAATTGAATAACACATTGGGGCCGTATTTCCAAAGTTTCAAAGGAGTTAGGCAGGGGGATTCCATTTCTCCGTTCCTATTCAATATTGCTGCTGAATGCCTATGTAAAATGGTACTTCAAGCACAAAAGAATGGGCTGATTACTGGTTTAGCACCTGAGCTTATGGATAATGGTGTGGCTATCCTGCAGTATGCAGATGACACAGTGTTGTGCATCGAGCATGATCCTGAAAAAAGCCTTGAATCTTAAAATTCTACTTTATATGTTTGAACTTATGTCTGGTTTAAAAATCAATTTTCAGAAAAGTGAGATTCTGAGTGTTGGGGGGATGATAATATCCTAACAACATATGCAGACATGTTCAATTGTCAAATTGGGCATTTTCCCATGAAATATTTGGGAGTTCCAGTAAGTTACTCCTCTTTGAGAGGGGTGGATTGGGAGTTTCTGGAAGAGAGATTCATTAAGAGATGCGAGTCAGGCTTGGGAAGCAATGCTTCTTCGGGCGGTAGGCTAACCCTACTTAAGGCTAACATTTCAAGCATTGCTTTCTACTACTTGTCTATGTTCCTTCTTTCGAAAACCATGATAGCTATACTTGATAAGCACAGGAGAAGATTCTTCTGGCAGGTTACTAAGAATAAGAAACGGTATTATTTGGTTAAGTGGGCTAGAATTTGCCGTTCCCAAAGTAAAGGAGGTTTGGGGGTTAAGGACCTTCATAAGCAGAATCTGAGTCTGCTTACGAAATGGTGGTGGAAACTCGAAACAAAAAGTGGCTTGTGGCAAGACATAGTTAAGGCCAAATACTTTAGAAAATATACTGTTGCTTCCATTAAGGGGAAGATCAATGACTCCCCATGTTGGAAAGCTGTTATGAAAGTAAAGGATTAGTATATGGCTGGGAGAAGGGTAATAATCCAATCTGGGAATATTTCCAGACTTTGGATGGATCCGATAGGCGACCGGATACCTTTTGCTCAGCAATTCCCTAGATTATTCTCCATTTGCAATTATCCTGAATGTACGGTCAAGTCTTGTTTGGGGGCTTACCCTCTATCCTTCTTCCGAAGAAGATTAAATCTTGAGTTGGAGAGACAGTGGCGTCAGATGACCCATATTCTGGAGAAAACTTGTGTCTCCGATAACAATGATAAAATCAAATGGGGATTAGGATCTAAGTCTTATTTTACTACAAAATCGATCTATTCGTTTCTGGAAAGAAGCATCTCGGGGTGTGATTATCGTTGGATGTGGAAGGCACGTATGCCTCTAAAAATACAAATCTTTATGTGGCAATTGTCACAGGATGCTATACTGAGAAGAGATGTACTGAATCATAGGGGGTGGAAAAAAACCCTAAGTGCTCGTTTTGTACAGAGAGTGAAACAGCTCAACATTTGTTCTTCACCTGCCCTGTTGCCAGGGTGACTTGGAGAGCTGTGGCATATATGGTTGGTACTGAATTGTGCCCTAACAATTTATGGCAAGCCTACTCTTGGTGCTACTCCTTTCTCCGAGATGGAAAGATGTTCTATACTATTGGGATTGCAGCTATCTGCTGGGCTATTTGGACTCATCGTAATAGAGCTACTTTCGAATCTATCCCTCTGAAAAATCCTTTTGAATGTGCCTTTTCTACATGTGCTCTTCTATGTTATTGGGCAGGGATGATGAAGCAGCAGAAGGATGCAGATGATCTGAGGACAGGAGCGGACATGCTGAAGAATAGCACCTCAAGGCTGATGCAGATATGTGCGGCGGCGCATCAGGAGAGGGGGGCTTGCTGAGCTCCAGATCGATTCCCCGCCCCAGCTGAGCATAGTTGTTTTGTTGCCGTTGGTGGCTGATATGCCGTTTATGCTGCTGATGTTGGACAGTTCTGTAAGGTTTTGGATGTTGTTAGAAACTGAATTGGTGTCGTCGGGTTTTCGCCCTGCAGTGAGTAATCTCGATGGCGAGTGCTCACAGTGGGTTTCCCGACGATGCTTGAACTCACTTTCCTCTTTCCTGTTTCCTTTTCCCTGGACAGACTGATGTATTTCCGTTATGTCGCAGTAATGGAAAGGGGTTATGCCCGGTTCAAAAAAATGAAGGGAGATGATATGCTGATGCAATATTATCATCATATTACCTATCCATTTAGCAAGCGTCCAATGCAGAACTTGGTCAGTACTTGTAAGAGCCACGTCCCTGCACAGGCGAGCAAACCATTCTACAATGGTGGAAGGAACATAGCCTGACCTACCTCACAATCGCTCGGATGGCACGTGATATATTGGCAATACCAGCCAGTACTGAATGCAGTGTAGCAATTAGGACTGCAAGACGAACAATTTGTCAGTCTAGCAAACACTGGGTTGAGAAGACTGTCTGTACTCGGGATTGGCTCACATCTTATGGTACGACATACACTTGCTTTTCCGATTGTAGTCTGATTACAGGCCTGCACTAACCTCAGCCTTTATGTTACCATAGGTTCTTTGAGTGAAATGCCAAACGGTGCTCTTTTTGAGTGAATACTCCGACCTTCTGAATGTTCCATGTAAGCTGATTTCCTTCTTTTTTATCCAAATTTACGAACGTAACATGTCCTACTAGCAATGGCTCAGTGTTGCCTTTCCACTGTAGTATTCAAGAATGGCAATGAAATCCTCTCACATGACTGTCTAGACTTCAGACAATTTTGCGGCAGTGTGATAAGTTCATCCGATAACTTGGAATTTTTGGAGCATGCTAAGTTCATATATTAGTAGTTCTTATTACAAATGGAAGAGTGGTCAGGCCTTTGTACGCCATCTGATGATTTATTTTGGCGCAAAAGTTGAGCACTATTCCTTGTATACATTTCATCTGATTGTCCTTGGCTGTTTTATTTGGATGCTTACTCGTATCCTCTTCAAGCGAACTCCAATTTCTTCAGCCCTATATTAGTTTACTTTTACTAGGTATTTGGTGGTTTGTGCGCCAGTTTGACTTGTTCGTCGAGCAAGGTCAGACTTCTTCTGAAACTATGATTCACCACCGTGCCTGCTCACACCGCTCTCTGGTTTATATCATGTCTTGTGTTTTTGGTATATGTCTGCTATATGTTTCATTATGTTAATATTGCATGTTGTGCCACATGTCGCCATCTATTTCATGGTTTACTAAGTAACTATTTGAAAGGATCGATATGGTTGACTAGAGGGGGTGAATAGGCAACTAACAATTTTTAGTTTTTCTTAACCAATTTAAATAAACAACAAAGTAAGTTGTCTAGATATGCAACTATGATGACAACTTATAGGAAGCAACGATAACAACCTCACAAGCAAGCTATCTAAGATAAACAATGAAAGCTTGCACAAGTAAAGGAAAGAAATAACCACAAGTGGAGAGGTGAAGATGAGGATGTGTTACCGAAGTTCCTTCCCTTTGAGAGGAAGTACGTCTCCGTTGGAGCGGTGTGGAGGCACAATGCTCCCCAAGAAGCCACTAGGGCCACCGTATCTCCTCACGCCCTCACATAATGCGAGATGCCGTGATTCCACTAATGGTGCCCTTGAAGGTGGCGACCGAACCTTTACAAACAAGGTTGGGGCTCTCTCCACAACTTAATTGGAGGCTCCCAATGAAACCCCGGAGCTTCACCACAATGGAATGTGGCTCCGAAGTGACCTCTTCCGTCTAGGGTGCTCAAACACCCAAGAGTAACAAAATCCACACAACAAAGTATGGGGGAATCAAGTTTCCTTTGGTGAGAGTATAGATCTAGGTCTCCTCCTTCAATCCCTAGCAAATCAACAAGTTTGAGTGGCTAGGGAGAGAGATCACGCAAGAAAGCTTCAAGGGGATTAATGGAGGAGAGAGAGAGGCAAGAGGTAGGTGGGAGGTGGGAGAAGGACCTCCTTAAATAGGGTCCCCAAGATTCCAACCGTTATGTGCAGAAATGCACTGGGCCGGTACTTCCGCACAAGCCATCGGTACAACCGGTGTGTGAAGAACACCGCAGCCATGGCACCAGGGCGGTACTTCCGGTGTAGCACACGGTAGTACCGGTCTTCTGGAGAAAACCGGAACTACCGCTCCACCACCGGTCAACTACCGCTTTGAGTCCAGAAGTTTTTTAACCAACGGCGGTAGTTGGGGTGGTGGTAGAGCCGGAACATCCGCTGGGGCAGTAGCTCCTGAGTGGTGGCAGTTCAGGCAGTACTACCGCACTGAATACCGGTAGTACCGGTTTGTCGAGAGGACTCTGGTACTTCCGGGCCACCACCGGTCCACCACCACACCCTGTACAGAAGGGTGTCACCCCTCTGCGGTACTAGGGGCGGTGGTTCAACCGGAACTACCGGCCACCGGTACTACCACTGTTAACAGCGGTACTACAGAAGTAGAGAGGACTGCACACACACATAGAACCAAGGGGACCTCTCTCTCCTCGAACGAAGGCAATATGGTGGGTGCATAGTAACTGTGTACGTGACTTGATTCATCCAATACCTTCCGATGTGGGTTCCCTCTTAATAGTACGGATTTCCTACGACCAAGGGAAACAAAAAGCGTCAGAAACTCCGTCTTCGATCTTTTCCTTCTAGAGGGAAGGCCTAACCGTCTTGCGCCACACAATGTGTGCCTGAGTAATATATGACGCACGATTAGTCCACACATGTATTGTCATCATCGCCAAAACCCTAGGCAAGAGATGCCCTTACAATCTCCCCCTTTTTGGTGAATGATGACAACCACACGAATAGCACGGGGGATCTATAAAATGTAGGCGGAGCTCCCCCTGAGTGTGAGCACTTATTCAGAGTTTGCTTTTGGAATGCAAAAGTGCTCAAACTAGGATCAATGCTCCCCCTAGATTTTATAAACCAACCAGCGACCACAAACCAGCATAGTAGACAACAAAGCATATGATTGCAGAGAAAGAGCAGAGAGCTAAATATTAGATCACTGATAATAAGCAGGCTCTTCCGAGATAAGTGCATAGATAAATAGATAAGGGCACACATGTCTCACACCATGCACAAGGTCACAACACATGATAAGTACACATGACATAAATAAAAGGTTCAATACGAGGAAAGTAACTGCAAGAAAACCCATGCAACTCCCGTGACCTAATAATTCTCTCCCCCTTTGGCATCAAGCACCAAAAAGGAAAAGAGCGAAACTAACTCCCCAGGCTCAGTAATGCTCCTCGGCTGTCGCAAGGGAATCATCAGAATCATCATCGTCAGAGTCCTCAGACTCCTCAGCCTCCTCAACATCCTCGGCAACCTCAGCCTCAGTATCCTCAACATCCTCAGTCACACGAGCAGCAGACGTAGTGGGCTCGTCATCAGACTACTGGCAGTTAGCCAAAGACCACTTCTCCTCAGGAGTGATGCTCTTCTCAGAGCCACTCCGCACACCTGGCACATTGAGGTGCTTCATCATCTGAATCTGTCTGCAGCGCGCCATCTTCTCAGACACATGGGTCTTGTAGAGCTTCTTCTGAATATGACTCTGTAAGCAGAAGGTCTTCTTGACCTTGGCAGTCAGCTTCTCCACCCAAGAGGGCTTGGCCCCCGCCTCCAACTCAAAGTCCTCGTCATCCGAGGTAGCAAAAATATCCTCCTCATTCTCCGCATGGAAGCGAGGAGCAGCATGTTTCTTCTTCCTCAGCAACTTGACCTCATGCTCCGTGAGCTTATCAGGAGTAGTAAGAGGCACTCCAGGCCTCCGGACTTCCCAAACTTAGTATAGGAAGCGCATCACAAACGGAGCGTAGATAGGTACCTTGCGGTACCAAACACAGTTGTACATCTCCTCCCACATCCACTTAGACACATCGAAAGTGATGCCTTTGCCCCGCTTGGTCTTCATGGACACAAGCAAATCCACCAGATATCCATAAATATCATCTTGGTTCCCAACCTTGGGCAGCAGCACACAACGGAACACACGGTGGAGAATATCATAGACAGGTAGAAGATCATTTGATTTACCCACAATGCCACAGCCAGGGGTATACAGAGGAGCAAGTTTCACCTTATCCACGGGGTTGGCTCGGTCGTGAGGACGGATACCACCTTGACCCTCCAAACCAGTGTCAGCATAGCCCAGAGCATTGCAGAAAGCACTCCAGGGAACATGGAAGAACTCATCCCGGCACATAAAAGAAAGGTGACGCTGATCGTCACTGCCGAAGTGGACAGTAGCATAAAACTGATGGACAAGCTCCACATCAAAATCACAGCGCAGCTCCATGAGCTTGATCAAGTCAAACTCCTCACATACCTTCAGAGCCTCCCCAAAGTAATCGAGGTTGTTCCTCCAACGCTCAAGGTCAATGGACCACATCCGGGTGAACTTGTTCTTGTGGTGCTCGAAGATTTCAGACACAATCCTCATTTGTAATTCATTTCGGAACTGAGGGTTATTCCAGCGAGGAGTTGGTGGTCCGGTGTAAGGATCCTGAAAGCGAAACTTCTCCCAGTCCGGAAGCTTCCACTTATGCATAGGTAGCGCTTCACGCTGCTTGGCAGCAACTGACTTCTCCCGGTGAGTGGTTTTGGTGGGGACCACTACCTCGCGATCTTCTTCATTGTCAGCTGGCCTCTTGTCCCTACGAGCCCTCTTCCTGGTGTTCTCAGCAGCACGAGAGCTAGAGCCACCTGCAAACGCACACGGAGAACACAAAGCAACCCAACAAAGATGAGAGGAATGTACACAAGATCAGAAGAATAATTCACGGGTATGTAAGTAGAATAGAAATAGAGCATATATGTTCAGAGCAACCGGTAGTTCCGGTTATTGAACCGGTAGTTCAGGTCCAACGGTAGTACCGGTCATGGAGACCAGTAGAACTGCTGAGAGCGGAACTGCCGAGTTGAAGGAGAGGAACCACCCGATCTCAAAACTAGATGCACTATGTCTATTACTAACTACGCACAAGTGAATAAGGGTTCTATAAGGATCTCTCCCACCAAGCATTTAGCCAAAAATGAGGGAACACTAGCATTGCCCTAGAAAGAGGATTCAGGGACAGAACGCTAAAAAGAGAAGAACATGACAATACCGGTATCCATGGGAGGAGATCGAGGAGGAGGTGGCCTCCACGGAGCAGATCCGATGAAGGGCCGACCGATCTGAAGTGCCGGAGGGCGCTTCGGGGCAGTGGGCGGAGCAACCGGCGGCTAGGGCAAATGGAACGGATGGGCGCGAAGGGGAAAACAGAGATACCCCTTCGCCCCGCACTATTTATACCCACCCAGTTAAGCAGCCGGTAGTACCGGTCCGGGGACCGGTAGTACCACTCCAGGAGCTACCTGGTGGTTGGGGCGGTACTTCCGCGTGAAGCGGTAGTACCGCGCACCAACATCGGTAGTACCGGCCAGGGGTACTAGTCTGAGTACCATCGGTAGAACTGCTGGCTCTAGACCGGTAGAACCGCTGGGCTACAGCCCGGTGGTAAAGCGGTAGAACCGCTGGTACCACCGGGTGTACCGCCAGGAAGCAACAGCCCACTCCAAGATAGCAAACTTGTGTACATTTGGAATAGATGGCTTGGATGAGAAGGCTTAGGATGGAGCTAGTCACTATAGTATGATGGTGAATACTCCAAGACCCATTGGAGAATTCACACACCTAAGAACACTCAAGGGGCTAAACAAAAGAGAACCAACCTAGCCCGAGGGCGATGGACGGAGCCACCTATGTTTGAGTCAAATGGCATGGCACCGCGAAGAAATATCCTTGGGCCCATAACCAAAGCTCGTCTTTGAAACACAAGTGCCATCATAAATGACGAATGTGAAAGAGTCGATCAATTTATGCATAATGGGGGGAGGGAGAGTTCATTGAGAGAACAATACTCCCCCTATGTCCATGCCTACATCTAGGCAAGGTAACTATATTGAGTGGGAGGTGTGTGCAAGGTTTCAAGCCACATTGCTCAAATCTATGATATTTAGCTCATGCCTTAACTCGCGAAATCTTGCTTCATCCAGAGGCTTCGTGAAGATATCTGCAAGGTTATCATGAGTGTTGACATAGTGGAGCTCGATTTCTCCTCGCCGAATATGATCCCGGATGAAGTGATACCGAATCTCAATATGCTTCATCTTGAAGTGTTGCACCGGGTTGAGAGAAATCTTGATGGCACTTTCATTGTCACACCAAAGAGGCACTTTGTCACAAGTGACACCGTAATCCTTTAAAGTTTGCCTCATCCATAGAAGTTGAGCACAACAACTACCAGCTGCCACATACTCTGCTTCGGTGGACGAGAGAGACACATGACGGCTTCTCGCCCCTCATTGGTTACCCCAAGTGGAAGGTTGAGATGTAGCGTAGCGGCAAATTTCCCTTGGCAAAGATACCAAGGATCGAATCCCTTGAGACTCCGAGGGTCGACAAGTAGGTGTCAATGGCGCCAGAAACTTAGCGGTTGACGGGACCTGCACACAGATACGGATAACTTTGCTCCCAACGAGTACAGAGAGGTTGTCAATCCCTCCGGCCTTGTTGTTTACAAAGGATCAAACACAAGAGATAATAATGATAGCTATGACTGCAACTAGGAAATAAATACAGGAAGTAAATAGAAGGTGTGATCAGCGGTGGTAATATGGACCGGGGTCCCATGATGTTCACTAGTGATGTCTCTCTCCCAAAAGACGATAAAACAGCAAAGCGAGGTAAACAAATTACAGCTGGGCAATTGACAGGATTATGTGCGCAAACCAATGCTAACTATGCTGCAAAGAAAGGTAGAGGCTCAAAAGCATGGGCGGTACGCCAAGGCAAGTAGACCGAAATCCATCTGCATCTACTACTAATCATCCACCTTGAGATATCTATCCAGAACATCTCGCTGGTATTAAGTTGCGAATCCCACCCAAAGTGTAAACTCAAAGCAACAGACAACTGCATTAAAAGAACTTTTCGTAAAGTAAACAATCCTTGCACCCGCAAGTACAAGCACCATTGTTTTCTCCCTTGTGGCAACATCACATCCCCTAGACTCATGTTTCTGTCACTCAAGCTAGTCATCAGGGGGCATGAACCCACAATCAAACATAACGCTCCCTCTTGGAGTTACTACCTACTACTTGGCCAAAGCAATAAACAACAACGGAGAACATGCAAGAATTACTCAAGAACAAAGATATAAAAGAGGTGAATCAAATATATTACTCAAACACAATCTGAACATAGTCTCATAATCCATCAGATCCCAGCAAACTCAGCAAAGCAACAGCAGAAAGATTACATATGTGCCTCGATCATGTAGGGCAGCTCACGAGGTCTAAACCATGAAGAGCAAAGAGGGGAGGAGAACATCACATAGCTACTGATCATGGACCCATGGTCCAAGGTGGACTACTCACGACTCATCCGGGAAGCGTCCATGGTGGTGGAGAAGCTCCCGGTGGTGGTTCTCCCCTCCGGCAGGGTGCCGGGAAGAGTTCTCCTGATGCTCCCGATCTTGGAAGCGCTGCGGCGGTGGAACAGAGGCGAGATCGCGAAAAAGGGTTCTGTCCTCGAGGTTTTCAGGACGAGAGGGATATATATGCGAAAGGGGGCAGCCAGAGGCGGAGCAGGGGCCCCAGGCGCCCCCTGGCGCGGCCAGGGGTGGGGCCGCGCCAGGTGGCCGCCTGGGCCTCCCCTGGCTCCCCTCTGGCCCATCTTTGGTTCTTCGCGAAGCTTCCTGTACGCTGATTTTTCCTATATTTTTTCTGGAATTTTTGGAGCACTTTTAATATGGGGGATACCTGAAATAGAAAAACAGCAGAAAACAGGAACTGGCACTGTGGTGCACTGAGTTAATAGGTTAGTCCAAATATGATCAAAAGTGCATGGAAGTGCATCAATATCATAGCAATATCACACAAAAGAAGCATGGAGCAAGCAGAAATTATAGATACGTTTTGGACGTATCAACACACAACTTTGCTTTTTGGAAGACCAACTTACCAAAGAGCAACCAAGGAATTGGCACACTCCGGAAGTGGACTTCCTATCCACTTTGTCTCCCGCCCAGTCCGAGTCAGAGAAACCTACAAGGTTAAAGTTTGCTCCTCTTGGGTACCATAAGCCAAAGTTTGGGGTATGAGCCGAATATCGAAAGATTCGCTTGACTGCCACAAAGTGACTTTCCTTAGGTGAGGCTTGAAACCGTGCACAGATTCCCACACTCAACATAATATCCGGTCTAGATGCATAAATTTAAAGCAAGGAACCGATCATAGAGCGATATACCTTTTGATCCACCGCTTTACCATTGGGATCAATGTCAAGTTGGCACTTGGTTGGCATTGGGGTAGTAGCCGGCTTGACATCACTTAGATTAAACCTCTTGAGAATGTCTTGAGTGTACTTGGCTTGTTTGATAAAGATTCCTTCTCTTCTTTTGCTTAATCTGAAACCCAAGGAAGTACTTCAACTCTCCCATCATGGACATCTCAAAATGTGTGGTCATGAGTGCGGCGAACTCATCATTGAAAGCTTTGTTAGGTGAAGCAAAGATAATATCATCAACATATAGTTGGCAGACAAACAACTCCCCTTTGACCTTCTTAGTAAAAAGAGTGGTATCGATTTTCCCAATTTCAAACCCACGATCTTGTAACAACTCGGTAAGATGCTCATACCACGCACGTGGGGCTTGTTTAAGGCCATAGAGTGCCTTATCGAGTTGATACACGTGATTTGGGAACTTAGGATCCTCAAATCCCGGGGGTTGTTTGACATAAACCAACTCATTAATAGGACCATTAAGAAATGCACTTTTCACATCCATTTGTTGCAACTTAAAATTATGATGAGAAGCATAGGCAAGCAACAAACAGATAGATTCAAGGCGAGCAACGGGGGCAAAGGTTTCACCGTAGTCGATACCCTCGACTTGGGAGTAGCCTTGAGCCACCAACCGCGCCTTGTTGCGAATGACAATGCCATGGGCATCCTGCTTGTTCTTAAAGATCCACTTGGTTCCAATGACATTATGGTTCTCCTTTGGCCTCGGCACCAGACGCCACACTTTGTTGCGCTCGAAGTTGTGAAGTTCTTCATGCATGGCATTAAGCCAATCAGGATCTTCGAGCGCCTCATAGACCTTCTGAGGTTCAACACAAGAGACAAAAGCTTGATGAGCACAATAGTTTGCTAATTGTCTACGAGTGCTTACCCCCTTTGTGATGCTTCCAAGAATATTCTCCATGTGATGTTCTCTAGAAGCAAGCCTGGAGGCAACTTTTGCAGCACGACGCTCCAATTGCTCTTCAAGTGACAATTGAGGAGCACTGAGTTGATCATCTTGAGCGACGTCAAGAGCTTGATCTTGATCTTAAGCTTCCTCTTGATCTTGATCTTCCTCAGAGGAGAGAACTTGGCCTTGTGCATCATTTGGTGGCTCACCACCATCTTGTGATTGACCTTGCACTTGGCCTTGTTTGTCTGGTTGAGGGCCTTCACTTTGTTCTTCGGAAGCGTGTGGGTCTTGGGTTGATGATGGTTCCACTTGGGTGGAACATTGCCCTTCTCCTTCAGCCACAACGGGTTCCTCAATGGGTAGGATATATCCAACACCCATTCTTCTTATGGCTTGAGGAGGAATTTCATCACCTACATCACAAGTACCACTTTGCTCCACTTGGGAGCCATTATTCTCATCAAACTCTACGTTACACGTCTCCTCAATGAGTCCATTGGACTTGTTAAGGACACGGTAAGCATGAGAGTTTGTAGCATAACCAACAAACATGCCCTCATGAGCTCTAGACTCAAATTTAGACAAACGAGCACCTTTCTTGAGAATGAAACACTTACACCCGAACACCCGGAAGTACTTGAGATTGGGCTTGTTACCGGTAAGAATCTCATATGGAGTCTTGTTCAAGCCTTTGCGGAGATAGAGCCGATTGGATGCATGACACGCGGTGTTGATGGCTTCGGCCTAAAAGTTGTATGGAGATTTGAATTCCGCCATCATGGTCCTTGCCGCGTCCATCAATGTCCGATTCTTTCTCTCTGCTACACCATTTTGTTGAGGGGTATAAGGTGCGGCATATTGATGTTTGATCCCCTCATCACTAAGAAACTCATCCAAGGTGTAGTTCTTGAACTCGGTGCCGTTGTCACTTCGGATCATCAAAATCTTTGCTTCATGTTGTCGTTGAGCTTCATTTGCAAAGTTGATGACGGTTTGTTGGGTCTCACTCTTCTTCTTGAAGAAGTATACCCATGTGTATCTTGAATAATCATCCACAATCACCAATCAATACTTTCTGCCCCCAAGACTATCAAAGGATGGAGGCCCAAAGAGATCCATGTGAAGGAGCTCTAAGGGTCTTTTTGAGTAGATGATAGTCGTGGGAGGGTGAGCCTTCTCATGTAACTTTCCTTCAATACAAGCACTGCAAGCACGATCTTTGGCAAAGCTAACATTTGTTAGTCCACGGACATGGTCCCCCTTGAGAAGACTTTGCAAAGATCTCATATTGACATGGGCTAACCGGCAATGCCAAAGCCATCCCACATCAACTTTAGCCATTAGGCATGTCGCAGTCTTAGTGGGTAGCTCTGAGAAGTTAACCACATAGAGACCGTTCTCGACATGTCCAACATAGGATACTTTAAGAGTCTTGCTCCACAAGAGGGCCACGGTATCAATATCAAAGAATGTAGCAAAGCCCATGAGTGCAAGTTGACGAACAGAAAGTATGTTATATGCAAGGGACTCAACAAGCATGACATTCTCGATCGTGAGATCATGAGAAACAACAACCTTGCCAAGCCCCAATACCTTAGAAGATGAAGCATCACCCCATTCGACGTTGGTGGCCATGGATGAACCTTGATGCACGTCCACCACCAAGTCTTTGCTTCCAGTCATATGATTTGTGGCTCCACTATCGAGCAACCATGATCCTCCACCGGAAGCAAACTCCTACATGAGATCAATGCTTGGATTCAGGTAACCATTTGGTAATGCATGGGTCCTTTGAGGTTAGTAACAAGGGTCTTAGGAACCCAAATAGACCATTCAATGTACTCATAAGAAGAACCAACAAATTTAGCAAAGACATGACCATCACTAGCACGACATAAAACATATGAAGGATTAAAGTCGTCGGCTATGTTTGATGGTATGGTGGGGTTCTTCTTGACTCCACCACCCTTCACATTGTTCTTCTTCTTAGAAGCACCCTCTCCCTCTTTCACACAGGTTTGTTTGAGAGGAGGAGGTAGCTTGGTCTTGTCGTTCTTCTTCTTCTTGGGCTTGGGAGCGAACCCAATTCCTTCCTTTGCCACAACCTCCTTCTGATTACTCAAAAGATCGTTGAGGTTCTTCTCACCTTGTATACATGTCACAAGGCCTTTCTCAAGTTGCTTCTTAAACTTGGCATTCTCTTCAACAAGATGCACATGCTCGCAACATGGGTTAGTAGCATTTGCATTATCAATCAACACCATGCGAGGAAAGATAGTTTTCTCCTTGGTTAGCGAAACCTAGAGTTGATCATGAGACTCCTTAAGAGAAGCATGTATACCTTTCAAGGCCTTGTGAGCCTTGTCAAGTGTAACAAACTCCTCCTTGAGTCTAGCATGGTCAACCCCAAGTTTTGCCTTCTCGGAATTAATGATACGAGAGACAACTAAAGCATGATCGAGATCTTCCTTTAATTTAGCATGATCATCGTTGTGTGACTCCTCAAGAGCCAAACGAAGACCACGCTCTTCCTCTAGAGCATTATAGAGATCCGATATCTCATCGGCATAGTCTCGACTATGTCCTTCCATTTTAGCAATGGTCTCCTCGTGAGCCTCGATCATGTCATTGGCCTCACCGAGTTGTTCCAAGAGAGCAACAAAATGCTTCTTGGGTTTGCCCTTGAGTTTGCTCATAAACAACTCAAATTCATTCTCTTTCTCCTTATCTCCCTCACTCTCATCAATACAATTCGTCAATGTAGGATTAGAGATGATGGTAGTGTTGATGTTTGGAGTTACCTTGTTGGTGGCCTTAGCCATGAGACACTTGGCGGTGATGTTGATGAGGACATGACTACCTTGGATACGACCAAAAATATTGCATACATGTATATTTGTGAGGTGATTTCTAATGCAAACTATGCAACAATTTATTTATGTTATCCAGAACAAAAATACTTCACAGACTTTTGTGCCATGTCTAATTCCAGGTGCATGGGACATTTGTACAATTCACATATGAAGATAAGGGAAAAAGAGAAGTTTAGGGGCTGTTCAAAAAGTTCTCTCACATCACTTTTGGGCCAAGAGAAGATAGAGTCCAAGTCTCTCACGTTCTGCATCCAGATTCGGACTGCACAGACATACCTGACTCAAAACGGCAAGAACTCCTTCATACGGACTCCGAATTGGGTGATTCTTTTTTGGAATCACCTTCAAATTCGTCCGGAGCATTGAGATCTCGACGAAACAATCTGACGCTGCAGCAGAATCCGAGTCAAACTACAAGTCCAAAGGTGTTACATCACCTCCACTTGGGCCCATGAGCCTTGTACGACCTAGGGTAAGTTTAGGCTGTCTTGGGACGTCCTTCCACCTCCTTGGCTGCCACCCCTTGCTCCTATATAAGTAGATCCATCTAGTAGCTTTTTCTTAGGGATTTGTTTAGTCAAAAGTTAGCCATTGCAACTTCGTGTACTTCGTTTGTGTCCAACGACCAGACCAAGACCGCTTACGGATCCCCACATTTATCAATACATCATTCATATTTGCAATATTCAGATTGCTTTATCATATTCTTGCTTGTTCTTCGATTGCATGCAGGAATAGACCTTCGTGGTCAGGCTGATCGTGCTTCTGGCATCGTCGGTAACCCCTGGAGATTGGTTTAGCGATTGCTAAGGCGCAACGTCGTGCACGTTTGTAGTCGGATCGTCAAAGTCGACTCCACCAAATCGATAGTTATCATCTCATCGAAAGATCGGGCCCCTCGCCTCTATCAAGTGGTATCAGTTTTCAGGTTGCTCGGTGAGAATTTCCAGTTATTCCTAGATTAGATTTATTTTCTTACCTATCGTCCAAGGAAAAGCCACACAAAAAAAAGTTAGATCTATTCATCCTTTGTCCTAGCCAGTCTGAGCCTTTGCAATTTTCTTTTCATTGTTTGCATTATTGAATTATCGGTTGCATCGGCGTGTCGAGTTGCTGGTCTTAGTGTCTAGTTCGTTAGAGTTTCGAGTTCTGTTCACATTAGTCACGTCACCGCTCCATCGTTATCCCTTCCGCTGTCCACCACCTCATCCATCAATTTCCATCTCGTGCTACCCGTCGTTCATTGTCACAATCATAGTTGAAGTCGTTCGCATCATTGCTTGATCCAATCTGCATCTTATCTAGTTTGTCTTGGAAAGAGGGATTAAGAAAAAAAAAGACAGAGAAAAAAAAGTAAAAAAAAACGAGGAGAGAAAGAAAAAAAAAGTGGGAGAAAAAAAAAAGAAAAAGAAAAAGAAGGAAAATAAAGTTGGAGAGAGTGTTGTTGTATATTTTGCTTGGTAGTTGTTTTCATCATTATCTTTACTGCCGTTGTGATCTTCACTTATATCGTGCTGTCCAGAGCTACTTCGTATCCTTTATTGATGATAGTTGTGCTACACCGTGACCTCATTAGTGTTCTAGGCTCGCGTCTCTAGTCCGCTCTAGCATAGGACCAGCACAGTACCGTCGTTGAGCGTTTATTCAACATTGCATCTCTGAATTGATTATTGCTAATCTTTTGCTACCATATAAAGCCAACCCAGCTCCACATATTTCTACACCGTGTTACGTACGTTCACCTGGCAATCGCTTTACTCAATCTTTGGAGTTATTTGACACCGCTGGTTGCCTATCACCACCTGCTGCATGGTAAGAACTTGTAAGATATTGATATTTGCTTTACTGTGAGCGCTTTACCACCACATCCTAGTAGTTCATAGGAACATTATTCTCGAATTTTGTTTCTTTTTTCTACTAATCATGACAGGATCCAGAGTCAACTCATGGGCTTTGTCGATCGCGGGAGATGTGCCACCACCTAAGGACATACCACAACCATCACGAGAGGTGCACAAACATCCAAATGCACATGATCAGGTTAATGTTTCTATACCACCGTTTAATGGCCGTTTTAGACCTGCTTTATATATTGAATGGGAGTTTGACATAAATAATCTATTTGCTTCCCATAGTTTTGATGAACGTAAAAAGGTTAAGGTTGCGGTTGGTTCTTTCACTGGTTATGCTTTAGTTTGGTGGAGTGAATATTGTCGGTTACACCCTAATTATATACCTACTACTTGGATTGATTTGAAAGTTGCCATGCGACATACATTCGTCCCTGCTTATTATACTCGCGACATGCTTACAAAGTTGCAACATTTAAAACAAGGTAGTGACACCGTAACGAAATATTATGATGATTTACAAACTACCTTGTTGCATTCCTCTTTACAAGAAAGTGAAGACGATTTTATGGATAGATTTTGGGCAGGATTAAATCGTGATATTCAGGAGTTACTAATTCATGAAGAGTGTTATCCTATGGACCATTTGTTTCGTCTTGCTTGTAGTGCTGAACAGGAAATAAAACGACGTATTGTCCGTAAGGAGAATAAGCGCCAGGTGCACATTCCAAGAAATGATATGGTTGTTCCTTCCACTACTAGGCGTACTATGACAGACACATCCGTTGTTGTGAGGACTACATCACCTCCACCATGTGACACATCACCTCCGACAGTGCCTACATCATCTGAGTTGATCATAAGAGGTAATGACAAAGGTACCGATCTTCCACCTCCACATGAGTATGGTGAATGCCTTGTCAATTTAAATGAACCATGCGATGAGTTATCCACTACTTTGATCACACCAACTACTTTAGAGGAATATGTTCGTGATTTGACTTTGCCATGCGATCAAACAATTGTGAGTGAACCAATTGAATTAACTATTGATGCGAAAGAACCATTTGAATCAGGGAATAAATCAGATTTGGATCAAATACGTGTGAAAATAGTTGTGCCTATGTTTAATCATTTTGATATGACCTCTAATCTTGGTGATGGTTCATCAAGGTTGGGATGGTTTAATGATGAGCATTGCCAATCTTTTGTAACGATTAAGAGCTTCACTTATATGTGCAAATTGAGTTGCAATATTTTCATGCCTTCTACTTCTTGTGATAATATTTTGGCGTTATATTTTATGAACTACGAAAGTTACTCATCTATACATGTGTCATATGTGCGAAAATTAAGGGAAGTAAAAATAGATGATATATACATATACAACATGTACACCTTGTCTATTTTCTTACCCACATTTCAGATTAAGCAACGCCGAGGACGGCTTTATTTTCAAAAAAAGGAGGATGATGAGGACATGACTACCTTGGATACGACCAAAAATATTGCATACATGTATATTTGTGAGGTGATTTCTAATGCAAACTATGCAACAATTTATTTATGTTATCCAGAACAAAAATACTTCACGGACTTTTGTGCCATGTCTAATTCCAGGTGCATGGGACATTTGTACAATTCACATATGAAGATAAGGGAAAAAGAGAAGTTTAGGGGCTGTTCAAAAAGTTCTCTCACGTCACTTTTGGGCCAAGAGAAGATAGAGTCCAAGTCTCTCACGTTCTGCATCCAGATTCGGACTGCACAGACATACCTGACTCAAAACGGCAAGAACTCCTTCATACGGACTCCGAATTGGGTGATTCTTTTTTGGAATCACCTTCAAATTCGTCCGGAGCATTGAGATCTCGACGAAACAATCTGACGCTGCAGCAGAATCCGAGTCAAACTACAAGTCCAAAGGTGTTACATCACCTCCACTTGGGCCCATGAGCCTTGTACGACCTAGGGTAAGTTTAGGCTGCCTTGGGACGTCCTTCCACCTCCTTGGCTGCCACCCCTTGCTCCTATATAAGTAGATCCATCTAGTAGCTTTTTCTTAGGGATTTGTTTAGTCAAAAGTTAGCCATTGCAACTTCGTGTACTTCGTTTGTGTCCAACGACCAGACCAAGACCGCTTACGGATCCCCACATTTATCAATACATCATTCATATTTGCAATATTCAGATTGCTTTATCATATTCTTGCTTGTTCTTCGATTGCATGCAGGAATAGACCTTCGTGGTCAGGCTGATCGTGCTTCTGGCATCATCGGTAACCCCTGGAGATTGGTTTAGCGATTGCTAAGGCGCAACATCGTGCACGTTTGTAGTCGGATCGTCAAAGTCGACTCCACCAAATCGATAGTTATCATCTCATCGAAAGATCGGGCCCCTCGCCTCTATCAGATGTTCTCATTTGGTGAGTCGAAGAGAGATGAGCAAGGAGTAGTAGCAATAGCAATTGTGGCCATGGTGACCATCTCATCATCTTCATCATTATCATCATCCTCAACATATTCTTCTTGGGCCACCAACCCTTTAGGAGGGGTCTTCTTGTTGAAGTTGTTCTTGTTGGGATAAGACTTAGCCTTGTCCTTCCGGATAAGCTTGCCTCCAAAGTCTTCTCTTTTCTCATATGGGCAATCTACAACAAAGTGGCTCACATTCCCACAGTTGAAGCACGTCCTCACTCGTTGCTTGCCCTTGTTGCTACTTGAGTTGTTCTTGTTGAAGTTGGGCCTTGAGTTCTTCTTGTTGCCCCAAAATTGCCGTGAGGCAAGAGCCATGTGCTCATGATAGGCATATTTGGTGTCCTCGGGACAACACTCATCGTCATCCTCCTCCTCCTCTTCTTCCACACAACCCTTGGCCTTCAAGGCAAGGTTAGGCTTCTTTGATCGTTGAGCTCTTAAAACCGCATTGTCGGCGGTCTTGTCCAAGATCCTCATGGCAACGAACTCATCCAACACTTCATTTGATGACAAAGTGTGGAAGTTCGGTCTTTGGCGAATGACGGAGGACATGGCCTTGTGGTAAGGGATCATGGCCTTGAGAAACTTGCGCTTGATACAATTGTCATCCGTGTCCTTGCTCCCATGATCTCGAAGTGAAACCGCAAGAGTGGTTAATCTCCGATAAAGTTCGCGTGGATCTTCATCTTCGATCATAGCAAACTCATCGGCTTCATCCTGCACAACTTCATAGTTAGAGCGTTGAATGCTTGCGCTCCCCTTGTACATGGAGCCAACATGCTCCCAAGCTTCCTTGGCCACGGTGAAGGGTCGAAGATGTGCAATGTCTTTGGGAGGGATAGCATCTTGAAGTATGCAAAGAATGGACTCGTTGAATTGATGACCGGCAGCTTCTCTCGGAGTTAAGTTGTCGGGATCACGTGGGTAAAAACCTTGCTCAATGATTCTCCAAAGATTAGTAGAACAATGATTTAAATGATGTTTAAAGCGAAACATCCAAGTGGCAAAAACAGAATTTTTCATAAACTTAGGTGGAGGCCCAACGGAATTTAAATGCGGTGTAGGGACGGGTCCTCCATAGTGGGTAGGAGGAGCGGAGTGGGCAAAGATCCCACTCCCATTCTTAGTAACCGGGGCTTGCTCACTACTAGCTTCTCCCTTGTCGGGAGTAGCCTCCGACACAATGGTAGCGGGACGAACCACTTCCAACAGTGTGGTGGATAATTAAAGCCCCTCAAGCAATTCCTTAAACATGCCTTTGACCTCGGTCGCTAGTGATTCTTTCAATGTGTCCATTGCCACATTGAACTCCTCACGAGAGACCGAGGCTCCCCCATCGGACGTAGGCAAGGACGGAGTTCCACCGGAATGTTCCTCTGTCTCGACTACGTTGTCACCCTTACTCTTTGGACGGTAAAGTCCTTAAAAAGAGACGAGGCTCTGATACCAATTGAAAGGATCGATATGGTTTACTAGAGGGGGGGGGGGTAAATAGGCAACTAACAATTTTTAGCTTTTCTTAACCAATTTAAATAAGCAACAAAGTAAGTTGTCTAAATACGCAACTATGATGACAACTTATAGGAAGCAAAGATAACAACCTCACAAGCAAGCTATCTAAGATAAACAAGGAAAGCTTGCACAAGTAAAGGAAAGAAATAACCACAAGTGGAGCCGGTGAAGACGAGGATGTGTTACCGAAGTTCCTTCCCTTTGAGAGGAAGTACGTCTCCGTTGGAGCGGTGTGGAGGCACAATGCTCCCCAAGAAGCCACTAGGGCCACCGTATCTCCTCACGCCCTCACACAATGCAAGATGCCGTGATTCCACTAATCGTGCCCTTGAAGGTGGCGACCGAACCTTTACAAACAAGGTTGGGGCTCTCTCCACAACTTAATTGGAGGCTCCCAACGAAACCCCGGAGCTTCACCACAATGGAATGTGGCTCCGAAGTGACCTCTTCCGTCTAGGGTCCTCAAACACCCAAGAGTAACAAAATGCACACAAGAAAGTATGGGGGAATCAAGTTTCCTTTGGTGAGAGTATAGATCTAGGTCTCCTCCTTCAATCCCTAGCAAATCAACAAGTTTGAGTGGCTAGGGAGAGAGATCGGGCAAGAAAGCTTCAAGGGGATTAATGGAGGAGAGAGAGAGAGGCAAGAGGTAGGTGGGAGGTGCGAGAAGGACCTCCTTAAATAGGGTCCCCAAGATTCCAACCGTTATGTGCAGAAATGCACTGGGCCAGTACTTCCGCACAAGCCACCGGTACAACCGGTGTGTGAAGAACACCGCAGCCATGGCATCAGGGCGGTACTTCCAGTGTAGCACACGGTAGTACCGGTCTTCCGGAGAAAACCGGAACTACCGCTCCACCACCGGTCAACTACCGCTTCGAGTCCAGAAGTTTTTTAACCAACGGCGGTAGTTGGGGTGGTGGTAGAGCCGGAACATCCGCTGGGGCAGTAGCTCCTGAGTGGTGGCAGTTCAGGTGGTACTACCGCACTGAATACAGGTAGTACCGGTTTGTCGAGAGGACTCCGGTACTTCCGGGCCACAACCGGTCCACCACCGCACCCAGTACAGAAGGGTGTCACCCCTCTGCGGTACTAGGGACGGTGGTTCGACCGGAACTACCGGCCACCGGAACTACCGGCCACCGATACTACCGCTGTTAACAGCGGTACTACCGCAGTAGAGAAGACTGTAGACACACATAGAACCAAGGGGACCTCTCTCTCCTCGAACGAAGGCAATATGGTGGGTGCATAGTAACTGTGTACGTGACTTGATTCACCCAATACCTTCTGATGTGGGTTCCCTCTTAATAGTACGGATTTCCTACGACCAAGGGAAACAAAAAGCATCGGAAACTCCGTCTTCGATCTTTTCCTTCTAGAGCGAAGGCCTAACCGTCTTGCGCCACACAATGTGTACCTGAGTAATATATGATGCACGATTAGTCCACACATGTATTGTCATCGTCACCAAAACCCTAGGCAAGAGATGCCCTTACACTATTGAATGTCATAAATGTTTTTTTACTGCATATTTTCGATTGCTTGTTTCTCTGTGCATTGTTTCTTAAGCCGATTATTGCATATTTGTTAGTATTGATGTATAATGTGTTTTATCATATGAATCTTCTCTTTGAATAGACATCTTCTATATCTAAATAGAACCCCCACTACATGGTTTTCCTGCGTTTTGGTGAAGCCACGTCATCCGCAAATTCATGAGGCTCACGAGCCTGACTTTGTAATATGTTCACATTAATAGCCCAAATTCACAACCAACTAGTATGATTCCCATACATAAAATCAACATGTTTATCCATCTCAATGATTCACAGATCATACACAATATTTAGTTCACTGAGCACAAATCAAGAAAAAACATTTTTCTTGCTACTAACATGGATACTTCTCTGGGCCAACATTCAATACATAGTGAAAGACAAATTTGTTTGTGAAGTCTACATTTCCTCTTGCAAATGTAAGTGGTTTCATCAACAGATGGAACCATGAGAATCAACCACACAGGATGGAGGAACATCCACTGATATATGTGTTGGTCATCTATCGATCATACAACGAGACTATTTTCATAATACAACTTTAAGTTTGGCAGGATGATGCTCATAGGATAATCAGATCAGAGCAATGAAGCACCTAGTTTGACCTATAAATACTACACTTCTACTTTTGTGCAGTCCATGTAGTGATTATCCAATCTTTTTATGTGTATTTTCAAATGGCACTGCATATAGTGACTATCCTATTGTTTTGTGCAGTTCCACAAAAAATGAGGTCCCTGTGTTTGTTTACGAAATAGCAACAAGCAAACATCTATTTGCACAAATATCAAGCAGCTTGTTAACATATACTCCATCATGTATTTTCGGTTTAACCACGTCTCCGCTAGTCGTTTTCGCTTAGCATCTGTCATGATTTACACCGGACAATTTGATACTGAATTGATTTGCTGGTACATAGTAGGAATATAGCGCATATTTTTCATCTGACCAAGGATATCCATATTTGCAGGGATGAAAGAGGTGAAATCAATACAACCGAAAGTGAGCACCTGCACCACCAATGGAGGTCCACCCTGACAATAAATTTACATGCAAACCACTAATATTACTATCTAATGATAGTACAAAAACAATAGCAAGATAGTAGCAAACCATGTGCCTTGTAATGAACAACCTATAGTGCCACCAATTGGATATAACTGTTTGCAAAAAAAAATGCTCACAATGTTGAAACATCTAGACTTTTTGTGCAGTTCCACTACAATTGATCATCCCTGTTTACACATATATTGAAAGTGCAATTACTATAAAAATGACACTAGTTAAAGCATACACTAGTAGAAAAATGACCTTATGTTCTCCTCATTAGTCCCGGTTCAATTACGGCCTGGTACTAATGGTACCATTAGTCCCAGTTCCAACGGCTATGCATTAGTCCCGGTTCATTTGTGACCTATAGTCCAAGTTTGTGTCACAAACCGGGACTAAATGGGTGGTGGCAGGCTGGCATCAGGCCAGGGCCCCACGAGCCCCTTTAGTTCCGGTTTGTGACACAAACCGGAACTATAAGTTAGACCTTTAGTCCGGGTTGGAGCCACCAACCGGGATTATAGGTCTAACCCTTTAGTCCCGGTTGGTGTCCCGGTTCCAACCGGGACTAAAGGGTTAGACCTATAGTCCCGGTTGGTGGCTCCAACCCGGACTAAAGGGGTTTTGCAATTTTCAAACTCTACCCTCCCCCTTCCCTGTATCGCTTTTTTAGTTTTGAAAACACCAAAAAAAATATGATAAAAACTTCAAAAAATAAAATCCTTCGAGATGTAGTTATGTTACTACATCTACTAGTTAGGGAAATTTAAAAACATAAATTTCGACATGTTCTGCAAAACAGTGTTATGAAAAAGTAAAACGACTATATCTTTTGCGTACGATGTCGAAAAGACCCGTAGAATATATCAAAATGTTTAGCACGAAAATCCGGTTCCGATTTCGACGGCCGTAGGCCGTTTTGAATTTTTTTTAGAATCCTCAAATTTCGAAAGGAAAAAAAAGTTATGCTCAAGTTTCAGTTTTTTTGAATTTTGGTTAAATTTGTCAAACTGTGGTCAAACTACTTATATAAGAAATATTAGTGTTACTAATTTTTTTTTAGAATAATAGTTTCAAACTAACGATGAAACGTGTGACTTCATGCTCAAGCTAAACTCCTGAGGGTTAATAGGATTGACAACTTACTATTGTCAGGAAAACAACAAGTGCAGACTTGCAAACTAGGGGGAATAGAACTCGGAAGTTAAGCGTGTTGAGGCTGGAGTAGTGAGAGGATGGATGACTGGCCGGAAAGTTAGACGATTTGGAATGAGTGCCCCACACTTGAGCAGTGATGAGGGGTGATTAGAGATTAAATCGTCAAATAATTCAGAAATTTGAAAAAAAAATCAAAAAAATGATTTTTTTTGTTTCAAAAAAATCCTTTAGTCCCGGTTGGTATTACCAACCGGAACTAAAGGTCCCCAAGCCCCCGGCGCGGGCTCGTGGCACGTGGTGGGCCTTTGGTCCCGGGTCGTGTTGAACTGGGACTAAAGGGAGGGGGACCTTTAGTCCCCACCCTTTAGTGACGGTTGCAGAACCGGAACTAAAGGTCCTTACGAACCGGAACTAAAACCTGTTTTTTTACTAGTGATAGACTCACAAATATAAGCATGTAATTTCAAGGTCCAAGGTATAAAAAAATAGTATCCTCTTTTCTGTTCTTACTAAGCAGCAGCCAAACCAGACTCACAAATATAAGCATGTAATTTCAAGGTCCAAGGTATAAAAAATAGTAACCCCTTTTCTGTTCTTACTAAGCAGCAGCCAAACCATACCAATGAACCACGACAAAAATTATTGATCTTCAGGAACACGAGCTTTGTGTTAAAGTGTCCTGTTTCATAAATTGTTACATAAGAAATTACTCGCATCGGTGCGGTTGAGTTATCAAGCATCGACACATGCATTGCACGTGTACAATAACTATGTACAATAACTAGTTACCAGAAGTGTGCAACTAGGAGTTAACTCATCAAAGGTTTTGATTAACTAAAAATTGTGAGCCACCGACGAGAAAAATATTGATGGCTCTGATTAGTGGTATCTTATCCAACTTGTGGTTTTGATATTAGTATAGAAACATATCTTCTGAGACAAGTGGCATAAACAGAAACTTGGTTTACGATGATATTAGTAAATCCAGCATACTCAAAAACAAATTTGGGACGAGTGACTGTTCTTAGTGCAGCTACTATTTTATCCCAAGGGGAACTGCAGAGCAGCAGAACACGCACTAGAATATGAAATGAAGAAATTAAGCATCAGCAAGAATGACACTTGGATGCAGTATTAAAGTTTCTTTGCAGAAATTCGGCAAAACCAAGTTTGAGCATAGGTAAATAGAATAATATGCCCCTCAAACATGTATTCAGTCAGGGATTTGCCACTAGTGGCTCAAATACAACTTCCATTCATACATGTTTGAAAGAAAAAAAGAGAGAGGATAATACACAAGATAATTACTACACAAATTGAGCGTCACACTTCATCTTGCATTGTGTAGGGGAATGAGACTTTCTGTGTACGGAAACATCTCGAAAAAGAACAAGTTTGCTCCTTTGTACTCTGCAGTACGTGCCCCGGGTCCATGATACCTCAGAGCTTTCAACCCAGCCACGTCCTCCACGTTCTGATTCTTGAAGTTGTACCGTGAAATCATATGGTTCGGTTTCTTCAAAAGAAGTCCATACTGCGAAATAGCTAGTGTGACGCATGGCTCCACATTAACGACGTATCGCCGATCCCATTTTGGATTCTCACCATCGCTCGTCATCCAGATGACAACCTGACCATGTGAAGATTCATATTGAGCAAGGCACAGTTCACCGTCTAGTTCACTCATGGCGAAGTTTTGGTGGTCGAGTGCAGGGCAGGGAGGGTGCGTGGTGAAGCTAAACGTTTCGGCCCGCAGGCAGAACCGAAGCAGGCGGCTCTCCGGGGGCTCCCTCTGACGGAGCTTGCGGACGTTCCAGAACAGAGACCCCTTGAAGAAGGTCGCGTTTCTCCAGTTGCCAACAGGGTATGGCGGCACGGCATCCCTCCATGCTGCAGAACTGCTGCTTCCAATTGTGAAAACCTCCATTCCAGTGCAGTAGCCCCCCAGGCCGTTGTCCGTGGCATGGCGGAAGCACTGAACCACCTTGTACTTGTTTGTGCAAGGGTCGCGACCGAAGCCAACGTTCCCACGGTAGAAGGAGGACGGCTCGAGCATGCGCCGGGGGCTCTCGGGCAAAGTAAGCAGGTCCCTTGTGGCGGGGTTGACGACATACATCCTGTTATCCGTTGGTAGCAGCACAAGGCCGTCGCAATGTGCGAACCCGTAGACTGATCCAAACGCCCTTTGAAAGTTCCTCGCATACACTAGACTGGCGCTGGCCTGACAACTCTCGTGCTGCCATCTGTAGAAGCGGATGTTGTTTGAGAACGTATTTGGCCATAATTCAGTACTAGCATAATCCAACAAATGCGGGGTGATGAGGTAGCTGGGTTGACGCTGCTGGTTGGACACGGAGCGCTCAAGGTGCATCCGGATGAAGGATGGGCCTGAGATGATGCCGTGCCAGTCCTTGCACACACATTTGAACTTCAGGAGTGATTTCACTGGGAGACGGAGGAGGATCTCCAAAACAAGCTCATCTGGCATCTCAGGGAGGGCTGGAGCCCTGCACAACCTCTTGTCTGACCTGAACCATTCAGTGTTGATCTTCTCGTTGCTGTTGTTGCGCACTACCATGTTTGTGCCCTTCAGATCCTTAGCAAGGAAAACACTGATTAGAACTGGAAGGAGCAGCGATCGCGAATATATAAGCACGGTGACTGAGACTAGGAATCGGATCGAACCCAGTGCCGGCTGGAATTAGTAGCCGTCTCAGTTTCGGAAAGAAGAAGAAAAAATGAGTCTTTTTTATGGGTGAAATTCGAAATCCGAGGTCAAAATGGATTTAGATCTCACAGTGAAATTGCTAGGAGATGCAACGAGACAGATCTCACAAAGAAATTGCTAGGAGATGTAGCGAGACGGATCTCACAAAGAAATTGCTAGGAGATGTAGCGAGACGGATCTCACAGAGAAATTGCTAGGAGATGTAGCGAGACGGATCTCAGTGAAATTGCTAGGAGATGTAGCGAAACCATGTCTTATCAATATCAGCAATGAAATTGGAGGGCAATCCCTTGATTTGAAAAAAAAATTGTAGCGAAACCTATGATTGTGGCATAGTAAGCGGAATTGTGGGAGTAGCTTACATCAACATGGCGACCTCTCGGCACCGTCGAGCGGTGCCGCATCCAGTCCCCTCTGTCGGACCTCCGCCAGCGCCGCCGCTGTTGATGTTCCTCAGGAACCACTCACGACACCCGCGTGCGCCTAGATCTATTCCCATCTATCCGGTGCCCCCGCTTTTACGCCGCCGCTTGCGCTCTGGTTCGGTCTATACCTGGCCAAATGGGCCGGCCCGGCACGGCACGGCCCGGCCTGAGATAAACGGGCCAGGCACGGCACGGCCCGCTGAGGCACGCGAACTAGTCGGGCCGTGCCGGGCCGGCACGCGTGCTGGCATTCGAGGCCCAAGCACGGCCCCTGGCTAAATGTGCTGGCCCGTCGGCACGTGTGGCCCGAGCTGGCCCGCCAGCACGAGGTGGCCCGATTTTTTCAAAAAAAAGCACGTCTGGGCTGGGCGTCTGGCACTCTGGCTGAGCGAGCAGGGGCTCTGCAGGGCTGCTGGGGCTGGCTGCGCTCGTCGGCTGCTTGTGCGGTTGTGCCATCGATGCAGGCAGGCATGCAGCAACGCACAGGCACGGCTACAAGCCTGCAGCCTGCATGCATGCACGTCACGTTTCACTAGCTTTTGCTACGTTTATTATTTCCAAAGAATTGTAGCATGTTTATTACATCCAGAAAATAAGAAGGAAGTTTGTATGTCAATAAAAATAATAAAAATAAAAAGGAACAATAAATATAGAAAGTAAAAAGATTGTGACAATATGTCATCATGTGGGATAAATACTGAGCTTTATTAAAGCATGCCTCATTAAAACCTTCCGTCCCTAAGAAGTAAAAGAGTACAATGCCACGCTCTAAATTAGTACAAAAGAAAATAAATACAAAAGGATAAGAAAATTACAAAGAAAAAATAAATTACAAAGATGGAACTACACAACTTGGTGCCCCGCGGCCTCCGCGTCTCTCTTGGCGTGTCCATCTTTGTGCCGACGCAGGTGGCCGGTTCCTATGTACGTACTCATGGACAACAAAATTCCACATCGTTTGCACTTCGCTTTACGCACGTTGACACCATCCTCCACAACTATTTCTTCATCATAGTAGTTCCACAAGTCTGAGCCTCTTCGACGAACTATTGGAGCATCCATGTTTGAGTGTTGGAACTTGGAAATGATATGGTGTTTGAGTGAGAAATAAGAGGGGTAGGCAGGCCTTTATATAGCCAAAAACTTATGATTTTACACGGGCCGGCACATTAGACAAGCTAGGCACGGTTAGGCACGGTTAGGCAAATGAGGCAAAGTGTCATCATGTGGGATAAATCTTGAGCTTTATTAGTGACCGCCTCATTAAAACCTTCCATCCCTGGGAAGTAAAAGAGTACAAAGCCACGCTCTAGATTACAGAAGAAAAAGAAAATTACAAAAGCATAAGAAAACTACAAAAGAAAAAAATACAAAGACTACAACTACTCTTCGTCTTCTTCGTCTTCGAGTGCAAGATTTTCAAATGAGGCCATTAGTTCTTTGTTGTCCGCGGTGTGTTGGGCTCTCCTTTTGGCTAGTTCCCCATCTTTCACGCCCATGAGTGTTCTCACCATATCCGGGGTGAGACTGGTTCTTTTTTCCTCAAGTATTCTTCCAGCTACACTGAAAGCAGACTCCGATGATGTCGATGAGACGGGTACTGATAACACATCCCGCGCTAATATGGAAAGCACCGGATATGTAAGCTTGTGTTCATGCCACCACTGAATTATATCGAAGTCGTCCTCCTCATCTTGATTGAAGATGATTTTGTCGCTATTGAGGTACTTTGCTAACTCTCCACCACCTAAAAGCACAGGCGATGGTCCAGATGTGGAAGAGCTCGAGGCAGAGGAGCTAGAAGCAAACAACTTGCTCCATGCTCCTTTCTTTTTTCCCGCGGTTGGTGCTGGTGGAGGTCGTTGCATGCGAACTCCGGCACACTTTTCATCGTACTTAGCATAAACTTGAGTAAGCTTATCACGAACCTCGGTGGAATAAGCAATATAGTCTATCCCTAGGGCCCCAGTTAGTAAAGAGAGTGCACTAGCAAACACTTCGAGTTTAACCCTAGGATCCAAGATAAATGCAAATGCATACAAAATAGGAATGTTCGCCCAATATTTGCAATATTTAAGTTTCATGCGAGCAACCATAGGCATAAATAATCTATCTTTTTCGTATGATTGCAAATGAGTTGCGATGTCTAGAAGAGTGTGCATCATCAAAGGAGATGTGGGATAATAAACCCCAGACAGAGTAACTGTTGCATCATAAAATAACTCTAAAAACTTGCACAAAGCTTTAGCAATCGTCCAAGTATCATCACTTAGATGTTCTCTTCCCATATTTGCATTAATCCATCCCGAGAATGCAACTTGGTCACGGATAACTGCCTTAAGCATCATATATGTAGAGTTCCATCTAACAGGCATGTCTAGATTATACTTATGAGGAGTTTGTTCTATTGCTATGCAATATATCTTGTAGCTAGCAATTCGCTGATTAGAGTTACCCAAGAAAGAAATTGCAGTGCGCAAAATTTCGATCTCTTTCTTGCACTGCTTCATAGCACATTTAGCGATAAGATTAATGATATGGCAAGCACAACGTTGATGCATTAAAAAAGATGCAGCATATACAGAAAATAGAGGACTAAGGCTCTCCATTGCAGTTGTATTTGATGAAGCATTATCCAAAGTAACTGCAAAAATCTTGTCGGTGAGACCAAATTCTGACACAACATTAAGTACAGCCTGAGCTATGTTTTGACCAGTATGTGCTTCGTCAATTAATTCGAATCCTATAATTCTTTTCTGTAGTTCCCATTTTTTGTTAACATAATGGGCGACCACACTAATGTAGTCTTGCTTTGCCCGACCACTCCAGATATCAGATGTTAAAGAGACCGAAAAAGTGCATGTAGTAAAATCATCTTTTACTATCTGAAGACTATTTTTGCATAATTTTTTCATATCCCTAGATGTAGTTTGTCTAGAAACTGATTTGAAACTAGGAGTATGCACAGTTTGAATGTATTCGATAAAACCTTCAGACTCACCGAAACCTAATGGTAAATCATTAGAAGCAATTAAACGACAAATTCCTTCTCTATGAGCGGCAGGATCATAGGTGAAATTGCGTACCGTACCGTCGGGGTTGAACTTGAGCGTGGCCTGTGTCCCCGCAGACTGCTTGTCCGCGTTCTCGTGCATGAGGATGTGCCTGAGGAGGTGGCCGGTTCCTCCTTTCCCCCCCGAGGAAAGCAAGTGGGCGCACCTCTTGCACCGAGCTTTCAGCACGTTGACACCATCCTCCACGACTATTTCTTCAACGAAATGCTCCCAGCACGTCGAGGTTTTGCGTCGAACCCTCTTTGTGCCGATGGAGGTGGAGTTACTTGACTGGGAAGTGGAATGGCTGCCGGTATACTCGTCGGAAGAAGGATATGTGTGGGTTGTGGCTGTGGTATCGATCCACTCGGGGATTGTGACGCCCGAGACCGACGTCCCAGAAGCTTCCAGAAGATTCCAGATGTTCCGGGTTGCCCGGGTGTTCCTTTTGTGCTTGTGTTTTTATTTTTGCTTTGCATCATGTCATCATGTCATATTTTATTTTGCATATCAACCTAAATAAATCGTGTGGACCTTCGGTCCATTTAAATCGAGGGAAGGAGACTTCTCTTTATAACATATAAAAGCCTCACAATATTTAGGGAGCTATATAAAAATATTCCATTTGCTTCGGAATCACCGTAACACACTTGCATAGTCCCCATGTTTATTTCACTTCGAGTTTCTACTTCTAAACCTTGTCTTAATTTCTTTCCGTTGTTTCGAGGCTCCTCCAAAAATCTAAACTCCTTTTATTGCAAGCTAAATGTTTTAGTTTGCACTTCCTTTGTGTTGGAACTATTTTTGTGGGGTTGGTTTTATTCCATAAGGCCTTACAAAAATGTTCATCATTATTTTTTTCTCTTCTTCTTGGCCTCCTTTCTTTTTTTTTCTTTGGTCTCTCTCTATTTATTTATTTTCTGCTAAGAAGAATAAGGAAGAGGCCAGCCAGCCTCTTGGGCCTTCCCCTTCTTCCCTCCCAGCCAGCCCAGGCCTCCCTCAGGCCCATCCCGCGAGGCCCAGCCTCAGCGCACCGAACCCTAGCACGCTGACTCCCTTCGCAGCGTTCCCTCTCGTCCCTCAGCCGCCGCCAGGCGTTCCCCCTCGATCGAGCCCTCGCTCTCCCCGTCGAAGCCCCTCGATCTCCCTTTCTCTCGATCCTCCTCTTCTTTCCCCCTCGCTCGCCTGAACCTCCCCCTCGACGCCCTTCCCTTCCACGGCCAGAGGCCATCCTCCCTGCGGCTCCCTCCTACATCATCCAGGCTGCCTCCCTTCTCCCGTCTCCCTTCCTCCCTCCCGCGGGCCGGCCGTGAGCCGCCGACGTCGCGTGCGTCTCCAGCCAGGCAGAATCTCGGTGCGTCCCTGCCTCGTCCTTCCCGTTGCCCTCCAGGCCGCACGCGCGCAGGCCGCTTCTCCCGCGAGAGTTGCCGAAGCCGGTGCTCCTCCCCCAGCGCGGCTCCCCTCTCCTCTGCGCCTGGCGCCCCAAGCCGCCCTCGCCGCTCGAAACGCCGGACGACCAGCCCGCGTCGTCAGGTCGCTCGAGGTCAAGGCCCTCTCCGTCCCTGCCTCGTTCGCCCGGCGCGAGTACCTCTGCATCGACCGGATCCCGCGGCTCCCCTCTCCAGCAAGCCCCAGGACGAGCACCCGAGTCCAGCGCCCGGCCAGGCCCGTGGCACCGGCGCCCTTCTGCCCCGCCGCGGCCCTCCTCTTCGGTCTCCAGCAGCCAGACCGCGCCAGGGCCTCCTCCTCCCGCGGCCAGGGGCGCCCGCTGGACCTCCGCGACCACGGCTTCTCCATCCCGGGCGCCTCGCCGTGCGCCCTGCTGCCTCCTTCGGTGCCGTGCTGCTGCCGTGGCCTCGTGGCCCTTCACGCCAAGTTGCTGCTGTAGTTTTGGTTTTTGTGGTATTGTTGCTGTGTTGTTAATCTCAGTTAACCAGGAAAACAGCAAGTTTATCTTCTTTTGGACCCTTGTACGACTACGGCTACGAGCTCGAGAACGACTACATGTACGAGAACGACGACCCGTGTACCCCTTCGAGTCGCCGACGACCCGTCAAGTACGACTACACGGCGACAAATGACATGTACAACTATCTTCGCCGAGTACGACTACACACGATGACCGTCAAGTTCGACTACACGGTCGCCACGAGTACCCCTACGACCAAGTACCGCGACGACCGAGTACATCTACGGCCCGAACGTCTACCGTCGCCACGAGTACAACTACCGTCGCCGAGAGTACCACTACTTCCTCTACCGTCGCCCGAGTACAACTACCGCCACGTGAACGACTTCTTCCTCTTCGGCCGTGTACCACTACTTCCACTACTACGGCTACTTCCACTACGACCCCGAACCCCTCCGAGAACGATGGTTCCGAAGGTATAACCCCGTCGATGACCCGTGTGATGCATGCTTGCTTGTGTTGTATGAAATGTTTCTCGTGTGTGCATCGTGCCCGTTTCGTCCGTTTGTCTTGTTCCTCGGTTGCCTCGTCGCCGACTCGTGGGAACCCGGTAACGGGATCGCCCCACCTTTCATCTCGTGTGACTCGCTCACGCCATCTTTCTTTTGCACTGGTCCCTCAACGAGTGACCGGAACCGATATGATGCCGTTGCATCATTTTCGGATCGTTGCCGTGGCCCCCTTTTTCTTCCACCACGGTGACAAATGCTTCATATCTTGTTAATTGTCAACCTTTTAATAACTTGCATAAACTGATCATGTCATCCGCATCATGTTAACAACATTGTTATGTTTAATTGTTGTTGCTAATTATTAAACATGCTCATGGGGATTTTCCGGATATGTTGTTGTTATTTTCCGGCCTCATTTAAAATGTCTAAATAGTGTAGTTTTTACTATGCTTCACCTCTTGCCATGCTAAAAACATTTAATCTTGTCTTATAAATAACGAGAGTCAACTAAATAATTTAATATGTGGTGTTTCGTCAATATGCAACCCGTTGCATATTGATCTCCACTTAACTTGTAGTTTTGTTGGTGCACTTTGCCATGCCTTGCATATTTAAACCGGACATGCATCATACTTGAGTGTGCATCGTATGCCATGCTTATGATTGTGTGTTTACCGTGTCGTTTGCTTCTTTCCGGTTTGCTTCTCTTGATAGCTTCGGTTTCGTTCCGGACTTGTGAGGATTCGCTCGTCTGTGTTGCTCCGTCTACTTCATGGACTTGTTCTTCTCCCTTGTGGAATCCCAGGCAAGATGACCGAACCCGGATACCATTACTATCTTTGCCTATTGCTAGTAGTTCCGCTCTATAGTTTTGCCTCGATGCCCATGTTTTCCTGTCAGCCTCCTACTTGTAACCAATTGCCATGTTTAACCACCCTACCTATGCAAACCGTTGCTTGGCTAAGTACGCTTCGCTCAGCCCTTCTTATAGCATTGTTAGTTGCAGGTGAAGATTGAAGATGCTCGCTTCATGTTGAAGTTTGGTTGGGTTATATCACACTATATAAATGCTTAAAAATGAAATCATCTATATATTGGCAAGGGTGGAAGGCTAAGCCTTTTGCTTGGTGTTTTGTTCCACTCATGCCGTTAGGATCCGTATAAGCCGGTGTTATGTTCCTTGATTTTGCGTTCCTAACACGGTTGGGGTGTATGGGACCCCCTTGATAAACCGCTAAGTGCTAAGCCTTTTCCAGCAAATCCCAACATTGGTACTATTTGCCTAATAACTAATAAAACTTGCATGTGGACTAGCTATCCCTTTTTATCTTAATTCAACCCCCCGGGCCAGTGCTCCACATGAGTGTTGGTCCGAAACGAGCGGACTGCGGGGCCACCTCGAGGAAACTCAAGGTTTGGTAAAAACCCGTAGGATGTCTCATCCGGTCGTGTCCTGAGACCTAGATACGCGCGGCTACTATGAGGGTGTCGACACGCCGGGAGGATTTGCTGGATTAGCCTTACCTTAGTTCGGTTTAACTTGAGCACGGGATTCCGAGAATACTCGGGTCTTCCCACCTATGGAGTTGCGACTTCGCGGATCGTGGGCTTGTGATGGGCCAAGTTGGAACACCCCTGCAGGGTTTGAACTTTCGAAAGCCGTGCCCGCGGTTATGTGGCAGATGGGAGCTTGTTAATTCCGGTTGTAGATAACTTGACACAATGTTTCTAATACACTACCAGCGTGTGTACCGTGACTGTCAATTTCCGAATAGGGATTCGGGAGTTGAACACGGTGGGGTTATGTTTGACCGGCTTTAGCTAGGATCACTTCGTGATCATCTTTCGACCGATGCTCTTCTCTTCTCGCTCTCTATTACGTAAGTTAGTGCTAGTTGCTGCTGCAGACTCTTGTTTGTTCCTTCACCTCTTATTCTTTCTTCAGCCTTGTCCTCACCCAAGGGTTAAATAGTCTTGTTACCCGGGAACGGGATTGCTGAGTCCTCTGTGGCTCACAGTTACTTCACCACACCAGTTGCAGGTTCAGCCGTGTACGATGCAGAAGCTGGTTCAGTGCTTCACCAGGAGCTCGTTGAAGAGTTTGACCGTTTGCTTGTGACGTTTCGATGTTCAGTAGTGGTTTCTACTAGGATTCGATCCTCACCTGTGGCTTTATGTTGTTTTGGTATCTTTCTTTGGATCTTCACCCGTAGTCGGGTTGTGATGTTTTGAATGATGTTCTGCTTATGTAATGTATTGTGTGAAGTGGCGAGTGTAAGCCAACTATCTCCTTTTGCTTTTAATCCCTCTTTTACATGAGTCGTGCAAAGATACCAAACTTGAGATCATTCTAGGATGGGCTTATACCTTTAAGTCGTGCCTCGACACGTAGGAGGTATAGTCCCATCCTGGGCATTACAGGGATCGAGACATCTAAGTCACTAGTACTGAAATTGAACCGGTTGGGATCACTACCCATGGGATCATCCATGTGTTGAGTGTGAGAAATAAGAGGAAGCGGAGGTTTGAGTGTGAGGAATGAGAAGGGTGGGCAGCCCTTTTTATAGCAAAAAACTGACATTTTTAGACCAAATTTGCCCTCCAACGTTCAAATATTCAAATTAGAGACAAAATATACCTAAACAGCCCCAAATATGGCCAAACCCCACCCAAAACCCCCCTAAATCCCACTAAACCTCCTAAACCCCCGCTTAAACCCCC
>LR738713.1:472901180-473026374 GCA_902687465.1 Secale cereale | reverse complement strand
CCCGCTCCCCACTTCCCCAGCCCCCCGCTCCCTCGATCGTAGCGTCCAACGGAAATATTCCCTCGCTCGCAGCTCGCTCGATCTCTCGTGCTCCCGTGCCGTGCCTTGCTGGGCCGTGCCCGTGCCGGCCCGTTACTGGGCGTGCCATGCCGGGCTGGCACGCGTGCCAGGCATAGCAGCCCAGGCACGGCCCAAGCAGGGCCGCGTGCCAGGCACGGCCCACATACCCTCGTGTCGTGCCAGCCCGTGACGGGCCAGGCACGCGGGCTATCGTGCCGGCCCGCCAGAACCGGCCCGTTTGGCCAGGTATAGTTTGGTCGCGAAAGAAGTCCACATGACCCCCCGAAGTTTAAGAAAACGATCACATAATCCCTAAGCATTAAAACTATTTGACCCCTGTAGTTTGCAAAACCAGATCAAACACCCCTTAGAGCATCTACGGACGGGCGCGTGAAATCCGTCTCAAAAGCCCGAGCGGACGGACCGATCATTGACCCATCAAAAAAATTCAACCCAACCAGACGCCTTAAATCACCCTCAAACGTCCGAGCTGACCAGCACCCTCATATCCAGCCCAAATGTAGGGCAGTTATGAGGTGGTCCGGGCGTGCGTGGGTGCATCCGTCCGGCCCAGCTCTGGCCTAGCTCGACCCCACAAAATCACCAACCGAAGCAAACTCTAGCCCCAGTTCACTCCACTGCCCTTTGCTCCCGTCCGTCAACTATTGAGCATCGGCGACCATGTCCAACACCGATAGTCACTCCGATGGCTCTCGTTACAACGACTGAGACGCCTTCCTCCACGATGGTGCCAGAGATGAGGATGAGCTGGCCCTCTGCATCGCGCTGGAGCGCTCGCTGGTGGGTACGGCCGGCAGCTCCGGTTCAGGTGCGGCGCCGCCTGTCGCCCGCGGCCACAACGTCGACACCGACGCCGGCCCTTCCCGCCCCGCGGGTGGATCTGTGGGGGCAGCTCAATCGACGTTGCCGGCTCGTCGCCCTCCCCCACCTCCGAACGCTGCACTCTGCAAGAAGTGGTGGGTTCTGTTGCCGCGTGAGCGGATGCTTACTTCAGAATCGGAGGCACGTGCTGCCCGCCGCGAGAGGCAGAGGGCAAGGGAGATGGGGGTCTGCATCGAACACTGATGCACAATCCTCCCACCGCCGTCGCGTGACGCCGTCGGTGCCCGACAAGGATGAGTGTCTCCTCTAGTGGTGTATCGCTGCTCACTTATGATGGCGGAGACGGACGCCCGACGGCTCCGGAGGATCAACACCAAGGCGTTTCGGGTCAGCATTGAGCAATCCGAGCAGGAGGCAATATTCTACAACTTTCATATACTTTTGGCAACTTTTTATATTATTTTTGGGACTAACATATTGATCCAGTGCCCAGTGCTAGTTCGTGTTTGTTGCATGCTTTATGTTTCGTAGAAAACCCATATCAAACGGAGTCCAAACGGGGTAAAAACGGACGGAGAATATTTTTGGAATATTTGTGATATTTGGGAAGAAGAACCAACGCGAGACGGTGCCCGAGGGGGCCACGAGGCAGGGAGGCGCGCCCCCGACCCTCGTGGGAACCCCGTAAGGCGGTTGCTGCTCTTCTTTGGCCGCAAGAAAGCTAATTTTCGGAAAAAAATCTGGGCAAAGGTTTCAATCCAATCGGAGTTACGGATCTTCGGATATGTAAGAAACAGTGAAAGGGCAGAATCATGGAACGCAGAAACAAAGAGAGACAGAGAGACAGATCCAATCTCAGAGGGGCTCTCGTCCCTCCCACGCCATGGAGACCATGGACCAGAGGGGAAACCCTTCTCCCATCTAGGGAGAAGGTCAAGGAAGAAGAAGAAGGAGGGGGCTCTCTCCCCCTCGCTTCCGGTGGCACCGGAGTGCCGCCGGGGCCATCATCGTCACCGCAATCTACACCAATAACTTCACCGCCGTCATCATCGACTCTTTCCCCTTTTATGCAGCGGTGTAACCCCTCTTGTACCCGCTGTAATCTCTACTTAAACATGGTGCTCAACGCTATATATTATTTCCCAATGATGTATGGCTATCCTATGATGTTTGAGTAGCTCTGTTTTGTCATATGGGTTAATTGGTGATCTTGATTGGTTTGAGTTGCATGTTTTATTATTGGTGTTGTCCTATGTTGCTCTCTGTGTCATGCAAGCTTGAGGGATCCCCGCTGTAGGGTTTGCAATTGTTGAGATTAATTACAAATGTAATTAGGGGAAATCTCCCCTTGCCCAAACCGTCGTGCGGTTTGTCCCGCACAGACGCCTCTCGCTCCTGACCTCTGGAACCGACGCCTCCCTTCGCTCGTGTCTCTCCAGATGGTATAAGTAGCGCCTGTAACCATCAATCAATACAGAGATTTTACTTTCAATCTCAAACATGCTATCAGCCCATAAAACTCTATCGGAGAGCGAAAAACACATAGACGAGGAACAGAGCGAGACTTGCCGGTGAGATGCCAGGCCTCGTCTCCCTTTTCCTTCGCCTCATCCACGAGGACGGTCGCTGCTACTGCCTCACTGCCCATATGCACATGAGACAGACACAATCATATCACACCAATCAATTTCAAGCAAGGTCTTACAAAGATCTAACTAACGTTACGAAAGTGCTCCAAAAACTACTTTGTGGGGAAACTAACTCCTAGTCATAGGGTGGTCATCTAGAAATTTTGATCGGCGGGAGATTTCATGATGTCTGCTCCAGCTTCATCTTCATAGTCTTCATCATCGCTATCATCGGGGTCTGAATCCGTGTCGTCGATGATGATGTAATCTTCAGAACGAATCTCCTTGGGTTCTTATTCCTCTTCTCCTCCTCCTGGTGCTGCATCTCCCATGAATACTCCTAGCTTCCTCGTGAAATCATCATTCTTCTCCAGTAGTATCAACATCTCCTCCTTGTATCCGTCACGAGTAGACTTGAGTTCTTCTTCTAGCTCCAAATTCCTGGTTAGTGCCTTCTTCAAATCTATCATCCCTGCGCACATCTGGTGCTCCTGTCGACGAATGTGCTGGTTTAACTCCTGGATGAACGCTGCAATGGACCTATCCTTCCGAGTGCTGATCATGTCCCAACGCTCATCTCGGCGTCCACAAATCTGGTAGATAGTGTCCTTCAGCTCCTGCTTGTAGACTTCTCCGATCCTTCTCATAGTGATGTGGGCGGCCATACTCTTTCCTAGGCTCCAGGTTGGTGCATCAAAAGAAAACTCTATTGGCTCAGTGGATGGTGCGAAGGTTCTCCCGGGGATTTGAACTTGAATGCTCCATCGCTCCTCTTCTGGTAAAGTGGCGGTGTAGGTCCCGGTAAAGCTTGGTATTCCTATGGTCAGGTACCTAGTGACTTCCTTCAAGTGTCGTCCAAAAGGTGTGTCTTCATCCGGTTGAGTGAACTTGTTCCTTGGGTCCACCATCCTAAAGAAGTAGAAAACGGAGAGAAGTCAGAAATGAGTAGAGAAGAGTGACCTAGGGTTTATCTTAGTGGTCGTGTCCTACAGTCAGCGTGTGCTCTGAAACCATCAGAATGTAGCGGCCACGATCCGAATGGACCGAAGTCTCTGTGTTTCAGTGTAATCCCTGGATCGATAATGCTGACACACAGTACTTGAAGGATTTATAACAGAGTGGCAATCACACACTTATTACATCGAATGTATCCAAAGGGAACTTATTACAAAAGTCTATGGCTTAAGGCCATCTAACAAAATAACAGCGGAAGGCTTGGAAGATAAGTGAGTCCATCAACTCCAGCGGCATAGCTGAGTGCATGAAAAACGACCTAGAACGTCTTACTCCTCGTCTGAAAAGTCTGCAACGTAACATGTTGCAGCCCGAAATGGGTCAGCACATGGAATATGCTGGCAAGATAATACAGAAGATACAAGTAACAGAAATAAAGGCTACACTATATGCATATTTGGCTGGTGGAGGCTCTAAGGTTAAAGTTTTTACGTAAAGCCAATTTTTTCCTACAACAAAGGAATAAATTTTATTTTAACTATCATGGTAGTTGAAACATCATTGAGAAGGTACCTCCAACTCAATCCCAATTAAAAATAATCATTAACCCAACAAGTTAATTTTAGAGTGATGAGATCAACCAATAATTCAAGTACCAGATACTCAAGATTGTCCATAACCGGGGACATGGCTAATCATGATTAGTTTTTACACTCTGCAGAGGTTTGTGCACATTTCCCACAAGACTCGATCTCCTACGTTGGATTTCTCGCACTGCATGGTGTTTGAGAAACGGATGACTGAGACACAGTCTTTCAGAAGCATTTACTTTTTACCCCAGGTGGACCCGTACACCTACTTTCTCCTACATCTGCTAGTCCACCACGAAAGAGCTTACACAACTTACTCGTATTATGCCAGAGCCCATAATGGCATTGTGGCTGCACACGGAAGTTTCTAGCATGAATAGTTTTATGATCCCTTTGAGCCTGGGTGGCATTCCATAAAACAATCACACGGAAACCCCGGGATTTCCTAGGACAACACTGGATTCCCCAGGTGCCCTGCAACCAATCCACCCAGATATGTATTCAAGTAGCCACCTTAAGTTGAACCATTAATGAGTAGGAGGAGCGGAGTGGGCAATGATCCCACTCCCATTCTTAGTAACCGGGGCTTGCTCACTACTAGCTTCTCCCTTGTCGGGAGTAGCCTCCGACACAATGGTAGCGGGACGAACCACTTCCAACAGTGTGGTGGATAATTTAAGCCCCTCAAGCAATTCCTTAAACATGCCTTTGACCTCGGTCGCTAGTGATTCTTTCAATGTGTCCATTGCCACATTGAACTCCTCACGAGAGACCGAGGCTCCCCCATCGGACGTAGGCAAGGACGGAGTTCCACCGGAATGTTCCTCTGTCTCGACTACGTTGTCACCCTTACTCTTTGGACGGTAAAGTCCTTAAAAAGAGACGAGGCTCTGATACCAATTGAAAGGATCGATATGGTTTACTAGAGGGGGGGGGGGTAAATAGGCAACTAACAATTTTTAGCTTTTCTTAACTGAAAGCACATTTGCTCTCCGGGTGGTTTTGGTAATTAATGACAACATACTTTGTGGTTGGACTAATACTTTTATCAAGTATGTTTCAGGAAATTCAATCACATTGGTATGGCAAGATGACTGAAGAAGTGGACCCCTCAAAGTGCTAAGGCAAGCATTGACAAAAGCTCAAGACTCTATTTCTGGTTTAGTGATCAAAGATCACATTGAGTCCATAGGAAAAGCCAATACTATTAAAAGGGGATGAGGTTGTGTTGATGATCTGGTTGCTCAAGTGCTTAGTGATTTAGCTCCTTCAACTATCAGCACCTTTCACTACCAAACACACTCATAAGTAATCTCGGACAAACCGATTCTTCCAACTCAGTCCCACCGAGATGAACCACTTCTGCCATATTCCAAACCCTAGAAAAATCGGTCTTACCGAGTTTGAGATCGGTCTCACCGAAACTGAACTGCCAACCTTCTGTAAACATTTCACATCATATCGGAATAACCGAGTTTGTATTATCGGTCTCACCGATATGGGCAAGCTTCTGTCTTGGCTCAAATCGGTCTCACCGATAATTCATTTTCGGTCTCACCGATTCTGGCATGTTCCTGCTCTTTCTCAAATCGGTCCAACCGAGTTTTCTTTCTCGGTCTCACCGAAAACTCCAACGTTCATATCAGAAACTCTTTCGGTCCCACCGAGATGGTATTTTCGGTCCCACCGAAAATCCCAACGTTCACTATATTTGAACTTTCGGTCTGACCGAGTTTTCACTTCGGTCTCACCGAGATTGGTCAAATGTGTGTGTAACGGTTGGATTTTGTGTGGAGGCTATATATACCCCTCCACCCCCTCTTCATTCGTGAGGAGAGCCATCAGAAAGTACCACCACTTCTATCATACACTTTCTGAGAAGTGAACCACCTACCCTTGTGTTGAGATCAAGCCATTCCATTCCTACCATATGAAACTTGATCTCTAGCCTTCCCAAGTTGCTTTCCACTCAAATCTTTCTTCCACCACAGCCATATCAGTGAGGAGAGTTGAGTGTTGGGGAGATTATCACTTGAAGCACAAGAGCAAGGAGTTCATCATCATCAACACCGTCTATTACCTTTTGGGGGGTGGTGCCTCCTAGATTGGTTAGGTGTCGCTTGGGAGCCTCCGTCTTCGAGATGTGGAGTTGAACCAAGAAGTTTGTAAGGGCAAGGAGATCGCCTACTTCGTGAAGATCTACCCCGAGTAAGGCTAGTCCTCCGTGGGCGTAGGCCGTGATGGAATAGACAAGGTTGCTTCTTCGTGGACCCTTCGTGGGTGGAGCCCTCCGTGGACTCGCGCAGCCGTTACCCTCCGTGGGTTGAAGTCTCCATCAACGTGGATGTACGATAGCACCACCTATCGGAACCACGACAAAAATCTCCGTGTCACCAAACTGCGTTTGATCTTCTCCACCTCTCTTTACTATATATGCAATTTACTTTCCGCTGCCCATACTCTAGAATTGCATGTGTAGTGTGTTACTTGACTTGATCTTAATTGTAAAACTGCCTAGACTTTGCACAACCAAAAGGCAGATTTTTATATTGTCAAGTAGTCTAATCACCCCCCCTCTAGACATACTTCTTCGATCCTACAATTGGTATCAGAGCTTTGGTCTCCATTGCTTTGGTTTACACACCATTGGAGGAAGATGGACGTGTCTACGGATGGGAGTGTTAGCCATAGAGTGCCTGTTCTTGATGGAAGGTTCTATAACTCTTGGAGGGTTGAAATGCTTAGTATCTTTAAAATGTACAATTTGTGCAAATATGTTGAAACCCCTTATGTGCCTCCTTTTGATCCCTTGCACCCTACCATGGATGAAGAGCTTGATTTGCTTCGTAACCTTAGAACTGTAAATCTTATCATTAGAGGGTTACCTGATGACTTGCTTAATCTTGTTACAAACTTTGAGTGTGCCTATGCTATGTGGAAATTCTTGGAAGAACTTTATCTGGACTACTCTTTGAGAAGTCTTGATGAAATTCTACACAAGACTATTGAATTTGATAAGTTGCACCCAAATGATCCTAACTTCGATAAATGCTTCTTTGAGTTTCGTGATCTTATGAAAAAGAAGGGTGATCCCAGTCTTATCAATATTATCATTAGAAATGCTCTTGCATTGCATTCCGAAGATTATTGTCACATTGACCAAACTAATGCAAGTACTTATCAAATTGACCTAGGTGTTGATGATGAACAATCTATGGGTCAATATGATGATGAGCATGAGCATGATGATGATTACTCTGATTCGGACACCGAGCTAGACAAGGTCATGAAGAGTCTCAATCTTATGGCAAATATGAGAGACTACATGTCCGGTGGAAAAGAGTGGATTCTCGATAGTGGATGCACCGATCACATGACCGGAGACAAAGACATGTTTCGAGAGCTTGCAAAGAACGATGGTCCACGCAAGTATGTGACTTTTGGAGACAACTCCAAGGGTAAGGTACTTGGCCTTGGTAAGGTGGCCATATCTCATGATAGCTCTATTCAAAATGTCATGCTTGTAGAATCTCTTGGATACAATCTACTTTCCGTGTCTAGATTAGCTGACTTTGGATTCAATGTGCTATTCACCGAAGTAGATTGCCAAGTCTTTCGTCGTGATAATCAAAACATGGCTTTTACTAGTATTCGTAGAGGTGATCTATATGTTGTTGATTTCACTAAGAAAGCCCAACCTAGAGCTTGTTTCATTGCTAAATCCTCTAAAGGTTGGTTGTGGCATAGAAGGCTAGGACATGTTGGTATGCGTAATCTAGACAAGCTAATCAAAGGTGATCATATTCTTGGTGTTAAAGATGTTTTCTTTGACAAAGATAGACTTTGTAGTGCTTGTCAAGCAGGAAAACAAGTTGGTGGAAGTCATCCCGTGAAAAACATCATGACCACAAGGAGACCGCTTGAGCTTCTTCATATGGATCTCTTCGGTCCCAATGCTTACAAAAGCCTTGGTGGTAACTCCTTTGGTCTAGTTATAGTTGATGATTATTCCAGATTTACGTGGGTATTTTTCCTTGATGATAAATCGCAGGTTCAGAGGATCTTCAAGACCTTTGCCAAAAAGGCCCAAAATCAATTTGAGGTGAAGATCAAGAAAGTTCGGAGTGACAATGGAACGGAGTTCAAGAACGCCAATGTAGACTCTTTTCTCGATGAGGAAGGAATTCTACATGAGTTCTCGGCTACGTACACGCCTCAACAAAATGGAGTTGTTGAGAGGAAGAACCGAACGCTCATAGAGATGGCAAGAACGATGCTTGATGAATACAAGACACCGAAACATTTTTGGGGAGAAGCGGTCGAGACAGCTTGTCATGCTATCAACAGGCTTTATCTTCACAAGCTTCTCGGCAAGACATCATACGAGCTTCTCACCGGTAACAAACCCCAAGTGGGATACTTTCGTGTCTTTGGTTCAAAATGCTATATCCTTGATAAGCATCGTCGATCTAAATTTGCTCCTAAATCTCATGAAGGCTTTCTTCTTGGTTATGGATCAAACTCCCACACCTACCGTGTCTACAATAATTTCACCCGAAAGGTTGAAGAGACGGTAGATGTGAAGTTTGATGAATCTAATGGCTCGCAAGTAGAGCAAATGCCTATTGATGTAGGAGACAAGGACCCATCGGAAGCAATCCAAGATTTATCTATTGGAAAGATTCGTCCCATGGAAGTAAAGGAGAGTACCTCATCTACATATGTGGAGCCACCTACCTCACGGCGAGATGAACCTCAAGGCAACATGGAGGCCTCCACAAGTGGAACTCACCAAGATGAGGAATTGCAACAAGAAGATCCACCACAACCTCCTTCTCCACCACCTCAAGACAACACCAACAACAATGAAGAAGAAGAAGAGGAAGATGAAGATGATGAGGAAGCTGAGCCACAACATCAACAAAAGCTATCCCGAGTTCGAGCAAGAGTCAAGAAGAATCATCCCGTGGAACAAATGATGAACGACATCAACTCCGGGAGAATTACTCGCTCTAAAACTCGCTTAGCTAACTTTTGTGAGCATTACTCATTTATCTCTAGTATTGAACCTATGAAGGTAGAAGAAGCACTTAAATACCCGGATTGGGTGAACGCTATGCATGAAGAACTACACAACTTCGAAAGGAACAAGGTGTGGACTTTGGTAGAGAAGCCCAACGATGATCAAAACATCATTGGAACCAAATGGGTGTTTCGGAACAAGCAAGATGAAGATGGACAAGTCATCCGCAACAAGGCTCGTCTCGTAGCTCAAGGTTACACACAAGTCGAAGGTATGGACTATGGTGAGACCTATGCCCCCGTTGCTAGACTTGAGTCCATTCGCATTCTTCTTGCTTATGCCAATCATCATGATATTACTCTCTATCAAATGGACATCAAAAGTGCTTTTCTAAATGGTGAAATTGAGGAGGAAGTATTTGTAAAACAACCTCCCGGATTTGTGAATCCCAAAAAATCTAATCATGTTTACAAGTTGCATAAAGCTCTTTATGGTCTTAAACAAGCCCCTAGAGCTTGGTACAAATGCTTAACTAGCTTTCTTCTTGAAAAAGGCTTTGAGATTGGAAAGATAGACTCAACGCTATTCACAAAAAGGGTTAATGGTGAACTATTTGTGTGCCAAATATATGTTGATGATATTATCTTTGGTTCAACTAACCCCCATTTTAGCAAGAAGTTTGGACAGCTCATGTCGGAGAAGTATGAGATGTCCATGATGTGTGAACTCAAATTCTTCCTTGGGTTGCAAATCAAGCAATCTAAGGAGGGTACTTTTGTCTCACAAACAAAGTACACCAAGGATCTCTTCAAGAAGTTCAACATGCAAGAAAGCAAAGGTATGAGTACCCCCATGCCTACTAGTGGACATAATGACTTGACAAAAGATGGAGAACCCGTTGATCAAAGAGTTTATCGTTCTATGATTGGTTCCCTACTATATCTTTGTGCTTCTCGTCCTGACATAATGTTGAGTGTTTGCATGTGTGCGCGATATCAAGCAGCCCCTAAAGAATGTCATCTTAAAGCTGTTAAAAGGATAGTGAGATACTTGATACACACACCAAACTTTGGCATTTGGTATCCTAAGAGGGCCTCTTTCGATCTTGTTGGCTATTCCGACTCGGACTATGCCGGTGACAAGGTTGATAGAAAGTCAACTTCGGGTACATGTCAATTCCTTGGTCGATCCCTTGTATCTTGGTCCTCCAAGAAACAAAATTCGGTATCATTATCCACTGCCGAAGCAGAATATATTGCTGCTGGTTCGTGTTGTGCTCAATTTCTATGGATGACACAAACGCTTAAAGATTATGGGATACATGTGAGACGTGTTCCCTTGCTTTGTGACAATGAGAGTGCAATCAAGATTGGACACAATCCTGTGCAACACTCTCGAACAAAGCATATTGAAGTTCGTCACCATTTTATTCGTGATCATATTGCCAAGGGTGATATTAATCTTAAGCATGTTCGTACTGACAAACAACTTGCTGATATCTTTACAAAACCTCTTGATGAGAAAGTGTTTTGTCGCTTAAGGAGTGAGTTGAACATCATTGATGCTTCAAACTTGGAGTGATAACTCCATTGATGCATGCAAGGCATGAGCCTCTTGACTAATCCTTGATATTTCTCTTATGATGATGATCATATGTCTTGGACACATTTGCCTCCTTGTATTGCATCTAACTCTTTGCAGGTACTTGGATGATCTACATTCCACAAGATTACCACACACTCAAATCTTGAGTAATCTTGTCATTGACCAAGTATCTAGCCCTTTGGGATGTTGAGTTCAAGGAACAAAATTCCACATATCCTTTTTGACATCTTATACATCTAGTATTTCACTCTTGTCATCTTGGATATTCTTGAGTATTTCCTTGCTTGTCTAACCCATGTAGGAAGATGAACTACACAAATAGAAATGGCGCTCCAACTTCACATTCAATGAGCACCTACATCAAGCTTACCTACATGAGTAAAAGCAACAACAAACCCAAGGTATGTTCTTCACATCTTCGAGGAGCTTTGCTCAAAGTCATGAGTACAAGCAGCTTCATAAGATGTGATCACATCAAATGCTTAATCGAAAAATGGCAACCCCATTTTGAGCTTAAACGATGAGTATGACCTATGATCAAATGTCCTCATTTGACTCCTAAGTCAATATACTCAAACATAGGTGACTTTGTCGCCGACCTTTATCTAGATGAAGTACATATGCTTTTGGAGTTTTTCTGTTTTCTCTTATGTTCTCTCATTGAGTTTTTCTTTAATCAAAAAAAAAAACATCATCTAGAAATCTTCTTATCTCTTTTCTTATGTTTCTTTGTGAATATCCTTCTGGAAATCTTTTTCTGGCTCTGATCAATTCCTTGAAAATCTTTTACAAATTCATTGCAAATCTTTTGAAGTACTCCTTGCAGAGTGAGCTGAATTATTTCTGTATTTCCTTGGAATAAACTCGGAGTCACCAATTTAACACTTTCGGTTTAACCGAAAAGGATTCGGACCCACCGATCCATATAATTCGGTGTCACCGATTTATCTTCCAGGATATCTACTTCTGCAGCTCAACTCAAATTTTAAAATTTTAAGGAGGAGAGGACTCAAATTTAAATTCAAATTGTTTCTCTATGAATGTTCTTATTTGCCCTATTGTGATTCTTAAGGATCCCACTTCTTTCTTTCTTTCTTTCCATCTTTCCTGTCCTACCTAGTTTACTGTCCTTTTCGGCACTTGATGTCAAAGGGGGAGAGAACTTAGGGGGAATAGGGGGAGTAGGGGAGAAGAGAAGACTTAAGGGAAGAAGAAAAGCAATCTTATCTTAAGGGGGAGAGAATCACATCAAAGCTTTGTCGTGTTTTACATTGGACATTACAATTGACATCTTTCTTTTGATTTTGCTTTTTCCATCACACCCCTTGTTCTCACAACTGGTATCTTATGAAATCTTTTAGTTTAGGGGGAGAAGACTTAGAGGAATCTTCACAATTGATATCCTATGAAAAGCAAAATCTCTCTGAGTTCATTGAAAATCTTTTAGCTTCGGAGACATGTTTGCTGATTCAAGCCTGTGCTCAATATGAGACACTCTTTATACATGTCCTCCCTGGCTTGGTACTCTTGATGTTCTTGCAATTGGTTGAAGGAATACTCTTGTGTTATCTAACCTTGTTTTCCCAAGTTTATCCCTTCAGGTACAAGTGCCAAGAAACCTCAAGGTAAGTATATGCATCTTGCAGAATGTGCATGATGGTGACTTGCTTGTAAATACTTGTTTGCAAGAAATCACCATGCACATATGCATTATCACTCACTTCCTTTTTCTTCTGCTCTGATGCATATAGCCAAGCTGCATGTAGCACATCTTGCTTATCTCTCTTGTGTGCTTGTGGTAGTCCAAAACCATAATCTATGAAAATCTTGCACACTTGTAGGGGGAGCCTGTGTACTACATGCCTGTCAAAGCTTTCATGTTAATTCTGTCTTTCTTTCAATAAGCTTTGATGTCTTGTTTAGTATAATTTTAGTGTGTTGCCATCAATTACCAAAAAGGGGGAGATTGAAAGCACATTTGCTCTCCGGGTGGTTTTGGTAATTAATGACAACATACTTTGTGGTTGGACTAATACTTTTATCAAGTATGTTTCAGGAAATTCAATCACATTGGTATGGCAAGATGACTGAAGAAGTGGACCCCTCAAAGTGCTAAGGCAAGCATTGACAAAAGCTCAAGACTCTATTTCTGGTTTAGTGATCAAAGATCACATTGAGTCCATAGGAAAAGCCAATACTATTAAAAGGGGATGAGGTTGTGTTGATGATCTGGTTGCTCAAGTGCTTAGTGATTTAGCTCCTTCAACTATCAGCACCTTTCACTACCAAACACACTCATAAGTAATCTCGGACAAATCGATTCTTCCAACTCAGTCCCACCGAGATGAACCACTTCTGCCATATTCCAAACCCTAGAAAAATCGGTCTTACCGAGTTTGAGATCGGTCTCACCAAAACTGAACTGCCAACCTTCTGTAAACATTTCACATCATATCGGAATAACCGAGTTTGTATTATCGGTCTCACCGATATGGGCAAGCTTCTGTCTTGGCTCAAATCGGTCTCACCGATAATTCATTTTCGGTCTCACCGATTCTGGCATGTTCCTGCTCTTTCTCAAATCGGTCCAACCGAGTTTTCTTTCTCGGTCTCACCGAAAACTCCAACGTTCATATCAGAAACTCTTTCGGTCCCACCGAGATGGTATTTTCGGTCCCACCGAAAATCCCAACGTTCACTATATTTGAACTTTCGGTCTGACCGAGTTTTCACTTCGGTCTCACCGAGATTGGTCAAATGTGTGTGTAACGGTTGGATTTTGTGTGGAGGCTATATATACCCCTCCACCCCCTCTTCATTCGTGAGGAGAGCCATCAGAAAGTACCACCACTTCTAACATACACTTTCTGAGAAGTGAACCACCTACCCTTGTGTTGAGATCAAGCCATTCCATTCTTACCATATGAAACTTGATCTCTAGCCTTCCCAAGTTGCTTTCCACTCAAATCTTTCTTCCACCACAGCCATATCAGTGAGGAGAGTTGAGTGTTGGGGAGATTATCATTTGAAGCACAAGAGCAAGGAGTTCATCACCATCAACACCGTCTATTACCTTTTGGGGGGTGGTGCCTCCTAGATTGGTTAGGTGTCGCTTGGGAGCCTCCGTCTTCGAGATGTGGAGTTGAACCAAGAAGTTTGTAAGGGCAAGGAGATCGCCTACTTCGTGAAGATCTACCCCGAGTAAGGCTAGTCCTCCGTGGGCGTAGGCCGTGATGGAATAGACAAGGTTGCTTCTTCGTGGACCCTTCGTGGGTGGAGCCCTCCGTGGACTCGCGCAGCTGTTACCCTCCGTGGGTTGAAGTCTCCATCAACGTGGATGTACGATAGCACCACCTATCGGAACCACGACAAAAATCTCCGTGTCACCAAACTGCGTTTGATCTTCTCCACCTCTCTTTACTATATATGCAATTTACTTTCCGCTGCCCATACTCTAGAATTGCATGTGTAGTGTGTTACTTGACTTGATCTTAATTGTAAAACTGCCTAGAACTTTGCACAACCAAAAGGCAGATTTTTATATTGTCAAGTAGTCTAATCACCCCCCCCCTCTAGACATACTTCTTCGATCCTACATTAACCAATTTAAATAAGCAACAAAGTAAGTTGTCTAAATACGCAACTATGATGACAACTTATAGGAAGCAAAGATAACAACCTCACAAGCAAGCTATCTAAGATAAACAAGGAAAGCTTGCACAAGTAAAGGAAAGAAATAACCACAAGTGGAGCCGGTGAAGACGAGGATGTGTTACCGAAGTTCCTTCCCTTTGAGAGGAAGTACGTCTCCGTTGGAGCGATGTGGAGGCACAATGCTCCCCAAGAAGCCACTAGGGCCACCGTATCTCCTCACGCCCTCACACAATGCAAGATGCCGTGATTCCACTAATCGTGCCCTTGAAGGTGGCGACCGAACCTTTACAAACAAGGTTGGGGCTCTCTCCACAACTTAATTGGAGGCTCCCAACGAAACCCCGGAGCTTCACCACAATGGAATGTGGCTCCGAAGTGACCTCTTCCGTCTAGGGTCCTCAAACACCCAAGAGTAACAAAATGCACACAAGAAAGTATGGGGGAATCAAGTTTCCTTTGGTGAGAGTATAGATCTAGGTCTCCTCCTTCAATCCCTAGCAAATCAACAAGTTTGAGTGGCTAGGGAGAGAGATCGGGCAAGAAAGCTTCAAGGGGATTAATGGAGGAGAGAGAGAGAGGCAAGAGGTAGGTGGGAGGTGCGAGAAGGACCTCCTTAAATAGGGTCCCCAAGATTCCAACCGTTATGTGCAGAAATGCACTGGGCCAGTACTTCCGCACAAGCCACCGGTACAACCGGTGTGTGAAGAACACCGCAGCCATGGCATCAGGGCGGTACTTCCAGTGTAGCACACGGTAGTACCGGTCTTCCGGAGAAAACCGGAACTACCGCTCCACCACCGGTCAACTACCGCTTCGAGTCCAGAAGTTTTTTAACCAACGGCGGTAGTTGGGGTGGTGGTAGAGCCGGAACATCCGCTGGGGCAGTAGCTCCTGAGTGGTGGCAGTTCAGGTGGTACTACCGCACTGAATACCGGTAGTACCGGTTTGTCGAGAGGACTCCGGTACTTCCGGGCCACCACCGGTCCACCACCACACCCAGTACAGAAGGGTGTCACCCCTCTGCGGTACTAGGGACGGTGGTTCGACCGGAACTACCGGCCATCGGAACTACCGGCCACCGATACTACCGCTGTTAACAGCGGTACTACCGCAGTAGAGAAGATTGTACACACACATAGAACCAAGGGGACCTCTCTCTCCTCGAACGAAGGCAATATGGTGGGTGCATAGTAACTGTGTACGTGACTTGATTCACCCAATACCTTCCGATGTGGGTTCCCTCTTAATAGTACGGATTTCCTACGACCAAGGGAAACAAAAAGCATCGGAAACTCCGTCTTCGATCTTTTCCTTCTAGAGCGAAGGCCTAACCGTCTTGCGCCACACAATGTGTACCTGAGTAATATATGATGCACGATTAGTCCACACATGTATTGTCATCATCACCAAAACCCTAGGCAAGAGATGCCCTTACACTATTGAATGTCATAAATGTTTTTTTACTGCATATTTTCGATTGCTTGTTTCTCTGTGCATTGTTTCTTAAGCCGATTATTGCATATTTGTTAGTATTGATGTATAATGTGTTTTATCATATGAATCTTCTCTTTGAATAGACATCTTCTATATCTAAATAGAACCCCCACTACATGGTTTTCCTGCGTTTTGGTGAAGCTACGTCATCCGCAAATTCATGAGGCTCACGAGCCTGACTTTGTAATATGTTCACATTAATAGCCCAAATTCACAACCAACTAGTATGATTCCCGTACATAAAATCAACATGTTTATCCATCTCAATGATTCACAGATCATACACAATATTTAGTTCATTGAGCACAAATCAAGAAAAAACATTTTTCTTGCTACTAACATGGATACTTCTCTAGGCCAACATTCAATACATAGTGAAAGACAAATTTGTTTGTGAAGTCTACATTTCCTCTTGCAAATGTAAGTGGTTTCATCAACAGATGGAACCATGAGAATCAACCACACAGGATGGAGGAACATCCACTGATATATGTGTTGGTCATCTATCGATCATACAATGAGACTATTTTCATAATACAACTTTAAGTTTGGCAGGATGATGCTCATAGGATAATCAGATCAGAGCAATGAAGCACCTAGTTTAACCTATAAATGCTACACTTCTACTTTTGTGCAGTCCATGTAGTGATTATCCAATCTTTCTATGTGTATTTTCAAATGGCACTGCATATAGTGACTATCCTATTGTTTTGTGCAGTTCCACAAAAAATGAGGTCCCTGTGTTTGTTTACGAAATAGCAACAAGCAAACATCTATTTGCACAAATATCAAGCAGCTTGTTAACATATACTCCATCATGTATTTTCGGTTTAACCACGTCTCCGCTAGTCGTTTTCGCTTAGCATCTGTCATGATTTACACCGGACAATTTGATACTGAATTGATTTGCTGGTACATAGTAGGAATATAGCGCATATTTTTCATCTGACCAAGGATATCCATATTTGCAGGGATGAAAGAGGTGAAATCGATACAACCGAAAGTGAGCACCTGCACCACCAATGGAGGTCCACCCTGACAATAAATTTACATGCAAACCACTAATATTACTATCTAATGATAGTACAAAAACAATAGCAAGATAGTAGCAAACCATGTGCCTTGTAATGAACAACCTATAGTGCCACCAATTGGATATAACTGTTTGCAAAAAAAAAATGCTCACAATGTTGAAACATCTAGACTTTTTGTGCAGTTCCACTACAATTGATCATCCCTGTTTACACATATATTGAAAGTGCAATTACTATAAAAATGACACTAGTTAAAGCATACACTAGTAGAAAAACGACCTTACGTTCTCCTCGTTAGTCCCGGTTCAATTACGGCCTGGTACTAATGGTACCATTAGTCCCAGTTCCAACGGCTATGCATTAGTCCCGGTTCATTTGTGACCTATAGTCCAAGTTTGTGTCACAAACCGGGACTAAATGGGTGGTGGCAGGCTGGCATCAGGCCAGGGCCCCACGAGCCCCTTTAGTTCCGGTTTGTGACACAAACCGGAACTATAAGTTAGACCTTTAGTCCGGGTTGGAGCCACCAACCGGGATTATAGGTCTAACCCTTTAGTCCCGGTTGGTGTCCCGGTTCCAACCGGGACTAAAGGGTTAGACCTATAGTCCTGGTTGGTGGCTCCAACCCGGACTAAAGGGGTTTTGCAATTTTCAAACTCTACCCTCCCCCCTTCCCTGTATCGCTTTTTTAGTTTTGAAAACACCAAAAAAATATGATAAAAACTTCAACAATTAAAATCCTTCGAGATGTAGTTATGTTACTACATCTACTAGTTAGGGAAATTTAAAAACATAAATTTCGACATGTTCTGCAAAACAGTGTTATGAAAAAGTAAAACGACTATATCTTTTGCGTACGATGTCGAAAAGACCCGTAGAATATATCAAAATGTTTAGCACGAAAATCCGGTTCCGATTTCGACGGCCGTAGGCCGTTTTGAATTTTTTTTAGAATCCTCAAATTTCGAAAGGAAAAAAAAAGTTATGCTCAAGTTTCAGTTTTTTTTGAATTTTGGTTAAATTTGTCAAACTGTGGTCAAACTACTTATATAAGAAATATTAGTGTTACTAATTTTTTTTAGAATAATAGTTTCAAACTAACAATGAAACGTGTGACTTCATGCTCAAGCTAAACTCCTGAGGGTTAATAGGATTGACAACTTACTATTGTCAGGAAAACAACAAGTGCAGACTTGCAAACTAGGGGGAATAGAACTCGGAAGTTAAGCGTGTTGAGGCTGGAGTAGTGAGAGGATGGATGACTGGCAGGGAAGTTAGACGATTTGGAATGAGTGCCCCACACTTGAGCAGTGATGAGGGGTGATTAGAGATTAAATCGTCAAATAATTCAGAAATTTGAAAAAAAAATCAAAAAATGATTTTTTTTTTTTGGTTTCAAAAAAATCCTTTAGTCCCGGTTGGTATTACCAACCGGAACTAAAGGTTCCCAAGCCCCCGGCGCGGGCTCGTGGCACATGGTGGGCCTTTGGTCCCGGGTCGTGTTGAACTGGGACTAAAGGGAGGGGGACCTTTAGTCCCCACCCTTTAGTGACGGTTGCAGAACCGGAACTAAAGGTCCTTACGAACCGGAACTAAAACCTGTTTTTTTACTAGTGATAGACTCACAAATATAAGCATGTAATTTCAAGGTCCAAGGTATAAAAAAATAGTATCCTCTTTTCTGTTCTTACTAAGCAGCAGCCAAACCAGACTCACAAATATAAGCATGTAATTTCAAGGTCCAAGGTATAAAAAATAGTAACCCCTTTTCTGTTCTTACTAAGCAGCAGCCAAACCATACCAATGAACCACGACAAAAATTATTGATCTTCAGGAACACGAGCTTTGTGTTAAAGTGTCCTGTTTCATAAATTGTTACATAAGAAATTACTCGCATCGGTGCGGTTGAGTTATCAAGCATCGACACATGCATTGCACGTGTACAATAACTATGTACAATAACTAGTTACCAGAAGTGTGCAACTAGGAGTTAACTCATCAAAGGTTTTGATTAACTAAAAATTGTGAGCCACCGACGAGAAAAATATTGATGGCTCTGATTAGTGGTATCTTATCCAACTTGTGGTTTTGATATTAGTATAGAAACATATCTTCTGAGACAAGTGGCATAAACAGAAACTTGGTTTACGATGATATTAGTAAATCCAGCATACTCAAAAACAAATTTGGGACGAGTGACTGTTCTTAGTGTAGCTACTATTTTATCCCAAGGGGAACTGCAGAGCAGCAGAACACGCACTAGAATATGAAATGAAGAAATTAAGCATCAGCAAGAATGACACTTGGATGCAGTATTAAAGTTTCTTTGCAGAAATTCGGCAAAACCAAGTTTGAGCATAGGTAAATAGAATAATATGCCCCTCAAACATGTATTCAGTCAGGGATTTGCCACTAGTGGCTCAAATACAACTTCCATTCATACATGTTTGAAAGAAAAAAAGAGAGAGGATAATACACAAGATAATTACTACACAAATTGAGCGTCACACTTCATCTTGCATTGTGTAGGGGAATGAGACTTTCTGTGTACGGAAACATCTCGAAAAAGAACAAGTTTGCTCCTTTGTACTCTGCAGTACGTGCCCCGGGTCCATGATACCTCAGAGCTTTCAACCCAGCCACGTCCTCCACGTTCTGATTCTTGAAGTTGTACCGTGAAATCATATGGTTCGGTTTCTTCAAAAGAAGTCCATACTGCGAAATAGCTAGTGTGACGCATGGCTCCACATTAACGACGTATCGCCGATCCCATTTTGGATTCTCACCATCGCTCGTCATCCAGATGACAACCTGACCATGTGAAGATTCATATTGAGCAAGGCACAGTTCACCGTCTAGTTCACTCATGGCGAAGTTTTGGTGGTCGAGTGCAGGGCAGGGAGGGTGCGTGGTGAAGCTAAACGTTTCGGCCCGCAGGCAGAACCGAAGCAGGCGGCTCTCCGGGGGCTCCCTCTGACGGAGCTTGCGGACGTTCCAGAACAGAGACCCCTTGAAGAAGGTCGCGTTTCTCCAGTTGCCAACAGGGTATGGCGGCACGGCATCCCTCCATGCTGCAGAACTGCTGCTTCCAATTGTGAAAACCTCCATTCCAGTGCAGTAGCCCCCCAGGCCGTTGTCCGTGGCATGGCGGAAGCACTGAACCACCTTGTACTTGTTTGTGCAAGGGTCGCGACCGAAGCCAACGTTCCCACGGTAGAAGGAGGACGGCTCGAGCATGCGCCGGGGGCTCTCGGGCAAAGTAAGCAGGTCCCTTGTGGCGGGGTTGACGACATACATCCTGTTATCCGTTGGTAGCAGCACAAGGCCGTCGCAATGTGCGAACCCGTAGACTGATCCAAACGCCCTTTGAAAGTTCCTCGCATACACTAGACTGGCGCTGGCCTGACAACTCTCGTGCTGCCATCTGTAGAAGCGGATGTTGTTTGAGAACGTATTTGGCCATAATTCAGTACTAGCATAATCCAACAAATGCGGGGTGATGAGGTAGCTGGGTTGACGCTGCTGGTTGGACACGGAGCGCTCAAGGTGCATCCGGATGAAGGATGGGCCTGAGATGATGCCGTGCCAGTCCTTGCACACACATTTGAACTTCAGGAGTGATTTCACTGGGAGACGGAGGAGGATCTCCAAAACAAGCTCATCTGGCATCTCAGGGAGGGCTGGAGCCCTGCACAACCTCTTGTCTGACCTGAACCATTCAGTGTTGATCTTCTCGTTGCTGTTGTTGCGCACTACCATGTTTGTGCCCTTCAGATCCTTAGCAAGGAAAACACTGATTAGAACTGGAAGGAGCAGCGGTCGCGAATATATAAGCACGGTGACTGAGACTAGGAATCGGATCGAACCCAGTGCCGGCTGGAATTAGTAGCCGTCTCAGTTTCGGAAAGAAGAAGAAAAAATGAGTCTTTTTTATGGGTGAAATTCGAAATCCGAGGTCAAAATGGATTTAGATCTCACAGTGAAATTGCTAGGAGATGCAACGAGACAGATCTCACAAAGAAATTGCTAGGAGATGTAGCGAGACGGATCTCACAAAGAAATTGCTAGGAGATGTAGCGAGACGGATCTCACAGAGAAATTGCTAGGAGATGTAGCGAGACGGATCTCAGTGAAATTGCTAGGAGATGTAGCGAAACCATGTCTTATCAATATCAGCAATGAAATTGGGGGGCAATCCCTTGATTTGAAAAAAAAAATTGTAGCGAAACCTATGATTGTGGCATAGTAAGCGGAATTGTAGGAGTAGCTTACATCAACATGGCGACCTCTCGGCACCGTCGAGCGGTGCCGCATCCAGTCCCCTCTGTCGGACCTCCGCCAGCGCCACCGCTGTTGATGTTCCTCAGGGCATGTACAAAGGAAGCATCACCTTCCTAGTGCCTCACGCTCCATCAAAGCAAAATACGGTTCAGGCACTACCTAGCCTAGCAAATAACCCAATGCATAGCTGCCCCATTAGGCCCACACACGACATAATCAACTTCATATCTTCTCTCTCTCCTCACGCACTTTCCTCATCTCTTTCACTACGCGCTCCTCTCTGGCTCATTTATCTCTCTTACTTTTCCTCTTTTCTAGTACTTTTGGAGCGAAGAAGCTGGTTCTTCTGCAGGAGCTCGTTCGGCTCTGCAAGCGCCCGTCTTTTTTACTTTCTTCTCCACGGTGGCTGCCCCTCCGACGTGGACCTGCGTAGCAGCTGTCCACGCTGGAGCGTTGGCCATGCCCTCAGGAACCACTGACGACACCCGCGTGCGCCTAGATCTATTCCCATCTATCCGGTGCCCCCGCTTTTACGCCGCCGCTTGCGCTCTGGTTCGGTCGCGAAAGAAGTCCACATGACCCCCCGAAGTTTAAGAAAACGATCACATAATCCCCGAGCATTAAAACTATTTGACCCCTGTTTGCAAAACCAGATCAAACACCCCTTAGAGCATCTACGGATGGACGCGTGAAATCCGTCTCAAAAGCCCGAGCGGACGGACCGATCATTGACCCATCAAAAAAATTCAACCCAACCGGACGCCTTAAATCACCCTCAAACGTCCGAGCTGACCGGCACCCTCATATCCAGTCCAAATGTAGGGCAGTTATGAGATGGTCCGGGCGCGCGTGGGTGCATCCGTCCGGCCCAGCTCTGGCTAGCTCGACCCCACAAAATCACCAACCGGAGCAAACTCTAGCCCCAGTTCACTCCACTGCCCTTTGCTCCCGTCCGTCAACTCTTGAGCATCGGCGACCATGTCCAACACCGATAGTCACTCCGATGGCTCTCGCTACGACGACTGAGACGCCTTCCTCCGCGATGGTGCCAGAGACGAGGATGAGCTGGCCCTCTGCATCGCGCTGGAGCGCTCGCTGGTGGGTACGGCCGGCAGCTCCAGTTCAGGTGCGGCGTCGCCTGTCGCCCGCGGCCACAACGTCGACACCGACGCCGGCCCTTCCCGCCCCGTGGGTGGATCTGTGGGGGCAGCTCAATCGACGTTGCCGGCCCGTCGCCCTCCCCCACCTCCGAACGCTGCACTCTGCAAGAAGTGGTCGGTTCTGTTGCCGCGGGAGCGGATGCTTACTTCAGAATCCGAGGCACGTGCTGCCCGCCGCGAGAGGCAGAGGGCAAGGGAGATGGGGGTCTGCATCGAACACTGATGCACAATCCTCCCACCGCCGTCGCGTGACGCCGTCGGTGCCCGACAAGGATGAGTGTCTCCTCTAGTGGTGTACCGCCGCTCACTTATGATGGCGGAGACGGACGCCCGACGGCTCCGGAGGATCAACACCAAGGCGTTTCGGGTCAGCATTGAGCAATCCGAGCAGGAGGCAACGGAGATGGTGAGGGCGACGAAGCTGAAGCGGAAGCAGGACTGCATCGTCTGGCGCTTTGATACGTCTCCGTCGTATCTATAATTTTTGATTGTTCCATGCCAATATTTTACAACTTTCATATACTTTTGGCAATTTTTTATATTATTTTTGGGACTAACATATTGATCCAGTGCCCAGTGCCAGTTCGTGTTTGTTGCATGTTTTATGTTTCGCAGAAAACCCATATCAAACGGAGTCCAAACAGGATAAAAACGGACGGAGAATATTTTTGGAATATTTGTGATATTTGGGAAGAAGAACCAACGCGAGACGGTGCCCGAGGGGGCCACGAGGCAGGGAGGTGCGCCCCTGACCCTCGTGGGCACCCCGTAAGGCAGTTGCTGCTCTTCTTTGGCCGCAAGAAAGCTAATTTTCGGAAAAAAAATCTGGGCGAAGGTTTCATTCCAATCGGAGTTACGGATCTCCGGATATATAAGAAACGGTGAAAGGGCAGAATCATGGAACGCAGAAACAGAGAGAGACAGAGAGACGGATCTAATCTCGGAGGGGCTCTCGTCCCTCCCACGCCATGGAGACCATGGACTAGAGGGGAAACCCTTCTCCCATCTAGGGAGAAGGTCAAGGAAGAAGAAGAAGGAGGGGGCTCTCTCCCCCTCGCTTCCGGTGGCACCGGAGTGCCGCCGGGGCCATCATCGTCACCGCAATCTACACCAACAACTTCATCGCCGTCATCATCAACTCTTCCCCCCTCTATGCAGCGGTGTAACCCCTCTTCTACCCGCTGTAATCTCTACTTAAACATGGTGCTCAACGCTATATATTATTTCCCAATGATGTATGGCTATCCTATGATGTTTGAGTAGATCCGTTTTGTCATATGGGTTAATTGATGCTCTTGATTGGTTTGAGTTGCATGTTTTATTATTGGTGTTGTCCTATGGTGCTCTCCATGTCATGCAAGCGTGAGGGATCCCCGCTGTAGGGTTTGCAATTGTTGAGATTAATTACAAATGTAATTGGGGAAATCTCCTCTTGCCCAAACCGTCGTGCGGTTTGTCCCGCACAGACGCCTCTTGCTCTTGCCCTCTGGAACCGACGCCTCCCTTCGCTCGTGTCTCTCGAGATGGTATAAGTAGCGCCTGTAACCATCAATCAATATAGATATTTTACTTTCAATCTCGAACACGTTATCAGCCCGTAGAACTCTACCGGAGAGCGAAAACACAGAGACGAGGAACAGAGCGAGACTTGCCGGTGAGATGCCACGCCTCGTATCCCTTTTCCTTCGCCTCATCCACGAGGACGGTCGCCACTACTGCCTCACTGCCGTCGCCGCCACGGAGTAGGTGTACTCCGGCGCTTCTGGCGCAGGATACAAGCCATCCGCCGCTTCGGCCGCGATGCCGCTGGACGCGGTTACCATGGCACTGGGAGGGGTGCGCGTGGAGGTTACTACGCCTCTGTACGCGTCCGCCGAGCCGCCGGATGCGCCCACCGCGATGCTCCTCGCGATCGTGGCCGTACGCCGATGGGGTTCAACCCCTGGCTGGTGGCCGGCACGAGCGCCCTGTGGCTGCAGCCATGCCTGCCCTGCCCCAGCGGCTTGCGCCATCGACGCCCACGCCGGTTGCTGAGACCGCCGTCCCGCCCGCCCCGATGCGCGCCTTTGCGGCCGAGGAGGTCGCGCTCGACTTCATCTCTGCGCCCACCTGCGCCTCCGACGTCATCCGCCTCGGAGTTGGGATGGAGGGCGCCGACGCCTCGGCCCCGCCGCTGCAGGACATGGCCGCGGGCTCAAGCGGCCGCACGGAGCGGCGTTTCGGCCGCCTCTTCGGGCGCGCCGTGGCCGCCCTCGAACGCCGTCCCATCCGCCGCCCCGGCTGCCGCCCTGGAGCATGGGCTCCGGCGAGCCGTTGCCTCGCCTGCGCCGTGCCGCGCTGGCGATCACCGAAACTTCAGGAGGGCGCGGCGGCCAAGTCCTCTACCGGCGGCGCCGATGCAAGGAGCGGATCGGGTTTGGTTGGGATCGATCGATCCCCAACCGGTCCGCCCCGTTACTCGGTGCGGCGGCTGTTGGGCCGGCCAGAGGCCGTGTAGGCCCAGGCCCAGGCACCTGGGCCGACCTGGCTGCCCTCTTTTCCCCTCCGCTTGGCTGTGGGCCGAATGGCCGTTTGGGCCGGAATTTGTTTTGTTTTCCTCTGTTTTTATTAGTAGTAGTACTATTTATTAGTATTTACATTTTTAGCCCCTGTTTTTCCCCAGTATTTGTCTTAAATACTGCGTTTCTATAGAATACCTTGTATTCCAGAACATATGTGTGACGTGATATATTTCCATGTCCTACATGTTGAAATCATACATCCACAATTTGCAATTGAGATTTGTTTTTATATCTCTTGCAAAGATAAATGCAGTACCTCTGCAGTACTATTTCTCTGTTGAGTACGATGTATTCCGGAATGTATGTATCTCCATGTTCACTGCATGTCGAGAATAGTACATCTATTTGCAATTGAGATTTTCAATTTCTTACAAATACATATGCAAAATTCAAGGTGTCATCCTTAGAAATTTAAGATTCACATTAATTATTTCAAGCCACCTTCTTGAAATCTATTAATTTTGCAACATTAAGATGTATTTATATTACACAATCTGTAATATAAATAAATTACCGGTTTTTCACCGGAGATGATATGTTCTATGTGTTTACCACATTGCCATTCTTCATGAACATGTCACAGCGGTCGAGATTGATTTTTCCCGCGCAATAAACTTGTAAATTTTTGACAATAACATCTCCCTCATTATATTTGGAAAACACAAGGTAATGAGTTAGTTCCAATGCCCATGAGAAAACTATCTCTATTACTATGAGATATGTATGATCTTCAATGTTATATTCCCACAATTGAGGTTGAGCATTTTCAAGTTATACACTTGAGTCAAATTTTTGCATTCTTATTACAAAACCATGATGATTTTTAATTTACTTCTTGTAAATTAATTATCTCTGGCTTGCCCCTATAAGTAATCGATGGCTGACAATTTGAGGCTATTGCCCTCAATGGCCACAACTTACTTAAGCGGGTTATGGACATCAAGATCAGTCTTGCATCCCATGGGATAGCGTGTGCAATCCAAGCCACACCACCGGGACGCAAAGGACCTCAAGGATAATGGTTTGAAACTCACTTCAAACCCTCAATCTGACACCATCAAGCTGTCACGAGATCCTATGAGCATGGAAAGCATGGTGGTTGAATATGCATCAACCGACATGTTTGGAGACTACATTTAGTCCCTCAATCTCCTTACTAATCAATTTGTTTATGTCCATTTATCATGTTCTAATATGAACATGATTATTGTTGTCATCATATATTGTATATCACAATATATTGTATCAGCACATTGGTACAAATTCATTTGTATGTATTCTATATATCTGACAGTGATTTTCTTAAAAATGTTGATGTCTATATATAGATTTCTACGGGGGTCAATCTGATGAAAGAGGATTTGTGCCATGTGGACATATGCACCACAAACTCTATACTCAGGGAAGTGAAATGTTTCCACTCTCATTAGGAGAAAGGAGATATTTTAAATCGCTACACGCGATGAGGTATTTGTTGGCTCAACTCGAGTCATATTTACTATCCCTGTGGGTACTCGAGTAGGGTCGGGATGCTTAATTGCTTCCCAGGTTTAACTCGTACCCTACTAGACTATGGAGGTATCCGTCAAAATAGTTTCCATATCGAAACTTATGATGACAACAAAGAGAAATAACTTCTCTTTACCATATGCAATGGATATGGCAAGCATATTCTCTGTGTATCATCTGGATTGTACTACACATACTACACAACCCGTAGCACATGTTGCGTATGAGATAGTTTTCCAGAGTGTCTTGTACATGACAAACTTGGCATTCTCGCCTTGGTCATCGAGACATTGGGTTGAAACTGAAACTATCAGCAATTCCAATAGTTTATGATTATTATGATGCTAAATTCTAACAACATTTGGATTGTGTGTGCACTACAAGTGACACATGGAAGCTAATTTTGAGGCCCGCACACCTTCAAGTATACGCTGAACCACTCAGACTCCTTGAATGCATCAAGTTGAGGTAAGTGGTTCTTCACATCCATTGACTAGACTATTCAGGTATTCCATGGTTCTAAAAGACATATCTACATGATGGTCTTAAGTGTTTGCTTTATTCACACGAAACTATTGGCTTTATCCTGACATCGATTTCAAGCAAATCGGATGGACATCATTCCAGAATTCTCCTTGAGTGTCTCCTCTATGGCTCTCGGATTGAAGTTTAGCAATTTGTCTTAAAGTCTAGACTCAAAATGGTTTGGTAGAATCCCATCCAAAGAATTGAGCTCATTGCATGATCTTTACTTTGAATTGCAACTTACCAACTTTACGTTGGAGTCATGTAGTCTTACACACTCATGACCAAACTGCATATATTATTCCCCTCTATCTTTGATACGTGGAAATCTACCAAATATTTCCTGTAACACCCCGGTGTAATGATGCTACAGTAACCCTTGGGGTTAAGTTCTTAATTTTTGCTAAACAAGTTTCTAATCATTATTGTCTCATGTTTCTTTCAATTTTCCCTTTGAATGCAAATTCAAATGCCAAGTGAAATTCTAAATTGGTTAAACATCAAATCTAAAATGTTCATTGGGTTACAAATTTTAACTAACTAATTGCCATGAATGTTTCAACATCATTTGGGATATTTAATTTCCCATGAGAATTAAAACAGTACCAATTCTGTCCATTTAATCACTTTTCCTTTTATGGAAAATTCAGTTTAACTCCTATGCCTCCTAAACCTTTTGTGGCAGTACAAAATATTGCAATATATTTAAATGGCCAAGATCCATAATTTCCAAAGTCTTTTGGTGCTTTAATTAATTGTAAACATTGGCTGTTTTAAATGCCAGAAAAAGAAAAGGAAAATGGGGAAGCTAGCTACTGTACTAATGGGCTCTACTTACTACAGTAAACGGCCCAACCCACTACCAGGGCCTTTTCCCTCACCTCTGTACAGAGGGAACAGGGGCCATGGCGTGGCTCACGCACGCACGTCTGTGCCGCGGATGTCGCCGTGTCGAGCATCCGACGAATCCCCGCGAGGATAAGATTGTCCCCAACCTTGTTGGCGAACCCTAGATCGATCATTCCCCTCGCTCACCCCTCTCCCTCCCTGGTTCACCCGTCGTTCGCAGCTCCGTCGCCACCGCCGCCTCGTAGTCGTGCTCCGAGACCTCCCCGAGCCACGCGGAGACTACAAGGAGCTCCGCCCGCCTCATCTTCGTCGGTACCAAGCAGCAACTCAAGCGGGGAAGCGCTGCATCGCCGCCATCGTGGCATCTTCTCCGCGCACGGCCGCGGCCCTCGCCGTTGATTGCGTCGTCGTCGAGCCGTTCCCGGCCTCCCCGAGTGCGTCACCGAGCTCCGTGGTGAGCCGCTCTTCCTCCCTCCTAGTTTCCCTTTGGTTCGGTTGCCGTTTGCCGACTCCCATAGCTCGTCGTGGTCGCCATGGCCGGACGTCGCCCGCGTCCTTCTGCGCGTAGACCCGCACCGCCAGTGTTCACGCTCCTGGCCGCGCTCACCGCTGCAGCCTACCTCTGCGTGCCCGTCGCCGCCGCTTGCCCACTCCGCCGCGACCGCTTCCTTCTCCGGCTGGCCGCGCCGTGGCCACAGCCCCAGCCGGCGCTCGCGGCCGCCTCCTCTTCCTCCCGCGCCCGCCTGCGTGTGCGGCGGCGCCCAGGCGCCCCTGGCCTCCGCCTCACGGCCGCGCTAGCCCCGGCCAGGCCCCGGCCGCTCATGGCCGCCCCCGCCCCGAAGCCCCCGCGCGCTGCCTTCCGCCGGGGCCGCGCGCTGCCTTCCCAGGCGCCGCGCCCGTGCCTCGGCTGGCTTGGGCCAGAGCCAAGTCGGGCTAATGCCCGGCGCCCGGCCGCCCGTTAACCCATGCTCCGCTAGGCCCCGGGTGGGCCACTGACCACTGGGCCCGCCCCACAAAAAAAGGATTTAAAAAAAATAAATAAATAAATAATATTAATTAATTAATTAATTAGATAATTAATTAACCTAATTAACCTGTCTTAATTAGCCTGATGTATTAGATTAGTTGGTTTAAACATATTAGATAGTTAAGTCACTGATAGACGGGTCCCGGCTGTCAGTTTGACTAGTCAACGCTCAGTTGACTGCTGACGTCGTGATGACGTCAGGCTGGCGTCATAATCCTTTTTTTTAATTAAAGATAATTCTAGAATATAGTTTAAATCTTTAGAAAATCATATAAAATAAACCGTAGCTCGGATGAAAAAGTTTTATATATGAAAATCGCTCAGAACGACGAGACGAATCCGAATACGCGGTCCGTTCGTCCGTCACACATCTCTATCATACCGAACATGCAACTTTCCCTCTCCGATTCATCTGTCCGAAAACACGAAACACCGGGGATACTTTCCCGGATGTTATCCCCCTCCACCGGTATCGTGTAGCACCGTGTTAGATCACACCGTGCGCTGCCTTTTACTTGTCATGCAACTGTTTGCTTTATATTTACTATTTCTTCCCCCTCTTCTCTCCGGTAGACCCTGAGACCGATGATGACCCGGTGATCGACTACGGTGTTGACCACCCCTCCTTCTTGCCAGAGCAACCAGGCAAGCCAACCCCTTTGATCATTCCAATATCGCCCATTCTCTTCTCTCTTATGCTTGCATTAGAACTGCTACTGCTTTTTGTATGATCCTATTCTGATGCATAGCCTGTTGTTGATACTGCTTCCATACCTTACATGTTTATACTAAACTGCTTAGTATAGACTGGTTAGAGATCCACCAGTGACCCCCTACCTTGTCCCGACTGCCTCGCTGGATTATCAGAAGACCCGATCAACGGGATCGAAGACCAGGACCCGGCACCGCACATCACTTTCCCCTTAGTTGCTCGACACTACTAGGGTTACTATCGAGTGCCGAGGGTGAGACCTCATCAACACTTCTGATGTTAACCTTGTAGGTTAGTTCATCGGTTGTGGTCATCGAGGGTGATTCCTCTTTCTCCACTCCCGATAACGACATTGTCATGCAACTCCTCAAGAGTGGACCTCGAGGGTGACTCCTCTTTCGTTCACCTTGACTATAAACATCAGGTGGAATTCCATCGAGGGTGATTTCCTCAGGTTTTCCTTTGGTGTCAGACACACATTTACTATGGTTACTATGACTTTACACTGAACCTGGTTACTAAAGACGGGTCGACCTGAGGGGTACCCGCGCAAGCTTAATTGCGAGTGATGTGTAGTCGGGTTGACCTGGAAGGTGCCCGCGATATGAATACGAGGCGTGGCCGGGCACTCGCCTTTACCGCAAGTTCTCGAGACGGGGCGATGGGGTCACATTATCGTGAGTCTCTGCTCGTTACCGTGCCTCCCCAAGACACTAAACGGTTTGGATATTTGATCCGAGGGGCCTCTGGCCTGATAGCGCTAACCATCACGTGGGCATACTATGGGCGTTCTGCGTCGTATGCATCAGCCGAAGCTTAACTGACGTCATTGCGACTGAGCGGCGCGTGCCGGGTTGGACTGGTTAGGCTCCTACCTTTTTAAAGGTGGTTGCTAGGTCTGCTCACCGGCCGCCCACGCAACGTGCAGGAGTTCCCGGGGCGATTGGCCCATGACCCCTGGGAGCATAGGGTTTAGTACGGCGTGCATGACCTCTCTATTAAGCCTAGGTCGGGTTGCGGCGTATTGTTTGGCCGAGGGCGGGCATGACCTGATGGTGTGTCCGGCCGGAGTTAAGCAAGCGTGTTGGGTAAGTTGGTGCACCCCTGCAGGGAAGAAAAACATCTATCGATAGCCTGTCCTACGGTAACGGACACTTGGAGTTGTATCCCGATCGCTACAACTAGAACTGGATGCTGAGGCATTGTTTGGATATGTTGCTTAGGGAGTCGAGAAAGGATCTCGGAGCGTTGGAACAACAACATAAATATGACTTATGTTATACTACTCTATTCCCCCCTCTTGCTGCAAGACGATGGTTTCCAGAAGATGCTAGTCTTCGATAGGAATAGCTTTTCCCCCCTCTTATTCTGGCATTCTGCAGCTTAGTCCACAGATACTACCCCTTTCATTGATACCGATGCATATGTAGTGTAGATCCTTGCTTGCGAGTACTTTGGATGAGTACTCACGGTTGCTTTCCTCCCCCCTTTCCCCCTTCTTTCTTCTTGCTGGTTGATGCAACCAGATGGTGGAGTCCAGGAGCCAGATGCCACACTTGACGACTGCTACTACCCCGACGGAGACTACTACTACGTGGAGACAGCTGACGACCAGGAGTAGTTAGGAGGTCCCAGGCAGGAGGCCTTGCCTTTTCGATCATTGATGTTTTGTGCTAGCCTTCTTAAGGCAAACTTGTTTAACTTATGTTTGTACTCAGATATTGTGCTTACGCTGACTCTTGTGTTTTCGAGCTTATGTATTCGAGCCCTCGAGCCCCCTGGCTTGTCATATAAAGCTTGTATTATTTTAATTTGTGTCTAGAGTTGTGTTGTGATATCTTCCGGTGAGTCCTTGATCTTGGTCGTACACATTTGCGTGCATGATTAGTGTACGGTCAAATCGGGGGCGTCACAAGGTGGTATCAGAGCCGACTGCCTGTAGGAACCCCCCTTTCCAACTCCTTGGCCGAAGTTGAGTCTAGTCTTTGAAAAACTATTTTACTAACATGGCTGTGTGGCTTACGGGCCCACGTCGCCAATTGGGTGGTATTAGGATCTTTTACTCCTCGTCTATACTCTGGGGCTCTCGACTCTCTTCTATTCGGGTTAAACGAATTTACTAACTCTAACATTACGATCCCGTGACCACATTCACCCCAAAGTTGGATAAGCCATAGTTATTCCTTAGGTTAGTCTTTTGAATGAGTACCCCTCTCTGTCTTGCCGACTACTATGTGGTACCCGTCGAACCTCGTTCATTCTACATGTTGGATAATGAATAATTCTTTATCTTTGCAAATGCTCAACGCTGAACTACCCCTGTTACATGTTAGCAGGATGGTTAGACCCGGTGGTCGTGGCCATGGTGGCAACGCTCCACCACCGCCCGAATTCGTGGCAGGAATTTCATGGAAGGAGTGATGGCTCAGTTTCCTCGCCCAAATATGAATCAGCAGCCAGCCCCAGTAACTCTGCAAGACTTTGCGCAACTCAACCGTGTCGTCTACCGCAGCTCGACTCAACCACTAGATGCTGATGACTGGCTCCGTGACATCGCTTTCGAGCTAGAGTCTGCTGGTGTAGCCCCTGCCAACTATGTCACCTTCGCGGCATACTATCTGAAGGGCCCCGCTGCTCAATGGTGGGACTGCCACAGGCGTACCCTACCTGCTGGAACGGTCATCACTTGGCCGGATTTCCAAGCCGCCTTCCGTGCCCGCTTCATTCCTCAGGGAATCATGGACAGGAAGAAGCGAGAGTTCCGCAACCTCAACCAAGGCAGCAAGTCTGTAGATGCTTATCAGCGAGAATTCTTGGACTTGTCCCGCTACGCTGAAGAAGACATTGCTACTGATGCTCGCAGGCAAGAAAAGTTTCGTGATGGACTTCACCCTAATATCAAGCTAGCACTTCTCGCTCATGACTTTGCCGACTTTGCCACCTTGGTAAACAAGGCTATTCAGGTTGAGACTGGTCTTCAGGAACACCAGGGATCCCTCAGATGCAACCGTGACGCTGGCTCATCTTCGGGCCCGTCCGCACAGAAGCGTCGGATTTGGATCCCCCACAACATGTATCGTCCAACTGCTCCTACTCCAAGACCATCCTATGTTGCTCCGCGTCTGCCCCCTCCACCATCAAGGCAGCCTCTCCGGACTGCACCACCCCGAGCTCCTGCTCCCAATCCCAATGGTGATTTGTGCTTCAGATGTGGCCATCCAGGTCACCGTGCTAGGGATTGCAGTCAGAGCAGAACCAGCTGGCCCTCCCTACAGCTGGCCGTAACAATCAGCCCCGCAATAAAAATGCCAGACCTTATGGTCGTGGTCAGGCTAACCACGTCGATGTGAATGAAGCTCAAGACCAGCCTGCTACTGTGATGGGTACTCTTCTCGTGAACTCAGTACCGGCTACTGTATTATTCGATTCAGGAGCATCACATTCATTCATGTCATAAAATTTTGCTTACGCACACGACATTCGGTGCGAGCCCATGGACACTCCGATAGTGGTACGCAACCCTGCGGGCCAATGTCAAACTACCATGATTGGTCGCGATGTCCCTGTTGAAATTGAAGGGTTGGAATTCCATGTTTCCCCCATTATATTGGAGTCTTCCAATATTGATCTCATTCTGGGGATGGAATGGTTGAAAGCACATACTGCCTCTATCGTTTGTGCCACCAAGGTTGTTCATCTCCTACATCCATCGAATGAGATAGTAAGCTACCATGCTCAAGTTGTTCAAAATGCCGAGGCGCGACTTTATGCCTTGAATGCGTTGAACGCAGCACCTCTGGAGGGCATTGAGAAGATTCCAGTCGTTCGCGATTTCCAAGATGTCTTTCCAGAAGAACTCCCAGGCATACCTCCTACACGGGCTGTTGAATTTGTCATCGACTTGAAACCAGGCACCATTCCTATCGCCAAACGACCTTACAAGATGCCACCTCATGAGCTCCTTGAACTTAAGGAGGAAATCAACAAGTCTCTTCGCAGTGGTTTCATTCGTCCAAGTTCCTCTGCTTGGGGAGCTCCTTCTATCTTTGTGAAGAAGAAGGATGGCACGAACCGTTTGGTCCAAGACTGCCGTCCTATCAACCAAGCTACAATTCAGAACAAATATCCGCTTCCTCGGATCAATGATCTGTATGATCAACTGGCTGGTTCATCAGTTTTCTCTAAACTCGACTTGAGGTTGGGTTACCACCAGATCCGTGTTCATGAAAAGGATATTCCAAAGACCGCATTCGTCACTCGTTATGGTTCTTACGAGTACACCATCATGTCCTTCGGTTTGACCAATGCTCCAGCGACATTCTCTCGTCTGATGAACTATATATTCATGGATTACCTCGACAAGTTCGTCGTGGTTTATCTGGATGATATCCTGGTATATTCGAAGAATAAAGAAGAACATGCTGAACATCTTCGTCTTATTCTGGAAAAGCTACGAGAGCATCAACTATATGCCAAGTATTCTAAGTGTGAATTCTAGCTACCCGAAGTAACCTACCTTGGTCATGTGATCTCCAAGGATGGTATTGCCGTCAACCCAGAGCGAGTTCAGGCTATTCTTGACTGGACCCCTCCCAAGAATGTCAAGTAAGTCAGAAGCTTTCTCGGACTCGCCAGCTACTGCCGTTGTTTCGTTGAGAACTTCTCCAAGATCGCCAAGCCATTGACCAATCTGCTACACAAAGGCGTTAAGTTCGAATGGACGGAAAAATGTCAGGAAAGTTTCCAGGCTCTCAAGGACAAGCTAACTTCTGCCCCAGTGCTTGCTCCTCCGGATTCTCAGAAGGATTTCATCATATATTGCGATGCTTCACGTCAAGGATTAGGCTGTGTCCTAATGCAAGAGCGCAGGGTGATTGCTTATGCCTCCCGTCAAGTGCGTTCTCACGAAGAAAACTACCCATTTCATGACCTCGAGCTTGCAGTGGTTATTTATTCTTTGAAACTGTGGCGACATTACCTTCTCGGTAATCGTTGCAAGATCTTCACCGATCATCAGAGTTTGAAGTATCTGTTTACTCAGCCAGACCTGAACCTCCGTCAGCAAAGATGGATGGAGGCTATAGCAGATTATAACGTGGGTATTTCCTATACCCCAGGCAAGGCTAATGTCATGGCTGATGCCCTGAGCCGCAAGTCTTATTGCAATAACCACATGGTTCATAAAGCTCAACCCCGCCTTTATGAAGAACTTTGCAAGCTGAACCTTCAACTAGTTCCACAGGGTTCTCTGAATAACCTTGTCCTGGAACCAACTCTTTTGAAGGCAATTAAGTCTGCTCAAGCCAAAGATGCTCACGTTGATATAATGAAAAAGGATCTTGCCTTAGAGAAATCCAGAGATTTCTCACTTGCTGAAGATGGGACCTTGTACTTCAAAGATCGCATAGTGGTACCCCGCTTCGAGCTTATGACTGAGAAGGTGATGAAAGAAGCGCATGACACCCCTCTCTCTATTCATCCGGGAAGTACTAAGATGTATCTAGACATCCGTCAGAAGTACTGGTGGTCTAACATGATGCAAGACATTGCTCGGTATATCGAAGAATGTGACGTTTGTCGTCGCGTCAAAGCTGAACATCAGAAACCAGCTAGACTTCTACAACCACTTCCGATTCCTGAATGGAAGTGGGATAAGATTCAGATGGACTTTGTCACTGGCCTTCCTAAGTCTCAGAAAGGTAATGATGCTATCTTTGTCGTCATCGACCAATTCTCGAAGGTTGCTCACTTTCTGCCAGTCAAGGAGACAATCACTGCTAGTCAATTAGCAAACTTGTATATCTCCAGAATTGTGTCACTCCACGGCATTCCGAAGGAGATCAGTTCAGACCGTGGCAGTATTTTTATTTCGAAGTTCTGGGATAGTTTCCAAGAGGCAATGGGGACTCATATAACCTGGAGCACTGCTTATCATCCCCAATCCCAAGGCCAAGTCGAGCGAGTCAATCAAATTCTTGAAGACATGCTTCGGGCTTGTGTTATTTCTTTCGGCAAGAAGTGGGAGGAATCTCTTCCTTATGCGGAGTTCTCTTATAATAACAGTTATCAAGCCAGCTTGAAGATGGCACCCTTCGAAGTGCTTTATGGACGTAAGTGCCGAACCCCTCTGAATTTGTCAGAAACTGGGGAACGGACGCTCATTGGTCCGAACATTATTCAACAAGCTGAAGAGCAGGTTCACATTGTCCGGGATAATCTCAAGGCGGCCCAGTCTCGCCAAAAGAGCAACTATGACCGGAAACACTGGGGTTCAACTTATCAACCTGGTGAACAAGCTTATCTGCGTGTCACTCCTTTGAGAGGCACCCATCGATTCGGTGTCAAGGGCAAGCTAGCTCCGTGCTACATTGGTCCCTTCCGCATTCTCGCCCGTCGTGGACTGGTGGCTTATCAATTGGAGTTGCCACCTCAGTTCTCTCACGTTCATGACGTCTTCCACGTGTCGCAACTTCATCGATGCTTCAAGGATCCAGAACGTGAAGTTGATCCGGAATTGATTGAAATTCAAGATGATCTCACATACAAGGAGCATCCGATCTGCATTCTTGAAGAAGCTGAACGTCGAACACGCCAGAAGGTTACCAAGTTCCTCAAGGTGCAATGGTCAAATCATTCTAAGGATGAAGCTACTTGGGAACGTGAGGATAACCTCCGTGCTGAATACCCCGACCTGTTCCCTTCTACCTCTTAATTCTCGGGACGAGAATTTCTTTTAGAGGAGGAGAGTTGTAACACCCCGGTGTAATGATGCTACAGTAACCCTTGGGGTTAAGTTCTTAATTTTTGCTAAACAAGTTTCTAATCATTATTGTCTCATGTTTCTTTCAATTTTCCCTTTGAATGCAAATTCAAATGCCAAGTGAAATTCTAAATTGGTTAAACATCAAATCTAAAATGTTCATTGGGTTACAAATTTTAACTAACTAATTCCCATGAATGTTTCAACATCATTTGGGATATTTAATTTCCCATGAGAATTAAAACAGTACCAATTCTGTCCATTTAATCACTTTTCCTTTTATGGAAAATTCAGTTTAACTCCTATGCCTCCTAAACCTTTTGTGGCAGTACAAAATATTGCAATATATTTAAATGGCCAAGATCCATAATTTCCAAAGTCTTTTGGTGCTTTAATTAATTGTAAACATTGGCTGTTTTAAATGCCAGAAAAAGAAAAGGAAAATGGGGAAGCTAGCTACTGCACTAATGGGCTCTACTTACTACAGTAAACGGCCCAACCCACTACCAGGGCCTTTTCCCTCACCTCTGTACAGAGGGAACAGGGGCCATGGCGTGGCTCACGCACGCACGTCTGTGCCGCGGATGTCGCCGTGTCGAGCATCCGACGAATCCCCGCGAGGATAAGATTGTCCCCAACCTTGTTGGCGAACCCTAGATCGATCATTCCCCTCGCTCACCCCTCTCCCTCCCTGGTTCACCCGTCGTTCGCAGCTCCGTCGCCACCGCCGCCTCGTAGTCGTGCTCCGAGACCTCCCCGAGCCACGCGGAGACTACAAGGAGCTCCGCCCGCCTCATCTTCGTCGGTACCAAGCAGCAACTCAAGCGGGGAAGCGCTGCATCGCCGCCATCGTGGCATCTTCTCCGCGCACGGCCGCGGCCCCTCGCCGTTGATTGCGTCGTCGTCGAGCCGTTCCCGGCCTCCCCGAGTGCGTCACCGAGCTTCGTGGTGAGCCGCTCTTCCTCCCTCCTAGTTTCCCTTTGGTTCGGTTGCCGTTTGCCGACTCCCATAGCTCGTCGTGGTCGCCATGGCCGGACGTCGCCCGCGTCCTTCTGCGCGTAGACCCGCACCGCCAGTGTTCACGCTCCTGGCCGCGCTCACCGCTGCAGCCTACCTCTGCGTGCCCGTCGCCGCCGCTTGCCCACTCCGCCGCGACCGCTTCCTTCTCCGGCTGGCCGCGCCGTGGCCACAGCCCCAGCCGGCGCTCGCGGCCGCCTCCTCTTCCTCCCGCGCCCGCCTGCGTGTGCGGCGGCGCCCAGGCGCCCCTGGCCTCCGCCTCACGGCCGCGCTAGCCCCGGCCAGGCCCCGGCCGCTCATGGCCGCCCCCGCCCCGAAGCCGCCGCGCGCTGCCTTCCGCCGGCGCCGCGCGCTGCCTTCCCAGGCGTCGCGCCCGTGCCTCGGCTGGCTTGGGCCAGAGCCAAGTCGGGCTAATGCCCGGCGCCCGGCCGCCCGTTAACCCATGCTCCGCTAGGCCCCGGGTGGGCCACTGACCACTGGGCCCGCCCCACAAAAAAAGGATTTTAAAAAAATAAATAATATTAATTAATTAATTAATTAGATAATTAATTAACTTAATTAACCTGTCTTAATTAGCCTGATGTATTAGATTAGTTGGTTTAAACATATTAGATAGTTAAGTCACTGATAGACGGGTCCCGGCTGTCAGTTTGACTAGTCAACGCTCAGTTGACTGCTGACGTCGTGATGACGTCAGGCTGGCGTCATAATCCTTTTTTTTAATTAAAGATAATTCTAGAATATAGTTTAAATCTTTAGAAAATCATATAAAATAAACCGTAGCTCGGATGAAAAAGTTTTATATATGAAAATCGCTCAGAACGACGAGACGAATCCGAATACGCGGTCCGTTCGTCCGTCACACATCTCTATCATACCGAACATGCAACTTTCCCTCTCCGATTCATCTGTCCGAAAACACGAAACACCGGGGATACTTTCCCGGATGTTATCCCCCTCCACCGGTATTGTGTAGCACCGCGTTAGATCACACCGAGCGCTACCTTTTACTTGTCATGCAACTGTTTGCTTTATATTTACTGTTTCTTCCCCCTCTTCTCTCCGGTAGACCCCGAGACCGATGATGCCCCGGTGATCGACTACGGTGTTGACCACCCCTCCTTCTTGCCAGAGCAACCAGGCAAGCCAACCCCTTTGATCATTCCAATATCGCCCATTCTCTTCTCTCTTATGCTTGCATTAGAACTGCTACTGCTTTTTGTATGATCCTATTCTGATGCATAGCCTGTTGTTGATACTGCTTCCATACCTTACATGTTTATACTAAACTGCTTAGTATAGACTGGTTAGAGATCCACCAGTGACCCCCTACCTTGTCCCGACTGCCTCGCTGGATTATCAGAAGACCCGATCAACGGGATCGAAGACCAGGACCCGGCACCGCACATCACTTTCCCCTTAGTTGCTCGACACTACTAGGGTTACTATCGAGTGCCGAGGGTGAGACCTCATCAACACTTCTGATGTTAACCTTGTACGTTAGTTCATCGGTTGTGGTCATCGAGGGTGATTCCTCTTTCTCCACTCCCGATAACGACACTGTCATGCAACTCCTCAAGAGTGGACCTCGAGGGTGACTCCTCTTTCATTCACCTTGATGATAAACATCAGGTGGAATTCCATCGAGGGTGATTTCCTCAGGTTTTCCTTTGGTGTCAGACACACATTTACTATGGTTACTATGACTTTAACCTGAACCTGGTTACTAAAGACGGGTCGACCCTGAGGGGTACCCGCGCGAGCTTAATTGCGAGTGATGTGTAGTCGGGTTGACCTGGAAGGTGCCCGCGAGATAAATACGAGGCGTGGCCGGGCACTCGCCTTTGCCGCAAGTTCTCGAGACGGGGCGATGGGGTCACATTATCGTGAGTCTCTGCTCGTTACCGCGCGTCCCCAAGACACTAAACGGTTTGGATATTTGATCCGAGGGGCCTCTGGCCTGATAGCGCTAACCATCACGTGGGCATACTATGGGCGTTCTGCGTCGTATGCATCAGCCGAAGCTTAACTGACGTCATTGCGACTGAGCGGCGCGCGTCGGGTTGGACTGGTTAGGCTCCTACCTTTTTAAAGGTGGTTGATAGGTCTGCTCACCGGCCGCCCACGCAACGTGTAGGAGTTCCCGGGGCGATTGGCCCATGACCCCTGGGAGCATAGGGTTTAGACCGGCGTGCATGACCTCTCTATTAAGCCTAGGTCGGGTTGCGGCGTATTTTTTGGCCGAGGGCGGGCATGACCTGATGGTGTGTCCGGCCGGAGTTAAGCAAGCGTGTTGGGTAAGTTGGTGCACCCCTGCAGGGAAGAAAAACATCTATCGATAGCCTGTCCTACGGTAACGGACACTTGGAGTTGTATCCCGATCGCTACAACTAGAACTGGATGCTGAGGCATTGTTTGGATATGTTGCTTCGGGAGTCGAGAAAGGATCCCGGAGCGTTGGAACAACAACATAAATATGACTTATGTTATACTACTCTATTCCCCCCTCTTGCTGCAAGACGGTGGTTTCCAGAAGATGCTAGTCTTCGATAGGACTAGCTTGCCCCCCCCTCTTATTCTGGCATTCTGCAGCTTAGTCCACAGATACTACCCCTTTCATAGATACCGATGCATATGTAGTGTAGATCCTTGCTTGCGAGTACTTTGGATGAGTACTCACGGTTGCTTTCCTCCCCCCTTTCCCCCTTCTTTCTTCTTGCTGGTTGATGCAACCAGATGGTGTAGTCCAGGAGCCAGATGCCACACTTGACGACTGCTACTACCCCGACGGAGACTACTACTACGTGGAGACAGCTGACGACCAGGAGTAGTTAGGAGGTCCCAGGCAGGAGGCCTTGCCTTTTCGACCATTGATGTTTTGTGCTAGCCTTCTTAAGGCAAACTTGTTTAACTTATGTCTGTACTCAGATATTGTGCTTCCGCTGACTCTTGTGTTTTTGAGCTTATGTATTCGAGCCCTCGAGGCCCCTGGCTTGTAATATAAAGCTTGTATTATTTTAATTTGTGTCTAGAGTTGTGTTGTGATATCTTCCGATGAGTCCTTGATCTTGGTCGTACACATTTGCGTGCATGATTAGTGTACGGTCAAATCGGGGGCGTCACAAGTTGGTATCAGAGCCGACTGCGTGTAGGAACCCCCCTTTCCAACTCCTTGGCCGAAGTTGAGTCTAGTCTTTGAAAAACTGTTTTACTAACATGGCTGTGTGGCTTACGGGCCCACGTCGCCAATTGGGTGGTATTAGGATCTTTTACTCCTCGTCTATACTCTGGGGCTCTGAACTCTCTTCTATTCGGGTTAAACGAATTTACTAACTCTAACATTAGGATCCCGTGACCACATTCACCCCAAAGTTGGATAAGCCATAGTTATTCCTTAGGTTAGTCTTTTGAATGAGTACCCCTCTCTGTCTTGCCGACTACTATGTGGTACCCGTCGAACCTCGTTCATTCTACATGTTGGATAATGAATAATTCTTTGTCTTTGCAAATGCTCAACGCTGAACTACCCCTGTTACATGTTAGCAGGATGGTTAGACCCGGTGGTCGTGGCCATGGTGGCAACGCTCCACCACCGCCCGAATTCGTGGCAGGAATGATGCAATAGTTTGAGCTGAATCGACAGTTCATGGAAGGAGTGATGGCTCAGTTTCCTCGCCCAAATATGAATCAGCAGCCAGCCCTAGTAACTCTGCAAGACTTTGCACAACTCAACCCTGTCGTCTACCGCAGCTCGACTCAACCACTGGATGCTGATGACTGGCTCCATGACATCGCTTTCGAGCTAGAGGTTGCTGGTGTAGCCCCTGCCAACTATGTCACCTTCGCGGCATACTATCTGAAGGGCCCCGCTGCTCAATGGTGGGACTGCCACAGGCGTACCCTACCTGCTGGAACGGTCATCACTTGGCCGGATTTCCAAGCCGCCTTCCGTGCCCGCTTCATTCCTCAGGGAATCATGGACAGGAAGAAGCGAGAGTTCCGCAACCTCATCCAAGGCAGCAAGTCTGTAGATGCTTATCAGCGAGAATTCTTGGACTTGTCCCGCTACGCTGAAGAAGACATTGCTACTGATGCTCGCAGGCAAGAAAAGTTTCGTGATGGACTTCACCCTAATATCAAGCTAGCACTTCTCGCTCATGACTTTGCCGACTTTGCCACCTTGGTAAACAAGGCTATTCAGGTTGAGACTGGTCTTCAGGAACACCAGGGATCCCTCAGACGCAACCGTGACGCTGGCTCATCTTCGGGCCCGTCCGCACATAAGCGTCGGATTTGGATCCCCCACAACATGTATCGTCCAACTACTCCTGCTCCAAGACCATCCTATGTTGCTCCGCGTCTGCCCCCTCCACCATCAAGGCAGCCTCTCCGGACTGCACCACCCCGAGCTCCTGCTCCCAATCCCAATGGTGATTTGTGCTTCAGATGTGGCCATCCAGGTCACCGTGCTAGGGATTGTAGTCAGAGCAGAACCAGCTGGCCCTCCCTACAGCTGGCCGTAACAATCAGCCCCGCAATAAAAATGCCAGACCTTATGGTCGTGGTCAGGCTAACCACGTCGATCTGAATGAAGCTCAAGACCAGCCTGCTACTGTGATGGGTACTCTTCTCGTGAACTCAGTACCGGCTACGGTATTATTCGATTCAGGAGCATCACATTCATTCATGTCAGAAAATTTTGCTTACGCACACGACATTCGATGCGAGCCCATGGACACTCCGATAGTGGTACGCACCCCTGCGGGCCAATGTCAAACTACCATGATTGGTCGCGATGTACCTGTTGAAATTGAAGGGTTGGAATTCCATGTTTCCCCCATTATATTGGAGTCTTCCAATATTGATCTCATTCTGGGGATGGAATGGTTGAAAGCACATACTGCCTCTATCGTTTGCGCCACCAAGGTTGTTCATCTCCTACATCCATCGAATGAGATAGTAAGCTACCATGCTCAAGTTGTTCAAAATGCCGAGGCGCGACTTTATGCCTTGAATGCGTTGAACGCAGCACCTCTGGAGGGCATTGAGAAGATTCCAGTCGTTCGCGATTTCCAAGATGTCTTTCCAGAAGAACTCCCAGGCATACCTCCTACACGGGCTGTTGAATTTGTCATCGACTTGAAACCAGGCACCATTCCTATCGCCAAACGACCTTACAAGATGCCACCTCATGAGCTCCTTGAACTTAAGGAGGAAATCGACAAGTCTCTTCGCAGTGGTTTCATTCGTCCAAGTTCCTCTGCTTGGGGAGCTCCTTCTCTCTTTGTGAAGAAGAAGGATGGCACGAACCGTTTGGTCCAAGACTACCGTCCTATCAACCAAGCTACAATTTAGAACAAATATCCGCTTCCTCGGATCAACGATCTGTATGATCAACTGGCTGGTTCATCAGTTTTCTCTAAACTCGACTTGAGGTTGGGTTACCACCAGATCCGTGTTCATGAAGAGGATATTCCAAAGACCGCATTCGTCACTCGTTATGGTTCTTACGAGTACACCATCATGTCCTTCGGTTTGACCAATGCTCCAGCGACATTCTCTCGTCTGATGAACTATATATTCATGGATTACCTCGACAAGTTCGTCGTGGTTTATCTGGATGATATCCTGGTATATTCAAAGAATAAAGAAGAACATGCTGAACATCTTCGTCTTATTCTGGAAAAGCTACGAGAGCATCAACTATATGCCAAGTATTCTAAGTGTGAATTCTGGCTACCCGAAGTAACCTACCTTGGTCATGTGATCTCCAAGGATGGTATTGCCGTCAACCCAGAGCGAGTTCAGGCTATTCTTGACTGGACCCCTCCCAAGAATGTCAAGTAAGTCAGAAGCTTTCTCGGACTCGCCAGCTACTGCCGTTGTTTCGTTGAGAACTTCTCCAAGATCGCCAAGCCATTGACCAATCTGCTACACAAAGGCGTTAAGTTCGAATGGACGGAAAAATGTCAGGAAAGTTTCCAGGCTCTCAAGGACAAGCTAACTTCTGCCCCAGTGCTTGCTCCTCCGGATTCTCAGAAGGATTTCATCATATATTGCGATGCTTCACGTCAAGGATTAGGCTGTGTCCTAATGCAAGAGCGCAGGGTGATTGCTTATGCCTCCCGTCAAGTGCGTTCTCACGAAGAAAACTACCCATTTCATGACCTCGAGCTTGCAGCGGTTATTTATTCTTTGAAACTGTGGCGACATTACCTTCTCGGTAATCGTTGCGAGATCTTCACCGATCATCAGAGTTTGAAGTATCTGTTTACTCAGCCAGACCTGAACCTCCGTCAGCAAAGATGGATGGAGGCTATAGCAGATTATAACGTGGGTATTTCCTATACCCCAGGCAAGGCTAATGTCATGGCTGATGCCCTGAGCCGCAAGTCTTATTGCAATAACCACATGGTTCATAAAGCTCAACCCCGCCTTTATGAAGAACTTTGCAAGCCAACCCCTTTGATCATTCCAATATCGCCCATTCTCTTCTCTCTTATGCTTGTATTAGAACTGCTACTGCTTTTTGTATGATCCTATTCTGATGCATAGCCTGTTGTTGATACTGCTTCCATACCTTACATGTTTATACTAAACTGCTTAGTATAGGCTGGTTAGAGATCCACCAGTGACCCCCTACCTTGTCCCGACTGCCTCGCTGGATTATCAGAAGACCCGATCAACGGGATCGAAGACCAGGACCCGGCACCGCACATCACTTTCCCCTTAGTTGCTCGACACTACTAGGGTTACTATCGAGTGCCGAGGGTGAGACCTCATCAACACTTCTGATGTTAACCTTGTAGGTTAGTTCATCGGTTGTGGTCATCGAGGGTGATTCCTCTTTCTCCACTCCCGATAACGACACTGTCATGCAACTCCTCAAGAGTGGACCTCGAGGGTGACTCCTCTTTCGTTCACCTTGACGATAAACATCAGGTGGAATTCCATCGAGGGTGATTTCCTCAGGTTTTCCTTTGGTGTCAGACACACATTTACTATGGTTACTATGACTTTACACTGAACCTGGTTACTAAAGACGGGTCGACCTGAGGGGTACCCGCGCGAGCTTAATTGCGAGTGATGTGTAGTCGGGTTGACCTGGAAGGTGCCCGCGAGATAAATACGAGGCGTGGCCGGGCACTCGCCTTTGCCGCAAGTTCTCGAGACGGGGCGATGGGGTCACATTATCGTGAGTCTCTGCTCGTTACCGCGCGTCCCCAAGACACTAAACGGTTTGGATATTTGATCCGAGGGGCCTCTGGCCTGATAGCGCTAACCATCACGTGGGCATACTATGGGCGTTCTGCGTCGTATGCATCAGCCGAAGCTTAACTGACGTCATTGCGACTGAGCGGCGCGCGCCGGGTTGGACTGGTTAGGCTCCTACCTTTTTAAAGGTGGTTGCTAGGTCTGCTCACCGGCCGCCCACGCAACGTGCAGGAGTTCCCGGGGCGATTGGCCCATGACCCCTGGAGCATAGGGTTTAGTCCGGCGTGCATGACCTCTCTATTAAGCCTAGGTCGGGTTGCGGCGTATTGTTTGGCCGAGGGCGGGCATGACCTGATGGTGTGTCCGGCCGGAGTTAAGCAAGCGTGTTGGGTAAGTTGGTGCACCCCTGCAGGGAAGAAAAACATCTATTGATAGCCTGTCCTACGGTAACGGACACTTGGAGTTGTATCCCGATCGCTACAACTAGAACTGGATGCTGAGGCATTGTTTGGATATGTTGCTTCGGGAGTCGAGAAAGGATCCCGGAGCGTTGGAACAACAACATAAATATGACTTATGTTATACTACTCTATTCCCCCCCTCTTGCTACAAGACGGTGGTTTCCAGAAGATGCTAGTCTTCAATAGGACTAGCTTTTCCCCCCTCTTATTCTGGCATTCTGCAGCTTAGTCCACAGATACTACCCCTTTCATTGATATCGATGCATATGTAGTGTAGATCCTTGCTTGCGAGTACTTTGGATGAGTACTCACAGTTGCTTTCCTCCCCCCTTTCCCCCTTCTTTCTTCTTGCTGGTTGATGCAACCAGATGGTGGAGTCCAGGAGCCAGATGCCACACTTGACGACTGCTACTACCCCGACGGAGACTACTACTACGTGGAGACAGCTGACGACCAGGAGTAGTTAGGAGGTCCCAGGCAGGAGGCCTTGCCTTTTCGATCATTGATGTTTTGTGCTAGCCTTCTTAAGGCAAACTTGTTTAACTTATGTCTGTACTCAGATATTGTGCTTCCGCTGACTCTTGTGTTTTCGAGCTTATGTATTCGAGCCCTCGAGGCCCCTGGCTTGTAATATAAAGCTTGTATTATTTTAATTTGTGTCTAGAGTTGTGTTGTGATATCTTCCGGTGAGTCGTTGATCTTGGTCGTACACATTTGCGTGCATGATTAGTGTACGGTCAAATCGGGGGCGTCACATTTCCCATCTGCAGTACTTCGGTTGTATACCGATATCACAACCCGGCATACATCATTGGCCCCTCAACATATAGTTGGGATCTATGTGAGCAATAAATGTATTACCGTCAATACCTCAAGCCCCTCACATGGGGAGTTATTCAAGGCCAGTATGCTGATTCAATGAGGAATATTTCCAGGCATTAGGGGGAGATTTCAAGTACCATAAAGAATGCCAGGAAATTAGTGGAATGTTCAACACATTTCTGCCTCAAATCCACGTACTCAAAGATCTGAACCATGCGTTCAGAAGATTTGCAACACATTGCAAATAACCTGCAAGATTCATTTACTGACTATAAAGGTGTCACGCAATCCTACAATCCTGCAAAAATTTGTCGGAAAGAGTGGAGGTACCAACTAAAACCACTCAACTCCCCGCTCAAAGCAACATGGGGAGAAGTACGACAATAGTGCATCCGGATTCAGCTTCTTGCAAGCAAGGATATCAAGGCCTCTGAATCAGCAAATGCATGTCAACTTTACGTTGACAGACACCTAATGGGTAGTATACACCCAATGGAAGGGAAACCTCCACCAACCCAGGTCATAGTGCACACAATGACCGGGACATCGGAATACCCGACTCAATCGCATTGGGAAATCGCGAGCAGTCACCATGGGTAACGATATTTCCATCAACTATATATTGATATATAGATTCCGGAGAATCATATAACTGGAAGTCTACAATTGTCGACATACATTTCTCAACTAGATTGCAAAACCTTACAGATGATTCAGATCCAAAGACCATGGCCAGGCAAAGTGTGATGAACACTCGGACTGAACTCAAGCAAAGGAATCTAGGTAGAAATGATCTTGCTCAATAATGGGAAGGAATTCATAAGCAATACCTACACAAGTTTTCTTATGGAAACAGAATTAAGAACAACTAGGTGGTGAAACGAAGAGCAAGTATTGTAGCACAAGGGTTCATGCAGATACCCTACTATTCTCCAGAGGTGGAATCTCATTCTGATAACTTATATCATTGGTAGTTCAAAATCATTTATCTCTGCAGTTGATAGATGTAGTGATCACATATCCATGTGGATCACTAGATTTAGACATATATGGTTGATTCTCGATGGAATCTCACTTCTGAATCGAAATGCAATACGCAACATATATTGTGTAAAATCAATAAGTAACCATATGACTTATTATTATTGTCGGTACATTTGGTACAACCGACGTAGTGAATTCCTTATTCACAAGGATTACTCCTACAATGATGATTGTCCATGTTTGTGTGTCTGCAATGACGACACATGTAATCATCTAAATGACGGAGTTTAAAATGAAGAATTTGGGTAAACCAAAATACCGCTCGTTACTACAAATTGAGCACCTTCATTCATACATTATGATATACTATGTTGTCTATATCCATAATATATTGGAGAAATTTACTGCGGACAAATCTTATCCATCCATAACTCTCATGATAGTTCATTCTCTAGACGTAGAGAAAGACCTATTTAGACCAAGAGATGATGGAAATGAAATATTGGGACTCAAAGTTCCATAATGCCATTGGATCCACCAAAGACAATTAGTTGGTACTCAAGAATATCTTTCGATATCTCCAATGCATCAAACATTTTGTCCTGGTTTTTCAGTCTCACAGAAATGTGATAACCGATATCATTGGGTACATTGATCAGATCCCCACTATGTCAGATTGTTGACAAGCTTAGTGTTCCTACTAGGTGTGGTAGCCCTCTCATGGAGAGTCTTCGAAACAGACCTCATGGCTACAAACACCAACCATTATCTCAACGATAATGTTTCTTGTGTTGCCTTGATGCAAACAGGTTACATAATAAGCAATATCACTATATTGCATATCTTGCAAGTCAAATCATGCAACTGATTTGTTCATCGGGTCTCTACCAACTTCTATGTTCCAGCGAATTGGTAGATGACAGCTTCGAATTTTGCAAGAATCAGGGGGAGTATCTTCATGAATTGTTCATGTTCAATGCATCATATTATACTCTTTTTCCCTTCATGAGTTTACTTTACAGGTTCTCATAAAGGTTTTTAATGAGGTAATATCAACATGAGATCATATGTCATACTTTCAGTTTTTCCCACCGGGGTTTTTAGGAAAGTATATACGACATATTTATTGTCCTCTAAACTCTATGGATTTTCTCGTATTGAGTTGAAAGAGACAATAACCATTATATGTTGCATCATTTTATCCTTATTTTCCCACTGGGTTTGAAGGAGTTTTAGCAACATATCCTACACTACTCCTCATATTTTTTCCACGGGATTTTTGGAGGAGACTTAATCAAGATGATGGATTCTTATGACAAGCGGTGATTATGAGGAGTCTCTTCTTGAGATATCCTTGTTTTATGACATCACATTATGCTATCTCTTTGTGAGTTTATGTTCCATATTCTCATCAAGTTTTCATGAAGAACTTTTTGGAGAAGAATCTTTTAAGATGATAGCCCTACCTGGAAGATCGTGAGACGATTCTACATGGTCAAGCGTAGATTAGGTGGAGTGTTGAGATTAATTACAAATGTAATTAGGGGAAATCTCCCCTTGCCCAAACCGTCGTGCGGTTTGTCCCGCACAAACGCCTCTCGCTCCTGCCCTCTGGAACCGACACCTCCCTTCGCTCGTGTCTCTCCAGATGGTATAAGTAGTGCCTGTAACCATCAATCAATACATAGATTTTACTTTCAATCTCGAACAGCAATATGTTCATGATTTGCTTATGGTGGGTAGCGTGAGTGACAGAAGCACAGACCCGAGTAAGTAGGTTGTTTGCGTATGTGAATAAGAGGACTTGATACTTTAATGCTATGGTTGGGTTTTACCTTAATGATCTTTAGTAGTTGCGGATGCTTGCTAGAGTTCCAATCATAAGTGCATATGATCCAAGAAGAGAAAGTAGGTTAGCTTATGCCTCTCCCTCAAATAAGATTGCAATAGTGGTTACCGGTCTAGTTATCAATTGCCTAGGGACAAATAACTTTCTCGTGACAAAAAGCTATCTACTAAAACTAATTTAGTTGTGTCTTTATCTTAACGGCCCCTACTTTTTATTTACGTGCTCTTTATTATCTTGCAAACCTATCCCACAAAAACTACAAAGTACTTCTAGTTTCATACTTGTTCTAGGTAAAGTAAACGTCAACCGTGCGTAGAGTTGTATCGGTGGTCGATAAAACTTGAGGGAATATTTGTTCTACCTTTAGCTCCTCGTTGGGTTCGACACTCTTACTTATCGAAAGAGGCTACAACTGATCCCCTACACTTATGGGTTATCAAGACCTTTTTCTAGCGCCATTGCTGGGGAGCAATAGCGTGGGGTGAATATTCTCGTGTGTGCTTGTTTGCTTTATCACTAAGTAGATTTTATTTGCTGTACTAAGTTGTTTTCTATCTTTAGTTATGGGTAGGAAACGCAAATTACCAAAAAAAATAGTGGTACCTACTGAACCAATGGTTGAAGAACCACTCAAAATCTATCACACTACTGAAGCTTATTACTTGGATCATCTTCAATCCCTATGTGCTCGGGCTGAAACCCCAACTAGCTTAGTTGAGGGAAAATCTTTAGATGAGCATGCTTGTTATGTTCGACACCGCATATCTGAAAAGGGGAAACTTTTACTGGATAAAATTCATCATTTGCAATGCTATGCTTGGAATTTATGTGAAATTTATGATTTTACTTGTTGTTCTGAAGACCCCACGAAACACCTTCCCTACCAATGTGAGTTTAGTGATAATGGAATCGTATCTTCATATGCTAAGGGTGTTTATAGTTACTATGATGTTCAAAAAAATGAAGAATTTGTTGCTTTTAAGGGTGCTTATGAAATTGCTTCTTTGATTGAAAAGTATGATGCCACTCTTTACAAATCTGAAAATTTTGCCATATTTAAATATGTTATGATAATTATGCTTCTTGTGCCTATGTTAAACCATATATTGAGGACTCCTCCGCTGTCCAAGAAGAGATTAATATTTTGCAGGAGTCTATGGAAGAGGAAATTGATGACACTTTGAGCTCATTAGATGAAAAAGATGACGAGGAGAGCGAAGAACAAAAGGAGGAAGAGCGGATTAGCTACCCGTGCTCACCTTCTAATGAGAGTAACTCTTCAACTCATACATTGTTTAATTTCCCTTCGTGCTTACCAAAGGATGAATGCTATGATGATTGTTATGATCCCGTTTAATCTTTTTAAATATCCCTTTTAATGATGCTTGCTATGCTTGTGGCCAAGATGCCAATATGAATTATGCTTATGGAGATGAGCTTGCTATAGTTCCTTATGTTAAACATGAGATAGTTGCTACTGCACCCACACATGATAGTCCTATTAGCATTTTGAATTCTCCAAACTACACTTTATTGGAGAAGTTTGCACTTATTAAGGACTATATTGATGGGTTGCCTTTTTCCATTGCACATGATGTTTTTGATGAATATAATATGCATGTGCTTGTTGCTCCTACTTGCAATTATTATGAGAGAGGAACTACATCTCCGCCTCTCTATGTTTCTAACATGATAAAATTGCAAGAAACTGCTTATACTATGCATTGGCCTTTACTATGTGTGCATGAATTATTCTTTTATGACATGCCGATGCATAGGAAGAGAGTTAGAATTCGTTGTTGCATCACACATATCACTTTGTGCTCACTACTAAATCACAAATCATTGTTAATTAAAATTGACTTTGATATACCCTGGGATCCGGGTGGATCCATTACTTGAGCACTATATGCCTAGCTTAATGACTTTAAAGAAAGCGCTGCCAGGGAGACAACCCGGAAGTTTTAGAGAGTCATTTATTTCCATTGTGTGATTTTATAAAGTTTAAAAACAAAAAAAATAAAGAGGGGAACCAAAATCTTTTTCAAAAAGAAAAGCGAAAGTGAGAAAGACGAGCATTGTTAAAGTGGGAGCTAGCCTTGAACTTTGTTCATGCCCATGAAACTTTGTGAACCTTGATTACAGAAACTTTTCAACAAAAATAATTATCCCCTTGTACAATTCCATTGTATTATAAAAATAATGTGCCAATAGTTTTGTTTAGGATGATTAAACTGCTTGTTGGTTTGTGCGGTGCAATAACAGAAACCTTGACTGTAGTGCGCGATTTTACATTTTTTACTGGAACGTCAAAAGGATCTGAAACTTTTTGCAAAGTCTTTCTATACAAATTGTTGATGTTTCCTAATTTTGCCAGAATTTTTAGAGTTATAAAAGTATGGTTAATGTTCAGATTACTACAAACTGTCCTGTTTTCACAGATTGTTGTTATAGCTTCATTATTTGCATATGTTTGAATTCTTGTTGATGCCTCCTTGACTTGGGGCCATAGAATTGTGATAGCATACAATAGGTAATGTTTGTTCATAATTATACAATAATGTTAGAGCAGTACATGATGGGATTTCATTGATCATATGCACTAACCCCGCCACTAAAAGTTCGGTTAAGTTTTGTGTGGATGAAGTGTTCGATGATCGAGGAGGTCTCGATGCGTGGAGAAGGACGAGAGGCAAGAGCTCAAGCTTGGGGATTCCCAAGGCACCCCAAGTAAATATTAAAGGAGACTCAAGCGTCTAAGCTTGGGGATGCCCCAGAAGGCATTCCATCTTTCTTCAACAAGTATCGGTATGCTTTCAGATTCGTTTCGTTCACATGATATGCGTAAGTTCTTGGAGCGTCATGTGTTTTTTATTTTTCCTTTTAATAAATGCACCATGCTGGTATGAGATAGTTGCTACTTCTCGAGCTTGCGTTGTATTTCCTCGAAGAGGAAAGGGAGATGCAGCACAGTAGCATAAGTATTTCCCTTAGTTTTTGAGAACCAAGGTATCAATCCAGTAGGAGACCACGCGCGAGTCCCTCGCACCTGCACAAACAAATAAGAACTTCGCAGCCAACGCGATAAGGGGTTGTCAATCCCTTTACGGTCACTTACGAAAGTGAGATCTGATAGAGATGATAGTTTATATTTTTGGTATTTTTGTTTATAAGAATAGAAAGTAAAAGCGGAAAAAGTAAAGTAGATGTAGACTGATATGTTGAGAATAGACCTGGGGACCATAGTGTTCTCTAGTGGCTTCTCTCATGATAGCGATATTCTACGGTGGGTAAGCAAATTACTATCGAGCAATTGATAGAAAACCGAATAATTATGAGACTATCTAGGCATGATCATTGTATATAGGCATCACGTCCGAGACAAGTAGACCGACTCCTGCCTGCATCTACTACTATTACTCCACACATCGACCGCTATCCAGCATGCATCTAGTGTATTGAGTTCATAAGAACAGAGTAACGCCTTAAGCAAGATGACATGATGTAGAGGGATAAACTCAAGCAATATGATATAAACCCCATCTTTTTATCCTCGATGGCAACAATACAATACGTGCCTTGCTGCCCCTACTGTCACTGGGAAAGGACACCGCAAGATTGAGCCCAAAGCCAAGCACTTCTCCCATTGCAAGAACTATGGATCTAGTAGGCCAAACCAAACCAATAATTCGAAGAGACTTGCAAGGATATGATGAGCACACATAAAGAGTTCAGAAAAGAACCAAATATTTCTCATAGATAATATTGATCATAAACTCACAATGTCCGGACCTCGACAAACACACCGCAAAAAGAGATTACATCGGATAGATCTCCTCGAAGACCAAGGAGAACTTTGTATTGAGATCTAGAGAGAGAGAGAGCAGAAGCCATATAGATACTAGCTATGGACCTGAAGGTCTGTGGTAAACTACTCACAACTCATGGTGAGGGCAATGATGATGATGTAGAAGCACTCCGTGATGGATCCCCCCTCCGGCGGAGCTCCGAAACATGCGATGAGGAAGCGATGATGAGCCCAGATTCCGCAAAATGGCTTGAAGCCATGAAATCTGAGATGGGATCCATGTATGAGAACAAAGTATGGACTTTGGTCGACTTGCCCGATGATCGGCAAGCCATCGAAAATAAATGGATCTTCAAGAGGAAGACCGACGCAGACGGTAATATTACTGTTTACAAAGCTCGACTTGTTGCGAAAGGTTTTCGACAAGTTCAAGGAGTTGACTACGATGAGACTTTCTCACCTGTAGCGATGCTTAAGTCTGTCCGAATCATGTTAGCAATTGCCGCATTTTATGATTATGAAATCTGGCAAATGGATGTCAAAACTGCATTCCTAAATGGATATCTCAAAGAAGAGTTGTATATGATGCAACCAGAAGGTTTTGTCGATCCAAAAGGTGCTAACAAAGTATGCAAACTCCAGCGATCCATCTATGGACTGGTACAAGCATCTCGGAGTTGGAATATATGCTTTGATGAGGTGATCAAAGCATATGGTTTTATACAGACTTTTGGAGAAGCCTGTATTTACAAGAAAGTGAGTGGGAGCTCTGTAGCATTTCTAATATTATATGTAGATGACATATTGTTGATTGGAAATGATATAGAATTTCTGGATAGCATAAAAGGATACTTGAATAAGAGTTTTTCAATGAAAGACCTCGGTGAAGCTGCTTATATATTAGGTATCAAGATGTACAGAGATAGATCAAGACGCTTAATTGGACTTTCACAAAGCACATACCTTGATAAGATTTTGAAGAAGTTCAAAATGGATCAGTCAAAGAAAGGGTTCTTGCCTGTTTTACAAGGTATGAAGTTGAGTAAGACTCAATGCCCGACCACTGCAGAAGATAGAGAGAAAATGAAAGTCATTCCCTATGCCTCAGCCATAGGATCTATCATGTATGCAATGCTGTGTACCAGACCTGATGTGTGCCTTGCTATAAGTCTAGCAGGGAGGTACCAAAGTAATCCAGGAGTGGATCACTGGACAGCGGTCAAAAACATCCTAAAGTATCTGAAAAGAACAAAGGATATGTTTCTCGTATATGGAGGTGACAAAGAGCTCGTCGTAAACGGTTACGTCGATTCTAGCTTTGACACTGATCCGGATGACTCAAAGTCACAAACCGAATATGTATTTTTATTGAACGGTGGAGCTGTCAGTTGGTGCAGTTCCAAGCAGAGCGTCGTGGCGGGATCTACGTGTGAAGCGGAATACATAGCTGCTTCGGAAGCAGCAAATGAAGGAGTCTGGATGAAGGAGTTCATATCCGATCTAGGTGTAATACCTAGTGCATCGGGTCCAATGAAAATCTTTTGTGACAACACTGGAGCCATAGCCTTGGCGAAGGAATCCAGGTTTCACAAGAGAACAAAGCACATCAAAAGACGCTTCAATTCCATCCGCGATCTAGTCAAGGAGGGAGACATAGAGATTTGCAAAATACATACGGATCTGAATGTTGCAGACCCGTTGACTAAGCCTCTTCCACGGGCAAAACATGATCAGCACCATGACTCCATGGGTGTGAGGATCATCACTTTGTAATCTAGATTATTGACTCTAGTTCAAGTGGGAGACTGAAGGAAATATGCCCTAGAGGCAATAATAAAGATGTTATTTGTATTTCCTTATATCATGATAAATGTCTTTTATTCATGCTAGAATTGTATTAACCGGAAACTTAGTACATGTGTGGATACATAGACAAAACAGTATGTCCATAGTATGCCTCTACTAGACTAGCTCATTGATCAAAGATGGTTATGTTTCCTAGCCATAGACATGAGTTGTCATTTGATCAACGGGATCACATCATTAGGAGAATGATGTGATGGACAAGACCCATCCGTTAGCATAGCACTATGATCGTTTAGTTTTACTGCTATTGCTTTCTTCATGACTTATACATGTTCCTATGACTATGACTTATACCCAAAAGAGACTGTTGGGTACACCTTCTATCACAGATCCGAAGGCAAGATATTCGTTGCTAAAAATGGATCCTTTCTAGAGAAGGAGTTTCTCTCGAAAGAAGTGAGTGGGAGGAAAGTAGAACTTGATGAGGTAATAGTACCTTCTCCCGGATTGGAAAGTAGTACATCACAGAAAATTGTTCCAGTGATTCCTACACCAATCAGTGAGGAAGTTAATGATAATGATCATGAAACTTTGGATCAAGTTTCTGCTGAACGTCGTAGATCAACCAGAGTACGTTCCGCACCAGAGTGGTACGGCAACCCAGTTCTGGAAATCATGTTACTAGACCATGATGAACCTACGAACTATGAGGAAGCGATGATGAGCCCAGATTCCGCAAAATGGCTTGAAGCCATGAAATCTGAGATGGGATCCATGTATGAGAACAAAGTGTGGACTTTGGTTGACTTGCCCGATGATCGGCAGGCCATCGAAAATAAATGGATCTTCAAGAGGAAGACCGACGCAGACGGTAATGTTACTGTTTACAAAGCTCGACTTGTTGCGAAAGGTTTTCGACAAGTTCAAGGAGTTGACTACGATGAGACTTTCTCACCTGTAGCGATGCTTAAGTCTGTCCGAATCATGTTATCAATTGCCGCATTTTATGATTATGAAATCTGGCAAATGGATGTCAAAACTGCATTCCTGAATGGACATCTCAAAGAAGAGTTGTATATGATGCAACCAGAAGGTTTTGTCGATCCAAAAGGTGCTAACAAAGTATGCAAGCTCCAGCGATCCATCTATGGACTGGTGCAAGCATCTCGGAGTTGGAATATACGCTTTGATGAGGTGATCAAAGCATATGGTTTTATACAGACTTTTGGAGAAGCCTGTATTTACAAGAAAGTGAGTGGGAGCTCTGTAGCATTTCTAATATTATATGTGGATGACATATTGTTGATTGGAAATGATATAGAATTTCTGGATAGCATAAAAGGATACTTGAATAAGAGTTTTTCAATGAAAGACCTCGGTGAAGCTGCTTATATATTAGGCATCAAGATCTATAGAGATAGATCAAGACGCTTAATTGGACTTTCACAAAGCACATACCTTGATAAGATTTTGAAGAAGTTCAAAATGGATCAGTCAAAGAAAGGGTTCTTGCCTGTATTACAAGGTGTGAAGTTGAGTAAGACTCAATGCCCGACCACTGCAGAAGATAGAGAGAAAATGAAAGTCATTCCCTATGCCTCAGCCATAGGATCTATCATGTATGCAATGCTGTGTACCAGACCTGGTGTGTGCCTTGCTATAAGTCTAGCAGGGAGGTACCAAAGTAATCCAGGAGTGGATCACTGGACAGCGGTCAAAAACATCCTAAAGTATCTGAAAAGAACAAAGGATATGTTTCTCGTGTATGGAGGTGACAAAGAGCTCGTCGTAAACGGTTACGTCGATTCTAGCTTTGACACTGATCCGGATGACTCAAAGTCACAAACCGGATATGTATTTTTATTGAACGGTGGAGCTGTCAGTTGGTGCAGTTCCAAGCAGAGCGTCGTGGCGGGATCTACGTGTGAAGCGGAATACATAGCTGCTTCGGAAGCAGCAAATGAAGGAGTCTGGATGAAGGAGTTCATATCCGATCTAGGTGTAATACCTAGTGCATCGGGTCCAATGAAAATCTTTTGTGACAACACTGGAGCCATAGCCTTGGCGAAGGAATCCAGGTTTCACAAGAGAACAAAGCACATCAAAAGACGCTTCAATTCCATCCGCGATCTAGTCAAGGAGGGAGACATAGAGATTTGCAAAATACATACGGATCTGAATGTTGCAGACCCGTTGACTAAGCCTCTTCCACGGGCAAAACATGATCAGCACCAGGACTCCATGGGTGTGAGGATCATCACTTTGTAATCTAGATTATTGACTCGAGTTCAAGTGGGAGACTGAAGGAAATATGCCCTAGAGGCAATAATAAAGATGTTATTTGTATTTCCTTATATCATGATAAATGTCTTTTATTCATGCTAGAATTGTATTAACCGGAAACTTAGTACATGTGTGGATACATAGACAAAACAGTATGTCCCTAGTATGCCTCTACTAGACTAGCTCATTGATCAAAGATGGTTATGTTTCCTAACCTTAGACATGAGTTGTCATTTGATCAACGGGATCACATCATTAGGAGAATGATGTGATGGACAAGACCCATCCGTTAGCATAGCACTATGATCGTTTAGTTTTACTGCTATTGCTTTAATCATGACTTATACATGTTCCTATGACTATGAGATTATGCAACTCCCGAATACCGTAGGAACACCTTGTGTGCTATCAAACGTCACAACGTAACTGGGTGATCATAAAGATGCTCTACAGGTGTCTCCGAAAGTATTCGTGGTGTTGGCATAGATCAAGATTAGGATTTGTCACTCCGAGTGTCGGAGAGGTATCTCTGGGCCCTCTCGGTAACACACATCACAATAATCCTTGCAAGCAAAAGACTAATGAGTTAGTCACGAGATGATGTGTTACGGAACGAGTAAAGAGACTTGCCGGTAACGAGATTGAACTAGGTATAGAGATACCGACGATCGAATCTCGGGCAAGTAACATACCGTTTGACAAAAGGAACAACGTATGTTGTTATGCGGTTCTGACCGATAAAAGATCTTCGTAGAATATGTAGGAGTCAATATGAACATCCAGGTTCCGCTATTGGTTATTGACCGGAGATGAGTCTCGGTCATGTCTACATAGTTCTCGAACCCGTAGGGTCCGCACGCTTAACGTTTGATGACGATCGGTATTATGAGTTTATGAGTATTGATGTACCGAAGGTAGTTCGGAGTCCCGGATGAGATCACGGACATGACGAGGAGTCTCGGAATGTCCGAGACATAAAGATTGATATATTGGACGGCTATATTCGGACACCAGAAGTATACCAGAAAAGTTTCGGATTTATCGGGAATGCCGGAGGGGGTTACCGGAACACCCTACGAGATGGGATGGTCCATAGTGGGCCTAAAGGGAAAGAGAGAGGCAGCCCATAGGGCTGGCCGGCGCCCCCACCTAGGGTTCCTAGTTGGACTAGGATTGGGGGGGGGGGGCGCCACCTCTCCTATTCCTTTCCCCCTTCTTCCTTTTGGTGAATCCTACTAGGAATAGGATTGCAATCCTATTCCTAGTAGGACTCCTTCCCTAGCCGCACCAGGAAGGGCCGGCCGGCCTCCCTCCCTTGCTCCTTTATATACGGGGGCAGGGGGGCACCCAAAGACACACAAGTTGAATTGTTTTAGCCGTGTGCGGTGCCCCCCTCCACAGAATCACACCTCGGTCATACCGTCGCGGAGCTTAGGCGAAGCCCTGCGCCGGTGAACACATCATATCCGTCACCACGCCTTCGTGCTGACGAAACTCTCCCGTGAAGCTCAACTGGATCAAGAGCTCGTGGGACGTCATCAAGCTGAACGTGTGCTGAACGCGGAGGTGCCGTACGTTCGGTGCTTGATCGGTTGGATCGCGAAGAAGTTCGACAACATCAACCGCGTCACTTGACGCTTCCACTCCCGGTCTACGAGGGTACGTAGACACACTCTTCCCTCTCGTTGCTATGCATCTGGTAGATAGATCTTGCGTGATCGTAGGAAAATTTTAAAATACTACGTTCCCCAACAGTGGCATCATGAGCCAGGTCTATGCGTAGATGATATGCACGAGTAGAACACAATGAGTTGTGGGCGATACTAGTCATACTGCTTACCAGCATGTCATACTTTGCTTCGGCGGTATTGTGAGATGAAGCGGCCCGGACCGACATTACGCGTACGCTTACGCGAGATTGGTTTCACCGTTACGAGGACTCGTTGCTTAAAGGTGACTGGCAGGTGTCTGTCTCTCTCACTTTAGCTGAATCAAGTGTGGCTACGCCCGGTCCTTGTGAAGGTTAAAACAGCACGTACTTGACGAAACATCGTTGTGGTTTTGTATGCGTAGGTAAGAACGGTTCTTGCTAAAGCCCGTAGCAGCCACGTAAAACTTGCAACAAACAAAGTAGAGGACGTCTAACTTGTTTTTGCAGGGCATGTTGTGATGTGATATGGTCAAGACATGATGAGTTATACGGTTTTGTATGAGATGATCATGTTTTGTAAAGTTATCGGCAACTAGCAGGAGCCATATGGTTGTCGCTTTATTGTATGAAATGCAATCGCCACGTAATTGCTTTACTTTATCACTAAGCGGTAGCGATAGTCGTAGAAGCAATAGTTGGCAAGACGACAATGATGCTACGATAAAGATCAAAGGTGTCAAGCCGGTGACGAAGGTGATCATGACGGTGCTTTGAAGATGGAGATCAAAAGCACAAGATGATGATGGCCATATCATGTCACATATTTTGATTGCATGTGATGTTTATCTTATTATGCTTCTTATTTTGCTTAGAACGACGGTAGCATTATAAGATGATCCCTTACTAAATTTCAAGGTATAAGTGTTCTCCCTGTGTATGCACCGTTGCGAAAGTTCGTCGTGCCGAGACACCACGTGATGATCGGGTGTGATAAGCTCTACGTTCAAATACAACGGGTGTAAGCCAGTTTTGCACACGCAGAATACTCGGGTTAAACTTGACGAGCCTAGCATATACAGATATGGCCTCGGAACACTGGAGACCGAAAGGTCGAGCGTGAATCATATAGTAGATATGATCAACATAAGATGTTCACCATTGAAACTACTCCATCTCACGTGATGATCGAACATGGTTTAGTTGATTTGGATCACGTGACCATTTAGATGACCAGAGGGATGTCTATCTAAGTGGGAGTTCTTTAAATTAATATGATTAAATTGAACTTTAATTTATCATGAACTTAGTCCTGATAGTTTTGCATATCTATGTCGTTGTGGATCAATGGCCCGTGCTACCGTTCCTTTGAATTTTAATGCATTCCTAGAGAAAGCTAAGTTGAAAGATGATGGTAGCAATTACACGGACTGGGTCCGTAACCTGAGGATTATCCTCATTGCTGCACAGAAGAATTATGTCCTTGAAGCACCGCTAGGTGACAAGCCCCCTTCCGCTAATGCAGACATTTTGAACGTCTGGCAGTCGCGGTCTGATGACTACACGATAGTTCAGTGTGCCATGCTTTACGGCTTAGAACCGGGACTTCAACGACGTTTTGAACGTCATGGACCATATGAGATGTTCCAGGAGTTGAAGTTAATATTTCAAAAAAATGCCCGAATTGAGAAATATGAGATTTCCAATAAGTTCTACAGCTGCAAAATGGAGGAGAATAGTTCTATCAGTGAACACTTGCTCAGAATGTCTGGGTACTACAATCATATGACTCAACTTGGTTGCAAAGTTGACGAGGATAGTGTTATTGATAGAGTTCTTCAATCACTGCCACCAAGCTATAAAGGCTTCGTGATGAACTATAACATGCAAGGGATGCAAAAGACAATTCCCGAGCTCTTCGCTATGCTCAAAGCTGTGGAGGTAGAAATTAAAAAGGAGCATCAAGTGTTGATGGTTAGCAAGACCACTAGTTTCAAGAAAAAGGGCAAGGGAAAGAAAGGGAACTTCAAAAAGAATAGCAAGTCAGTTGCTACTTCCACGAAGAAACCCAAATCTGGAGCCAAGCCTGAAACTGAGTGCTTCTACTGTAAGGGGACTGGACACTGGAAGCGGAACTGCCCCAAGTATTTGGCGGATAAGAAGGATGGCAAGATGAACAAAGGTATATGTGATATACATGTTATTGATGTGTACCTTACTAATGCTCGTAGTAGTACCTGGGTATTTGATACCGGTTCGGTTGCTGATATTTGTAACTCGAAACAGGGACTACGGATTAAACAAAGATTAGCTAAGGATGAGGTGACGATGCGCGTGGGAAATGGTTCCAAAGTCGATGTGATCGCCGTCGGCACGCTACCTCTACATCTACCTTCGGGATTAGTTTTAGACCTAAATAATTGTTATTTGGTGCCAGCGTTGAGCATGGACATTATATCTGGATCTTGTTTATTGCGAGACAGTTATTCATTTAAATCAGAGAATAATGGTTGTTCCATTTTAATGAATAATATCTTTTATGGTCATGCACCCTTAAAGAGTGGTCTATTCTTATTGGATCTCGATTGTAGTGATACACATATTCATAATATTGAAACCAAAAGATGCAAGGTTAATAATGATAGTGCAACTTATTTGTGGCACTGCCGTTTAGGTCATATTGGTGTAAAACGCATGAAGAAACTCCATAAAGATGGACTTTTGGAATCACTTGATTATGAATCACTTGGTGCTTGCGAACCATGCCTCATGGGCAAGATGACTAAAACTCCGTTCTCCGGAACTATGGAGCTAGCAACAGATTTGTTGGAAATCATACATACTGATGTATGTGGACCAATGAGTGTTGATGCTCGCGGCGGGTATCGTTATTTTCTGACCTTCACTGATGATTTGAGCAGATATGGGTATATCTACTTAATGAAGCACAAGTCTGAAACATTTGAAAAGTTCAAAGAATTTCAGAGTGAAGTAGAGAATCATCGTAACAAGAAAATAAAGTTTCTACGATCAGATCGTGGAGGAGAATATTTGAGTTACGAGTTTGGTCTTCATTTGAAACAATGTGGAATAGTTTCACAACTCACGCCACCTGGAACACCACAGCGTAATGGTGTGTCCGAACGTCGTAACCATACTTTATTAGATATGGTGCGATCTATGATGTCTCTTACCGATTTACCACTATCGTTTTGGGGTTATGCTTTAGAGACAGCTGCATTCACGTTAAATAGGGCACCATCTAAATCCGTTGATACGACACCTTATGAACTATGGTTTGGCAAGAAACCAAAGTTGTCGTTTCTTAAAATTTGGGGCTGCGATGCTTATGTGAAAACACTTCAACCTGATAAGCTCGATCCCAAGTCGGAAAAATGTGTCTTCATAGGATACCCAAAAGAGACTGTTGGGTACACCTTCTATCATAGATCCGAAGGCAAATATTCGTTGCTAAGAACGGATCCTTTCTGGAAAAAGAGTTTCTCTCGAAAGAAGTGAGTGGGAGGAAAGTAGAACTTGATGAGGTAATTGTACCTTCTCCCAGATTGGAAAATAGTACATCACAGGAAATTGTTCCAGTGATTCCTACACCAATTAGTGAGGAAGTTAATGATAATGATCATGAAACTTCAGATCAAGTTTCTGCTGAACGTCGTAGATCAACCAGAGTACGTTCCGCACCAGAGTGGTACGGCAACCCAGTTCTGGAAATCATGTTACTAGACCATGATGAACCTACGAACTATGAGGAAGCGATGATGAGCCCAGATTCCGCAAAATGGCTTGAAGCCATGAAATCTGAGATGGGATCCATGTATGAGAACAAAGTATGGACTTTGGTTGACTTGCCCGATGATCGGCAAGCCATCGAAAATAAATGGATCTTCAAGAGGAAGACCGACGCAGACGGTAATATTACTGTTTACAAAGCTCGACTTGTTGCGAAAGGTTTTCGACAAGTTCAAGGAGTTGACTACGATGAGACTTTCTCACCTGTAGCGATGCTTAAGTCTGTCCGAATCATGTTAGCAATTGCCGCATTTTATGATTATGAAATCTGGCAAATGGATGTCAAAACTGCATTCCTAAATGGATATCTCAAAGAAGAGTTGTATATGATGCAACCAGAAGGTTTTGTCGATCCAAAAGGTGCTAACAAAGTATGCAAACTCCAGCGATCCATCTATGGACTGGTACAAGCATCTCGGAGTTCGAATACATGCTTTGATGAGGTGATCAAAGCATATGGTTTTATACAGACTTTTGGAGAAGCCTGTATTTACAAGAAAGTGAGTGGGAGCTCTGTAGCATTTCTAATATTATATGTAGATGACATATTGTTGATTGGAAATGATATAGAATTTCTGGATAGCATAAAAGGATACTTGAATAAGAGTTTTTCAATGAAAGACCTCGGTGAAGCTGCTTATATATTAGGTATCAAGATGTATAGAGATAGATCAAGACGCTTAATTGGACTTTCACAAAGCACATACCTTGATAAGATTTTGAAGAAGTTCAAAATGGATCAGTCAAAGAAAGGGTTCTTGCCTGTTTTACAAGGTATGAAGTTGAGTAAGACTCAATGCCCGACCACTGCAGAAGATAGAGAGAAAATGAAAGTCATTCCCTATGCCTCAGCCATAGGATCTATCATGTATGCAATGCTGTGTACCAGACCTGATGTGTGCCTTGCTATAAGTCTAGCAGGGAGGTACCAAAGTAATCCAGGAGTGGATCACTGGACAGCGGTCAAAAACATCCTAAAGTATCTGAAAAGAACAAAGGATATGTTTCTCGTATATGGAGGTGACAAAGAGCTCGTCGTAAACGGTTACGTCGATTCTAGCTTTGACACTGATCCGGATGACTCAAAGTCACAAACCGAATATGTATTTTTATTGAACGGTGGAGCTGTCAGTTGGTGCAGTTCCAAGCAGAGCGTCGTGGCGGGATCTACGTGTGAAGCGGAATACATAGCTGCTTCGGAAGCAGCAAATGAAGGAGTCTGGATGAAGGAGTTCATATCCGATCTAGGTGTAATACCTAGTGCATCGGGTCCAATGAAAATCTTTTGTGACAACACTGGAGCCATAGCCTTGGCGAAGGAATCCAGGTTTCACAAGAGAACAAAGCACATCAAAAGACGCTTCAATTCCATCCGCGATCTAGTCAAGGAGGGAGACATAGAGATTTGCAAAATACATACGGATCTGAATGTTGCAGACCCGTTGACTAAGCCTCTTCCACGGGCAAAACATGATCAGCACCATGACTCCATGGGTGTGAGGATCATCACTTTGTAATCTAGATTATTGACTCTAGTTCAAGTGGGAGACTGAAGGAAATATGCCCTAGAGGCAATAATAAAGATGTTATTTGTATTTCCTTATATCATGATAAATGTCTTTTATTCATGCTAGAATTGTATTAACCGGAAACTTAGTACATGTGTGGATACATAGACAAAACAGTATGTCCATAGTATGCCTCTACTAGACTAGCTCATTGATCAAAGATGGTTATGTTTCCTAGCCATAGACATGAGTTGTCATTTGATCAACGGGATCACATCATTAGGAGAATGATGTGATGGACAAGACCCATCCGTTAGCATAGCACTATGATCGTTTAGTTTTACTGCTATTGCTTTCTTCATGACTTATACATGTTCCTATGACTATGACTTATACCCAAAAGAGACTGTTGGGTACACCTTCTATCACAGATCCGAAGGCAAGATATTCGTTGCTAAAAATGGATCCTTTCTAGAGAAGGAGTTTCTCTCGAAAGAAGTGAGTGGGAGGAAAGTAGAACTTGATGAGGTAATAGTACCTTCTCCCGGATTGGAAAGTAGTACATCACAGAAAATTGTTCCAGTGATTCCTACACCAATCAGTGAGGAAGTTAATGATAATGATCATGAAACTTTGGATCAAGTTTCTGCTGAACGTCGTAGATCAACCAGAGTACGTTCCGCACCAGAGTGGTACGGCAACCCAGTTCTGGAAATCATGTTACTAGACCATGATGAACCTACGAACTATGAGGAAGCGATGATGAGCCCAGATTCCGCAAAATGGCTTGAAGCCATGAAATCTGAGATGGGATCCATGTATGAGAACAAAGTGTGGACTTTGGTTGACTTGCCCGATGATCGGCAGGCCATCGAAAATAAATGGATCTTCAAGAGGAAGACCGACGCAGACGGTAATGTTACTGTTTACAAAGCTCGACTTGTTGCGAAAGGTTTTCGACAAGTTCAAGGAGTTGACTACGATGAGACTTTCTCACCTGTAGCGATGCTTAAGTCTGTCCGAATCATGTTAGCAATTGCCACATTTTATGATTATGAAATCTGGCAAATGGATGTCAAAACTGCATTCCTGAATGGATATCTCAAAGAAGAGTTGTATATGATGCAACCAAAAGGTTTTGTCGATCCAAAAGGTGCTAACAAAGTATGCAAGCTCCAGCGATCCATCTATGGACTGGTGCAAGCATCTCGGAGTTGGAATATACGCTTTGATGAGGTGATCAAAGCATATGGTTTTATACAGACTTTTGGAGAAGCCTGTATTTACAAGAAAGTGAGTGGGAGCTCTGTAGCATTTCTAATATTATATGTGGATGACATATTGTTGATTGGAAATGATATAGAATTTCTGGATAGCATAAAAGGATACTTGAATAAGAGTTTTTCAATGAAAGACCTCGGTGAAGCTGCTTATATATTAGGCATCAAGATCTATAGAGATAGATCAAAACGCTTAATTGGACTTTCACAAAGCACATACCTTGATAAGATTTTGAAAAAGTTCAAAATGGATCAGTCAAAGAAAGGGTTCTTGCCTGTATTACAAGGTATGAAGTTGAGTAAGACTCAATGCCCGACCACTGCAGAAGATAGAGAGAAAATGAAAGTCATTACCTATGCCTCAGCCATAGGATCTATCATGTATGCAATGCTGTGTACCAGACCTGATGTGTGCCTTGCTATAAGTCTAGCAGGGAGGTACCAAAGTAATCCAGGAGTGGATCACTGGACAACGGTCAAGAACATCCTGAAGTATCTGAAAAGGACAAAGGATATGTTTCTCGTGTATGGAGGTGACAAAGAGCTCGTCGTAAACGGTTACGTCGATTCTAGCTTTGACACTGATCCGGGTGACTCTAAGTCACAAACAGGATATGTATTTTTATTGAACGGTGGAGCTGTCAGTTGGTGCAGTTCCAAGCAGAGCGTCGTGGCGGGATCTACGTGTGAAGCGGAATACATAGCTGCTTCGGAAGCAGCAAATGAAGGAGTCTGGATGAAGTAGTTCATATCCGATCTAGGTGTAATACCTAGTGCATCGGGTCCAATGAAAATCTTTTGTGACAACACTGGAGCAATAGCCTTGGCGAAGGAATCCAGGTTTCACAAGAGAACAAAGCACATCAAAAGACGCTTCAATTCCATCCGCGATCTAGTCAAGGAGGGAGACATAGAGATTTGCAAAATACATACGGATCTGAATGTTGCAGACCCGTTGACTAAGCCTCTTCCACGGGCAAAACATGATCAGCACCAGGACTCCATGGGTGTGAGGATCATCACTTTGTAATCTAGATTATTGACTCTAGTTCAAGTGGGAGACTGAAGGAAATATGCCCTAGAGGCAATAATAAAGATGTTATTTGTATTTCCTTATATCATGATAAATGTCTTTTATTCATGCTAGAATTGTATTAACCGGAAACTTAGTACATGTGTGGATACATAGACAAAACAGTATGTCCCTAGTATGCCTCTACTAGACTAGCTCATTGATCAAAGATGGTTATGTTTCCTAACCATAGACATGAGTTGTCATTTGATCAACGGGATCACATCATTAGGAGAATGATGTGATGGACAAGACCCATCCGTTAGCATAGCACTATGATCGTTTAGTTTTACTGCTATTGCTTTAATCATGACTTATACATGTTCCTATGACTATGAGATTATGCAACTCCCGAATACCGTAGGAACACCTTGTGTGCTATCAAACGTCACAACGTAACTGGGTGATCATAAAGATGCTCTACAGGTGTCTCCGAAAGTATTCGTGGTGTCGGCATAAATCAAGATTAGGATTTGTCACTCCGAGTGTCGGAGAGGTATCTCTGGGCCCTCTCGGTAACACACATCACAATAAGCCTTGCAAGCAAAAGACTAATGAGTTAGTCACGAGATGATGTGTTACGGAACGCGTAAAGAGACTTGCCGGTAACGAGATTGAACTAGGTATAGAGATACCGACGATCGAATCTCGGGCAAGTAACATACCGTTTGACAAAAGGAACAACGTATGTTGTTATGCGGTTCTGACCGATAAAAGATCTTCGTAGAATATGTAGGAGCCAATATGAACATCCAGGTTCCGCTATTCGTTATTGACCGGAGATGAGTCTCGGTCATGTCTACATAGTTCTCGAACCCGTAGGGTCCGCACGCTTAACGTTTGATGACGATCGGTATTATGAGTTTATGAGTATTGATGTACCGAAGGTAGTTCGGAGTCCCGGATGAGATCACGGACATGACGAGGAGTCTCGGAATTTCTGAGACATAAAGATTGATATATTGGACGGCTATATTCGGACACCGGAAGTATACTAGAAAAGTTTCGGATTTATCGGGAATGCCGGAGGGGGTTACCGGAACACCCTACGAGAGGGGATGGTCCATAGTGGGCCTAAAGGGAAAGAGAGAGGCAGCCCATAGGGCTGGCCGGCGCCCCCACCTAGGGTTCCTAGTTGGACTAGGATTGGGGGTGGCGCCACCTCTCCTATTCCTTTCCCCCTTCTTCCTTTTGGTGAATCCTACTAGGAATAGGATTGCAATCCTATTCCTAGTAGGACTCCTTCCCTAGCCGCACCAGGAAGGGCCGGCCGGCCTCCCTCCCTTGCTCCTTTATATACGGGGGCGGGGGGCACCCAAAGACACACAAGTTGAATTGTTTTAGCCGTGTGCGGTGCCCCCCTCCACAGAATCACACCTCGGTCATACCGTCGCGGAGCTTAGGCGAAGCCCTGCGCCGGTGAACACATCATATCCGTCACCACGCCTTCGTGCTGACGAAACTCTCCCGTGAAGCTCAACTGGATCAAGAGCTCATGGGACGTCATCAAGCTGAACGTGTGCTGAACGCGGAGGTGCCGTACGTTCGGTGCTTGATCGGTTGGATCGCGAAGAAGTTCGACAACATCAACCGCGTCACTTGACGCTTCCGCTCCCGGTCTACGAGGGTACGTAGACACACTCTTCCCCCTCGTTGCTATGCATCTGGTAGATAGATCTTGCGTGATCGTAGGAAAATTTTAAAATACTACGTTCCCCAACAGTGACCACCCCTCCTGGTCATTATTCTAATCCGTTGGACAATATAGTTGCTGCCGCATCACGGCTGGCCGCCCTTCCCATTGAAGGAACGTCCCCCATAGCAGTGGAAGCGCGACGGGCCAAGGAGTTGTTGGACACGATGCTGACTCAACAGCAAGCCTATTCCTATAGCCGAGAGAGGATTCACTCGACTCCCCGTCCGAGCCGGAGTTATACGAGGCGTCTGGATGAACCGGCCGTATCAAGCAGCGCACGGAGACATAATCAGCCGAGGCGGGATAATCTGGAAGGAGGAGAGGCACACGCTCAAGACGTGGTGGATCAGGCCAGGCAGTGCCGGGAGGCCGAGGTAACGGCACAGTACGAGGCCCGTCAGGCGACGCCGGTTCGTCCCACCCCCAAGGTTGAACCGGGGGTCATGTCCAGTTCCCTGGGCGTACCATGTCTCATCCCCACTTTACGGAACGTGAAGCTGCCCAAGGATTTTAAAGGTCCATGCAAGGTACCCAACTACACGGCGGATCTTGCCCCGGAGGCATGGGTTGAGAGTTATGAGATGGCAATGGAGATGCTCGATGTGGATGAGGCAGCATGCGCCAAGTATTTCACAATGATGCTCGAGGGCACGGCCCGAATATGGCTGAAGGGTTTACCCCCTAATTCCGTCGGATCATGGGCTGAATTGCAGCGCCAGTTTATCAACAACTTCAAGGACATGTGCAAGCAGCCAATGTCTGTCGTTGACTTAGCTGCCTGCGTTCAAGGAGAACAGGAGTCGACAAGCAGTTGGGTGCGTCGAGTGTCAGAAATCTTGCACTCCTCCAATAGCATCAACCCAAGTACATCAGTGGTAACCTTGGAAGGAAATTGCCGGTTTGAACCTTTGAGGCAGAAGATGGGACGGCTTAAGCGTGATTGCAATGACATGGGGACACTCGTGGGCGCTTTAGTGAAGTATGGAGACTCTAATAACACCAAACATCCAGATGCTGATGGAGACAAGTCAGGGAAGGCAAGCAAGAATGGTAAACCACCGCAGCCCAATCTCGAATCAAGGATACAATGGTAAGCGTAAAGCGGATGGCAGTTCAGATTTTGTGACCAACACCAACGCTCAGGAGGATGGGCAACGCCGCAAGGGTAGACCGCCCCCACGTAATGGGAGGCCTCCTATTAATCTGGAGCGCCAGTTGAACATGCCTTGTCGAAAGCACGGTACGACGGAAAAACAAGCTACACATCTCTGGAAGGATTGTTTCATCATGCAGGAATTCATGAACCGGAATATGTATGATCACGCCCCCCCCGGCGGATCAGGCCCTGGCTTCCAAGGTTCGGGTTATCAAGGTGGTGGATCTGATTCAGGATATCACGGTAATAACAACAACCACAATGGGCACAATCAGCATAACCAGCAGCATGGTCAGGGCGGATACAACAAGCAAGGGAATCAACAACGTCAACAGCAGCAGCAATTCGGATATCAGAATAATCTAAAGGAGCTGAGCAGTGGGCAGTATCACGTTTTCACCACGAGCTTGTGCAAACGGGATCAGAAAGTTCTGAAGAGGGCGGTGCATTCTGTTGAACCGGCAGTACCACGCTTCCTGAGTTGGTCCGAGCAACCCATTGTGTGGAGCAGAGAGGATCATCCTCCCCGGGTTGATAATCCGGGTCAGTTGGCTCTGGTGGTGGCACCACAGGTAGGTGGTTACAAGTTCACCAAAGTGCTTATGGACGGAGGCAGCAGCATCAACATTCTGTATTATGGGACATTCCGGCGTATGGGGCTGACAGATAAGAAACTTAGACAGTTGATGACCCTCAACCGTAAGGGATCTGTTGCAGCGTTTTCGATAAGTAAGAGTGTCGAACCCAACAAGGAGCAGAAGGTATTGATAAGCGATTCTGAGCAAGAAATTACTGCAAGCACTGAAAGATAACTTTTAGGGGTTTTCTCGGTATAAGCAACAGGAATGTAAAGGCAAGTAATGTAAAAGGTACTGAAATTAACAAGTGGCCCAATCCTTTCTTAGCAAAGGAGAGGCCTAGCAACTGAACTTATAAAGACTAAAGCGTTCTTGAGGACACACGGGAGAGGTAGTCATGTTCTTTCGCCATATTCCGTATCGATATTATGTTATGTGTTGATAAGTGTTGAGTGGGTGGATCTATGCTAGTGCACTCTCTAGACTAAGATGAATGCACTCTTATGATTAAACACCTTGCAAGCATCCGCAAATACAAGATAGAATTTAAGGCAAAAGCCTAACCATAGCAGTACGATCGAGGATCCATTATTCCCTTATGCAAAAGCGTGCGAACTGGGGTTCAGGTTTCTGTCACTCCAGCAACCTACCATAAGCATTCTTTATACACAATGTATTCTCCTAGGTCCTTAATAAGGCGAAGTGTTGGGTGTTCGACTCACACAACACCACTAGTAGAATGACAACGCAACTTAAGTACCAAACAACACATATTACTTCAACAGCATATGACTACTAACAACAAGACTTCCCCCATGTCCTCAAGAACTAAGGTAACTACTCACAAGACATAAAAGAGATCATGATCACTGGGGATAAATATGTGATAAACAATCTGGACATAATAATATTTCTCCAACAAAACTCAATAGCATTCACCACAAAGTAGTAATCAACACCAATGGAGTAGAGAGGATAGGTAGTACGAGTTACAACACGAGTTGCGATGGTAAGATGAGATTTGGATGAAGATGGAGATGGTGCTGGTGTTGGGGATGATGTTGATGATGATCTCGATGATGCCCGTGACGATGGTGATGACGATGGCGACGATCTCCCCTTCCGGGAGGTGATCTCCCCGGCGGAATCTGCCCGCCGGAGATGCCCTTTTCTTCTCTGTAGGTTTCCGCCTCGAAGCGGCAGCGGAACTCCGTAAAAAGTCCCGTGCCTAGGGTTTTTGGGGGACGGAGAACATATATGCAAAAGGGGGCGACCAGAGGTGGGCCAGGGGCTCCAGGCGCCCCCCCGGCGCAGCCAGGGGAGGGGGGCGTGCCCCCAGGCCGCCTGGGCACCCTGTGGCCCCCCTCTGACTCCCCTTTTGCGTGTCTTCGTTATTCATCTGAAAAATACCTCCCGTCAATTTTCAGGTAATTTGGAGGTGTTCTTCTTCAGCAACTCAGCATCCACTTTTTCCTGCTGAATCCTGCGTCTGCTGTTCCGGTATCGGAAAGTTGAAAACTGTGTAAAATAGACCAAAACAACATAAGAACATCATCATAACATGAAATATATCAATGAATAAGGATAAATTATAATACAAAATAGTGATGCATTTTGGACGTATCAACACCCCCAAGCTTAGACCTCGCTTGTCCCCAAGCGAATATGAACTCGATAAACATGTCCACAAGTTTAGAGAGTGAAGTGTCGATAAATAGAATACGGACAAGAAGCATCATAGTCTCTTTACCAACTCAAATATCCTCAGCAGCAATCTTTAACTCATAAGGCTCTTATGAAAGAGTGTTAACACTTATATTCGAAAGTAGGACTAAGGAAGCTCATTATATCATGGCAAACATGTCCTTTGGTCAAAGAACAACAAATGATTTTAGCTTTTGCTCTTATATTTGATGGGATTAATTGAAGCTTTTTGAAATAACATGTTAATAAGCAAGAAGTGAAAGTGTTAACACAAAGGAAGATATTTGCCTTAGCTGGGCATGACAAACAACTTACTTATCAAATGATAATGTCAACAAGGATATGATATGACAAATCTTAATGCAGCTTTATATGAATGAATCCTTATCAACATCAAACGTCTGCTCTCTTTGAGAAATAGAGGGAAGTAGAAATAACTGACTCAACTTAAAATTAAAAGATAGGCCCTGCTCTAGGGTAGTAGGGAAAACTCATGTGCTATCCTCAAATCAAACAGAATGAAAACAAGTTTTGAGAGGTGCATGATTCGTCAACGAATGCTAATAAATAACTCAGTTGCTTCTTGAACTGGACAAGTTTCGAGGAACGGCTCCCGTATGAGGACGATAACATCCTCTTATTCTCCTTTGTTTATCACTGCCAAAGTTTTCTGATTTCTCATGAACAAAGCGTGAAGGAGGGTTTGTTTGTTATATTATTTTTAAGCCGGGCGCACTCAATGCCAGTTCCTTTTCGTATTATGGGTTTGCACATTATACATGCAATCCCGGGGTGAAGCTTGTCCAACTCAAAAAGACTATGAATTAGCTATTACTTCCTCATGAGCTAAAGCAGAGGCACAAAATAAAAGATTTTGAACATTTAAGGATAACACATAAATTATATACTTTAGGAGGTGGTAGTGGAGTACCACGAGTAGGTAGGTATGCTTTAAGGGTATGGACTCATATGGAAGGTATTGAGAGCAGATAATTGATGATGACTAAGATGCAAATCAATATAAAGCATGAACATTGAAATAAGCATAACACATCAAGTTGTCTTCCTTGTCATCATAACACTTCAAGCATAATAACATAAAGGTTTTGGCTATATTGATACTCTAAGAAAATCATGCTTGTTGTTATGACCAAAGCTATATTTGCCAAGATTAAATAAAGTTTCATAGCCATACCTGACATAAGGTCAATACTCCCCATAAGAATCATCCTATAAGGTCGATTGCGTGAAGAGAATACCGAGTGCAGCAAAAAGGAACCGATAAACTTCTCATTAATATTCCATCATAAACGACTCCACACACACGGATACAATTCTTCACCAAGGGGGCGATAGACCTCAATGCACACACCTATCTCATATAATAACCTCCCTAGATATGATACGACTCTACTTGACTTCTAAAAGACAAAAGGTAAAAGATAAAGATACCGGGCACTCCCCCAAGCTTGGAACAAGCCAAGGGAATGCCATTACCCACGGAGATTTCACTCATCATCCTTGTTGGCGTTGATCAAGTAGTTCTTGGCGAAACTCTTCCATGGAAGGGGTTCTCCAGTCTCATATGAGAAGCTCGTCTCCTGGATCCTGCATTCAGCACTCAAACCCATGCGTAGAAACCTTAGTTCATACTCACAGTTCTGGTTATGTAGATCATTAATTTGCCCTTGTAGCTCTATAATTCTGTCTTCAGATGCGGCGATTCTTTCCCACATCTCCTTCATCTCCTTCAGGAAGTAGTTCTTCAGCTCGTTGGTGATGTCAAAGTTAGCTTCGACACCACGCTCGGTCATCTTCTTGTACTCGAAGACTTCCTGCTCCACTTCTTCCAGCCTGGCTTGGATGCTCCCCTCCTTGATAGGTCCCTTCAGATCTTCTTGGTGAAGGACGCCTTCCTTCATCTGAACAACCTGAGGGTGCTTCTTCACCTCGGCGAGGTAAGGGTTGATGACGTTGACGACGAACGTGTTCTTGGGGGAACTTGGAGAAGCCATGGCACCTAAATTTAGCTGAAAGATTTCCTGGCAGAAACAGATCGAAGAGAAAATACGCGAAATCGCAAGATACGTTGCCGGAACAACTGGGGCAAATATATAGGAAAAATTTATGCACAGAAAGGAAGGTAACGGACCAAAGCGGGGTCGGAGACGGGCTCCAGGGTGTCCAGGCGGCCTGCCGGCGCGGCCCAGGGGGGGCGCGCCAGGGGGGCGCTTGGACTCCCTGGAGGTCGTCTCGGGCTCCACTTCGACTCGGAATTTTACTAATTTTACAAAAACTCGTAATACAGAACTTTTCTGATGTTTTGCGGTGTTTTCTTACCTTACTACATACCTTTTCTTTATTCTGCTTCTGCTGGCATCTGAAACAGGGCTGCAACATGTTCTTCGTGGGTTGTTGTGTATATTATATTCACATCAACATCGACAGGGTCTCCTGCTATGTAATGTTTAAGTCTTTGCCCATTCACAACTTGAGGTTTGGTGCCTTCAAAATTATTAATCTTAATTGCACCAGACCGATAAACTTCTTCAATATGAAATGGTCCTTCCCACCTGGAAAGCAGTTTACCTGGAGAAAACCTGAAACGGGATCTAAACAACAAAACTTTATCACCAACATTAAATTCACGTTTCAGAATCTTCCTATCATGCCACCTTTTTACCTTTTCTTTGAACATTTTAGCGCTCTCGTAAGCTTCACTCCTCCATTCATCTAGAGAAGTCAAGTTCATGAGACGCTTCTCACCAGCTAGTTTTGGGTCAGCGTTAAGCTCTCTGACAGCCCAGAAAGCTTTGTGCTCTAGCTCTAATGGCAAATGGCAAGCCTTGCCATACACCATATTATAGGGGGACATGCCCATGGGGTTTTTGTAAGCAGTTCTATATGCCCACAAAGCATCTCCCAATTTATTTGACCAATCCTTCCTATTTCTGTTTACTGTTTTCTGCAAGATCAACTTAATCTCTCTATTGGTGAGCTCAACTTGCCCACTAGTTTGAGGATGATAAGGTGAAGCAATTCTATGATTAACATCGTATTTAGCCAAAGCTTTTCTAAAAGCTCTGTGCGTGAAGTGTGATCCTCCATCGGTCATGAGGTGCCTTGGTACACCAAACCTAGGAAATATTACATCCTTAAGCATTTTCAAGGATGTTTTACGATCAGCACTTTCAGTGGGGATTGCTTCAACCCACTTGGTCACATAATCAACAGCTACTAAAATGTGAGTGTACTTGTGCGAAGAAGGAAAAGGACCCATAAAATCAAAACCCCAACAATCGAAAGGTTCAATCACTAGTGAGTAATTCATAGGCATCTCATTCCTTCTACTAATGTTACCAACTCTCTGACATTTATCACAGGCTAAAACATAATTTCTAGCATCTTTAAAGAGAGTAGGCCAATAAAAACCTGATTGAAGAACCTTATGTGCAGTCCTTTCGCCGGCATGATGTCACACCCTGCATTTTGTAACATGTTATTTGTAACTTTGAAGCATGAAAATTTGGACCAGCAAAATTTTTTAGCATCATTTGGCTTTTATTTGGAATTGAGTTTTCTTCATTTGCTTTTTCTTGTGCTCATTAAAGTCAACTATGATCTCTTGTAGAATTCATCTCCTTATCCAAAACTTCTGCCCAATGATCATGCCAAGTGATATATAGCAGTATAGCATTTTCTTACAAAATTAATTTGGCCAAAAAGTATTTTATAAATTTAGTTTTCCAAAAACCCCTGAATTGAGATTTGCACTGCAAGTACTTGATTAAGGGTGTGAAAACTTTTTCAAAAGGTTTATTTGAGACCTAGTAGTCATAGGACTCCCATAAACCACAAAGGTATAATTTTAAAAGTTATTTTCCTATTTTATTTAAAAGCTTTTTCTTAAGGCCAGAAATGGTCTTTAATAGGGGAAAATTATTTAACTGCTTCAAAAATATTTGCCAAAATTCAGAGAGACTCATAGGACATATATTGTCCATATATGAGAGTTTCAACACTTGGTCATGTTCAAAATAATGGGCTAAACCCTCTAAAACCCTTTCTGGATATTTCAAGCTTTTGAAATATTTACAAAGGAATTTTTCTCCAAAAATTCCAGGGAAATTCTATCATGTCATATATGACATATTTGATGATCTTGCAAAGCCTCAGGCATTGGAGATCAAGGAAACCCCCTCAAACCCCTTCATAACCATTCTGTCCATATTTGAAGTTTGAGCAACTCTACATTACCAAACTTGTCCAAATGCTCTCAAACTTGGTGCACATGCTAGAATCGCCTAATAAGGCACCAATACCAAATGGCACAAGATTTGGAATGGAGCAACTTGATCAGATCACCTCAAAACCCTTTCTGTTCAAATGCAAATTTGAACAACTTTACATTACCAACTTTTTATCTGGAGCCTCAAACTTTGTGAGCATGATCAATACCCCAAATGATGATGCTACACCAAGTGGTGCATCAAGGGGAGATGATTAGCTTGACTCAATCAAGATGAAACTGTTTCTGTTGATTTCTAGGGTTCACCAAAGTTAAATTGGCTAGTTTCTTCAAATGAGCCCAAATTTGGTGAAGCACCCTATTTTCTCATGTCTTTCAACCCTGTCAAGTGCCATGTCAAGTGGACCTCTTTTGCTTGATCAAACCATGATCAAACACCTTCTGCAGAAATCTTAAAACCTCTATTTTTACCACTTTCACTTTTCTCCATGGCCTCAGCTCTTTACCACAGACTCATAGGGTTACTAGCAAACCCCAGTAACTCCCCCAGCACCTCATCTCCATGATTGGGGGGTGAAACCCCAGCTTTACCTTGCTGTGCACCCATCTTTCACCATTTTTACCAGCACTCTCCCTCTCTCTCTACACCCCAGAGCATCCAATGCCTTAGGGCAATTCTTTACTACTCCCTCTACTCACCAGACACTGTTGGGCACGCTGGAACGGACCAAGCCGGCGAGAGCATGCTGATGCCAGCCATACGCGCGCTCCAGAGCGCGTGAACAGTGCAGCTCACACGCTGGCTCGGGCCAATCACTGATCCCCGACAACCTCGAGCCTCCCCCTCGCGCCTCCCAACGTGCCTCGACGTCCGCAGCCCCCACCGGTGCTGTCCCCCTCCTCCTGCGCCCTCCAGTGGCCGTCGCCGCACGCGCACCGGCCGCCCGCTTTGGCCAGTCCTCTGCTCCACACGCGCGCGCCTCCCTGTTGCTCCCCCGCTCCTCCTCTTGCCTCAGCTGGGCGTAGGACTCGTCCAGCAACTCCCCTGACTCACTCCCGCAGCCTCCCGTGCGCTGTAGCGACGAGCCGGAGCTCGCCGGCGCACTGGACCACGGGTCCTCGTCGGGGCCCTATAAATAGGCCTCCCCGAGCTCTTCCAACACCACCACCAGCCTCACAACTCTCCCCTAGTCCCTCCTGCACCCTCAGTTCAACCCCGGAGCGCCCCTGTGCTCGGGATCGACCGGAGCTCCGCCGCGTCGGGCCGCCGGCGATCTCGAGGTACAGGCCTCCCCTGCCTCTCCCTCCGCCTGTTTTGGAACCGCAGCACACCCCTGAACATTTCCCCTCTCTTTTCCCCTCTGTTTGCAGTCGGAAACGGCCGCTGCAACTGACCTCCGACGAGCTTCCGCCGTCGCACCTCGTCGCCGGCGAACCAGGGCTCCCCGCCGTGCCGCGCTACCACCGTTGCAACCGCGACACGATGCTGAGCTCGACCCTGCCCTCCGTTGCCGTCGCCGTGGCCGGAGTCGACGCCGGTGAGCTCGCCGCCGCCGTGACAGCGGGGTTAGAGATGACAGGCGGGCCCCTCCTGTCATCCTCCCACCTCTCTCCCCTCCTCTGAGCCGCTGACCCACGGGCCCCGCCCGTCAGGTTTGAAACCTGACGTACGCGCGCGCTGGCTCCGTGCGGCCAGGCCGAGCCGTCTGGGCCGTGCACTGTGGCCACTTCTGGCCCAGTGCACAGGACCCCTTTTTCTTTTTCTTTTCTGTTAATGTTTCAAACATTTATGCAGAAAAGAATATTGATCCAAATTAAATAATTCCAACTCCTAAAATCTTGTAATATTCCAACCTATTTAATGGTACTACTTTCATTCAAATCCATGAAACTTTTCTGTACTGTTCAAATTTAAATTCAAATTTGAGCAGTATAACTCCTGTTCAAAAATCAATATGTCCTATTCTGCAACTCCAAAACTCCAACTAAGATTTTTCCCCATCTTAGAAAACCCTCTAGTATTTTACAAAAATGAGTTGACATTTTTGTGAGCACTTTGGTTTTTCTGTTTTATTTGTATTCTTATTTCTTCCGTTATTATTATGCGACGTATAGATCCCGTATTTGACGAAGTTGCTGTGGAAGAAGAAGGAGAAGGACTTGAAGACTTTGAAGACCAAGCCAATCCAGGCAAGCAGCCCTTTGACCATGATACACTTGTTCTCGGAACCCATTTGCTTCCGATGCATGATGATTAGGGTTACGATGGTAACCTAGATGAACCACCACACGATGCATGCTTTATCCTTGATTTTGCTATATGCTAGATAAACATGCAATAGGTGGCCATGATACTTATATGATGCATGACATGATTTTGATCTTGCTACATACTAGACGACTTGCATATGATAGTAGTTATGGAAAGTGATGCATGAGTGACTTAAACCTTCATGGTTGAAGTCTTTTCATAAAACCCCGTCGGGTGCCATTTATGCCCGAGGGAGGTGATGATAATGAGATTGGGTGACCACTTGATGGCGAAGTGGTGTGCCAAGGCAAGTGTGTGTTTTTTTCAAACGGATTGGTTGAAGTTGCGACCGTTATTCCAACCATACATGTGCAACCACACTACCCCTTATGGGACGGGGCTTTATTGATTACTTAGGTCGATACTAGCATGGTGCCCGCATTACTAGTGACGGGAAGACTTGAGGTCTTTCCTGGGACGGGGTCGTGCTTGGATAGGCGACCATGACTGTTTTCACAGGGCACCGGACACACCGGTTGGTCCCTTCGGGTACGCGTAAACATTGAATTAGGGCTAGTCCCGTGATCTATTGTTTGTACCCCAAAGGCCGTGTGCCAACGAGTGGACTCTATGTTAGTGTCGTCTAAGGAAAGGTAATGACCGGGTGCTTACCCCGGGTACTTGAGGTACCGCGGGTCGTGGATGACACGGAAGTTCCCCGGATCTTGTGGGTAAAGTGCGCAACCTCTGCAGAGTGTCAAACTATTCGAATAGCCGTGTCCACGGTCATGGACAGTTGGGTAACCGCTCTTGGGCTACGTCCGATGTTTGTGAAACCATGCGTGTGTGAGTGAGTCAAGGTGGTGACTTGACTCGATGAAACGAATCATATTCATGTTGATGTCGGTAACCTGTCTTCGAGGTTACGCAAGGTTATTGATGCATAAGCTTGATGATAACATATTGTTCTAGCCTCCTGCTGGATCGTTCATTTTTATTCAGTTGCACTGTTACTTGAACCACATCATGGGTTGCTTGCGAGTACATTCAAAGTATTCATTGGCTTGCCACTGGTTATTTAATTGGCCAGGCATGGAAGAGCAGGATTATGAGGAAGAGTTCTTTGGGGACGACCATGCGAACTAGGACGCTATCCCAGTCAGAATGCCTGTAGGGTTAAGGCAGATGGCATGGGTTCTACCCGTTTATCGAAGACTTCCGCTATTTGAGTATTTGCTATTCAGCCCGTAAGGCTCTATCTATGTAAGACTTGGCCATAATGGCCTTAATTCGTGTAAGACTATTTGTATGGATGTAAGACTCTTGTTATTTCAGCTTCTGTGTGTTCAGTGAGCATTGATCTCTGGGATCACTGTACACGTGCATTCGGTGATCTCGACTTCCGAGTCGGGGTCCCCACAGAGCTGGTATCAGAGCCATCCTGACTGTAGGAAGCCTTAGTCAGCATGGGCGTTAGATAGATGAGACCCCTTTTTCAAAACCTTCTGAACCTCTCTTCTTTTCTAAACCTGAGATTTCCTCAGCTTATTAACCCCTCCTATTCCACCTTTGTAGATGGCCGCTGTTCCCGAAGAGCACCTGACCACTGGGTTTCCCCTACTTCTCGAGGATAGCCTCCAGGAGTGTCAGTTCCACCGAGCACCCATCCTCACCTACCATGAGCATTGGGTGAGCGATACTGAGGTGGAGTACCATGTGGAAGTGATTGTGAAGGCAAACGATCCTCCCACAAGTTGGTTCTTCGAGGGACCCCAGATGACAACACTACCACTTGCTGCCAAGGCTGCTGCACTCAAGGCACTAACCCGTCTCCGTGAGCTTCTTCCGGAGATGGCAGCCAAGATGGCAACTCGCTTCCTACCTTACCGAAAGGAAGGTGACGAAGAAAGCAGCGCACTAGCCCCTCCACTGAAGGATGGACTCTCGCTTCGGTTCCAGACCTACTTCAGTCTATGTGCCGACAGCTTGGCACAAGACTTGGCCTCGGAATCAATGAAGCTTCGAGAAGAACTTTACAAGACCAAGGCACTTCTTCGTCGAGCTCAAGAGAAGGCAAACAGGGTCAAGAAGGAAGGAGCACCTTCTGGACAATCCGCTATCGCATATCGAGGCGGAAGGCCCTCCGAGGATGTGTCTTCCAAGGGTGAAGAACCACCTCGGCGACGCCGGATGACAGCAAGGGAATACCGCAAGCTTTTCCCTGCACCACCATCGAAGCACCGTCGTATCCAACTCCACTCCCCCACTCCCTCCAGTGACAAGGGAGCCCAGTCAGATGAAGATAAGGAAGAAGACCTAGAGGAGCCGGAATACGCGACCGAGCATTCCGCCGCTTAGGCATTATTCGCTACTCGGATATGCCAGTTGTAACCCCTACGGTAGGCTAGGTCGTGTAACCCCTATGCGCAGTCGAGTCCTTGTATGGTTCATATGAAACCATCTAGTGCTAGCTTTTGTCGTGTCTGGATGTAAGTCGTAATCTTCCTTCGGGAATATGTAAGCGACTACATCACCCATTTGGATTTTAATGAATGTGTTTTGGCCTCTCGGCCCTTGCATGATTTGATTTAGTGTCGCACCCACCCCCTTACTAGGCACCCATCTATCTTTCTTTTCCTCTTCCAAGTCATGAGACCTTTTACCGCTCCAACAGGATGCCTGTTGTAACTCGTACTGGTACCTCTACCCAGCAGCCCGAAGCCGGAGCATCCTCTCAGCCAGAGGCAGACCACGACCAAACCAACGACCAAGCTCCACCACCACCTCCTCCAAGCATGGACATGGCTCAGCTTCTCCAAGCTTTCCGAGAGGAACGCCAAGCCAACACTGCAGCTCTTCAGCTGATCGCTCAAGCTGTCGCCAACAACCGCCAGCCGGCGGGGAATGGCAATGGACGTTCCACATTGGCAGAGTTCAAGAAGCATGCACCGCCAACCTTCATCGAGACTGCTGAACCCCTGGATGCTGATGACTGGGTCCGTTCCATTGAGGAGATTCTGGAACTAGTCGGATGCACCGAAGATCGCGAGAAGGTGGCTTATGCAGCCCACTGCCTCGGGGGAACCGCAAGAGCTTGGTGGGATGGATTCAAGGTCATGCATGCTGAACAAGACATCACTTGGGCTAACTTCAAGGCAGAATTCCGCAAGGCCCACATTCCTTCTGGAGTCATGGCTATCAAAAAGCGCGAGTTCCGAGCCCTGAAGCAAGGAAGTGGCACTGTCAAGGAGTACATGCAGAAGTTCAGTATTCTGTCAAGGTATGCCCCTGAGGATGTCAGCACTGATGCTGCCAAAAGGGAGCGCTTCATGGAAGGCCTTAATCAGACTCTACAATATTCGCTTGTCGTGTGCGACTGCCCGTCTTTCCCTGACCTGGTGAACAAGGCACTTATGCTTGAAGACAAGCGGCGTGCTTTGGAAGACACTCGCAAGCGCAAGTTGGTCAATAAGGGAAGTTCCAGCAACCAGAAGCCTCGTCCGTGGCAGTCTGCCCCGGCCAAACCAACGTATCAGCAGCCAAGAGCTCCTGCACCTCGTGCCAATCCTCAGCCTCAGCAGTATGCCAACCCCAGGCCAGCTTTCAACACCAATACCAATGGTGGCAACAAGATCAACACTCCAAACCAAGTCACTTGTTTTGGGTGTGGTCAGCCCGGACACATCTCCAGGGTGTGCCCCAACAAGAAGCCTGATGCCCCGCGCCCCAATGCGCAGAACCAGGGACAAGGCCGTGGAATGCCACCAAGGAACCCAGCTCCTCGCAATCCGCCGAACTATGGGAAGGGGCGTGTGAATCACGTCACTGCTGAAGAAGCCCAGGAGGACCCGGACGTCGTACTGGGTACGTTCCTTGTCAACTCAGCACCTGCAACTGTCTTGTTTGATTCTGGAGCAACGCATTCTTTTGTCACTCAAAGATTTGCATTAAAAAGTGGCATGACCCCTACACCCCTGAATAACCCTATGGTGGTACAAGCCCCCGGAGCCGAGATGAGAGCCAAGATAGGCTGTAAAGGAGTCGGTATTACCATTAACGGAGTAGACTTCCTAGCAGACCTTATCATCCTGAGATCGCAAGGCTTGGATGTGATCTTAGGGATGGATTGGCTCAGCAAGCACCAAGGCTTGTTAGACTGTGCCAATCGGACAGTCACTGTGACCAATGGCCAAGGAGTAGAAGTTAAGTTTGCCCCCAACTCCTCTTCCGCTCAAGCTGCTAAAGTCAACTGTCTGTCTGAAGTTGGGCTAGACCAAGTACCGGTGGTATGTGAGTATCCTAATGTCTTTCCGGACGAACTACCGGGAATGCCCCCTGACCGTGACATTGAGTTCATCATCGAGCTCGTGCCCGGAGCAGGACCCATCTATAAGAAGCCTTATAGAATGGGAACGGAAGAACTAGCCGAGTTGAAGAAGCAGCTGGAAGAGCAGCTAAGGAAAGGATTTATCCGCCCAAGTGCCTCCCCTTGGGGATCTCCTGTTCTGTTTGTGGCAAAGAGGGACGGTACCATCCGCTTATGCATTGACTATCGTTCCCTCAATGAAGTTACAATCAAGAACAAGTACCCACTTCCCAAGATCGAAGATCTGTTTGATCAGCTCAGCGGAGCCAAGGTATTCTCCAAGATCGACCTCAGATCTGGGTATTACCAGCTGAAGATCAGACCCCAAGATATTCCGAAGACAGCATTCGTAACCAGATATGGCCTGTACGAGTGCACGGTCATGTCTTTTGGGTTAACCAATGCCCCAGCTTACTTCATGTATCTCATGAATAAAGTCTTCATGGAATATTTGGACAAGTTCGTTGTTGTCTTTATTGATGACATCCTTGTGTTCTCGAAGTCGGAGGAAGAGCATGAGCAGCATCTGAGGATGGTCCTAGAAAAGCTTCGTGAGCACCAACTGTATGCCAAATTCAGCAAGTGTGAGTTTTGGCTGCACAAAGTTGGATTCTTAGGTCATGTCTTGACCGAGGAAGGATTATCTATTGATCCTGCAAAAATCGAAGCTGTGACCCTATGGCAATCTCCAACGACCGTCAAGGAAGTCAGAAGCTTCCTCGGATTGGCGGGCTATTACCGCAAGTTCGTGGAAGGATTCTCTAGCATTGCACGACCAATGACTCAGCTCCTCAAGAAGGACAAGAAGTTCGAGTGGACGCCAAAATGCGAAGAGAGCTTCCAAGAGCTCAAGAAGAGATTGACCACCGCCCCAGTTCTGGCAACACCTGATATTCACAAGGAGTTCGTGATATATTGTGATGCCTCTCGAACCGGATTGGGAAGCGTTCTGATGCAAGAAGGCCGCGTCATAGCATACCTCTCCAGGCAGCTACGACCTCATGAGGAGAACTACGCTACTCACGATCTTGAGCTAGCGGCAGTAGTTCATGCCTTGAAGACATGGCGGCATTACCTCCTAGGGAAATGGTGTGAGATTTATACAGACCACAAAAGTCTGAAGTATATTTTCACCCAAAAAGAGTTGAACATGAGGCAGCGGAGATGGTTGGAACTCATCAAAGATTATGACCTCAGTGTTCAGTATCACCCTGGGAAGGCTAACGTGGTGGCCGATGCCTTAAGCAGGAAGGCTTGCTCTTTGAATGTCATTATTCAAGAAAGGCAGCCAGCCTTGTTTAAGGAGATCGAACAATTCAGTTTGGAATTGGTTACCCCCGGATTTCTGGATCATTTGGAAGTCAGACCAACCCTGATGGACGACGTCAAGAAGGCTCAAGATGGACACGCAAGCATTGAAGGTATCAAGAGGAAGATGAAGATGGGCAAGGCCCCAGGATTCTCCGAAGACGAGCACGGGATTGTTTGGTACAAAGGTCGTCTCTGCATACCAAACAACACCGAGTTGAAGACGCTGATTCTGCAAGAAGCCCACGACACCCCGTATTCCATCCACCCCGGAGGAACCAAGATGTACCAAGACTTGAAGGCACGATTCTGGTGGCACGGTATGAAGAGAGAGATTGCAACCTATGTTGCAAAGTGTGATGTGTGCCAAAAGGTCAAGGCTGAATATCAGCGACCCGCTGGATTGCTTCAACCACTCAAGGTTCTTGAGTGGAAGTGGGATAAAGTCGGAATGGACTTCATCACTGGATTACCGAGGTCGAATAGAGGACATGACTCTATCTGGGTCATAGTCGATCATTTGACCAAGGTGGCTCATTTCATTCCTGTCAGGACTACCTACTCAGGCAACCAGCTGGCAACTCTCTATATCAACCGAATCATAAGTCTTCACGGTGTTCCCAAGGAGATTGTGATAGATCGAGGAACCCAGTTCACCTCAAGGTTCTGGAAGAGATTCCAAGAAGCCTTGGGAACCAAGTTGTCTTTCAGCACAGCTTTCCACCCACAGACCGGAGGTCAAACTGAGCGAGTCAATCAGATTCTCGAGGACATGCTCCGAGCCTGTGTCCTGGCATATGGAGCCAAGTGGGAAGACTGTCTCCCTTTTGCCGAGTTCTCCTATAACAACAGTTACCAGTCAAGCCTTCAGATGGAACCATTTGAGGTGTTGTACGGACGCAAGTGTCGCACACCCCTCAACTGGTCAGAGACTGGAGAAGGACTAGTCCTTGGACCGGATATTCTCCGCGCAGCAGAAGAGCAAGTCCAACTAGTCAGAGAGCGATTAAAGGCAGCCAAGTCAAGGCAGAAGAGTTATGCTGACACTCGACGCCGAGACATGAGTTTCCGTGTCGGAGATCATGTGTACCTGCGGGTAACTCCTCTGAAGGGAACCAAGCGTTTCCATGTCAAGGGGAAGCTCGCACCAAGGTTCATTGGCTCTTTCAAGATCACCGACCGACGAGGAGAAGTGGCTTATCAGTTGGAACTACCACCTGAGTTATCTGATGTGCACAATGTGTTCCATGTGTCACAACTCCGGAAATGTCTCCAGGTTCCAGACAAGCCCAGTCTCTACAAGGATGTGGATCACCAAGCCGTTGATCTGCAGCCTGATTTGACCAACCGCGAGAAGCCCATTCGTATTCTGGACGAAGCAGAACAATGTACGCGAAGCCGTACCATCAAGTACTTCAAGGTCCAGTGGAGCAACCACACCGAAGCAGAAGCAACCTGGGAACGAGAAGACTATCTTAGATCTGAGTTTCCCGACCTCTTTTAAGCCCTAGTTTAGGAATCCCGGGGACGAGATTCTTGTAAGGGGGGTAGGTCTGTCACACCCTGCATTTTGTAACATGTTATTTGTAACTTTGAAGCATGAAAATTTGGACCAGCAATTTTTTTTAGCATCATTTGGCTTTTATTTGGAATTGAGTTTTCTTCATTTGCTTTTTCTTGTGCTCATTAAAGTCAACTATGATCTCTTGTAGAATTCATCTCCTTATCCAAAACTTCTGCCCAATGATCATGCCAAGTGATATATAGCAGTATAGCATTTTCTTACAAAATTAATTTGGGCAAAAAGTATTTTATAAATTTAGTTTTCCAAAAACCCCTGAATTGAGATTTGCACTGCAAGTACTTGATTAAGGGTGTGAAAACTTTTTCAAAAGGTTTATTTGAGACCTAGTAGTCATAGGACTCCCATAAACCACAAAGGTATAATTTTAAAAGTTATTTTCCTATTTTATTTAAAAGCTTTTTCTTAAGGCCAGAAATGGTCTTTAATAGGGGAAAATTATTTAACTGCTTCAAAAATATTTGCCAAAATTCAGAGAGACTCATAGGACATATATTGTCCATATATGAGAGTTCCAACACTTGGTCATGTTCAAAATAATGGGCTAAACCCTCTAAAACCCTTTCTGGATATTTCAAGCTTTTGAAATATTTACAAAGGAATTTTTCTCCAAAAATTCCAGGGAAATTCTATCATGTCATATATGACATATTTGATGATCTTGCAAAGCCTCAGGCATTGGAGATCAAGGAAACCCCCTCAAACCCCTTCATAACCATTCTGTCCATATTTGAAGTTTGAGCAACTCTATATTACCAAACTTGTCCAAATGCTCTCAAACTTGGTGCACATGATAGAATGGCCTAATAAGGCACCAAGACCAAATGGCACAAGATTTGGAATAGAGCAACTTGATCAGATCACCTCAAAACCCTTTCTGTTCAAATGCAAATTTGAACAACTTTACATTACCAACTTTTTATCTGGAGCCTCAAACTTTGTGAGCATGATCAATACCCCAAATGATGATGCTACACCAAGTGGTGCATCAAGGGGAGATGATTAGCTTGACTCAATCAAGATGAAACTGTTTCTGTTGATTTCTAGGGTTCACCAAAGTTACATTGGCTAGTTTCTTCAAATGAGCCCAAATTTGGTGAAGCATCCTATTTTCTCATGTCTTTCAACCCTGTCAAGTGCCATGTCAAGTGGACCTATTTTGCTTGATCAAACCATGATCAAACACCTTCTGCAGAAATCTTAAAACCTCTATTTTTACCACTTTCACTTTTCTCCATGGCCTCAGCTCTTTACCACAGACTCATAGGGTTACTAGCAAACCCCAGTAACTCCCCCAGCACCTCATCTCCATGATTGGGGGGTGAAACCCCAGCTTTACCTTGCTGTGCACCCATCTTTCACCATTTTTACCAGCACTCTCCCTCTCTCTCTACACCCCAGAGCATCCAATGCCTTAGGGCAATTCTTTACTACTCCCTCTACTCACCAGACACTGTTGGGCACGCTGGAACGGACCAAGCCGGCGAGAGCATGCTGATGCCAGCCATACGCGCGCTCCAGAGCGCGTGAACAGTGCAGCTCACACGCTGGCTCGGGCCAATCACTGATCCCCGACAACCTCGAGCCTCCCCCTCGCGCCTCCCAACGTGCCTCGACGTCCGTAGCCCCCACCGGTGCTGTCCCCCTCCTCCTGCGCCCTCCAGTGGCCGTCGCCGCACGCGCACCGGCCGCCCGCTTCGGCCAGTCCTCTGCTCCACACGCGCGCGCCTCCCTGTTGCTCCCCCGCTCCTCCTCTTGCCTCAGCTGGGCGTAGGACTCGTCCAGCAACTCCCCTGACTCACTCCCACAGCCTCCCGTGCGCTGTAGCGACGAGCCGGAGCTCGCCGGCGCACTGGACCACGGGTCCTCGTCGGGGCCCTATAAATAGGCCTCCCCGAGCTCTTCCAACACCACCACCAGCCTCACAACTCTCCCCTAGTCCCTCCTGCACCCTCAGTTCAACCCCGGAGCGCCCCTGTGCTCGGGATCGACCGGAGCTCCGCCGCGTCGGGCCGCCGGCGATCTCGAGGTACAGGCCTCCCCTGCCTCTCCCTCCGCCTGTTTTGGAACCGCAGCACACCCCTGAACATTTCCCCTCTCTTTTCCCCTCTGTTTGCAGTCAGAAACGGCCGCTGCAACTGACCTCCGACGAGCTTCCGCCGTCGCACCTCGTCGCCGGCGAACCAGGGCTCCCCGCCGTGCCGCGCTACCACCGTTGCAACCGCGACACGACGCTGAGCTCGACCCTGCCCTCCGTTGCCGTCGCCGTGGCCGGAGTCGACGCCGGTGAGCTCGCCGCCGCCGTGACCGCGGGGTTAGAGATGACAGGCGGGCCCCGCCTGTCATCCTCCCACCTCTCTCCCCTCCTCTGAGCCGCTGACCCACGGGCCCCGCCCGTCAGGTTTGAAACCTGACGTACGCGTGCGCTGGCTCCGTGCGGCCAGGCCGAGCCGTCTGGGCCGTGCACTGTGGCCACTTCTGGCCCAGTGCACAGGACCCCTTTTTCTTTTTCTTTTCTGTTAATGTTTCAAACATTTATGCAGAAAAGAATATTGATCCAAATTAAATAATTCCAACTCCTAAAATCTTGTAATATTCCAACCTATTTAATGGTACTACTTTCATTCAAATCCATGAAACTTTTCTAACTGTTCAAATTTAAATTCAAATTTGAGCAGTATAACTCCTGTTCAAAAATCAATATGTCCTATTCTGCAACTCCAAAACTCCAACTAAGATTTTTCCCCATCTTAGAAAACCCTCTAGTATTTTACAAAAATGAGTTGACATTTTTCTGAGCACTTTGTTTTTTCTGTTTTATTTGTATTCTTATTTCTTCCGTTATTATTATGCGACGTATAGATCCCGTATTTGACGAAGTTGCTGTGGAAGAAGAAGGAGAAGGACTTGAAGACTTTGAAGACCAAGCCAATCCAGGCAAGCAGCCCTTTGACCATGATACACTTGTTCTCGGAACCCATTTGCTTCCGATGCATGATGATTAGGGTTACGATGGTAACCTAGATGAACCACCACACGATGCATGCTTTATCCTTGATTTTGCTATATGCTAGATAAACATGCAATAGGTGGCCATGATACTTATATGATGCATGACATGATTTTGATCTTGCTACATACTAGATGACTTGCATATGATAGTAGTTATGGAAAGTGATGCATGAGTGACTTAAACCTTCATGGTTGAGGTCTTTTCATAAAACCCCGTCGGGTGCCATTTATGCCCGAGGGAGGTGATGATAATGAGATTGGGTGACCACTTGATGACGAAGTGGTGTGCCAAGGCAAGTGTGTGTGTTTTTCAAACGGATTGGTTGAAGTTGCGACCGTTATTCCAACCATACATGTGCAACCACACTACCCCTTATGGGACGGGGCTTTATTGATTACTTAGGTCGATACTAGCATGGTGCCCGCATTACTAGTGACGCGAAGACTTGAGGTCTTTACCGGGACGGGGTCGTGCTTGGATAGGCGACCATGACTGTTTTCACAGGGCACCGGACACACCGTTGGTCCCTTCGGGTACGCGTAAACATTGAATTAGGGCCAGTCCCGTGATCTATTGTTTGTACCCCAAAGGCCGTGTGCCAACGAGTGGACTCTATGTTAGTGTCGTCTAAGGAAAGGTAATGACCGGGTGCTTACCCCGGGTACTTGAGGTACCGTGGGTCGTGGATGACACGGAAGTTCCCCGGATCTTGTGGGTAAAGTGCGCAACCTCTGCAGAGTGTCAAACTATTCGAATAGCCGTGTCCACGGTCATGGACAGTTGGGTAACCGCTCTTGGGCTACGTCCGATGTTTGTGAAACCATGCGTGTGTGAGTGAGTCAAGGTGGTGACTTGACTCGATGAAACGAATCATATTCATGTTGATGTCGGTAACCTGTCTTCGAGGTTACGCAAGGTTATTGATGCATAAGCTTGATGATAACATATTGTTCTAGCCTCCTGCTGGATCGTTCATTTTTATTCAGTTGCACTGTTACTTGAACCACATCATGGGTTGCTTGCGAGTACATTCAAAGTACTCATTGGCTTGCCACTGGTTATTTAATTGGCCAGGCATGGAAGAGCAGGATTATGAGGAAGAGTTCTTTGGGGACGACCATGCGAACTAGGACGCTATCCCAGTCAGAATGCGTGTAGGGTAAAGGCAGATGGCATGGGTTCTACCCGTTTATCGAAGACTTCCGCTATTTGAGTATTTGCTATTCAGCCCGTAAGGCTCTATCTATGTAAGACTTGGCCATAATGGCCTTAATTCGTGTAAGACTATTTGTATGGATGTAAGACTCTTGTTATTTTAGCTTCTGTGTGTTCAGTGAGCATTGATCTCTGGGATCACTGTACACGTGCATTCGGTGATCTCGACTTCCAAGTCGGGTTCCCCACACATGATGTCCTCCATAGGGACTATCATGGCACCGTCTGAGAATGTCCTTCTGCTCATGTTCCGGAATGCATCTTCTCACGATCCCGTCGGGACCTTCTTTGAAAAGATGTGGGTCATCCCAAAAGTAGTGCCTCAAATCATGAAAGAACTTCTTCCTCTGCTGAAATGTTAGACCTGGAGGCAAATACTTCGCAACAATAAAATTAGCATAATCTGCATACCAAGGGTCGGAAAGAGGTTGTATTTTTACAACGGCAAGTTGCTCGTCTGGAAAACTATCGTTAACTAGGATGGGGTCATGCGGTATATCTTCCATTCTTGAAAGATTGTCCGCTACCGGATTGTCTTCCCCTTTCCTATCAACAATCTGCAAATCAAATTCTTGGAGAAGGAGTACCCATCTGATAAGCCTTGGCTTGGCATCCTTCTTTGTCATAAGATATTTAATGGCAGCATGATCAGTATGAACAATAACTTTGGAATCAACAATATACTGCCTAAACTTATCACAAGCAAAAACTACAGCTAAGAATTCCTTCTCAGTAGTAGCATAATTTCTTTGAGCACTATCAAGGGTCTTACTAGCATAATGTATAACATTCAATTTCTTATCAACTCTTTGTCCTAAAACAGCTCCAACAGTAAAATCACTTGCATCACACATAATTTCAAAAGGTAAGTTCCAGTCAGGTGGTTGTACTATAGGAGCAGTTATTAAAGCTTTCTTAAGGATTTCAAAAGCTTCCTTACAATTTTCATCAAACGCAAAACGAACATCCTTCTGGAGAAGATTAGTGAGGGGTCTCGAGGTTTTAGAAAAGTCTTTAATAAATCTTCTATAAAAACCTGCATGACCGAGAAAACTGCGAATACCTTTGATGTCCCTTGGATAGGGCATCCTCTCAATAGCTTCGATCTTGGCTTTGTCCACTTCAATTCCCCTTTCGGAAATCTTGTGACCAAGAACAATTCCTTCATTAACCATAAAGTGGCACTTCTCCCAGTTGAGTACCAAATTTGTCTCCTCGCATCTTTGCAAAACTTTATTAAGGTTGTGAAGACAATGGTCAAATGAAGTTCCATAGATGGAGAAATCGTCCATGAAGACTTCCATAATATCCCCGCAGAAACCATGAAAGATAGCAGACATACACCTTTGAAAAGTAGCAGGGGCATTACATAAACCAAAAGGCATACGTCTGTAAGCATAAGTACCAAAAGGACAAGTAAAAGTGGTCTTCTCTTGATCGTCAGTGTTAACATGAATTTGAGAGAAGCCAGAATAACCATCGAGATAACAAAAGTGGGTATTTTTGGATAACCTTTCAAGCATTTGGTCGATGAAGGACAACGGGTAGTGATCCTTCCGGGTGGCCTTGTTCAACTTCCTGTAATCAATACACATTCTATATCCAATAATAATTCTCTGAGGTATTAGTTCATTTTTATCATTAGGAACCACAGTTGTACCTCCTTTCTTAGGAACACAATGTACCAGACTTACCCACTTACTGTCAGCTATAGGGTAGATAATACCTGCGGCTAGAAGCTTGAGAATCTCAGTTCTCACGACATCCATCATCTTCGGGTTCAACCGTCGTTGATGATCAACAACTGGTTTAGCATCAGGCTCAAGGTTGATAGTATGTTGACAGATAGATGGACTAATCCCCTTAAGGTCATCGAGGGTGTAGCCAATTGCGCCTCGGTGTTTACGAAGTACTTCCAATAATCGCTCCTCTCCATATCCTGAAAGGTTAGAATTGATAATAACAGGATATACTTTCTTTTCATCTAAATAAGCATACTTGAGCGTATCGGGAAGAGGTTTAAGATCGAACACCGGGTCTTCTTTCGGTTTTGACAAAATTCCCAAAGGTTCAACCGGAAGGTTGTGCTTCAGGATAGCAGGCTGCCTCAAGAATATTTCATCTAGTTCATTTCTTTCCTGCATATGCAAATCATTCTCGTGGTCCTCCATGTATTGCTGCAAAGGATCATCAGGGGGAATAGCAATAGAGGCAATACTTTCAATAATTTTATCATCACTAGGTGAATCAGTACCACGAGGCTGCTTAGAGAACTTAGAAAAATTAAATTCATATGGCTCACCATCGAATTCAACAGAAACTTTACCTTTCTTGCAATCTATTATAGCTCCACAAGTTCTAAGAAAAGGTCTACCAAAAATGATGGGACAAAAATTGTCCCTGGCTGAACCAAGTACCAGAAAGACGGTAGGGTATTTTACCTTTCCACATAGGACTTCAACTTCCCTCACAATTCCGATAGGAGAGATAGTTGATCTATTTGCAAGATGAATAGTAACATCAACTTCTTCAAGTTCACAAGGGGAAATCTCACCGATGATTTCTTCATAGAGTGAATAAGGAATAGCACTTGCACTCGATCCCAAATCGCATAGCCCATAATAATTGTGATCTCCTATTTTAACAGATACCACCGGAGTACCTGAAATTGGGCCTTTGTTCTTGGCTGTGACAAGGTTAGTGGAAACAGCACAAAAAGTTATATTGGAATCCAAAACATCATCAGTAGCAAGGTCTTTAATCAATGCAACTTGAGGATCGACCCTAATCTGGTCCTCAGGTTCATCAACTCTTCTCTCACTTTTATTTATTATGCCTGTCACAAGAGAGTGTTCCTTTATCCTCGTGGGAAAAGGAGGCTTTTCAAATATGACTGCAGGCAAAATAGGCTCAGCAACATAAATATCAATAGGTGGTTCTTTAAAAGGTGCATGGTGCTGGTCTCTATTCTTTTTAAAAGAATCAACGTGAGAGGCAAAATTCTTACATAAATCAATCACTAGATGGGAATCAAGACCAATCTTAGAGCAAAAAGTATTGAAGTAATCAGTTTCCACACAGCTCTCAATATAATCATGTTCATAATTTATAGTGGGTTCAATACCTTTATCAATTTCCCAATCTTCAGTATTCCTCTGGATTCTTTCAAGGAGATCCCACCTTTCTTCAACACTCCTCCTCTGAAATACCCCACTAGAGGAGGCATCCAACATCTCCTTATCCTGACGAGAAAGCCTGGCATAAAAATTTGTAAGTATAATTTCCTTGGGAAGCTTATGAATAGGGCATTTGAGCATTAGGGACTTCAATCTCCCCCAAGCTTGAGCAATGCTTTCTCCGTCACGAGACCTAAAGTTATAGATATAATTCCTGTCTCGATGAATTTCATGAAGAGGATAAAATTTAGTATAAAAGAGAGACATAAGCTCTTGCCAGTCCAGCAAATGTGAGTTATCGAGAAGCCCATACCAATCTGAAGCTTTATCTATAAGTGACACAACAAACAATTTCCTCATGACAAACTCCCTCGATACACCTGCTAGCTTAAATAATGAACATAATCGTGACAAATATAGCAAGTGTTCACCGGGATGTCTGTCTCCTGCATAAGGATTAGCCAAAACATAATTGATAATGCCAGCTGGTATTTTATAAGGCACAATTTCAGTAGGGGGAGGATCAACCACCACAGGTGTGGGGCGTCTTCCCGCAAGCAACGCTCCAATAATAGGGTTGTCCATAAAGACAAAGAGCAGTAATAGTAAAAATAAAAACAGAATTATAAAAAGAAAACTTCCTTACCAGTTTCACTTTACCAATAGCGCTACGCTCCCCGGCAACGGCGCCAGAAAACGTTACTTGATGACCCTCAACCGTAAGGGATCTGTTGCAGCGATTTCGATAAGTAAGAGTGTCAAACCCAACAAGGAGCAGAAGGTATTGATAAGCGATTCTGAGCAAGAAATTACTGCAAGCACTGAAAGATAACTTTTAGGGGTTTTCTCAGTATAAGCAACAGGAATGTAAAGGCAAGTAATGTAAAAGGTACTGAAAGTAACAAGTGGGCCAATCCTTTCTTAGCAAAGGAGAGGCCTAGCAACTGAACTTATAAAGACTAAAGCGTTCTTGAGGACACACGGGAGAGGTAGTCATGTGCTTTCGCCATATTCCGTATCGATACTATGTTATGTGTTGATAAGTGTTGAGTGGGTGGATCTATGCTAGTGCACTCTCTAGACTAAGATGAATGCACTTTTATGATTAAACACCTTGCAAGCATCCGCAAATACAAGATAGAATTTAAGGCAAAAGCCTAACCATAGCAGTACGATCGAGGATCCATTATTCCCTTATGCAAAAGCGTGCGAACTGGGGTTCAGGTTTCTGTCACTCCGGCAACCCACCATAAGCATTCTTTATACACAATGTATTCTCCTAGGTCCTTAATAAGGCGAAGTGTTGGGTGTTCGACTCACACAACACCACTAGTAGAATGACAACGCAACTTAAGTACCAAACAACACATATTACTTCAACAGCATATGACTACTAACAACAAGACTTCCCCCATGTCCTCAAGAACTAAGGTAACTACTCACAAGACATAAAAGAGATCATGATCAGTGGGGATAAATATGTGATAAACAATCTGGACATAATAATATTTCTCCAACAAAACTCAATAGCATTCACCACAAAGTAGTAATCAACACCAATGGAGTAGAGAGGATAGGTAGTACGAGTTACAACACGAGTTGCGATGGTAAGATGAGTTTTGGATGAAGATGGAGATGGTGCTGGTGTTGGGGATGATGTTGATGATGATCTCGATGATGCCCGTGACGATGGTGATGACGATGGCGACGATCTCCCCTTCCGGGAGGTGATCTCCCCGGCGGAATCTGCCCCCCGGAGATGCCCTTTTCTTCTCTGTAGGTTTCCGCCTCGAAGCGGCGGCGGAACTCCGTAAAAAGTCCCGTGCCTAGGGTTTTTGGGGGACGGAGAACATATATGCAAAAGGGGGCGACCAGAGGTGGGCCAGGGGCTCCAGGCGCCCCCCCCGGCGCGGCCAGGGAGGGGGCGCCCCCAGGCCGCCTGGGCACCCTGTGGCCCCCCTCCGACTCCCCTTTTGCGTGTCTTCGTTATTCATCTGAAAAATACCTCCCGTCAATTTTCAGGTAATTTGGAGGTGTTCTTCTTCAGCAACTCAGCATCCACTTTTTCCTGCTGAATCCTGCGTCTGCTGTTCCGGTATCGGAAAGTTGAAAACTGTGTAAAATAGACCAAAACAACATAAGAACATCATCATAACGTGAAATATATCAATGAATAAGGATAAATTATAATACAAAATAGTGATGCATTTTGGACGTATCAACAGTCCAATACAGTGTTCCATGGGGTGGTACCCGGTAAATCGGCCAATCCTGTTGGCAAGATCGATCTGGGGGTTACCTTTGGAGATGAGCATGACTCTAGGTCAGAGACTGTGACCTTTGAGGTGGTAAAGATGAGAAGTCCATACCACACTTTGTTTGGACGGCCGGTTTACGCCAAGTTCATGGCTAGGCCATGTTATGTTTATCTACAGCTCAAGATGCCAGGCCACAAGGGAACTATTACGGTCCATGGGAGCCGCAAAATTGCATTGGAGTGTGAGGAAGGAGATGCAGCTTATGCTGAAGCGGTTTGCACAACTGAGGAGCTGAAGTTCTATAAGGACAATGTTGATCCGGCAGATATGTCTCCGCTGAAGAAACCAACCAGAGAGCATGATCCGGCGTTGAAGTTCAAATCAGCTGAAGAGACCAAGCAGGTGGACTTTGTTCCTGGCGATTCATCCAAGCAGTTCACTATCAGCGCTAACCTAGATCCGAAATAGGAAAGCGCGCTCATCGAGTTCATCCGTGAGAACCGGGACATCTTTGCATGGAAGCCTTCTGACATGCCAGGTATACCGAGGGAACTCGCTGAGCACAATCTTAATATCGATCATAAGTTTAAACCGGCCAAGCAGTATCTGCGCCGCTTCAATGAGGAGAGGCGCAAGGCTATTGGAGAAGAAGTGGTTAGGCTCTTGGTTGCAGGCTTTATAGTTGAAGTGTTTCATCCAGAGTGGTTGGCTAATCCGGTGCTAGTACTTAAGAAAAATGGCACTTGGAGAATGTGTGTTGATTATACAGACCTGTACAAGGCTTGCCCAACTGATCCTTTTGCTCTCCCCCATATTGATCAAATTATTGATGCTATGGCAGGATGTGAGCGGCTAAGTTTTTGGATGCATACTCAGGTTATCATCAGATCAAGATGGCAGTTAAGGACCAGGAGAAGACAGCCTTTATAACTCCTTTTGGAGCCTTCTGCTGTGTATCTATGCCATTTGGGCTCAAGAGTGCCCAGGCGACCTACCAGCGTTGTGTGCAGAACTGCCTTCAAGGATAGATCGGGCGGAATGTTCATGCATATGTCGATGACATTGTGGTGAAATCCAGGAAGGAGGAGACACTGATAGATGATTTGAAGGAAACTTTTGACAATCTCTGAGTCTATAAAATGATGCTTAATCTAGAGAAGTGCGTTTTTGGTGTTTTGACAGGCAAGCTCCTGGGGTTCTTGGTATCAAACAAAGGAATTGAAGCTAATCCGGAGAAGATCAAGGCGATTACGTCCCTGGCTAAACCAGCATGCATCAACGATGTCCAACGCGTGGCGGGCCGTATTGCAGCACTCAGCCGGTTTATCAGCCGTTTGGGGGAGAAGGCAATCCCGCTTTATCAGATGATGAAAAAGACGAACCGCTTTGTCTGGAGTGATGCTGTTGATGCTGCGTTCGAGGATATGAAGAGGCAATTGGCAGACCCACCGGTCCTTGCTGCCCCAGTTGACAATGAGTCGCTGTTGTTATACGTGGCTGCCAATGCCTGTGCGGTAAGCGTTGCCATTGTGGTAGAGCGCAAGGAGGCAGGCAAATAATATCCGGTTCAGCGGCCAGTTTACTACATCAGTGAGGTGCTCATCGAGTCAAAGCAGATATATCCGCATTGGCAAAAACTGGTGTATGGAGTTTTCATGGCAAACCGGAAGTTAAAACATTACTTTCAAGGCCATCCAATCACAGTTGTCAGTTCAGCTCCGTTGGGGGATATAATCCAGAACAGAGAAGCTACTGGTCGAGTTGCAAAGTGGGCCATTGAACTTAGCCCGCACAGGTTAAAGTATGCGCCCCGTACTGCGATAAAGTCCCAAGCACTGGTGGATTTCATCAACGATTGGACAGAGTTGCAAGCACCTGAGGAGAAGCCGGATCATACATTTTGGACTATTCACTTTGACGGTTCAAGGCAATTGGAGGGCTCAGGGGCTGGAGTCGTGTTAACTTCCCCACGAGGTGATAAGTTCTTCTATGTCCTCCGTTTAATGTTCCCTTGTACTAATAATGCTGCTGAGTATGAAGCTCTCCTCCATGGTCTGCGGATGGCCAAGGAGATGAACTTGAGCCGGGTTAAGTGCTTTGGTGATTCAGATCTGGTGGCACAACAAGTATCTGGCAAGTGGGACTCCAAGGATCCGCTCATGGCAACATATCGACGAGAGGTGGACACTGTGGCTGGACACTTGAAAGGATATCAGGTGGATCATATAGACCGGCGAAAGAATGAAGCAGCCAACGCGTTAAGCCGGCTGGGTTCCCAGCGTAAACCGGTTCCACCTAATACCTTCTTGGATGAGTTACATAATCCGTCGGTGCAGTTACCTTCAGAGGAGGACTTGGCTGTTCCTGATCCGGAAGCACAATTGGTCGCAGCACTTCATGTCATTCCGGATTGGACGCTCCCTTACCTGGCATACATGAACCGAGGTGAGTTACCAGGGGACGAAGTCGAGGCCCGGTAGATAATCCGGCGGTCTAAATCTATGACTATTGTCAATGGAGAACTTCATCACCGCAGCGTTTCTGGAGCATTTCAGCGATGTGTGTCACCAGAAGAAGGTTGTGATATCCTTAGAGAGATCCATGAAGGGGATTGCGGTCATCACGCCGGTTCAAAATCTTTGGTGGCTAAAGCTTTTCGTCATGGGTTCTACTGGTTGACGGCTCACGCCGATGCAGAGGACTTGGTCAAAAAATTTGATACTTGCCAGAAATTCTCACGGCGTGCTCATATACCGGCGCAGGAGCTGAGGATGATCCCAATTACTTGGCCGTTTACGACCTGGGGGCTTGATATGGTTGGACCCTTCAAAAGATCCCAAGATAAGAAAACCCACCTTTTGGTGGCAGTGGAAAAATTTACCAAATGGGTTGAAGCGGAGCCTGTCAGTAAGTGTGATGTAGCAACAGCGGTTCAGTTCATCAAAAAAGTGATTTTCTGGTTCGGCTTTCCACACAACATTATAACTGATAATGGCACCAATCTATCCAAGGGGGCTATGGAGGAGTTCTGTCAACGATAGCACATCCGTCTCGACGTATCATCAGTAGCTCACCCTCAGTCCAATGGCCAAGCTGAAAGAGCCAATCAGGAGATCTTAAGAGGCATCAAGCCCCAGTTTATGGCTCCTTTGCAGAGAACACCGGGTTGTTGGGTGGAGGAATTACCTTCTGTACTATGGAGCATCAACACTACACCTAACAGATCCACAGGGTACACGCCTTTCTTCATGGTATATGGAGCTGAAGCGGTCCTCCCTAGTGATATTCGTCATGACTCGCCGCGGGTGGCGGCTTACGTTGAAGCGGATAATGAACAAGCAAGACAAGACGCGTTGGACCGGCTGGACGAGGAACGGGACACGACAGCGGCTCGATCGGCGATTTATCAGCAAGACCTGCGCCGGTACCACAGTCGCCGGGTTAAAACCAGGACGTTTCAAGAAGGAGATTTGGTGCTCCGGCTCATCCAAGACCAAACGGACATGCACAAGCTGTCCCCACCTTGGGAAGGACCCTTCGTGGTCAGCAAGAACTTGCACAACGGATCTTACTACCTCATCGACGTTCGAGAACATAAGGACTCACGTACGGCAGAGGAGGAGACCAAGCGGTCGTGGAACATCGCTCTTCTTCGACCTTACTATACTTGAGCCATAGGCTCCGCTTTATGAACAATGTATATATTATGATCAATATAATAAACCGGCGCCCCCGGTAAACCGGGGTATCAGCCATCTTTTTTATAAGAGTATCACATGGGGCTTCTGCATGCCAAGGAGTTCCTATGGCCTCTTAAACAGGCGCCTTCGATAAATCGAGGTATCAGCCGTCTTTTCTGTTCATAAGAGTATCACATGGGGGCTTCCGTGGGCAAGGGAGTTTCCTATGGCCTCTTAAACCGGCGGCCACAACAAGACCATCATAAGAGCACAACTCTGGTTGCTTCGGCAATTTCCACATGATGATGAGGGGCAAAAGAGAGTTTGATGCCTAGCACAACTCAAACATAGGCCCCGACGAGCAATGCTCAAACACTACCTGGGGGCTCCTGATGCAAGTTCATCAGCGAGTTGAATTAGGGTTTTCTCTCTCTTGCTGATGGTTTCGGGGTACGTAGGCATATATAGGAGGAAGAAGGACACCGGGGGACTCACGAGGGCCCCATGAGGCAGGGGGCGCGCCCCCACCCTCGTGGGCACCTCGTGGCTCCCCTACCGTGGTTCTCAAGCCTCCTGTGTGTGATTTTCTCCAAAAATATCTCTCCCGAAGGTTTCATTCCGTTTGGACTCCGTTTGATATTCCTTTTCTACAAAACCCTGAAACAAGCAAAAAACAACAATCTGGAGTGGGCCTTTGGGTTAGTAGGTTAGTCCCAAAAATGATATAAAAGTGTATGACAAAGCCCATTAAACATCCAAGACATCATAAATAATAGCATGGAACAACAAAAAGTTATAGATACGTTGGAGACATATTGAGCATCCCCAAGCTTAATTCGTGCTCGTCCTCGAGTAGGTAAATGATAAAAACAGAATTTCTGATGTGGAATGCTAACCAAGATAGTTTTTCAATGTAATTCTCTTAATTGTGGCATGAATGTTCAGATCTGAAAGATTCAAGATAAAAGTCTATATTGACATAAGAAATAATAATACTTCAAGCATACTAACAAAGCAATCATGTCTTCTCAAAATACTATGGCTAAAGAAAGTTATACCTACAAAATCATATAGTCTGGCTATGCTCCCTCTTCATCACACATAATATTCATATCATGCACAACCCCGATTTCAGCCAAGCACTTGTTTTCATACTCTATTCTTTCAAACCTTTCAACTTTCACGCAATACATTAGCGTGAGCCATGGACATAGCACTATGGGTGGAATAGAGAGGTGGTTGTGGAGAAGACAAAAAGGAGGGAGATAGTCTCACATCAACTAGACGTATCAACGGGCTATGGAGATGCCCATCAATAGATATCAATGTGAGTGAGTAGGGATTGCCATGCAATGGATGCACTAGAGCTAAATATGTATGAAAGCTCAACAAAAGAAACTAGTGGGTGTGCATCCAACTTGCTTGCTCACGAAGACCTAGGGCATTTGAGGAAGCCCATCGTTGGAATATACAAGCCAAATTCTATAACGAAAATTCCCACTAGTATATAAAAGTGACTAAGCATGAGACTCTCTATCATGAAGAACATGGTGCTACTTTGAAGCACGGGTGTGGAAAAAAGATAGTAGCAATTGTCCCTTTTTTTTTGTCCTTTCTTTTTTCTTTGGCCTTTTTTTTGCGGAGGGGCTTTATTGATTTAGCCTTTCCTCCCATGGGACAATGCTCTAATAATGATGATCATCACACTTTCATTACAACTCGATATTACAACTCGATACTACAACAAAGTATGACTCTATATGAATGCCTCCGGCGGTGTATCGGGATGTGCAATGAAACAAGAGTGACATGTATGAAAAATTATGCATGGTGGCCTTGCCACAAATACGATGTCAACTACATGATCATGCATGGCAATATGACAATATGATGCGTGTCATATGAACGGAACGGTGGAAAGTTCCATGGCAATATATCTCGGAACGGCTATGGAAATGCCATGATGGGTAGGTATGGTGGCTGTTTTGAGGAATAATATGGTGGCTGTTTTGAGGAAGGATATATAGTGGGTTTATGGTACCAGCGAAAGTTGCCTGGCACAAGAGAGTCTAGCAATGGTGGAAGGGTGAGAGTGTGTATAATCCATGGACTCAACATTAGTCATAAGAACTCATATACTTATTGCAAAAATCTACGAGTCATCAAAACAAAGCAATCAATGCATACTCCTAGGGGGGAGGTTGGTAGGAGTTAACCATCGCGCGCCCCCGACCTCCACACAAAGGTTGGCACTTTACAAATACTTCATGCTCTAACTTCGTCACATAGCGGTTCACCATACGTGCATGCTACGGGAATCACTAACCTTAACACAAGTATTTCTCAATTTTATAATAACTCCACTAGGATGACTCTAATATCACTATCCTCACATCTCAAAACAATTATCAAGCATCCAACATCTCATCATATTCAATGCACTTAGTGTGAAAGTTTTTACTACATCGATATTGGATGTCTATCATGTGAAGACTAGTTTTATAGCCTAAACACATTACCATGCTGTTTTAATAGACTCTCAAATGAATATAAGTGAAGCATGAGAGTTCAACAATTTCTTCAAAATATTACCACCACCGTGCTCTAAAAGATATAAGTGAAGCACTAGAGCAAAACTATTCAACTCAAAAGATATAAGTGAAGCACATAGAGTGTTCTAACAATTCCTAGGACATATTTAACTCTCTCAAATAGGTGTGTCCAGCAAGGATAATTGTGGCAAACTAACAAGCAAAGACTCAAATTATACAAGACGCTCCAAGCAAAACACATATCATGTGGTGAATAAAAATATAGCTCCAAGTATAGTTACTGATGGATGAAGACGAAAGAGGGGATGCCTTCCCGGGGCATCCCCAAGCTTAGGCTTTTGATCGACATTGAATTTTACTTGGGGTGCCATGGGCATACCCAAGCTTAGGCCTTTGCTACTCTTTGTTCCATAGTCCATCAAAGCAATACTCAAAACTTGAAAACTTCACAACACAAAACTTAGACAAAAATTCTCGTGAGCTCCGTTAGTATAAGAAAGCAAACCACTACTCAAAGGTACTGCAATGAATTCATTCTTTGTTTATATTGGTGTGAAACCTACTGTATTCCAACTTATCTATGGTTCCTACTTCACAATATTACTCACAGATGCATTGAAATAAGCAAACAACACACGGAAAACAGAATCTGTCAAAAACAGAACAATCTGTAGTAATCTGCAGGTTTTGCATACTTCTGTAACTCCAAAAAATTCAAACTAAATTGGTAAACGTGAGGAATTTGTCTATTAATCATCTGCAAAAAGAATCAACTAAATAGCACGCTTGAGTAAAATCTGATGACCATTCTAGAGAGCGCTAATGATTTTGTTTTTCACAGCAAGATCACATAAACTTCACACAAGTCTTCCCAAAGGTTCTACTTGGCACAAACACTAAACAAAACATTAAAACACATCTAAACAGGAGCTAGATGCAATATTTATTCCCTAACAGCAGAAAGAACAAAAAATATAAAATTGGGTTGCCTCCCAACAAGCGCTATCGTTTTAGGCCCGTAGCTAGGCACGATAATTGAATGATGCTCACATGAAGGATAAGAATTGAAGCACAAAGAGAGCATCAAATAGCATGTGAAAATCACATCTAAGTCTAACATACTTCCTATGAATAGGCATCTTATAAGCAAACAAATTATCATAGCAAGCAAGATCTAGCGTATGCGAGGAAGAAGAAAGAAACAAGATCAATCTCAACATGAAGAGAGGTAATTTAGTAACATGAAGATTTCTACAACCATATTTTCCTCTCTCATAATAATTGCATGTAGGATCATAAGAAAATTCAACAATATAGCTATCACAAAACATAATCTCAATACGATCCACATGCATACAAAGTTGACACTCTTCCAAAATAGTGGGATCAACATTAACTAAAGTCATGACCTCTCCAAACCAACTTTTATCAAAAATTTCATAAGATTGAGCATTCTCCAAGTATGTGGGATCTAAAGTTGACACTCTTCTAAACCCACTTTCAATATTAATGCAAACATTATTATCAATCTTATATTCATCATGGGGATTAAATAAATTTTCAAGATCAAAAGAAGAATCACCCCAATCATGATCATTGTAACAAGTAGTAGACATAGCAGAACTAGCATCCCCAAGCTTAGGGTTTTGCATATTATTAGCATAATTGACATCAATATAATTTATAGTAACATCATTGCAATCATGCTTTTTATTTAAGGAGCTAACATGAATCACTTTTTCTTTTAACAATTCCTCACAATTTTCAGATTCATAAATTTCGAGCAAAACCTCATAAAGATAATCTAGTGCACGCAGCTCACTAGCAATAGGTTCAACATAATTCGATCTTTTAAAGAGGTTAGCAAGTGGATGAGGATCCATACTTTAGCAAGCAAAGATGCAAGCTAATTGAGGGCACATAGCACACAAGCAAACGAGGGGCAAGCGAACGGTAAACACACGGCAGAAGAAGGGCAACTAAAACGGCAAGGGTGAAGTGGGGGAGAGGAAAACAAGAGGCAAAAATGTAATGCGAAGGATAAGGGTTTGTGATAGGTACTTGGTATATGACTTTTGCTTAAGCCTCCCCGGCAACGTCGCCAGAAATTCTTCTTGCTACTTCTCAAGCTTGCGTTGCATTCCCTCGAAGAGGAAAGGGAGATGCAGCACAGTAGCGTAAGTATTTCCCTCAGTTTTTAAGAACCAAGGTATCAATCCAGTAGGAGACCACGCGCGAGTCCCTCACACCTGCACAAAAAAATAAGAACTTCGCAGCCAACGCGATAAGGGGTTGTCAATCCCTTTACGGTCACTTACGAAAGTGAGATCTGATAGAGATGATAGTTTATATTTTTGGTATTTTTGTTTATAAGAATAGAAAGTAAAAGCGGAAAAAGTAAAGTAGATGTAGATTGATATGTTGAGAATAGACCCGGGGGCCATAGTGTTCTCTAGTGGCTTCTCTCATGATAGCGATATTCTACGGCGGGTAAACAAATTACTGTCGAGCAATTGATAGAAAAAAGCGAATAATTATGAGACTATCTAGGCATGATCATTGTATATAGGCATCACGTCCGAGACAAGTAGACCGACTCCTGCCTGCATCTACTACTATTACTCCACACATCGACCGCTATCCAGCATGCATCTAGTGTATTGAGTTCACAAGAACAGAGTAACGCCTTAAACAAATAAACTCAAGCAATATGATATAAACCCCATCTTTTTATCCTCGATGGCAACAATATAATTCGTGCCTTGCTGCCCCTATTGTCACTAGTAAAGGACACCGCAAGATTGAACCCAAAGCCAAGCACTTCTCCCATTGCAATAACTATAGATCTAGTAGGCCAAACCAAACCAATAATTCGAAGCGACTTGCAAGGATATTATGAGCACACATCAAGAGTTCAGAAAAGAACCAAATATTTCTCATAGATAATCTTGATCATAAACTCACAATTCATCGGATCTCGACAAACACACCACAAAAAGAGATTACATCGAATAGATCTCCTTGAAGACCGAGGATAACTTTGTATTGAGATACAGAGAGAGAGAGAAGAAGCCATCTAGATACTAGCTATGGACCCGAAGGTCTGTGGTAAACTACTCACAACTCATGGTGAGGGCGATGATGATGATGTAGAAGCACTCTGTGATGGATCCCCCCTCCGGCGGAGCTCCGGAACAGGCTCCAAGATGGGATCTCACGGGAACAGAAGGTTACGATGGTGGAATTAGGGTTTTCTCTTTGTTGCTGATGGTTTCAGGGTACATAGGCTTATATAGGAGGAAGAAGGACACCGGGGACCCACGAGGGCCCCACGAGGCAGGGGGCGCGCCTTGGGAAGGGGGGCACGCCCCACCCTCGTGGGCACCTCGTGGCTCCCCTGCCGTGGTTCTCAAGCCTCCCGTGTGTGAGTTTCTCCAAAAATATCTTTCCCGAAGGTTTCGTTCCGTTTGGACTCCGTTTGATATTCCTTTTCTGCAAAACCCTGAAACAAGCAAAAAATAGCAATCTAGACTGGGCCTTTGGGTTAGTAGGTTAGTCCCAAAAATGATATAAAAGTGTATGACAAAGCCCATTAGACATCCAAGACATCATAAATAATAGCATGGAACAATCATAAATTATAGATACGTTGGAGACGTATCAATAGTCCTTGGTTGATTTATAGAATGCTCTTTGCACTTCGCTTATATCTTGTGAGTATGGCTTTATAGAATGCTTCATGTGCTTCACTTATATCATTTGAAGTTTGGATTGCCTGTTTCTCTTCACATAGAAAACCGCCATTTGTAGAACGCTCTTTTGCTTCACTTATAATTGTTAGAGCGTGGGCATATATTTTGTAGAAAGAATTAAAACTCTCTTGCTTCACTTCTATTTATTTAGAGAGTTGACAGGAATTGGTCATTCACATGGTTAGTCATAAAATCCTAGATAAACTTGTAGATCGCTGAATATGATATGTTTGATTCCTTGCAATAGTTTTGTGACATAGAGATGCTAATATGTGGGAGGTACTAGTGAATGATTGTGGTTTAGTAAAAATATTGGTGTTAAGGTTTGTGATTGCCAAAGCATGCACGTATGGTCTCCTAACTATGTAACCAAATTGGCATGCATTGTATTTTGATTGTTTATCTTTGCGTGAAGGTCGTGGGCGCGCGATGGTTAACTCCTACCAACCTCCCCCCTAGGAGCATGCGTCGTAGTATTTTTGCTTCGAGGGCTAATAGATTTTTCACAATATGTATGTGAGTTCTTTATGACTAATGTTGAGTCCATGGATTATACGCACTCTCACCCTTCCACCTTGCTAGCCACTCTAGTACCGCGCAATTTTCGCCAGTGCATCAAACCACCTTATACCCTTCCTCAAAACAGCCACCATACCTACATATTATGGCATTTCTATAGCCTTTCCGAGATATATTGCCATGTAACTCCACCGTTCATTTTGTTATGACACGCACCATCATTGTCATATTGCCTTGCATGATCGTAAGATAGCTAGCATGATGTTTCCATGGCTTGCCGTTTTTTATGTCATTGCAACGCTAGATCATTGCACATCCCGGTACACCACCGGAGGCATTCATATAGAGTCATATATTTGTTCTAGCATTGAGTTGTAATATCGAGTTGTAAGTAAATAAAAGTGTGATGATCATCATTATTAGAGCATTGTCCCGAATAAAAAAAGGAAAGATAAAAAAGAAAAACAAAAAAAGGCCAAATAAAAAAAGGAAGGCCCAAAAAAAAGAAAAAGAAAAAAATGGGACAATGCTACTATCTTTTTCCACACTTGTGCTTCATCATAGCACCATGTTCTTCATGATAGAGAGTCTCCTATGTTTCATATACTAGTGGAAAATTTTCATTATAGAACTTGGCTTGTATATTCCAACGATGGGCTTCCTCAAATGCCCTAGGTCTTCATGAGCAAGCAAGTTGATGCACACCCACTAGTTTTCTTTTAAGCTTTCATTCACTTATAGCTCTAGTGCATCCATTACATGGCAATCCCTACTCACTCACATTGATATCGATTGATGGAAATCTCCATAGTCCATTGATTTTCCTAGTTGATGTGAGACTTTCTCCCTACTTTTGTCTACTACCACCTTCTATTCCACCCATAGTGCTATGCCCATGGCTCACGCTCATGTATTGCGTGAAGAGTTGAAAAAGTTCGAAAAAGTAAAGTATGAAAACAATTGCTTGGATGACACCAGGATGGGTATGAGGGGTACCTTGTGTTAAGAAAAGGGAGCATAAAATACTATATGATTTTGTAGGGATAACGTTCTTTAGCATTGATATTTTGAAAGAGTTGATTGTCTGTTGGGATGCCCAAGTATTAAATTCTTTTATGTCAAATGATAGACTATTGCTTTGAATCACTTGTGTCTTAATATTCATGCCATGATTAGATTACATGATCAAGATTATGCTAGGTAGCATTCCACATCAAAAATTATATTTTTTATCATTTACCTACTCGAGGACAAGCAGGAATTAAGCTTGGGGATGCTGATACGTCTCCGTCGTATCTATAATTTTTTATTGTTCCATGCGAATATTCTACAACTTTCATATACTTTTGGCAAGTTTTTATATTATTTTTGGGACTAACATATTGATCCTATGCCCAGTGCCAGTTCCTGTTTGTTGCATGTTTTATGTTTCGCAGAACACCCATATCAAACGGAGTCCAAATGGGATAAAAAGGACCGGAGAATATTTTTTGAATATTTGTGATATTTGGGAAGACGAACCAACGCGAGACGATGCCCGAGGGTGCCACGAGGGAGGGGGCGCGCCCCAGGGGGGTGGGAGCGCCCCTGACCCTCGTGGGCACCCCGTAAGGCAGTTGCTGCTCTTTTTTGGCCACAAGAAAGCGAATTTTCGGAAAAAAAATCTAGGCGAAGGTTTCAACCCAATCGGAGTTACGGATCTTCGGATATATAAGAAACGGTGAAAGGGCAGAATCATGGAACGCAGAAACAGAGAGAGACAGCGGGATAGATCCAATCTCGGAGGGGCTCTCGCCCCTCCCACGCCATGGAGACCATGGACCAGAGGGGAAACCCTTCTCCTATCTAGGGAGAAGGTCAAGGAAGAAGAAGAAGAAGGAGGGGGGCTCTCTCCCCCTCGCTTCTGGTGGCACCGGAGTGCCGCCGAGGCCATCATTGTCACCGCAATATACACCAACAACTTCACCGCCGTCATCATCAACTCTTTCCCCCTCTATGCAGTGGTGTAACCCCTCTTCTGCCCGCTGTAATCTCTACTTAAACATGGTGCTCAACGCTATATATTATTTCCCAATGATGTATGGCTATCCTATGATGTTTGAGTAGATCCGTTTTGTCCTATGGGTTAATTGATGATCTTGATTGGTTTGAGTTGCATGTTTTATTATTGGTGATCTCCTATGGTGCTCTCCGTGTCGCGCAAGCATGAGGGATCCCTGTTGTAGGGTTTGCAATATGTTCATGATTTTCTTATGGTGGGTGGCGTGAGTAATAGAAGCACATACCCGATTAAGTAGGTTGTTTGCGTATGGGAATAAGAGGACTTGATACTTTAATGCTATGGTTGGGTTTTACCTTATTAATCTTTAGTTGTTGCGGATGCTTGCTAGAGTCCCAATCATAAGTGCATATGATCCAAGAAGAGAAAGTATGTTAGCTTATGCCTCTCCCTCAAATAAGATTGCAATAGTGATTACCAGTCTAGTTATTGATTGCCTAGGGACAAATAACTTTCTCGTGACAAAAAGCTCTCTACTAAAACTAATTTAGTTGTGTCTTTATCTTAACGGTCCCTACTTTTTATTTACGCGCTCTTTATTATCTTGCAAACCTATCCCACAAAAACTACAAAGTACTTCTAGTTTCATACTTGTTCTAGGTAAAGTAAACATCAAGCGTGCGTAGAGTTTTATCGGTGGTCGATAGAACTCGAGGGAATATTTGTTCTACCTTTAGCTCCTTGTTGGGTTCAACACTCTTACTTATCGAAAGAGGCTACAACTGATCCCCTACACTTGTGGGTTATCACGCTTGAAGGGCTACATCGTCATTTCATCTTCCTCATGCTCCCACGAAGACGACAATGACGACTCACCTCCTATCGCAGACGCCTACAACAACTCCGATGACTGGAAGGGCAAAGGGTCGGCAAGGAAGTGGTGAAACTCGACCCGTCTCTCCGTTTATACAATCTAGATCCTATTATCTAGTAAGAATTTGCCGGTTGGTTGAACTGTGTGAATTATGCCTGTTTGGTCATCTTTTGGTGATGTTTATGCTAATTATGCCCGTTTGCAGTTGGTATATGTCCGGTTCCTATCAGTTTTGGCCATTTGGTGGTCTACGTATGATCTTGTATGGTTATAGGGGGCGGATATGAGATACACGGTTGTGGATGCGTCAATTTGGGGACTGCCTGGTCATTGTCTGCGGACGCGTCCGGGTGCGCCCGCGGGTGTATAGGGCGCCGGATTCGGCAAGTCTGGTTGTATATGCCCTAAGAGCTTTGGAGGGTGGTTTTGAGAGTGGTTTTGAACAAGTGGCTCATTAGGGTCCCCCTCCGCTTTATATTATAAAGCAACCATCCAATACATCATGCTTGTTGGGGCTGCAGCACAATCAAGCACAAAAGAAGAAAAAACGAGAGAAAGAAAGAGAAACAAATGCCGACACCGACAGAACAACAAAACGAAGACTACTGGCAACCGCTGCACCCTCCGGAGATGTCCCACCGCACTTCTAGCACTCCGAAGCATCGTGTACGGAGCAACACCTTCAAGAAGGAATGCGACAACGACACCACTGCTACCCGGACATGTCCTAGGATTTCCCCCGGTACATGGAGGGCAGTGGGAATGGGGTGTGCCCGATGCCCTTCAGGAAGGACCAGCGGCGCCCGTAGGTGAAAGATTGAGACGAGGGGTCTAGAGGGGGTGATTAGACCCTTAACAAACAAAAGTGGCAGTTTTTACAATTTCAAGTTAAGGTTGAGTTTAGCACAAGTTAAAGGGCACACAATACATTCTACACAAGCATGACAAGAGTATGGGCAGCGGAAAAGAGTAAAGCATGCAATTGCAAGAATGTAAAGGGGATGGAAATGGAGTGTGCAAATGCAATGTAGACACGAATATTTTTGGTGTGGTTCTGATAGGCGATGCTATCGTAAATCCACGTTGATGGAGACTTCAACCCACAAAGGGTAACGGCTGCGCAAGTCCACGGAGGGCTCCACTGTGACGCCCCCGATTTGTCCGTACACTAATCATGCACGCGAATGTGTACGACCAAGATCAGGGACTCACTGGAAGATATCACAACACAACTCTAAAAGTAAAATAAGTCATACAAGCTTCATATTACAAGCCAGGGCCTCGAGGGCTCGAATACAAGTGCTTGATCATAGACGAGTCAATGGAAGCAACAAATATCTGAGTACAGACATAAAGTTAACCAAGTTGCCATAAGATAGCTAGCACAAACTGGGATACAGATTGAAAGAGGAGCAGGCCTCCTGCCTGGGATTCTCCTAAACTACTCCTGGTCGTCGTCGGCAGACTGCAAGTAGTAGTAGGCGCCTCTGGTGTAGTAGGAGTCGTCGTAGGTGGCGTCTGGCTCCTGAGCTCCACCATCTGGTTGCATCATCTGAGAAGAAGGAACAAAAGGGGGAAAAGGGGGAGCAAAGCAACCGTGAGTACTCATCCAAAGTACTCGCAAGCAAGGATCTATACCACATATGCAATGGTAACAAATATATGGGTAGTATCCAGCAAGCCAGAATAAGAGGGGGATAGCTAATCTTATGGAAGACTACGCTTCTGGCAGCCTCCATCTTGCAGGAGTAGAAGATAGCAGAAGGTAAGTTCACCAAGTATCATCGCATAGCATAATCCTACTCGGCGATCCTCCCGCACATCACCCTGTGAGAGAGAAACCACCGAGTTATATCTGAAACTCATCTAGGTGTGTTCTATAAGTATCCGGTTCTAGTTGTCATGAGGTCGGAATACAACTCCAGGTCGTCCTTTTACCGAGGAACACGACTATTCGAATAGATTAACTTCCCTGCAGGGGTGCACCACATAACCCAGCACGCTCGATCCCATTTGTCCGGACACACTTTCCTGGGTCATGCCCAGCCTCCAAAGATCAACACGTCGCAACCCTACCTAAGCACAACAGAGAGGTCAGAACGCCGGTCTAAGTCCTAAGCGCGCAGGGGTCCGGGCCATCGCCCAACGCACACCTGCACATTGCGTACGCGGCCAGTAAGCAGACCTAGCCGCTCCTAATACCAGAGCGGCGTTCCAGTCCAATCCGGCGCGCGCCGCTAAGACCCTGACGTCAAGAAGGCTTCGGCTGATACCACGACGTCGAGTGGCCATAACTATTCCCACATAGTTGGTTAGTGCGTATAGGCCAACGGCCAAACTCAGATCAAATATCCAAACTCGTCAAGCGTATTATTATGATATAACCACGAACAACGACCAGGGCCAGGCCCACTTGTCTCCTAGGTGTCTCAACCTACCATGTCGCTCCACCACAAAGATCCACACAGAGGGCCGTCGGGACAAAGGTCCTTTCATCCCACAATCCGTGAATCACTCGCGGGTACTCTATGAGCCGACCCGACTTAGTCACACATGTATCATGTATAATATGTATATAGTATATACCCATGATCACACCCAAAGTTGATGCGGAGCATCCTACAGACATCACCATGTCAAGAGCCCATTTGGCAAGTGACACGTGCGCCATCTACTTCTCATACATAAAGGTGAATCTTCCCCTTTACACGTGTTCACTTGACCCCTTCAAGGATGGTATACTACTTGACACTCCACTCGTGTGCATGCATAGGTATTGTCGGAGCTTCACGGACGACGAGGAGGAGCGCAAGCGCCAAGGAACGCCTACACCATCAGCGAGGGAAGCATGGAAGCGAAGACAGAAGAAGAATGGCCTGTCCAGTCTGGAACGGGCGGTACTACCGCTTACAGGCGGCACTACCGCTCCCAAGCGGTACTACCGCCCGAGGTCCGGTACTACCGCCCTGCGTGTGCGCAACCGTCGGCCTTTGGCCTTGTATCCCTCGCCACTTACCCCTTCGTGGCTTAGACTATAAATAGACCACCTCCACCTCCTTTCTAGGTTTAGCAAATATGATAGCTCATTTGTATGTGAGCTTTGCTCCTACCTTCTCCTCTTGAGAGAGAGAGACTACTCCATTGGAGGCCAAGACCTCCACCTTGGAGAAGATCCCTAGTGGATGCAAGACCTCCCACGGGAGAAGAATCCTTGTGGATTATCAAGACCTCTCTCCTCATAGGATTGGGATGAACTCTACCATGTATCTTATTTCCCTTTGATTGTTCGTGTACCTTGTGGATCTCATGTGTTTGTGAGTCTAGTGGATGTGTGATTGGACTTGTTCTTGAGTGTTTCTCTTGTGTTCTTCCCTTGTGTCCTTCTTGTTCTTGGGGATTCCCCTCCAATTCGTGAAAGATCTCCACCTAGGGTTCCACCCTACAACATCATGGTATCTAGAGCTATGGTTTCTCATGAAATTGGAGCCCCTCTTCGTGTTTTCAAGCCTTGTTTTGTTGTGTTCTTGCCCAAATTCGAAAATTCCCCACCAAAAATAGCCCCATTTTTTGTGATTTGTTGGTTTGATGATGTTTTGTTGAATTTGATCCATGGATTTGCTTGGTTTCGAGTGGATCTAGCATCTCCCCAAGTTTCACCACTTTTCATCCACGAAATCCATCCAATTTCGCCCCCGAAATCATCCATTTCCGCCCCAAATTCGCCCCGATCCCGATCTGCGAATTTTTCCCGACACCAGCGGTACTACCGCTCATCCAAGAGGTACTACTGCCCTCCAAGCGGTACTAATTTTTTACTTCCGCCCAACCAAAGCGGTACTACCGCCCCGCACATTTTCAGCCTTCCGAGTTTCACCATTTTGACCATAACTTTCACTCCCGGACTCCGATTTGAGTGTTCTTTGGCTCGTTGGAAAGCTAGCGAAGTGCCCGAGCTCCTCATCTTGGTTTTACCACAATTTGACTCCATCAAATTTTGTCAAATTTTGCATGTTTGCCTAGGCCCTCCACCATATCATCTGCATAGCCACCATATCTTTCCGCAACCTAACCATTTTGTTTCCCTTAGCATTTGTGGTTGTTTGAGTTGTGACTTGAGTCTCCTAAGGTGTTTTGGATACTTAGGGACGAGTGCTTCTTCATCAACCACCACCACCACTTCCGTATTGTCATCTTCGACACCATCACCACCGCTTTCCGCTACCACCATTTGACATTTGTCCTTGAGATTTTGAGTTGTGGTTTTTCTGTTTCCTAAGGTGTTTCGGCTAATTAGGAACGGGTCTACATCGAAAACACTGACTCTCATCATCCTCATAAGACGGTAACCTCGACGACACCATTGTATATACCCCTTGCAATTGCATTGTTAACCCCTAGCCCATTTTGCGTCACTTGCCCGTTGAGACTAGCCATTTGAGTATTGCCGGCAACGTTACTTGTGCACATTAGTGGTCATCAATATACACCTTCCATTGCATATATACCATATCATATTGGTATCATCTTGCTATCATAGTACCATCCCTTGTGTCACAAGATTGTTCCCGCATATACACAATTGCTATCTTGGTTTGTGCATAGTGGCCATATATAAAAAAAGAAGAATAAGCTTTTAAGCAGAGAGAGACAAAGAAGCCTGTAAGCAAGAGCCATAGCATCATACCACTTTGCACTTAAGATTGTCATATCCGATCATCTTGGATCATCTTGAGAAGAACATCGGGAACATCATACACATAGCATACTTGGGATAGAAGGCTCATACATTTTGCATCTTATAGTTTGTGCACAAGTGTCGTATCCGCCTATTGAGCAATCGTGCTAGCGTCTCTCTTGAGTTGTGCAACATGAGCGTTTTCCGTGGATTCCACATTTTGTGCTCATTCCTTGGTTGCACGACCCCATTTATCTATCTCTGTGTGTGTGTTTTCGTGTGCCACATTTTGCTATTGGTCTACTTGTTTCACTTGTGAATTTGTGAATCTTTTCCAACATTATTGACTCTTGCTAACTTTTTGCATCAAATTTTTGTGCCACTATCCTCACCGAGCTCCACCATAAGCTTTAATTTGTAGGTGTGAGTGAACAAGTCCGGTACCAATTCCAGTATTCTTTCATTTCACTTTGAGTGAAACGGGATACATCCTCAACTTTGGGAAAACGGTATCTTGGTATTGTTTATCTCATTTCCTACTCATCCTCTACCCGAGTCTTGTGATGGATAGGAAAAGCACGTCTACTTCGGTCTACAACAACAACGACGAGTTCGGTGCCATGACTAGATCACATCGGCATCGACACCATCACCGACAAGAACGTGAAGGTCACGAGATCAACATCAACAACCGCTCAACGACTTCACCATCTACCTTGGCATCTTCGCCAAGTGGCTTCAAGGCATCTTTGCCTTCGGACTTGCGGCATCTTCGCCGACCCGCACCTCACGAGAAGCTTCCCAAGCTCAAGTCCGCGGCTTCCACGAGCTACTACGACCTCGTCAACGACCACGAGATTCCTTTCTATGGGACTCAAGACCCCGAGGAGTATCTTGAGTGGGAGCGCAAGATGGAAGACTACCTCAAGCTACATCAAGTTCCCTATGAAGATCAAGTGAAGTGCGCCACAAGAAACTTCCACGACCGCGCGTCGATATGGTGGCTTCACACACCTTCGGAGAACTACGACATGAGTTGGTCCAAGACAAAGAAAGCTATGCGGTGAGAGTTCGTGCCTCCTACTTACACGGAACATCTTCTTCACCAATTGGAGAACACCATACAAGGATCCAAGTCCATCGACGCATACTTCAAGGAGATGAAGAAGGCCTTGCGACGAGCCGGCGTGGACGACCCCATTTGGATGAAGTTTTACTTCATGATGGGATTGGACAACGACATCTCCAAGACTATCTTCCTTGAGAACTACAAGTCCCTCGACGACAACTACATTGGTGCTCTCAAGGCGGAACAAGAACTCATGAAGGCCAAGGCTTCTCCACCGCAAGCACACTTCTCGAAGACCAAGCTCCAAGATGGTGAGCATGAGGCTAGTACCACCACAATGTCCAAGCCCAACGAGCTCCAAGATGATGCTCCCAAGTTCGACTCCACCGCCATCCCTCTTTATGGCATTGATGATGCCGAGTCTACTTCGACTCTTTTTCAAGATGGTGCGGCGCCGACTACGACTACGGAGCCATTCAAAGACCAAGCTTTGGAGGCGAGCGACAGGGTGGCGAGCGAGGATGATGCTTCCATCTTTGGAGGCGAGAGTGATGATGTGCCATCTTCGGCCTTCATCCACGACGACGGTGACGAGATGGCTGAGCATGGGATTTTCCCTTCGACCACGGCGACGTATGATGACTTGAGTGACTTTTGCCACCATATTGAGAGTGAGAGTGACTTCACCACTAGCCCCATATATGATGAGCTGCCACAATTCCCATGTGAGGAGAGTTACCACCACCACCACTTGAGTGACTCCACCATATGTGACATTGAGTGCACCTACCATGAGGGAGTGAGTGAGCCACCACCACATATAGAGAGTGAGGTAGTTGATAGGGCATGTGAGGCCATTTTGATTTCTAACAACTTCACCTCTACCTCTATTGTGTCTTCTCATTTGGTGCTAGGTTCCATTTATGATGACGCGCCGATCCACGACGACTTCGTCCTTCCTATGAACAAGAAGATGGCCATGGTGGATTATGACGCACCCCCACATGGTTCCATCAAGATGAAGATGACCACCATTTGGTCTTTGCCACCTCACCTACACCACTTGAGTGGAATGAACAAGGTAATATAGGTGAAGGTGATGCTCTAGTCCCACTAGTGGACATTTGTAACATTGATTGCTTGCATGATGTTGATCCACCTATTGCCATGCTTCATGCTAGTTCGACTACCTCATGGGATACATTACCCATTTATGATGTGTATGATGATTGCCATGTGGAGTCTATTAGTTGTGATGCATGTTGCATAGGATCTCTTGTGATCATTCTTTAGGTCACATCATGTTTGATAATCCGCTTGACTTGTCATATGCTATGCATGAGATCACTCGTATGTCATATTTGCAATCTCATCGCAGTAACTATGCATATGCCATTAAAATAAACCCAATTTGCACATATGGCATAGATGACAAGCCCATGGTTATTGGCATTTGTTTTTCTTGTGATGATATTGATATGCTCCCTTTGCATCATTTATCTCATATGACATGCCATGACCACATAGCTTGGGATATGCATTGTTTTGGATGTTGTCAATTTTCTCCATATGATGTTTCAAATATTGCTCATGAGGAGACCCCCATAGTTTCCTCATACATTTTAGGAGATTTTAATCCATCCCATCCATTGCATGATTACCATGATTGTGTGCACCATATGCATTCCATGAATAACAATGCTCTACATACTTCTCATGATGTATTAAACAATATGAGTCTCCATTATGCCATAGATAACAACAAACCTCTCATGATGGATGACATGTTTCTTTATCACGCATCTCATTTATTTGAGCATTGGCTATTTTGTGCTAACCAACACATGCACGTGCGCATCATGATGGATGATGTGTACATCTACCACGCACACACGATTTTTCCTTTGTCTTTGTTTTGTGTAGGTACTCATGAACATTTGTCAACCTCACAATCCCATGAGTTGACAAAACGAGCTCTTGAGAGCGACGACGCTTTGGGATCCCGTGGATTGTGCCTACCACCGTTCTCTTCGCGCAATGACTACACACATCTCTTTTACTTGGCTCTCACACAGCTATGGGTTATTTACCACTTGTCATCTTATGCCCATACTATCGTGTTCACTTTGCATGTTATGCCTCTTGCTATGACTTTGCTATGCAATTGTGACCCTTGTTTGCCTTTACACATGGTTCACTATTATGCCACTTCTATGTGTATTTGCATGCTTGGAGGAGATACTAGTTGCTATTGCCAAGATTTCGTGGTGCCCCATGCTATTGTTGATTCTTGTGTTGGGAGAGTCATGATATCCCATTACTATTTCCATATGGCCTCTCATCAACACATTGATGCTATTTTGCTCATATCTTGCTTTCATGCTTGTGCTATGCCATGTGCATCATGTATGCTCACTATTTGCACACATGACATGCTTGCCATGATTACCTCTAGTCCGTTGCATCTTCGCACTACTAGCATGTTTGACTTGATCACCATGATTGCTCGCTATGTTGCATCACCCATGTTCCACTCTTACTTGCTTTCTTGGGTTGATGACATATATGTTCATGCCTTTCACACGATATACATTGATCATTGTCACTTGTCTCAATTTGGTGCATCCCTCATATCCACATAACTTGAGTGCAACCATGCTATGATTATTGATCTTGGAGACTTGGACAACTTACTTGTGATCCATGCTTATTTCTTTGAGCTTCAAGATGATGAGTACTTGGTGATCATCCACTTCTACACGGCGATGCCATCTCTTTCCCATGGTGATTTGGTTCTCGATCCGAGGTCGGATCTTTCCCAAGGGGGAGGGGATGATGCGGAGCATCCTACGGACATCACCATGTCAAGAGCCCATTTGGCAAGTGACACGTGCACCATCTACTTCTCATACATAAAGGTGAATCTTCCCCTTTACACGTGTTCACTTGACCCCTTCGAGGATGGTATACTACTTGACACTCCACTCGTGTGCATGCATAGGTATTGTCGGAGCTTCATGGACAACGAGGAGGAGCGCAAGCGCCAAGGAACGCCTACACCATCAGCGAGGGAAGCATGGAAGCGAAGACGGAAGAAGAATGGCCTGTCCAGTCTGGAACGGGCGGTACTACCGCTTACAGGTGGTACTACCGCTCCCAAGCGGTACTACCGCCCGAGGTCCGGTACTACCGCCCTGCCTATGCGCAACCGTCGGCCTTTGGCCTTGTATCCCTCGCCACTTACCCCTTCGTGGCTTAGACTATAAATAGACCACCTCCACCTCCTTTCTAGGTTTAGCAAATATGATAGCTCATTTGTATGTGAGCTTTGCTCCTACCTTCTCCTCTTGAGAGAGAGAGACTACTCCATTGGAGGCCAAGACCTCACCTTGGAGAAGATCCCTAGTGGATGCAAGACCTCCCACGGGAGAAGAATCCTTGTGGATTATCAAGACCTCTCTCCTCATAGGATTGGGATGAACTCTACCATGTATCTTATTTCCCTTTGATTGTTCGTGTACCTCGTGGATCTCATGTGTTTGTGAGTCTAGTGGATGTGTGATTGGACTTGTTCTTGAGTGTTTCTCTTGTGTTCTTCCCTTGTGTCCTTCTTGTTCTTGGGGATTCCCCTCCAATCCGTGAAAGATCTACACCTAGGGTTCCACCCTACAACAAAAGTGATCACGACCCGATAGAATAACAGGGCAGACGGACAAGGGTGTAGGGCCACTGATGGAATACTAGCATCCTACACTAAGCATTTAGGATTGCAGGTACATGTCTCAACAGTTGTAGCAACAATGTCAGGCTATGCAACAGAATAGGATTATCGAAAGCAGTAACATGCTACACTACTCTAATGCAAGCAGTAGAGACAAGAATAGGCGATATCAGGTTGATCAAGGTGGGGGGGGGGGCTTTGTCGGTGTCCTGGGAACCAGGGTACCCAGACTTGTCTGTCTGCGGGCCGCGACGCGCTCCTACTACGGCCTGGTATGGCCCAGCTCATCGGCCAGCTGTCCAAGACCCTCGCGAGGGGGGGCTAAGCCTCGCGAGGAGAACAACATCAAGACCCCCTCAGGAGCGGCCTCAGCAAGGTGCTCCGGAGGGGTGGAGAATCCAAGGCCAAGCTTGCCTCAGGAGGAGGCAGTGATGTCAGTAGTGATGCACCGCGCCAGCGGGTGCCAGCGTCCGCCAGCGGCGCAGTTGCTGTTTTGGTGCAAGGGGGACAACGCAGCCGCAGGTTCCCGAGGAGCGGGACAAAGGTTTCCCCTTTGGTGCAACAAGACGGAAGACCGCAAGGACGACAATGAGGATGTCATCGTTGAGCCCACCACCGCGTCACCGTGTGATCCTTTTGCAGGAGAAGACCACTTTTGTCAGGATAGGAACGTCCTTGTGTTCCCGCTCAAAAATGGTCATTGTGGGATCCCTTCCCGCCAAATTTTTCTGGGGGAAGAGGACCCTGGCCGCCTATATAAGTAGCTAGGTCCGGGACAAGTGGAACCAAGCCCAGCCAAGTAGATCAGACCCATAAACTCTGCCACCACGCAAGGAGCAAGAACACTTGCCTCCTGACCCTCCTGAGCTCGCCTCCTGAGCTCAGGAACCACTGTATTAGTTCATATTCCAGCCCTCCCGAGGCTAATCCACCAAAGCAGGAAGTAGGGCTTTACACCACACGGTGGCCCGAACCTGGGTAAACTCTTGCATGCTCTATCTGTTGTTTGCTTGAATCTCTTCACCAAGACGAGAGCGAGATGCTAGGTAGACGTGAGTGGGAGAGATCTTCGTTCACGCCCCTGTGTTCGAACTTCTTGGGTTTTGCGGAGCCCCAAATCCGACATTTGGCGCGCCAGGTAGGGGGCGTGTCGAGATCTTGCCTCTCCGACGACCTCGTCCCGCTCTCATCGTCGACTTCGCTCCACAACCATGGTGGACACACGCCGAGCTCGCGCCGGCCGCCGCGCCGCGAACGTCGCTCAGACGATGCCCGCAGGCAACGATGCACCGCTCTGCCCCGACTCACCGGTCGCCAACGCCGCCACCGACCCGGCCGTCCACGAGCAGCAGGACTCGTCGCTGCCACCGTCCGTGTGGCGAGATGGCTGCACGGCGACGCCTTCACCCTCACCGGCCGCGCCATCGTCCTCGTTGGTCCGCCGCGGGCCGGTCTACCAGCAGCCTGCACTCCTGATGGCGCGGGAGCTCTTGCGCTACCGCCCGGCAGATGACCTCTACGACGAGTGGCTGCACCGCATCACCGAGCTCGTCAACACCGCTGGAGAAGCACCTGCACCAACGCACTCCTCCCGTCCTCCATCGCCCCCAGCGGGGAACGAAGGCCACGGAGTCCTGGCTCCGCCTCCACTCTACAGCGCCGGCCAGGAGGCCCGGCGCGAGGCTCCTCGATGTGAGCAACCCCGCAGAGCCCATTCGCGCGATGAGGAGAGCTTCCAGGTGATTCCGCATCCCCACGCAGGAGCTCGTGGGCCCCCCTGGCCCGCATCGCCAAGACCGCGCGCCACAGGAGGTGGTGGCGCCAGTACCCCAAGAACCAGCACCGCAGGCGCAGGGGGCGCCTGCGATCATGAGCATGGCTGGATGTCACGCCCTAGCTCCTGAGCTACGACGCCTCGTCTGGCCTGGCAAGTTCAAGCCGGACCTGCCTCCGCGCTACGACGGCACCATCGACCCCACGGAGTTCGTCCAACTCTACGAGCTGAGCATCGAGGCATCCAACAGCACCGAGCAGGTCATGGCGAACTGGTTCCCCATGGCTCTCAAAGATGGCGCACGCTCTTGGCTCCTGAACCTCCCCGTGGGATCCATCTCCTCCTGGGAAGAGCTTCGTGAGCGTTTCGTCGCCAACTTCCAAGGCACCCACGACCAAGCCCCGACAGCTACGGATCTACGCCGCGTGAGGCAGCAGCCGGGAGTGACCCTGCAAAAGTACATCCAATGGTTCAACACCATGCGCCTCCGGATCCCTAGGGTCTCGGACGAGGCCATCATCTCGACGTTCTCCGATGGCGTCCGCGACGTCAGGATGAGGGAGGAGCTAGCCATCCACGAGGACCTGTGCACAGCCCTCGAGATGTTCAAGCTCGCGGCAAAGTGTGCCAGGGCGGAGGAAGGATGCCTCTCCCTCCAGGAGCTTCCTGAGGCAGAGGCGGGCGACAAGAAGGCCAAGGCTAAAGAAGCAAAGCGCAAGGGACCCGCCGTGCTGGCTGCGGAGCCAGAAGTGAAGCGTGGCTGCGGCTATGATGACCTCCTCGGAGACAACCGACCGTACTGCGTCTTCCACAATGTCCACAGCCACAACACTAACGACTGCCAGGAGCTCAGGGCGATGCATGGTGGGCGCGTCGGGCAGCGCCCTGAGCGTGACAACCGCGGCTACGGCCATGGAGGAGGCCGAGGTGGAGGACGTTGGGACGGCAGGAACTCACGCCAAGGGTGGCGCGAACAGCCTTGTGAAGACCACTGGCAGGAGCAGCCTCGTGACGCCCCCTGGTGCGATCAGCCTCGTGAGGGTCGCCCTCACGGCAATGGAGGCCTGCCTCCGCTACCGCCACCGCCAAGAAGTAATGACGACGACCGCCAGGGAGACGGAGCTGGGGGCTTCCAGGAGCCGCGTGCAGTTGCATGCATCTTGGGAGGGGCCCATGCTCTAGCTTCCCACCGCATCTTCAAGCAGTTTGCCCGCGAGGTGAACGCGGCGCTTCCCGGGCCTGACGCCGCGCGCAACCTCAGGTGGACCAAGCAAGTCATCGCCTTCGACCCCAAGGACCAGCTCAAGTGCACCGCGGCCCCAGGCGCTCTCCCGAGGCTCTGCACCCCGACCATCAGCAACGTCCTTGTGACCAAGACCCTCATCGACGGCCTGGCGGGACTCAACGTCCTTTCCGTCCAGACCTTCGAGACACTCCAGGTCCCCTACGATCAGCTCCACCCGACCAAGCCATTCTACGGAGTCACGGATGGCTCCACACTCCCGATGGGGCAGGTCCGCCTCCCCTTCACCTTTGGTGACCACGACAACTACCACACCGAGCTCATCGACTTCGATGTCGCCAACATCCACCTCTCGTACAACGCCATCCTTGGGTATCCAGCCCCCGCCAAGTTCATGGCGATGACCCATCATGGCTACGACATCCTGAAGATGCCTGGGAGCGGTGGAGTCATCACGATCGCCTCCGACGTGAAGGAAGCGGTGCGTTCCCTGGAGCGCGCCTACCAGACTATGGTGGTCGAATGCTCCGACGAGGATGGAGTCGTCATCGCCCTGCAGACCGCCCCCAAGAAGAAGAAGAACCTGCCCGTCAACGGACCTCAGGACACAGGGGCTCCTGACGGTCCGGCCTCAGGACTCGCGCCTGCTGACGAGGCGCCCTCCACCCTCGCATAGGGGGCACGCCCGATGCCCCTCTCGTGACGGGCTCAGGGGCTCTCCTCTGGAGTGTCTCCGGACTGACCGGCGTCTCGAGGGAGGTGTTCGGGCACCACCTGCAAGCATGTCTCGACGCGCGTTTTTGTGAGCCCAGCGCGAACCGCTCAACGCTGGGGGCTCAGGACTTCATCGACCAAGTTACCGAGGAACTTCAGTATGCGAGGTTCATCCGCGGTGGGCATAACCGCACAACCCCAAGCTCACCTGCCCGCGGCTCGAATGACCGCTTCCTCGTCTGCGTCGACATCACGGGTCTCAATCGAGCCGCCTCTTAGGAGCCCTTCTGGCCGACGGCGGTCGGCCGGAGGAGGGCCCTCCCCTGCAGCTACGTCCGCACACTCTTCGGCTTCTGCAACGGAGCTGCCATGTTCCAGCATCTCGCACAGCAGGCCTTGGGGGCTCGGGAGGCTCAGTGGTAGGCGGTCCGGACGGAGCAAGAACCGTACCCGCGCAACCACTGAGAGCCTTCGGAGCCCCTGGGCCTCAGGAGCCCGACGATCCTCAGGAGCGACCCGCATGGCTCGCGTCTTCAGCTGCCCCAACTCTTCTTCGACAAGTACCAGGTGACGCTTCAGGTATCCAATCGAGGGCGCCCCCCCGGGCTGCATCATCCTCGGACTGCTGGGGGTTGTTCCCCCCGCAGTTGTCTCCCTTTTTGCACATGATCAAGGCTAGTTATTTCTTTCCATTCGCATCATCTGCATGCTTGGCGTCCTCACCGCCACTAAGGTAATGAGCCCTTGTGAGCCCACTTGCGACCGCCCCATGATTAAGGACTGGCATGGCGTCTGTGCTCGGGTCCATCCTTGCAGCGTCGCTAAACCCAAGGGCTGAGCTCTGTCTCGCGAGCCATTCCCGTGACGTCACCTCCCATTGTCAGGACCCCGATCCTAAGTCACACAGGTCTAGCCTGTAACACATCATATCACTTTGAGGCCTCATGCACGGCATCCCCATGGGTGCCACCTTACCTGGCCCGGGACCGTTTGCGCATTTGGGCACACGTATATGATAGTGTCGCTGGCATCCATATGACAGAGAACCCGGGCCGACATGACTAGTTATAAACCAAAAGTGGCACTAAATTACAGAGATAGGCATACATGACCCAGCAACGAACGTGTCGGTCAGCAATGTATGAACCCAAGTCGTAGCAAGCTACAAGGACTTAAAGGAACAACGCGTGACATTTCCCCTAAGGGACAGACACAGGAACGAAGAAGGACACATGCCGGCCAGCCTAAGTGTTCCGGAGCAGTAGCAAGCTACCAAGGCTCACTGGAAGCACTAGGAGACATTTCCCTGTAAGATAGGCTACCAAGGGTAAACAACTAGGTGTCGGATCCCACACATAGCAATACACATTACACGTACGCATAACATGCAAGTATGTGTTGTACAACATGGCATCACAACATAACTCAACAACTCAATTAGATAAAGGCCCAGAAGAGCCATCAAGTCATTTATTACAAATAGAGGTCACATGACCCAACGTTCAGAGCATACAGGCAACGGAAGCATAACATGTCTGAGTACAGACAACTACAAATGAAAAAGGCTGAGAAGCCTAACTATCTACAAGACCCTCCCAAGGGTACAAGATCGTAGCTGAGGTAACAAGCTAAACGTCGAAGTCCACGCGGAACCACTAGTGAGACTGGAGTCTCTCTGCAAAAACATAAATTAAGAAAACGTGAGTACAAAGGTACTCAGCAAGACTTACATCAGAACTAACTACATATGCATCAGTATCAACAAAGGGGGTGGAGTTTGACTGCAGCAAGCCAGCTTTGACTCAGTGGCTATCCTGAACTACGACTGCAAGTAACTCTTTTGAGGTGGCGCACACGAGTCCACATATTCACCAATCAATACACCACTATGGATCCGCTCCTGTCTCCCTACAAGAAGGCCATCCATAGCACTCACGCTTATCTTGCGTGTTTTAGAGTATCCACTTTCACTTGTCTATGAACTGTACAGGTAACCCAGAAGTCCATTACCGCGGACTTGGCTATTCGAATAGATCATATATAACCCGGCAGGGGTGTACTTCTTCACACATGTTTCCACCACTTAGCGTCTACACACGACATGTGCTCGACAGACTTCAAGCGAAAGCCGACGTGGGTGTAGACCACGACCTACCTAAACACTCAAGTCTCTAGTCCAGGTTTATCGCCTATTCAGGTTCCGTCCGCAGGGAGTTCGGCCGAGGTTTCCACAAACGGCCCCGAACGATGTGTACATGGTTCCGCGACACCAAACGGGTGCCCGGTATACCCGGCCACGTGCCTACCGCGTCACAGCCCACCCTTCCGGTCAGCGCTGCCCACGGCCTCCAGCATACTACAAACACCAGAAACTACTTGCAACTCCTGGACAGAGGACTAGGGTGGTTAAGAAGTCGAGCGGGGTCATATTTCAGGGCCCAATGCATGGTAGTATCTGTTTCATGGATCACAAACACAGAACTCAGTTCCTGAGGACGGCTTCAATGAGACAACCCACCATGTACTCCTACATGTCCTCTCACCGCTACCTTTGTCAAATCGTGTTCACACACTTAGCTCACACACAGTAGGCCATGTTCATCACCATTCCAATTCATCCCAGATGAATCAGACCTGACACAACTCTAAGCAATAGCAGGCATAATCAGAAAGCATGAATGAGTAGGCACAATATGGCTCAAGCAACTCCTACTCATGCTAGTGGGTTTCAACTATTTACTGTGGCAATGACAGGTCATGCAGTGGAAAGGGGTTCAACTACCGCAGCAGGTAACAGTTGAAGCGTTGTTGTCCTAATGCAGTAAATGAGAGCAAGAGCGAGAGAGTGGGATTGTATCGGGATGCTCAAAGGGGTTTTGCTTGCCTACTAAGATATCAATGGGTCTTCATCGGTGTCATCGATCACATAGTCAAAACAGCGTCTACTGAGAGGGGACAAACACCGACAAACAAGAGATAACACAATCATTACAATGCGATAATATGATGCATGATCATGACATGGCAATATGCTGTTGATTGAGCTAATGCAACTAACAGCCATATTAAATGAAGTTGGTTTGAACCAAGGTTCAAATTCAAACTCCATATGTGATTATTCAAATGCCATTTAATTCATTTGACCTGATCAGCAGGTTTAACTTCCTCAAACATGCATGAAAACGCCATAAACAGAGTCCTTGAATTTTTCTGATCATTTTTCATATATAAATTATTTTCATTGGAGTTATAGATTATGTTGTGTGATTTTTAGAAATTTTGGCTATTTTCTGAAATAAATAAATCATTTCTGATTTATTTTAATTTCCAAAAAATAGTTACTGCATCAGCACTAGGTCATGCTGACATCAGCAAGTCAACATGCGGGTCTAGGTCAAACCTGACTAGTGGGTCCCACTGGCCAGTCTCTCAGCACTAACTAAAAGTTTAAAAACTAAACTAAACAGACACGGGGCCCACATGTCAGTGTCTAATTAAGTTAATGACAACAATTAAAACTTAATTAAAACCCTAAACTAAAACTAGTCAAGGCTGGGCCCACATGTCATTGACTCAGGGTGGTCAAATCCTCGTCAAGTTGGGTCAAACCCGCTGGCGGCTCGACGCCGGCGAGGCCAGACTCGGCGGAGAGGCTCGGGATTCCTCCTCCGGCGACCAAATGGCCGACGGAGGGCATCTACGTGGAGCTGGGACTCGTGCACATCTAGTGGAGGCGACGGTGTGTGCTGGGGTGGCCGGAATCATCGGCGGCGAGCTCAAAGGCGGCGGACGGAATCGGGCCTCGGTGGTTTCGGTGATACGGGGCACGGGAGGAGCAACGTGAGGGGTTTTTGGGCCTCTGGTGTTGCGCTGAGCACGGCTGTGTGCTCGGTTGCCGCTCTAGGTGACGATGGCCACGGCTACAACATCGCCGGCGGTGAGAAGCACACGGCTGATACGTCTCAAACGTATCTACTTTTCCAAACACTTTTGATATTGTTTTGACCTCATTCTTGCATGATTTGGACTAAACTAACCCGGACTGACGCTGTTTTCAGCAGAGGTGCCTGTATGGTTTATTTGTGTGCAGGAAAACGGATTTTTAAGCATCTCGGAAAAATCCACGAAAAATCACGAAAAATCCACGCACCCGAAGAAACAACATACCAGAAGTGGGGCCAGAGGGGGGCCAGGGGGTGCCCAGGCGCCCTGTGGGCGCGCCCCCCCGGGCCGCGCCG
>LR738713.1:472875465-472901142 GCA_902687465.1 Secale cereale | reverse complement strand
GGGGGGGGGGGGGGGGGGGGCGCCTGGGTGGGGCCCATGCCCCCTGGTGCTCTACTTTAGCCCGTATTTTTTCCTCCGAGCCAGAAACCCCAGATCGGGAGTCCTTTCGCTGTTTCTCGTCGCGGAGTCGCCGCCACCCTCTGTTCTTCTTCGGGAGGGCTAATCTGGAGGCTGATTTGGCCTCCGGAGAGGGGAGATCGTCGCCATCGTCATCATCATCACCACTCCATCATCCCTCCATGACTTCCCCCTTCATGTGTGAGTAATTCCCTTGCTGTAGGCGAAGGGGATGGTAGGGATTGGATGAGTTAGATCATGTAATAGTTCGTCAGATTGTTGGGGGCATGTTGCCTATCATCTAGTATGGTGTTTATCATCTTTGCTACAACTTGTTATTCTTAATGCTTGACACTAGGGCCCGAGTGCCATGATTTCAGATCTGAACCTTATGTGTTTGCATGAATATATTTGTGTTCTTGATCCTATCTATGAGTTGTATGCACCTGTTACGGTTCGGAACCGGCGATCCCAAAGGTGACAGCTTGGGACACCAAAGGGGATGGTCCGTAGTTTGAGGATTACATGTATCCATTGAGTTCATTGCTTTGTTCCGGTGCTCTTTGACAGGAGCACCTTAATATCCATTAGTTCCTTTTGGCCCCGTTCGTAGCGGGATGGTAGGACAAAAGATGTTGTGCAAGTTCTTATTGCAAGCACGTACAACTACCTACGGGATACATGCCTAATGTTTGATATTTGCCTAGATGATCATTACTTTTCCGTGTGCCGTGCCCCGAGTTAGAAACTATCTCATCCACGCAACGCCCAACCATCCATCTCCCTAGCCTACAGTATTTTAAACCTTGCTTGTCACTAGTTGCTACTTTTGCCATTTACTACTGCTATTTACTTTTGCTATTTACTTTTACTATTACTATCATCATTATCATATCACTGTTACCGCTTATCTTTTGTTGCAAGTTAGTATATTTCAGGTGCGGTTGAATTGACAACTCAACTGTTAAAGCTTATAAATACTCTTTGGCTCCCCGTGTGTCGAATCAATAAATTGGGTTATTCTTACCCACGAAGACTATCTCGATCCCTTACGGTTGAGGGTTATCAAGTACCGTTTTCTGGCGCCGTTGCCGGGGAGCATAGCAATATTTACAAGTCTACTTGAGGTATCCTACCTGCTGCACTTTATTCACTATGGGTAAGAAAGGTGACCCCAAGGTTCCGATCTTACGATCCACTACAAGAAAAGGTACTGCTCTGAGCACTAGTGCTACACTTGATTCACCTTCTGTTATGAGCAAGTTTACCTCACCACCACCACATGATGCTCCTACTGAATCTGTTACTATGTCTGATGCACTTGATGATGCTTCTACTCTTGATGATGATATTAGTTCACTTGGTTATGCTCTTGAGAAACAAATTACTGCTGCTGCTGAAAAATATGGAATTGAACTTCCTGTTACTCGCTACCCTATTGGTGAAACTTATGATTTTCCTGAATTGAGTAAACTCCAGGAGAGGCTTCTTGACGATGATTACTATATACTTGATGAAGATTTATGCAAGGAACTGACAGAGTTTGCTGGCTCTGACCCTGAAACTATTAAGAAAATATTTGAAAAACACTCTTTGAAAAACAAAACCGTTCCCAATCCTGAGTTTGCTTCTTCTCCTATATGCATTGATGATCCTGATTTTAATTTCTCTGTTGATCTTTCACTTATACCTATGGTTGAGGCTGACCCCTTTTATGGCAGAGAAAATGATGATGCTATTGCACACCTAACTAAACTTGGTGAGCTAGGTAGCCTGTTTACCACAGATGAGAAGATACGCTACTTTTATGTGACCAAGCTTCTTCCTTTCTCCTTGAAGGAAGGTGCTAAAGCATGGTATGATTCACTCCCATGCGGTTCTATTAAGAGTCCTCAGGACTTAGCTCACTCTTTTGTTGATAAGTACTTTCCTGCTCATATGCAACATGCTGCTTTACAAAGAATTTATAACTTTAAACAGTTGCAGGATGAGTCCCTCCCTAAAGCTTGGGGGAGGTACTGCAGTTTGATCCAGGCTAGACCAGGACATGGAGTTCCTAAGAATGAATTAATTGATATATTCTATGCTGGTCTAACTGATGAATCTAGGTCCTATCTGGACAGTGTGCTGGTTGTGTTTTCAGGAAAAGAACACCGGACGACGCGGAAGATTTAATGGGCAGGATTGCCAAAAACCATGAAGATTGGTCCGTCCCTGAACCACCTCCACCAACAAAGAAGAGGGGCATGTTTGTCCTAAGCCCCAAGGATATGCGAGAAGCAAAGAAGTCTATCAAAGAGAAAGGTATTAAAGCTGAAGACGTGAAGAATCTACCCCCTATTGAGAAGCTGTGTGAGCCTACCACTCACCCTCCTATGGTAGAGGTACACTCTCTTTTAGATTTCAACGAAAGTGACATCCCTCATGGTAAGCCTCCTGATCAATGTTTAGATGAGTTTGATAATTTTATTATGAAACAGAATCATTTTAATGAGAGGATAGAAAGTCAGCTGCATGATAATTCCCTTGCTATCAAAAAGTTGTTTGGTGTTTTAGATAGAACAGTTAATGATGCTCAATGTCTTGTGAAGCATTTTCATATGGTTCAAACTCAGCTTGATCAAATTTCTAATGTGCAAAGAGATTTGCTTGCTAACAATGCCAAACAAGATAAACTGCAGGCTTTTGGGATTAAGACCCGAGGAGGAACTAGTACCCAAGATCCTCTTTATCCAGAGGGACATCCGAAGAGAATCGAGCAAGATTCTCAAATGCAGGAAGAAGAAATTGTTGTCTCTCCAAATAAGAAGAAGAAACATAAAGAGACTGGCAATTCTAATGATCCTATTGCAGATGAAGAGCCAGCTATTGATCCTAACAGTGTATCTATTTCCGATGCTGAGACTGAAGACGGTGCTGAACCTGAAGGTAATGATAAAAACGATCCGCCTGAAGTTCGAGAAGAAGAAGCACCTGACAAACGTAAGAGGTACACTAAAGAAGACTTCCTCACAAGGAAACATGGGAAGGAGAAAGAACCATGGGTACAGAAACCCATGCCCTTTCCAGGTAAGTCCATCAAATCTAAAGAAGAAGAGCATTATAATAAATTTTGTGAATGGATTAAACCTCTTTTTCTTCAAATCCCTTTGACTGATGCTATTAAGTTACTTCCGTATTCAAAATATATGAAAGATATTGTCACTGGTTCCTAATGATGCAATATCTACTATGCTTGCTAACTATTCTTTTAGCGGAAAGATTCCTGAGAAGCTCGGTGATCCAGGTATACCCACCATTCCTTGCTCCATAAAGAATAATTATGTCAAAACTGCTTTATGTGATCTTGGAGCGGGAGTGAGTGTTATGCCTCTCTCTCTTTACGAGAGGCTTTGTTTAGAGAAACTAATTCCTACAGATATCTCCCTTCAGATGGCTGACAAGTCAACCGCTGTTCCGATAGGTATTTGTGAGGATGTTCCAGTTGTAGTTGCTAATTGTTTAATTCTTACTGATTTTGTTGTGCTTGACATGCCCGAGGATGGGAGCATGTCCATTATTCTTGGTAGACCTTTCCTTAACACCGCAGGTGCTATTATTGATTGCAACAAAGGGAAGGTTACCTTTCATGTGAATGATAAAGAACACACGGTATATTTTGCGAAGAAGACCGACAGGAGGCATGCCCTCAACTCTATAGAGAATATCGAGACCGTGAAAATTGGAGAATGGGACTGTCCACTACATGTGCCTCACAAATACAAAACTATCATGGTAGGGACAATGTCCATCAAGGTAAAAGTTCAGTGATTACTTCGTAGGAGGTGAGACTTTTTGTTCTATATACCGCTTGTTTGTTGGTAAGACTTGATCAACCTTACTAGTAAACGTGTTATATACGGATAAAAAGTTGAGCTTTCTATGTTTTCATTTGTTTTTAGTATTGTCCTACTTGCTGTACCAAGTATCTATGTTTTTTAAACTTCACAATACTACTAACTACTTCAAGTTTTCAGAGAGTTTCGCAGCTTTTTGAACTTCGAAAAAATTTCAACAGTGAAGTTTTCAGAAAAATTCCAGAAAAATTATATTAAAAATTTCCACAACGGGAGAGACCCGAAAAGTCCTGGGGCCAGCCAGGGGGGGCCACCAGTGGCCCAGGCGGCCAGCTGGCGCGGCCCAGCCCCTGGCCGCGCCCACAGGGCGCCTGGGGCCCACAAGGCCCCCCTCCAGGTACCTCTTCCTCCTCTCTCTCTCTCTCTCTTTTTCCAGAAACCCGAGTTCTGGTCGTGTTCTTCTTGTTCTTGCTGTTCTTGGGGGCGATTCTTCGATCTCCCTCTACAGCCCATCATTTGAGCTGAAATTTTGAGCAAATACTCCCTGGTATGTGACTCCTCCACCCCTCCAATTAGATTTTTGATTGGTGGCCTCATTTGTGAGTATTTAGTAGTTCTTGGTGCTGTAGAGATGAGCTTGCATGCATGTGTAGAAGGTTGTTTTCCAAGTTTTGATGCAAGTTTATGCCTTGGGCAAGTGAGTTGAGTAGTTTGCCTTAGCTCACTTTGTTTTAATCCTCGTTTTTGTGAATTGTAATTTTTTTTTCAGAAATGAGTTTATTAGGAAGGGAAAAAGGATGGCTTGAGAAGAGGAGGCCCGCACACTCCGATCGAGTCACCAGAGCCGCAGCTTCACCATCGACTGCTAGGGTGAGCTATAATGAGGATCATGTGCCCATGGAGTTGTTGGAAGACACAAGTCCAGCACGTGCGATGACATATCCATGTGATGAATTCATGGAAGCCGCGGGAATCAAGGATGAGTTTTATAATCTTTGTGCTAATGCAGGTTTGACACGACTCGTCACGAGCCGTGTTACTCAGTATCAGAAACTCACCTCCATTTTCATTAACAGTTTTAGATATAATCCTGAATCAGGTGCTATTGAGTTTAAACTTTATAATGATCTTATCACCATGACTTTGGGAAATTTTTGTGAAGTAATAGGTGTGCCAAACGTTGGGAGGACGGCAAGGATGGCCACTCAGCCCTCCGAGCTGAAAACCGTCATCAACTCTCTCTGCAGCATGGGTACGAGGGATATTCATCGGTCGAAGATCTCTAGTATCTTGTTTCCTCACCTCAGGTATTTTTCATATTATATTGCTAGAGGGGTATTAGCTCGTGACAACACGAGCAACATTTATGCTCCGGATATTGCTATCCTGGCAGCAGCCCTCTCAGGGAGGTCTGATTATAATATTGGTACCTTAATTGCTCGACGCCTTGCTATGAACGGTAACAAGGGGGACTTATATGGTGGCATCTTTGCCACGCTTATCTTAGAGCATCTTGGAGGCACCCCACACCCTGATGATACTCCTTTTATTTATTTGAGCTTTTATCTTGCTGCTATGAAAAGACATAAGTTTGTTACCATGGGGTCTGAGCTTGATAACCTTGTTTATATCTTGCGTTTCGGAACTACCGCGGAACGCGAGATCCGTCTACCTGCACCTTTTTTGTTTGATTATTCTCGCAGGAACGGATGGTCCTTTGATGTTGTCCAGTTCGATGAGTTCATGGTCCAGCATCAGTTCCATAGCCCCATGGAGGGGGTTGTGCCCGATGAGGAGAGGCACGGTGAGATACCACATTTTCAGGAGGAGACCGCCACCGAGTTTGGTGAAGGGTCTTCCTCTGTTTGGCGCTCGGAACCTTCCTCGTGGGAGACTCCGAGGAGTTCGGTGTACGCTCCATCATCCTTCTACGACCCTTGGTCTCACCACCATACCCCTGGAGCAGGAGGCTCCTGGGGGCAGTAGCCGCTACCAACTTAGGCCAAAAGCCTAAGCTTGGGGGAGTACGTGCCTTTCTCACTTTTTCATTGTATTATCCGTTTTATTCACTTTGATCTTTTCGAAGTTTTTTTTACCCGTTCTTCTTTATTCCTCTATTTGCAAAAACAACAAAAAGATTTTCTCTTTCTTTTGCTTTTTATTCAACCTTTGAAAAACCCAAAAAGATTTTCTTTCTCTCTTTAGTTTGCTTTGTTTTCAGAGATCAGCTCGAGTCCGTGATGGCATTTGATTATATTTCCTACGTTTGATCGTGCAAGTGACAAGCAGTAATGATGAAGATCGACTGAAAGGAAGCAACAAGGAAGACCGATATGAACTCTTATTGTTTCTACTTTTGTACATATGCCTGTACTTATGATCTAGAGACTAGCTTGTAGCGACATAGTGCTATGTTTACAATGCTCTTCCAGTGGTTCATGCTTTCCTTGCGGCTAGTCTCGAATAATTAGAGTATATAATGTGTTATTGAAATGATCTACATGCATTGCATTGTTCCTAGTCTGGCATGCTATGGTGGTATTTCCCTTTAGAGAATTTTTGGATTGACTTGGCACATGCTTACACATGCTTAAGACTAAAAAGTCTACTTTGCCTTGACGATCTTTGAGTTTTAGAATAGTTATATCACTTTCATGCCCGATTCAATGTTGCTTTGTCGCTCTGCATGATTATGACCGTTATTGCTCTCTAGTTGGTCGCTTCCCAGTCTTTTGATAAACCTCCACCCGTACTAAGCGGAATGACTGCTTGTGCATCCAAAACCTTTAAACCTGTTATGCCATATGAGTCCACTATACCTTCCTATATATGGTATTTACCTGCCATTCCTAACGAAGACTTTCATGTACCATCTCGAAATTAATCAAAAGCATTTCCTCTTTTGTGCCTATGTTTTAGCTCATGAGGAAGTAGTAGTTAATTCATGATCTCTTTAAGTTGGACAAGTTTCACCCCTGGATTGCATGCATAATGTGCAAACCCCTAATATGAAAAGGAACTGGCATTGAGTGCGCCCGGCTCAAAAAGATAATACAACAAACAAACCCTCCTTCACGCTTTGTTCATGAGAAATCAGAAAACTTTGGCAGTGATAAACAAAGGAGATTAAGAGGATGTGATCGTCCTCATGCGGGAGCCGTTCCTCGAGACTTGTCTAGCTTAAAAAGTGATTGAGTTATCTGCTAGCATTCGTTGACGAAATATGCACCTCTCAAATACATATTTACTTCTGTTTTTAAAACCAAGAGCTCTGGTACATGTTTAGCTTTTGTTTCCGATCACGGGCTTTCAACTTTGCCAATAAAAGCACGGTTCGAGAGTCTCATCTTCTTTCTTCAAAGCACTGACTAGGAGAGCATAATTGTTATTCTGAGTGTAATGTGCATTGTCCCAAAGTATTACATTGTCTTCTGCATACTTGTGATATGATTTATTCTGAAATTCTTAGTTCTAGTCTCCTTTAAAACTCTGGAGGAGTCTCTGCATTTATGTTTTGCTTCACTCATGGAGGCTAGCGAGATACCACCTTAGTATGCTCAAGCTATGTGCAATGTGATCTTGTCTTGATTTTCAATAATATATTGTTTACTCTTGATTATTTGTGACTGGTCACTTGAAAGAAGGATTGCTCCTTGCATTTGTTCTCATAAGTACTGTTTCAATACTGGCTTGACTCTTTTCGTAGTACATGCTTATATACATCTAATGAAGCAAAAGAGTTTGTCAAAGTTTTCTTTGTCGCGTTCAGTTCGTTGAACTGAATTGCTTGAGGACAAGCAATATGCTAAGCTTGGGGGAGTTGATACGTCTCAAACGTATCCACTTTTCCAAACACTTTTGATATTGTTTTGACCTCATTCTTGCATGATTTGGACTAAACTAACCCGGACTGACGCTGTTTTCAGCAGAGCTGCCTGTATGGTTTATTTGTGTGCAGGAAAACGGATTTTTAAGCATCTCAGAAAAATCCACGAAAAATCACGAAAAATCCACGCACCCGAAGAAACAACATACCAGAAGTGGGGCCAGAGGGGGGCCAGGGGGTGCCCAGGCGCCCTGTGGGCGCCCCCCTGGGCCGCGCCGGGGGGGCGCCTGGGTGGGCCCACGCCCCCTGGTGCCCTACTTTAGCCCGTATTTTTTCCTCCGAGCCAGAAACCCCCGATCGGCATACTACAAACACCAGAAACTACTTGCAACTCCTGGACAACATACTACAAACACCAGAAACTATTTAAGGGCCCAATGCATGGTAGTAGCTGTTTCATGGATCACAAACACAAAACTCAGTTCCTGAGGATAGCTTCAATGAGACAACCCACCATGTACTCCTACATGGCCTCTCACCGCTACCTTTATCAAATCGTGTTCACACACTTAGCTCACACACAGTAGGACATGTTCATCACCATTCTAATTCATCCCAGATGAATCAGACCTGACACAACTCTAAGCAATACCAGGCATAATCAGAAAGCATGAATGAGTAGGCACAACATGGCTCAAGCAACTCCTACTCATGCTAGTGGGTTTCAACTATTTACTCTGGCAATGATAGGTCATGCAGTGGGAAGGGGTTCAACTACCGCAGCAGGTAACAGTTGAAGCATTGTTGTCCTAATGCAGTAAAAGAGAGCAAGAGCGAGAGAGTGGGATTGTATCGGGATGCTCAAAGGGGTTTTGCTTACCTGGCACTTCAGAAGATATCAATGGGTCTTCATCGGTGTCATCGATCACATCGTCGGAACAGCGTCTACTGAGAGGGGACAAACACCGGCAAACAAGAGAGAACACAATCATTGCAATGCGACAATATGATGCATGATCATGACATGGCAATATGCTGTTGATATAGCTAATGCAACTAGCAGCCATATTAAATGAAGTTGGTTTGAACCAAGGTTCAAATTCAAACTCCATATGTGATTATTCAAATGCCATTTAATTGATTTGACTAGATCAGCAGGTTTAACTTGCTCAAACATGCATGAAAATGCCATAAACAGATTCCTTGAATTTTTCTGAACATTTTTCATATATAAATTATTTTCATTGGAGTTATAGATTATTTTTTGTGATTTTTAGAAGTTTTGGCTATTTTCTGAAATAAATAAATCATTTCTGATTTATTTTAATTTCCAAAAAATAGTTACTGCATCAGCACTAGGTCATGCTGACATTAGCAAGTCAACAGGCGGGTCCAGGTCAAACCTGACCAGTGGGTCCCACTGGTCAGTCTCTTAGCACTAACTAAAAGTTTAAAAACTAAACTAAACAGACATGGGGCCCACATGTCAGTGTCTAATTAAGTTAATGACATCAATTAAAACTTAATTAAAACCCTAAACTAAAACTAGTCAAGGCTGGGCCCACATGTCATTAACTCAGGGTGGTCAAACCCTAGTCAAGTTGGGTCAAACCCGCCGGCGACTCGACGCCGGCGAGGTCAGACTCGGCGGAGAGGCTCGGGATTCCTCCTCCGGCGACCAAATGGCCGGCGGAGGGCATCTACGTGGAGCTGGGACTCGTGCGCATCTAGTGGAGGCGACGGTGTGTGCTGGGTGGCCGGAATCGTCGGCGGCGAGCTCAAAGGCGGCGGCCGGAATCGGGCCTCGGTGGTTTCGGTGATACGGGGCACGGGAGGAGCAACAGGAGGGGTTTTTGGGCCTCTGGTGTTGCGCTGAGCACAGATGTGTTCTCGGTTGCCGCTCTAGGTGACGATGGCCACGGCTGCAACATCGCCGGCGGCGAGAAGCACACGGCTCCTGGCGGAACCGCGGCCTAGGCGAGGGAGCGAGTTCAAATGTAAGGGGAAACGGCGTAGGAGCTCACGGCGGGGTCGACGGGGGTCTCAGGAGGCTCGGGGAGGCGCCAGCCATCGCGAATTCGACGGTGAGGTCGTCGGTGGCCGGAGGTTGAAGAAGAGGTCGGAGGCGACGCTCCAGGGGCTCCCGGCGTCGGGCGGAACGGCGAGGAGCTTCAGCGTGAGGAGAAGGAGCTCTTGGACATGTCGAGCAGGCGAGGGGGAGGCTGGGGCCGCGGTGGCAGCGAGCGCGGCGGCGATGGCGTTCGGTGGTTGCGTGCGAGAAAGACAGAGGAGGGGAGAGGAGGAGTGGACAGGCCAGAGGGGTTGGGGGGGTTGCGTGGCGTCTCCATCCAGCCTCCAGCGTCGGCGGAAGTAGGAGGTGGCTCGGGCGTGTGCCGGCGCGCGGCGGCCACGCGCCTCTCGTCTTCCTGGCGAGAGGTGGGAGATGATTGGCAGCGGTGGTGGGCCGAGCCACCAGCTGGGCTGCCGGGTAAGCTTGGGCCAGGTAAGTTCTCTCTCTCCTTTCTTTCCGTTTTCTGTTTTCTATTTCTTTTGTAACTTTGTGGCTTTTCTAAAAATGCTTACGCACTTTCAAAAATCACCAAACTGCCAATGCCCACTGTTTAGCATATAACCAACATGGAACATTTCAGTTTAGGGTTATTTGGACATTTAGAATAATTAGTAGCATTTAAATGCCCAAATGCAAATACTTTAAGATTTCATTCAAAAATCCAGAATGGTCCCAGAAATATGTGCAACATTTTTGGCACAGGTTTTTAATCAATCCAAAAATGATGAACTTTTCCAAAGGGCATTTTGGGTTCATTGAAAAAGATTTTAATTTGACCCTAGTTGAATTCAATTGGTGCTAGGGTTTGAACATCCCCATTTCTAGTTTCTAAGAAATTTAAATATGATGCAACAGGCAATTGCTATCCTAGGGCAAGGCAAAGCTAGGGATGTGACACCCGTGGTCCTTGGTGCCTTGTTCTCGCATGGGCTAATCGTGGATGGGTAAGTAGGGGCCCGTGGCAGGTGCCTCGCTCACGCGGGAACCGTGCGCCGATTGTTTTTCTTTTGGATCGTTGCATGAGAGGACTGGGCACGATGTCTGTGCTCGGGTCCGCCCCTGTAGCGTCAACAAATCCAGCGGCTGAGCTCTGTCTCGCGAGCCATTCCCGTGACGTCAGCTCCTGGGGTCGCTGGTGCTGCGGCCTTCTCATGCGATACCCTCTAGAGATGCACTCGGCGCAGGTCGACACAACACCTCTCTTTTCAAATTTTGCAGAAGAAGACTCAGGCGCAACCCGCCTCAGGGTAGGGTCTCGTGAGTGATGCGTAAGCTCACGAGAACTTCCTCAGAGTCGTTCAGCTCGTCCTGAGGAGGGCCCATATACACCTTGGCTGTCCTACCGTGCAAGCCACGTGTCAGGACGGGGTTGTACACGCCCCGAAGTCTCTCCCGATGGGAGGCTCCTTCCCACAGTCTAGTGGAAGTACCAAGCTCCTCGCTGGCAGATCCAACCGAGGAGCGGTTATGCCCACGAACTAGTGGAAGCACCAAGCTCCGCGCTGGCCGCTACGACCGAGGCGCGGTTATGCCCACACCCACGCAAGTGTGGTAGCTCTATGCTCCCCGCTAGTTATAAAGAACTGAGGGCGGCCCCTAGTGGTCGCACCAACCTCAGGGAGCTTTTGAGCTCACGGCGCTCACAGCTTCTCCTTGGATGGGTGTCGCGAGGGGGGCTAGGCACGGGGGCTATGCTTAGGTCACGCCTGGCAGACGCCGGCCTACCAGGTGCCCATACACCTGGCCTTCTCACGCCCCCATCCCAGGCGAAGGCTCGTGAGCAAGGTATGGTACTCGTTCTCTTTCATGAGAGCCGTTCGTACATCAAAGGGGACCCCTGGTCATCGCGATCCAGGGGCCTAACTAGCCACGTAGCCCCTCATCCCTTGAGTCTAGTTATGACGATAACCCCGGTCACCCGGAGGGCTCAATGGCGATCGAGGTATGTGCGGGGTTGGGCCCTGCCGATCCAGAACACAAATGAGATCGCTTGAACGTCAAGGGGGACCCCTGGGCATCGTGACCCAGGGGCTTCACTAGCCACGTAGCCCCTCATCCCTTGAGTCTAGTTATTATGATAACCCCGGTCACCCGGAGGGCTCAATGGCTATTGAGGTATGCGCGGGGTTGGGCCCTGCCGACGTAGAGCACCTAAGCAAACATGAAAGGAAGCAAGCATGGAAATCATCTACCTATTACAATAATACCAAGTTTTTCAAATTCAAACAAAGTTCTCATGCCTCCCTGAGGCACTCGCACTTCTCTCTCTGGACAGGAACAGATCAGGCATCACCAAGCGCGTCGTCTCCAGTCTCCACCTCTTCGGCTGCGGTAGCAGTGGCCTGGAGGAACGCCTCCACCAGCTCTGTGACCTTCGCCCCCAGGGCCTCGGCAGCCGTGCCCTCCATGACTTTGGTCACGGGCTCGGACAGCGAGGCCAGGTCAAGGGTGGGGTCGCGGAGACTTAGGTGGCTCCACACCTACGTCAGAACCAAGGTAAGGAGCGTGCGGCTCTCGATGTCTGCTAACTGGCCAATTGCGGCCGCGACCTCGCGCAGGGACTTCACAAGCGCGGCGAGGAGCCCGGCGGGGCCTTCCTCTGGGGCGGCCAGCGGTTCCTTGAACCCCCCATAGGCGGCCTGCAGCGCCTTGCGGGCCTCAAGGTCAAAGTAGGCGAGGGCCTCAGGACTCACCGCTACCGAGGCCGCAAGGGCGTCCTCCTTGTCGCGAGCGGCTTGGGTTGCCTTGGCCTGCTCAACTTCAACCTCAGCTTCTCCAAGGCCGCACGGTCAGCAAGTTGCTCTTGTTGCAGCCGGGACGTCTCAGCCTTCGGCGCCTCGAGCTCCTTCTCCAACCTCTTGAGCTCTAGGGCGCGTCCAGTGCCTTCCTCGCGAAGGGCCTCCAGCTCGCTCTCTGCCTTGAGGCAGCGCTTCTCGAAGGACGAGGCATCGGCTCGCGCGGTGTCGTGAGCCCGTGTGGCTGCCACAGCTTCCTCTCGACCCTTGGCAGCAACTGCCGAGGCTTGGCCCCAGGAGGTCCGCGCAGACTCGTCTGCCAGAAGCCACCCGCGGATCATCCCCAGGCGCCCTTCCATCAGGCGGCCATCACCATCTTGCAGTTTGATGCGAAGCCGACCCAGTGCGGCGGAGGCAGCCTCCAAGGTCTCAGGGCCAGGCTGCGTCGGCTGGCGCACGGGCACCGACAAGACCGACTACTCGACCAGGAGCTCGGGGGCTCCGGCCCCCTCGCCAGAGCAGCCGGAGCAGGAGCCACTGCCACCTCGCAGGAAGCGAGGACGCCCTCAAGCGACGCCGCCACCGCATGCTTGGTGGCCTGGTCAACCGAGATGCCCAGCGTCGTGGCATCCTTCCCTGTGGTTGCATCAGTAGCAGGAGGGGCAGGGCATCACGACGTGACCTCCCCCTTCGCCTTCTTCATCACACCGCCGAGGCTGCTGCGTCAGGAGAAGCACATCAGAGACACAACAACTAAGGATGGCGAGAAATTGCACACTTACTCATTGGAGGCGAGACGCACCCTTCTCTTTGCCAACAGGCCAGCAGCAGCCGCTGGCGCTATGGGTGTGCCGGTAGCCCGAATCTTGGCGAGGCGCGAGGCCACAGTCCTGGGCGCGGCCGTGGTCGCCAGATTCGCTGGCACGGTACTCCTCGGCAGGGTCGCCACATTGCTTCCCCCGGACGCAGCGCGTCCGGATCGACGTGGAGTGGCCGCCTGGGACCGTCCGGCGGCACCCGCGCCTGACGTCATTGCTCCAGCGAACGCCTCGGAGGAGCCCCCCTCATCGTCCAGGGTCTCCTCTGAGCCCCCCTCATCGCTCTTGTTGTCAGCACCAGAAGACACGTCAAACGTGGGCGGAGCGCCCACGGGCGCACCAAAACCCGACTGATGGCTTCTCGCCCCTCGTTGGTTACCCCAAGTGGAAGGTTGAGATGTAGCGTAGCGGCAAATTTCCCTTGGAAATGGTACCAAGGATCGAATCCCGTGAGACTCCGAGGGTCGACAAGTAGGTGTCAACGGCGCCAGAAACTTAGCGGTTGACGGGACCTGCACACATATACAGATAACTTTGCTCCCAACGAGTACAGAGAGGTTGTCAATCCCTCTGGCGTTGTTGTTTACAAAGGATCAAACGCAAGTGATAGTAGTGATAGCTATGACTGCAACTAGGAAATAAAAACAGGAAGTAAATAGAAGGTGTGATCAGCGGTGGTAATATGGACCGGGGTCCCATGATGTTCACAAGTGATGTCTCTCTCCCAAAAGACGATAAAACAGCAAAGCGAGGTAAACAAATTACAACTGGGCAATTGACAGGATTATGTGCGCAAACCAATGCTAACTATGCTGCAAAGAAAGGTAGAGGCTCAAAAGCATGGGCGGTACGCCAAGGCAAGTAGACCGAAATCCATCTGCATCTACTACTAAGCATCCACCTTGAGATATCTATCCAGAACATCTCGCTGGTATTAAGTTGCGAATCCCACCCAAAGTGTAAACTCAAAGCAACAGACAACTGCATTAAAAGAACTTTGCGTAAAGTAAACAATCCTTGCACCCGCAAGTACAAGCACCGTTGTTTTCTCCCTTGTGGCAACAGCACATCCCCTAGACTCATGTTTTTGTCACTCAAGCTAGTCATCAGGGGGCATGAACCCACAATCAAGCATAACGCTCCCTCCTGGAGTTACTACCTACTACTTGGCCATAGCAATAAACAGCAACGGAGAACATGCAATAATTACTCAAGAACAAAGATATAAAAGAGGTGAATCAAATATATTACTCAAACACAATCTGAACATAGTCTCATAATCCATCAGATCCCAGCAACTCAACAAAGCAACAGCAGAAAGATTACATATGTGCCTCGATCATGTAGGGCAGCTCACGAGGTCTAAACCATGAAGAGCAAATAGGGGAGGAGAACATCACATAGCTACTGATCATGGACCCATGGTCCAAGGTGGACTACTCACGACTCATCCGGGAAGCGTCCATGGTGGTGGAGAAGCTCCCGGTGGTGGTTCTCCCCTCCGGCAGGGTGCCGGGAAGAGTTCTCCTGATGTTCCTGATCTTGGAAGCGCTGCGGCGGCGGAACAGAGGCGAGATCGCGAAAAAGGGTTCTGTCCTCGAGGGTTTCGGGACGAGAGGGATATATAGGCGAAGGGGGTCAGCCAGAGGCGGAGCAAGGGCCCCAGGCGCCCCCCTGGCGCGGCCAGGGGTGGGGCCACGCCAGGTGGCCGCCTGGGCCTCCCCTGGCTCCCCTCTGGCCCGTCTTTGGTTCTTCGCGAAGCTTCCTGTACGCTGATTTTTCCTATATTTTTTCTGGAATTTTTGGAGCACTTTTAATATGGGGGAAACCTGAAATAGCAAAACAGCAAAAAACAGGAACTGGCACTGTGGTGCACTGAGTTAATAGGTTAGTCCAAATATGATCAAAAGTGTATGGAAGTGCATCAATATCATAGCAATATCACACAAAAGAAGGATGGAGCAAGCAGAAATTATAGATACGTTTTGGACGTATCAACATCCCCAAGCTTAATTCCTGCTCGTCCTCGAGTAGGTAAATGATAACAAGCATAATTTCTGTGGTGACATGCTACCAACCATATAAGAATTTTTTAAGTAAATCAATCAAGGCATGCAATTGAATTCAAGTCATAACAAGCAAGAGTCTATATTAGCATTGTAACAAGCAACATAAGAACATAAAGGTGCAAGAGCTCTCGCTGTCCGTGACTCGAATGTCTCCAAATGGTGTTTGCGTGCAAGAAATGGGATAGGGATATACGAGAGAGTAAAACATAGTTTTTGTATTGTTGAGAACTTAATCTACTAAAGTTTCACACTTGGTCTTCTTTGGAATCTTATCTTGACTCATCCCCAGACCACTAGCCAGGTACAAGTCAAAATGATCCACTCCCTTTCGATATTTTGAGCACTCATGCAATGGATGAGCATAAGCAAGAAAGTTGACACTTAGGATGGCAAAGAGAGAAAAATGATGAAGGGGGAAGACAAAAAGGTGTGAAAGGATCACATCAATGAGGACAATCATAGGCGAGAGAAAGCCAAATGATAGATATGATGTGAGGAGAAGGGATTGCCATGCAACGGATGCACATATGAGCTAAGGTAAGCTCTCCAATGGAACTAGTGGGGGTGCATCCAACTTGCTCGCTCAAGAAGACCTAGAGCTCTTTTGAGGAGGCTCATCATTGGAATATACAAGCCAAGTTCTATAATGTGAAGGTCCCCACATAGCTATATGCATGAATGATAATCTCTATGGAGTACAAGGTATAAGATGAAGTACGAGTGTGGATCTCTCAAAAGGAATAGTAGTGTGCCCCCTTCTCTCTTTTTATTTCTTTTTATTTTTTTATTTTTTTTATTTTTTTGTGGCCTCAATGGCTCTTTCTATTTAACTCTCATTTGTCCTCTTTGGGATCTTTTGATTTGTCCTCTTTGGGATCTTTTCCTCACTCTAGGGGCAACACTCTATATATTACAAGAAGTATAGAAGATCTTTCACACTTTACAAAAGTACTCAACATAAAGAAAATGAAACTATCATGATGTATGCAAATGTATGCCTCTGCCAGTGTAGCAGGATATGCAATGATACTAGCGCGTCATGTAGCAATGATTAGGGCAAGGCCCAACTAGCATGCGGCTCATCGATCAAGCAAAAGGCATGTATGACATGAAGATCAAGTCATGAGAAGATGGATGTTGCATGGCAATGTATCTCAGAAAAGCTATGGAAATGCCTTGATAGGTAGGTATGGTGGCTGTTTTGAGGAAGGATATAATGAGGCTTATGATGACAGAGCGTATCGTGCCAAGGATTTGGATGCAGCGGCGAAGTATGTGCCAACTCTCGAGGTGAGAAAGGGCAATGCACGGTACCGAAGAGGCTAGAAAAATATGGCTAGGTGGAAGTGTCAACTTTCGAATACTCACATTAGTCCGAAGAACTCATGCACTTATTATCGGTAACTCTCAATCTAATTAGGAGGTTCACAAAGAGACAAGTACCCCGAGGAGGAGTGTATGGGGGTTTGGTTATCCTTGCGCATCCTCGACTCATGGTACGTGAGTGTACTCTAATATGCGATCCCTCCAAAGATTAGTGATCCATCTAGTAGCTAAAGTTCTCAACTATTTTGTAGGTTTTCGAAAATAAACATGGATTGCCCAAAATACGACATCTATCACTAATAGGCTAAAGCTCTTGACACCAAAAGTTCAGACATTACTCATGGCAATACCTCAAAACTATTGCAAGTTACTACTAAAATTAAATAGCAACCTCAATTACCTACTTTAAGTTAAGACACACAACTCAGTGCAACAGGCAAACTCTCTTAACAAGATAAACATGAAAACTCAAGAGAGTTTAGCAACCAACTAAACAAAAGCTCTTTAAAAAGAAAAACATGAAAACTAAGAGCTAAACATGACAGCAGCTAAGGAAAGACAAAGAACACACACAGCAAAGATAAGCATGAAAATCCTATGTTGTGTTCTAGGTTGAAGTGGAGCGTGTTTCTCTCCCACACAAAGAAAGCTGGGTTCTAACTTGTTATGAACAGCAAGCAAAGCTAAAGAAAACTAAAAAGGAAACTAAGAGCAAGACGCTCCAAGCATAGCACATAACACATGAAGTGATAGAAATATAGTGGAACGAAAGACGAACTGATAATTGTTGATGGAGAAGGGGATGCATGGGGGCATCCCCAAGCTTAGACGCTTGAGTCTTCTTATATATTTCTTGGGGGTGCACGGGGGCATCCCCAAGCTTGAGCGTTTGACCCTCCTGAATCTTCTTTTATCATCTTCCCTCGCACACTTGAAAACTCCCTTCATACATAACTCATCATAATCTGATTAGCGAGGTTAGTACCCACAATAAAATAATTTTTCCCTACTGTAAATAAAGATAATCTTGAAGAGCTACTGTTTCTCAAGATTGCCAAAAGGTTTTTGCAAAGAAAAAGCAAGCTCAAGGTTTGCAAAACGAAGAAAAGGCAAAACAAGACAGAATCTGTGAAAAACAAACCAGCAGGTAGTAAATAATTTTTTCGGGGCACTTCTGCAACTCAAATAAAAAAACTCAGAACAGACACTCGAAAGCCAATTGTATAGAGCACGCTGTCAAAACAATTCAGGTCAAAAAGATGATCTGGTGATTTTATTCGAATTTTTCTGTCCAAGGACAGAATCTGTTTTCTGGACAGCACGTCACAACTTTTGAACTTTCTTGCAATCGGAGGCTAAACTTGACACAAAGCTGAAAAGAAAAGATACAATGATGATGCTACTGTAGTAACAAACATCAAGACACAACAAAAGCAAAATAAGACCTAATTCGTTGTGGGCTGCCTCCCAAAAGCGCTTTCTTTTATGCCTTTAAGCTAGGCATGATGCAAAAATAGAAGATCAAGTTTTATCAAGAGTAAGAGAATAGCTAGCCCGTGTAACGGACTCAAAAGGCAACTTAATCTTCTTTCTAGGGAAGTGTTCCATCCCTTTCTTGAGAGGGAATTGGAATTTTATATTCCCCTCTTTCATGTCAATGATAGCACCAACGGTGCGAAGAAAAGGACGTCCCAAAATAATTGGACATGAAGGTTCACATTCAATATCCATAATAGTAAAATCAACGGGAACATAATTGTCATTGACAATGATAAGAACATCGTCGATCTTCCCCAAAGGTTTCTTTACGGAAGAATCAACAAGACGAACACCAAAAGAACAAGGATCAAAAGGTTTCAATTCAAACATATCATACATTCTTTTGGGCATAACGGAGGTACTAGCTCCAACATCACATAAAGCATAGCAAGAGAAGTTATTCAACTTAATTTTAATCATAGGATCCCAACTATCTTCTAGCTTTCTAGGTATGGAGGCTTCTACCCTAAGCTTCTCCTCCCTAGCTTTGATAAGAGCATTAGTGATATGCTCCGTGAAGGCAAGATTAAGTGTGCTAGTGTGGGGATCTCTAGACATCTTGTGAAGAAAACCAATAACTTCAGAAAGGGTGCAATTATCAAAATCAAGGTCAGTACTATCAAGTAAAGTGGCAGTGGTGTCCTTTAGGCTCACTTGTTTGGTAGCTTCTATGGTCATAGGAGTTTCTTCTTCTACGGTTGAGGTCATAGCATCACCATTAATAGGTCCAATGGGACTAGGAGTGCATTGGGTGCTAAGAGTTTGGATATCCTCAACAACTTGGATAGTAGCAACAGTGTGGTGGGTAGGAAGGCTCTTAATTCTATCTTCTTCCTCCTTTTCTCTAGCCCATCTCTTTTTAAGTTTAGCCATCATCCTAATGTTTTCATTAATTTGCACTTGAATAGCATTCATAGGAGTGGTCTTCCTCTCCTCAAGAGGAGAAGTTCTAATTTTAAGCAACTCTACCTCATGGGCTAAATTGTCTACCTTCGAAGAGAGATTATCTAGTTTGTCTAGTTTTTCTTCTACACTCTTATTGAAGGCCTTTTGGGTAGTGATGAAGTCTTTAAGTATAATCTCTAGTTCAGAAGTGGAGTTCTTGGTGCTAGGATAAGTATTGTTGTTCCCATAGGAATTAGAGGGGAATGGTCTAGGGTTGCTACCAAAATTACTCCTATAAGCATTGTTATTGAAGTTGTTTCTAGAGATAAAGTTCACATCTACTTGATCTTGAGCAATCAAAGAATTTAAAGGAACATCATGAGGATCAATAGAAGATTGCTTGGAAAGTAGAGACATGATCAAGTCAACTTTTTCATTTAGGGAGGAAATCTCCTCGACAGAGTTTACCTTCCTACCTGTTGGAGCGCGTTCGGTGTGCCATTGGGAATAATTGGTCATCATCTCGTCGAGAAGCTTCGTGGCAGCACCAAGTGTAGTTGACATAAAGGTTCCTCCCGCGGCCGAATCTAACAAGTTCCGCGAGGTAAAGTTCAAGCCTGCATAAAAAGTTTGGATAACCATCCAAGTAGTCAAACCATGAGTAGGGCAGTTCTTGACAAGAGATTTCATGCGTTCCCAAGCTTGGGCAACATGTTCATTATCCAATTGTTTAAAATTCATTATCTTACTCCTTAATTGGATAATTTTAGTAGGGGGATAGTACTTCCCAATAAAGGCATCCTTGCACTTGTCCCAAGAATCTATACTATTCCTAGGCAAGGATTGAGACCAGATTTTAGCTCCTCCTCTCAAGGAGAAAGGAAAAAGCTTAAGCTTACCATCTACTTCTTTGTACTTTTGCATATCACAGAGCTCAAAAAAATTATTTAAGTGCAAAGCAGCATCATCTCTAGCACCGGAGAATTGATCTTTCATAACTAGGTTCAGTAAAGCAGGTTTAATCTCATAAGAAGGTGCTGAAGTGGCAGGTGTAGCAATAGGCGTGCAGATAAAGTCATTGTTGTTATGACTAGTGAAGTCACACAACTTGGTGTTCTCGGTGGAACCCATAGCAGCAGCAAGCAAGATAACTATTTTTGTGATTTTTGGTAAGGGACACTAAAGCAAAAACTGAAAGGTAAACTAACAAGACTAAAAAGCAAAGATAAAAGATAGCGTGCAACTCCCCTATCTTGAAGAGTGGAGTCCCCGGCAACGGCGCCAGAAACTTGCTTGATGGCTTCTCGCCCCTCGTTGGTTACCCAAGTGGAAGGTTGAGATGTAGCGTAGCGGCAAATTTCCCTTGGCAAAGGTACCAAGGATCGAATCCCGTGAGACTCCGAGGGTCGACAAGTAGGTGTCAACGGCGCCAGAAACTTAGCGGTTGATGGGACCTGCACACATATACAGATAACTTTGCTCCCAACGAGTACAGAGAGGTTGTCAATCCCTCTGGCCTTGTTGTTTACAAAGGATCAAACACAAGAGATAATAATGATAGCTATGACTGCAACTAGGAAATAAAAACAGGAAGTAAATAGAAGGTGTGATCAGCGGTGGTAATATGGACCGGGGTCCCATGATGTTCACTAGTGATGTCTCTCTCCCAAAAGACGATAAAACAGCAAAGCGAGGTAAACAAATTACAGCTGGGCAATTGACAGGATTATGTGCGCAAACCAATGCTAACTATGCTACAAAGAAGGTAGAGGCTCAAAAGCATGGGCGGTACGCCAAGGCAAGTAGACCGAAATCCATCTGCATCTACTACTAATCATCCACCTTGAGATATCTATCCAGAACATCTCGCTGGTATTAAGTTGCGAATCCCACCCAAAGTGTAAACTCAAAGCAACAGACAACTGCATTAAAAGAATTTTGCGTAAAGTAAACAATCCTTGCACCCGCAAGTACAAGCACCGTTGTTTTCTCCCTTGTGGCAACAACACATCCCCTAGACTCATGTTTCTGTCACTCAAGCTAGTCATCAAGGGGCATGAACCCACAATCAAGCATAACGCTCCCTCTTGGAGTTACTACCTACTACTTGGCCAAAGCAATAAACAGCAACGGAGAACATGCAAGAATTACTCAAGAACAAAGATATAAAAGAGGTGAATCAAATATATTACTCAAACACAATCTGAACATAGTCTCATAATCTATCAGATCCCAGCAAACTCAGCAAAGCAACAGCAGAAAGATTACATATGTGCCTCGATCATGTAGGGCAGCTCACGATGTCTAAACCATGAAGAGCAAAGAGGGGAGGAGAACATCACATAGCTACTAATCATGGACCCGTGGTCCAAGGTGGACTACTCACGACTCATCCGGGAAGCGTCCATGGTGGTGGAGAAGCTCCCGGTGGTGGTTCTCCCCTCCGGCAGGGTGCCGGGAAGAGTTCTCCTGATGCTCCCGATCTTGGAAGCGCTGCGGCGGCGGAACAGAGGCGAGATCGCGAAAAAGGGTTCTGTCCTCGAGGGTTTTGGGACGAGAGGGATATATAGGCGAAGGGGGCAGTCAGAGGCAGAGCAGGGGCCCCAGGCGCCCCCTGGCGCGGCCAGGGGTGGGGCCGCGCCAGGTGGCCGCCTGGGCCTCCCCTGGCTCCCCTCTGGCCCATCTTTGGTTCTTCATGAAGCTTCCTGTACGCTGATTTTTCCTATATTTTTCCTGAAATGTTTGGAGCACTTTTAATATGGGGGAAACCTAAAATAGAAAAACATCAGAAAACAGGAACTGGCACTGTGGTGCACTGTGTTAATAGGTTAGTCCAAATATGATCAAAAGTGTATGGAAGTGCATCAATATCATAGCAATATCACACAAAAGAAGCATGGAGCAAGCAGAAATTATAGATACATTTTGGACGTATCACCGACACGGCCTTCAACAGCTCAGCCTTGCCAGGGAGGCTGTACAGCGGCAGGTGGGTCCCGGGGAGGTCCTCCGGAACCATCCATAGGAGGGTGGACGAGGTGAAGTCTAGATCGTCCTCGGCCAGCGTCCCTGAGTGCAGCCGGAGCCTGTCGTCGTCACCCATCAGCTCCCACAAGGGGCACGAGTGTGCCTGCAGCAGCGCCAGACGCTGCCTCAAGAATTCGTTCATGATCTGGCCCCCTTCGAGCCTCGAGCTCAGTTAGACCTCAATCCTTGCCAGGACAGGCCCGACAAGGGGATCGGTGAGCTTCGCATAGCTCCAGCTGGCGCGTTTCGCCGGACGGGAGGTAGGCAGCGCCAGCAGAGGGTGAACGCGTTGGGCATCCAGATAGACCCACCTATTCTGGTGGGAGTCTATCTTCTTCCCGACCGTCATCAGCCGACAGCCCTGCGCTGGAAGACAAAGGAGACGCAGCCCGAGCACGAGCCATCGTCGTACCGACGCATGGAGAAGAAATGGCGGAAGAGGGCGACAGTCGGCCTCACCCCCACGAACACCTCACAGTAAAAGGCAAAGAGCGACATGACGAAGATGGAGCGAGGCTGGATATGGAGAGCATGCATATGGTAATGTTCCAGGATGGCGTAGAAGAACTCTGAGAAGGGTGGCACGAGCCCCACGGAGATGCTGTGGAGGAAGAAAGGGTAGCAGGACTTCGGCATGATCCGCATCATGGTGGATCCGGCCCAGATCCCCGTCGAGCCATGCTCGTTGTGGACACTTTACAAGAAAGATTGGACCTCTAAGTAGTCCTCCTCCTTGGTGATGGAGGACTCCTCGAGCGTTGCCTCAAGGGAAGAAGCAGATCCAGACGCCGGCGCAGCACCCTTGTTCCTCTTCGCCATTGCTGAAGCAGTCGAAGGGCGCAGGCAATTTAGGAAGGCAGGAGGCATAGGAGAGAGGAATCTGAGCAAGAAGGAAGGGAACCGATAACTCCCCTAGCGGAGACGGTCCCTTTTGTCAAGACGCATGGTTGCCGAGCCGGCGTGGGGAGCAGGGTCGCCCGCGTCCCATCCAACCGTCACGCACCAGCCTGGCCTGCAACCTTTTTGGGGCCCGCGACGCTTCGTCCTCGGCTAAGGCTTCACTCCGAAGCCAACTCCGTACCCCTTGGGCCCAGGGATACTGTCGGTGTCCTGGGAACCAGGGTACCCAGACTTGCCTGTCTGCGGGCCACGAGGCGCTCCTACTACGGCCTGGTACAACCCAGCTGACCGGCCAGTTGTCCAAGACCCTCGCGAGGGGGGGGGGCTAAGCCTCGCGAGGAGAACAACGTCAAGACCCCCTCAGGAGTGGCCTCGGCAAGGTGCTCCGGAGGGGTGGAGAATCCAAGGATAAGCTTGCCTCAGGAGGAGGCAGTGATGTCAGCAGTGATGCACCGCGCCAGCGGGTGCCAGCGTCCGCCAGCAGCGCAGTTGCCGTTTCGGTGCAAGGGGGACAGCGCAGCCGCAGGTTCCTGAGGAGCGGGACAAAGGTTTCCTCTTTGGTGCAACAAGACCGAAGACCGCAAGGACGACAAGGAGGATGTCATCATCGAGCCCACCACCGCGTCACCGCCTGATCCTTTTGCAGGCGAAGACCGCTTTTGTCAGGATAGGAACGTCCTTGTGTTCCCGCTAAAAAATGGCTGTTGTGGGATCCCTTCCAGCCTAAACGTTTCGGGGGAAGAGGACCCTGGCCGCCTATATAAGTAGCTAGGACCCCCACTGTGGAGGGACAAGCGGAACCAAGCCTAGCCAAGTGGAGCAGACCCATAAACTCTGCCACCACGCTAGGAGCAAGAACACTTGCCTCCTGACCCTCCTGAGCTCAGGAACCACTGTACTAGTTCATATTCCATCCCTCCGAGGCTAATCCACCAAAGCAGGAAGTAGGGTTTTACACCGGACGGTGGCCCGAACCTGGGTAAACTCTTGCGTGCTCTATCTGTTGTTTGCTTGAATCTCTTCACCAAGACGAGAGCGAGACGCTAGGTAGACGTTAGTGGGATAGATCTTCGTTCACGCCCCTGTGTTCGAACTTATGGGGTTTTGCGAAGCCCCGAATCCGACAGGCTTGCCTTGAAGCTCGGCAGCGAAGGTGGGGTCGTCAACACCGTAGTCGATCGGGGCAGCAGCAGTGTCGGTCTCGTAGTCTACCGGAGAGAAGAGGGGGAAGAAACAATGAATACAATGCAAACAGATGCATGACGATGCATGACATGACATGTAACGGTGTTAGGTGTGCCCTAGCGCAGTACTGGGTGATACTGGCGAAGGGGGGAAACATCTGGGAAAGTATTCCCGGTATTTCACGTTTTCGGGTGGATGAAACGGAGGGGGAGAGTTGCATGTTCACTATACTAGGGACGTGCGGTGGACGAACGGTTTGCGTATTCGGTTTTGTCTCGAAATTCTGAGCAACTTTCATGTACAAAGTATTTTCATCCAAGTTACAGATTAATAATTATATTAATTTTTAATTTATTAAACCATTTTCTAGAATTAACAGATTATTTTAATTTAAAATTGCATTTATGACATCAGCATGACATCAGCGTGATGTCAACGGCCTACTCTAACCGTTGACCAGTCAAACTGACACGTGGGGCCCGTTTGTCATAGGCTGTTTAGCTAACTAACAGTTAATCAGATTAGTGAGGTAATTAGATAAACTAATACAATTTAATTAAGTTAATTAATCATCCTAATTATTAATTAATTATTATATTTACATTTTTCTTTGTATGTTTACGTTTTGGGCTAGGGTCCACTAGTCATAGGCACAGGAACGGGGCCCAGCGGTCGGTGGCCCATTGGCCATAGCGGGTCGGACACAACGGGCGTCGGGCGTGCAGGTGCGCGCCCGACGGGGCGAACCCTAGTGCGCGGGTGATGGCCGCCGGGGCGTGGCGGGGTATCGGAGTTGGCCGCGGGGACAGCGACGGGCATGCGCGAGCCGGTGCAGTTGCAGCAGCGGCGACAGGCGGGGCGAGGTGGAACTGGCGGCACAGGTAGGTGGAGGTGGGGTGCAGATGGTCGCGGTGGCCGGCGGGGTCGCCACGGGCGGTCCCGAGCAGAGACGGCGAGCGGCACGACGTGCGCGTGGGGAGGTGGCGGTGGCGAGCGCGCGGCAGGGTGGAGGTGAACGGGAGTAGCAGCGCGGGGCCGGCGGGGCCACGCACGGGCGTGGCAGTGCGTGCGCGCGGGGCGGACGGGGAGTTCCGTGCGCGCGGGCAAGTGCGACGGCGGGCGTCGTCGGTGGGTGCGGGAGGAACCGCGCGAGTGAGGGCGGCTGTAGGGGAGCTCCGGCAAACGAGGGCTGCAGCAGGCGAGGAGCAACGGCAGGGGAGGGCAGGGGAACGGGCAGCCACAGGGCGTAGCGGCGGCGCGGCCATGCGGAGCGAGCGCGCTACCGGTGGTCGGGCATGCGTGGGCACGAGCCAGTTTGCGTGCGCGGGGCGGCTCCGTTCGGGGATGGCTGCAAGCAGCGAGGGAGAGCGCGGAGCAGCGTGCGTGAGCGCGCGGTGCAGGGC
>LR738713.1:472785843-472874600 GCA_902687465.1 Secale cereale | reverse complement strand
GGTGCTCACGTGGTAGCTGCATGGTACGGGGCAGCGGTGCTCGGGGTGCGGGATGAGGACGAAGTTGACGGCGGGCGACGGGGAGGGCACGACGGTTGGGAGCGGCGTGCGGCACGGTGCAGGCGTGCGGTGACCGTGCGAGGAGCAGGGGGTGCTCACGTGGTAGCTGCATGGTATGGGGCAGCAGTGCTCGGGGTGCGGGATGAGGACGAAGTCGACGGCGGGCGACGCTAGCGAGGTCGACGGCGACGGCATGTGCTCCACATTGGGAGCGAGGTGGGAGGAAGGGATCGGGAGTGGGTGTAGAGTGGATTAGGGTTTCGGTGGGAGGGCAGGGGGCCTGAGTAGGCCAGTAGGTGGGCCGGCCTGGCTGTTGGCCAAATGGGCCAAATGGCCCAATGGGAAGGGGGTTTGATCTTTTTTTGTATGTTTTATTTTTATTTCTTTTCTGTTTCCTCTTATTTCTTTAATAGTTTTAAAGTTTTGTAAAAAGTAAGACCCACACCTAAAATAGAATTGCAATTCCAACTACCGTCACAAAAAGTTTTAACCTTGAATAAATAGTTTAGTTTTTTCTATAAAATCTAAAAGGCAATTATTTAATTGTTTTAGCTATTGTTTTATTCATTTTTAGAGTATTTGAACATTTTATAAAAGTGTGGTTTCTCCACCATAATTGCCTATGCATTATTTGGTTCACTCCGAACAATTTAGTTTTAATATTTGAAAACTTTTATTGTTTGCTTGATTTTAAATTTGAATTTGAATTGATTCCGAACTATCGCGATATTCGCAACAGTAATCATGGTGACGTGGCATCATTAGTAGAGGTTTACTGTAGCTTGATTACCCGAGCATCACAATTATCCTCCACTACAAGAAATCTCATCCCGAGATTTAAGAGGTGGAGTAAGGTGGAAAGACTAGGTTACGAAATTCTATCAGATCTTCTCGGCCTTGACTGCCCTTTTGAAGAGGTTGATACCTTTCGTTGATGTCTTCATTTCTCTGCTTCAAGTCATCGTAATCAAGTCGTCATCCTTTCTTCGGGATCTCCATCATCCTACGAACGCGACCAGGGGGAAAAACTCCGGAAGAACGCATCTCCACAAAGCTGGGCATCTGACGGTGAACTCAATGGGAAATACACGAGGTACCCCACCAGTTGTATTTCAGTGAGTTCGTTGAGTGCAATAAACGATGGTACCAAAGTTTCAAATGGGTAGGCAATCATTCGATGCCTAGACAGAAGCTAGAATGGGGGCTTGAACAACGAGAATAACATGGTGTTTTATTGTAGGATGAATAATGGTATAGAATTTAGCTCGCGAATCAGATACGAAGCGAGGTGCAAAAGACACATTAGAATTTGGGTTGTAAAGAAGAGTCAGGTTTCGACCCAGTGGACCTATGGGTTATGGGCCCACCATGTGGGTTTAAAATAGGAAGGGTGGTGACATCTTGCACAGCCGCGACAGGGAGGCATGTCAGTGGATAGCTTGTCAGCTATGTCGGCAACAATGTCGGTACCAAGGACGGGGAACGAAGAGAACCATTTTCCCGCTTGTTGAAACGAGGCACACCAATGGGCAAAGTTCTCGTCCACCAGGAGTATTGGAATGTCATCAACAATAGAATCAAGGTCTTACTGATAGAGTTGTACAACGAGGTGTTTACATAGGCAGAGAATTATTACTGCTTAGATCATATAGATCAAGAAGGTTAAACAGAACAATGGAAAGGAAAACAGTGATTGCACTCAATTATTAGGAGTATATCCTTCCCATGGACAAGCAGAACATGGCATACATGGTAGGAGAGCAAGTACCCAACCATTCAGATAAAGAGGCAATGATTAATCAAGATGTTACCCATACAACGGTGTTTGGATAACTGACCAAGAAACACTTAGCATCGCGCCTCTAATGTTCTTGTTGATGAGTGGAGTATCATTGTCATGCTTCGAGGTAGCAATGATATGGTGTTTCAATCAAGGGCCAGACTTTGGATACACAAATGATCCATCAGGAGCGACTTATAAAATAAGTCTTACAATTTCCTCCTGGAAGAATAGTTATCCTTGCAAAGGAAATTATAATGATAGGTCCTCCAGCCAGGGGTGCTAGGGATGACATCATATTGCCGGGTCATCAAAGGACCACATTATAACTCCTGGAAAGTTGTCCCAACCATCATATTTGTCCGAGATTCAGATCCGATTGGTGTCATGATACCTCAGACTCGGGATGTTCGAGAAGGAAAGGTGCAACACAAATCGACGAAATGACTTTGCAAGATTCTCGGGAAATGAACTTATGGGAGCGGGTCCCCGAAACAATAGTTCATCATTAAACCAAAGAGAGGATGAGGAGGTGGCTGATGGGCTCAGCGACAATTCATCAAGAATTCCAAATGAATGGATTTCCACAATAATGTGAACAAGAAGATGACATTAGTTAATTCAAATGATATAATGTTGTATGCTCGAGGAAAACATACACCATTAATCATTAGTTGAAAGGTGTGCCCGAAATATGACCTTAAACAGCAAGATCAATGTTAGAGTGACGACTCAATAACCAGTCGAAGAACAAACTTTCGATTGTTAACTTCAAAGCAATAGGGTTGCTAGAAGTACATAACTCAAGCAACATCGTTAGCATATTGCTATCCCGGTTAAAAACAACACGGGGACCAAGGAAGGATGGAGCAATCCCCACAACATTCTCGACATAAAAGACAGTAATACTTCAATGCAGAACACAACACTAGCTGGAGAGCAAGTTGTATTCATAATGCGGACAAGTTCGCGATGAAAGGAAGTCGAGGGTGTTGTCGATGGTAATAAAATCATTTAGGGCAAGGAGGGTATTTCTCATCATGAACATAGTTGACATCTTGGAAGAAGTCAAAGTGTTGAAGGTGATCCGACACATTTGCTGGGAGGTTTCAAGAGGATGCAATCATACAACAAGGGCAACAAGCAAGGGAATGACAAATTGGCAAGTTATAGGATCAATATATAAGATGCATGCTCAGAACCGAAGTTGCCTTTCAAGACAAGCAACATGATGTTGAAAACTCGACGTAAGTCGTGCTCACACACTGAAGAATTCGTGCACCAGAGAAGGACGAGGTAGCACAGTCAAAGATAGCAAGACCAGGATGCAGCCGATAGTCTAGGAATCACCAGATTGAGTTCAGAATTTCCCAGTAAAAATATTAGGGGTATTTGACTTGTAGTGCGGAATAATTTCACTAGTCGGTGTCCTTGGTTGACAACAACCCAGAACCCGTAGAGTTATTACGACAAGGAAAGACATTACTTCAACAAAGTTAGTAACATGTGGTGCAATGGCAAGACATCTTCGAGATACCATGTGGTAATACTCGAAGGTAGAACATGATAGAAGTAGAACCGGGTCATTGACCTATGACAGTAGATACTTCAACCTTGCCAAAAATAGACGAGGCACTGGAATGAATTCTCATAAGATATATTAGATCAGGACAACATGGTCAGAACCATAACTGTAAGGAATCAATTCAAGAATACCGAAGAAATCATACAGCTGGATTATCATTTTGCAAGAAGCTTCCGAGACGGTCTACATCATTTTCATGGGCATGAACACAAAGTTCAAGGTCGAATCCCACTTCTTTAATGCATATCATTTCATTCACCTCTCGCTTTGATAAAACTGTAATGTTGGAATTTTATCTGGTAGAACACCGGAAGAGTATGACTTGTGAAAACTTTCGGGTTCTCACGGATTAGGGGAAGGCATAGGTTCAACCCATCGGGCATCTTAGTAACATATACCACAAGTTTCAAAAGTAAATACACAAGATCGAAAGAAGAGCATGGTTAGCCAAGCAGAGGATACAATTTACCAATGGCATTATGTATCAAGGGAAGACCTCACAAGGTGATTGAATATGAAGGACACCGTCGGGTAACAATCCAACAATGGATCGGGCAATCCACAACGGAGCTGATGTGAGTATGGTACTCACTCAGAGGAAGAAAGAATGCAGAGGCATCAGATTCAAGAATCACCTTATTAGTCTGATGCTTAAATAGAAAGAAATTATGGTTTCCAAAAACGCAGGATCAGAAGCAGACGCTCTGATCAAGGATGGATAAGTTGAAAACACTTAGTTGGATAATCAATAAAGATTTGAATTGCTGAGAACCAACTCATGTCCAGAATGACGACTGAGCCGGATAGATAATTTTAAGAAGGATAACCCGATGACTGCGTGCGTACGCACACATTGAATCAATAGGCTCAAAATGGCTAAGACAAGGGATGTTAACGAAGACTACTAGGCATATGGAATTAACCATAATGCAAGCAAGCAAGAATTTCAAGAGTAACAGGCCGTAGAGAATTTTCGAAAGATCGAAAAGTATTCCGGAGAATTTTGTGAGACACATGAACAATTGAGAAGAACATATCCTCGATAAAAGTGAGGAAATAACTGTAAGGGTTTTCACGTGAAATTAAACAGCAAGACAGTAAACTCAAAGGATTCTTGGGACAACGGAGAATATTTCGAGGCATGTTGTATCAACAAGAGTGACGAGGAATGATCATGAGAATGACAAGTGCATGCATATATCCATAGGGATATTTCAGTGGCAGTGAATTGCAAAGGCGATGAGCACAAGGGTCTCGGGAAAATATCGAGGGATATCCTCAGAATCTTCTGACGAAGCAGGTGATCTTCCGGAATGAGGGCTCTCCGGGAGTAATAGTTACGAGAACCTAAGCCACAGTTAGCAAAATCTTTTAACCCGAATAGAAGAGAGATCAGAGTCTCGGAGTAAAGACGGGGAATAAAAGATCATAATACCACCCATTGGCGACGTGGGCCCTTAAGCCACACAACCATGTTAGTAAAAGTTTTGTAATGTCTAGACTCGACTTCGGCTAAGGAGTGTGGAAGGGGGATTCCTACAGGCAGTCGGCTCTGATACCAACTTGTGACGCCCCCGATTTGTTCATACACTAATCATGCACGCAAATGTGTACGACCAAGATCAGGGACTCACTGGAAGATATCACAACACAACTCTAAAAGTAAAATAAGTCATACAAGCATCATATTACAAGCCAGGGCCTCGAGGGCTCGAATACAAGTGCTCGATCATAGACGAGTCAGTGGGAGAAACAAAAATCTGAGTACAGACATAAAGTTAACCAAGTTGCCATAAGATGGCTAGCACAAACTAGGATACAGATCGAAAGAGGAGCAGGCCTCCTGCCTGGGATCTTCCTAAACTACTCCTGGTCGTCGTTGGCAGACTGCATGTAGTAGTAGGTGCCTCCGGTGTAGTAGGAGTCGTCGTAGGTGGCGTCTGGCTCCTGAGCTCCACCATCTGGTTGCATCGTCCGAGAAGAAGGAATAGAAGGGGGAAAAGGGGGAGCAAAGCAACCGTGAGTACTCATCCAAAGTACTCGCAAGCAAGGATCTATACCACATATGCAATGGTAACAAAGATATGGGTAGTATTGGTGGACTGAACTGCAGCAAGCCAGAATAAGAGGGGGATAGCTAATCTTATCAAAGACTACGCTTCTGGCAGCCTCCATCTTGCAGCAGTAGAAGAGAGCAGAAGGTAAGTTCACCAAGTATCATCGTATAGCATAATCCTTCTCGGTGATCCTCCCGCACATCACCCTGTGAGAGAGCAACCACCGAGTTATATCTAGAACTCATCTGGGTGTGTTTTATAAGTATTCGGTTCTAGTTGTCATGAGGTAGGAATACAACTCCGGGTCGTCCTTTTACCGAGGGACACGACTATTCGAATAGATTAACTTCCCTGCAGGGGTGCACCACATAATTTAGCACGCTCGATTCCATTTGGCCGGACACACTTTCTGGGTCATGCCCAGCCTCGGAAGATCAACACGTCGTAGACCTACCTAAGCACAATAGAGAGGGTCAACACGCCGGTCTAAATCCTAAGCGCGCAGGGGTCCGGGCCCATCGCCCAACGCACACCTGCACATTGCGTACACGGCCGGTAAGCAGACCTAGCCGCTCCTAATACTAGAGCGGCGTTCTTATCCAATCCGGCGCGCGCCGCTAAGTCGCTGACGTCAAGAAGGCTTCGGTTGATACCACGACGTCGAGTGCCCGTAACTATTCCCACGTAACTGGTTAGTGCGTATAGGCTAATGGCCAGACTGAGATCAAATATCCAAACTCGTTAAGCGTGTTATTATGATATAACCGTGGACAACGACCAGGGCCAGGCCCACCTGTCTCCTAGGTGTCTCAACCTGCCCTGTCGCTCCGCCACAAAGATCCACACAGAGGGCCGTTGGGACAAAGGTCCTTTCAGCCCCCAATCCGTGAATCACTCGCGGGTACTCTACGAGTCGACCCGACTTAGTCACACATGTATCATGTATAATATGTATATAGTATATACCCGTGATCACACCTAAAGTGATCACGGCTCGATAGAATAGCAGGGCAGACGGACAAGGGTGTAGGGCCACTGATGGAATACTAGCATCCTAAACTAAGCATTTAGGATTGCAGGTACATGTATCAACAGTTGTAGCAACAATGTCAGGCTATGCAGCAGAATAGGATTATCGAAAGCAGTAACATGCTACACTACTCTAATGCAAGCAGTAGAGGGAAGAATAGGCAATATCAGGTTGATCAAGGAGGGTGCTTGCGAAGGTGGGGTCGTCAATACCGTAGTCGGTCGGGGCAGCAGCAGCGTCGGTCTCGTAGTCTACCAGAGAGAAGAGGGGGAATAAACAATGAATACAATGCAAACAGATGCATGACGATGCATGCCATGACACGTTACGGTGTTAGGTGTGCCCTAACGCAGTACCGGGTGATACTTGCGAAGGGGGGAAACATCCGGGAAAGTATTCCCGGTGTTTCGCGTTTTCTGGCGGATGAAACAGAGGGGAAAGTTGCATGTTAGGGACGTGCGGTGGACGAACGGTCTGCGTATTCGGATTCGTCTCGAAGTTCTGAGCACAAAGTATTTTCATCCAAGTTTCGGATTAATTTATATTAATTTTTAAAGTTTTAAAACATTTTCTACAATTAACATATCACTTTAATTCAAAATTGCATTTATGACGTCAGCATGACATCAACATGATGCCAACGGCCAACTCTAACCGTTGACCAGTCAAACTCACACGTGGGGCCAGTTTGTCATAGGCTGTTTAGCTAACTAACAGTTAATTAGATTAGTTAGGTAATTAGATTAACTAATACATGTTAATTAATTTAATTAATCATCCTAACTATTAATTCATTATTATATTTACATTTTTCTTTGTATGTTTACACTTTGGGCTAGGGTCCACTAGTCATAGGCACAGGGACGGGGCCCAGCGGTTGGTGGCCCATTGGCCATAGCGGGTCGGGCACAACGGGCGGCGGGCATGCGGGTGCGCGCCCGATGGGGCGAACCCTAGTGCGCGTGCGACGGTCGCCGGGGCGTGGCGGGGTGCCGGAGTTGGCCGCAGGGGCGGCGACGGGCATGCGCGGACCGATGCAGTTGCAGCAGCGGCGGCAGGCGGGGCGAGGTGGAACTGGCAGCAGAGGTAGGCGGAGGCGGGGCGCAGATGGTCGCGGTGGCCGGCGGGGTCGTCGCGGGCGGTCCCGAGCAAAGACGGCGAGCGGCGCGACATGCACGCGGGGAGGAGGCGGTGGCGAGCATGCGGCAGGGTGGAGGTGAACGGGAGTAGCAGCGCGGGGCGGACGGGGAGTTCCGTGCGCGCGGGCAAGCGCGACAGCGGGCGCCGTCGGTGAGCGCGGAGGAACGGCGCGAGTGAGGACGGCTGCAGGGGAGCTCCGGCAAACGAGGGCTGCAGCAGGCTAGGAGCAACGGCACGGGGAGAGCATGAGAATGGGCGGCATCGGGGCGTAGCAGCGGCGCGGCCGCGCTACCGGTGGTCGGGCGTGCGCCAGTGGACATGCGCGGGGCGGCTCCGTTCGGCGATGGCTGCGAGCAGCGAGGGAGGGCACGGAGCATCGTGCGTGAGCGCGCGGTGCAGGGCACGGGGGGGGGGGGGGGGGGGGGGGGGGGGGGGGGCAGAGCATGGGCCGCAGCGGGGCAAGGTGGCCGGACTGGAGCGAACCGCGGGGGAGGGCACGGCGGTTGCGAGTGAAGGAAATATGCCCTAGAGGCAATAATAAAGTTATTATTTATTTCCTTATATCATGATAAGTGTTTATTATTCATGCTAGAATTGTATTCACTGGAAACTTAGTACATGTGTGAATACATAGACAAAACAGAGTGTCCCTAGTATGCCTCTACTAGACTAGCTCATTGACCAAAGATGGCTTTGTTTCCTAGCCATAGACATGAGTTGTCATTTGATCAACGGGATCACATCATTAGGAGAATGATGTGATGGACAAGACCCATCCATTAGCTTAGCACTATGACCGTTTAGTTTTACTGTTATTGCTTTCTTCATGACTTGTACATGTTCCTATGACTATGAGATTATGCAAATCCCGAATACCGGAGGAACACCTTGTGTGCTATCAAACGTCACAACGTAACTGGGTGATTATAAAGATGCTCTACAGCTGTCTCCAAAAGTATTCGTGGTGTTGGGATAGATCAAGAATAGGATTTGTCACTCTGAGTGTCGGAGAGGTATCTCTGGGCCCTCTCGGTAATGCACATCATAATAAGCCTTGCAAGAAAATGACTAATGAGTTAGTCACGAGATGATGTATTACGGAACGAGTATAGAGATTTGTCGGTAACGAGATTGAACTAGGTATTGAGATACCGACGATCGAATCTCGGGCAAGTAACATACCGATGACAAAGGGAACAACGTATGTTATTATGCGGTTTGACCGATAAAGATCTTCATAGAATATATGAGAGCCAATATGAGCATCCAGGTTGCGCTATTGGTTATTGGCTGGAGATGAGTCTCGGTCATGTCTACATAGTTCTCGAACCCGTATGGTCCGCACGCTTAACGTTTGATCACGATCGGTATTATGAGTTTATGAGTTTTGATGTACCGAAGGTAGTTCGGAGTCCCGGATGAGATCACGGACATGACGAGGAGTCTCGGAATGTCCGAGACGTAAAGATTGATATATTGGACGACAATATTCTCACACCGGAAGTGTTCCGAATTTTTTTTTGGATTCAACCGGAGTGCCGAAGGGGGTTACCGGAACCCCCCCGGGGGAGTATGGGCCATGGTGGGCCTATGAGGGAAAGAGAGGGGCAGCCCATAGGGCTGGCCGCACCCCCCTAGAGTTCCTAATTGGACTAGGAAAAGGGGGGAGGCGCCACCTCTCCTTTCCTTCTTCTCTCCCCCTTCCTTTCCTACTCCTAGTAGGAATAGGAAAGGGGATTCCTATTCCAACTAGGAGTAGGAATCCTACTCCTGGCGCGCCTTAGAAGGCCAGCCGCACCTCCCCCCTTGCTCCTTTATATACGGGGGCAGGGGGCACCCAAAGACACACAAGAAACATTGTTCTAGCCATGTGCGGTGCCCCCCTCCACAGAAACACACCTCGGTCATACCGTTGCAGTGCTTAGGGGAAGCCCTGCGCCGGTAGCTTCATCATCTCCATCACCACACCGTCGTGCTGACGAAACTCTCACGTGAAGCTCAACTGGATCAAGAGCTCGTGGGACGTCATCAAGCTGAACGTGTACTGAACGCGGAGGTGTCGTACGTTCGGTGCTTGATGGGTTGGATCGCGAAGAAGTTCGACTACATCAACCGCGTCACTAGACCCTTCCACTTTCGGTCTACGAGGGTACGTAGACACACTCTCCCCTCTCGTTGCGATGCATCTGGTAGATAGATCTTGCGTGATCGTAGGAATTTTTTTGAAATACTACGTTCCCCAACAGTGGCATCATGAGCCAGGTCCATGCATAGATGATATGCACGAGTAGAATACAAGTGAGTTGTGGGCGATAATAGTCATACTGCTTACCAGCATGTTATACTTTGGTTCGGCGGTATTGTGAGATGAAGCGGCCCGGACCAACATTACGCGTACGCTTACGCGGGACTGGTTTCACCGTTATGAGCACTCGTTGCTTAAAGGTGACTGGCGGGTGTCTGTCTCTCTCACTTTAGTTGAATTGAGTGTGGCTACGCCCGGTCCTTGTGTAGGTTAAAACATCACATACTTGACGAAATATCATTGTGGGTTTGTATGCGTAGGTAAGAACAATTCTTGCTAAGCGCGTAGCAGCCATGTAAAACTTGCAACAACAAAGTAGAGGACGTCTAACTTGTTTTTGCAGGGCATGTTGTGATGTGATATGGTCGAGTCATGATGAGTGATATATTATTGTATGAGATGATCATGTTTTGTAAAGTTATCGGTAACTGGCAGGAGCCATATGGTTGTCGCTTTATTGTATGAAATGTAATCGCCATGTAATTGCTTTACTCTATCACTAAGCGGTAGCGATAGTCGTGGAAGCAATAGTTGGCGAGACGACAACGATGCTACGATGGAGATCAAGGTGTCGCGCCGGTGACGATGGTGATCATGACGGTGCCTTGGAGATGGAGATCAAAGGCACAAGATGATGATGTCCATATCATATCACTTATATTGATTGCATGTGATGTTTATCATTTATGTATCTTATTTTGCTTAGATCGGCGGTAGCATTATAAGATGATCCCTTACGAAATTTAAGGTACAAGCGTTCTCCCTGAGTATGCACTGTTGCGAAAGTTCGTCGTGCCGAGACACCACGTGATGATCGGGTGTGATAAGCTGTACGTTCAAATACAATGGGTGTAAGACAGTTTTGCACATGCAGAATACTCGGGTTAAACTTGACGAGCCTAGCATGTACAGACATGGCCTCAGAACACTGGAGACCGAAATGTCGAGCATGAATCATATAGTAGATATGATCAACATGAGATGTTCACCATTGAAAACTACTCCATCTCACGTGATGATCAAACATGGTTTAGTTGATTTGGATCACGTGATCATTTAGATGACTAGAGGGATGTCTATCTAAGTGGGAGTTCTTTAGTAATATGATTAATTGAACTTTAATTTATCATGAACTTAGTCCTGGTAGTATTAGCATATCTATGTTGTTGATCTATAGCTCGCGATGTAGCTCCCCGTTTGTTTCATATGTTCCTAGAGAAAACTAAGTTGAAAGTTGTTAGTAGCAATGATGCGGACTTGTTCCGTGATCTGAGGATTTTCCTCATTGCTGCACAGAAGTATTATGTCCTTGATGCACCGCTAGGTGACATATCTATTGCAGGAGCAGATGTAGACATTATGAACATTTGACAAGCTCGGTATGATGACTACTTGATAGTTTAGTGCACCATGCTTTACGTCTTAGAACCGGGACTTCAAAAATGTTTTGAACGCCATGGAGCATATGAGATGTTCTAGGAGTTGAAATTTGTATTTCATACGCATGCCCGTGTCGAGAGGTATAAGACCTCTGACAGTACATTGCCTACAAGATGGAGGAGAATAGCTCAACTAGTGAGCATGTGCTCAGATTGTCTGGGTACTCCAATTGCTTGAATCAAGTGGGAGTTAATCTTCCAGATAAGATAGTAATTGACAAAGTTCTCTAGTCACTATCACCAAGTTAGTAGAACTTCATGATGAACTATAATATGCAAGGGATGACGAAAGTAATTCCCGAGCTCTTCGCGATGCTGAAATCGGCGAAGGTAGAAATCAAGAAAGAGCATCAAGTGTTGATGGTTAATGAGACCACTTGTTTCAAGTAAAGGGCAAAGGGATAGAAGGGGAACTTCAAGAAGAATGACAAGCAAGTTGTCACTCCCGTGAAGAAACCCAAAGCTAAACTCAAGCCTGAAACTAAGTGCTTCTACTGCAAAGGAAATGTTCACTGGAAGTGGAACTGCCCTAGATACTTGGCGGATAAGAAGGATGGCAAAGTGAACAAAGGTATATTTGATATACATATTATTGATGTGTACTTTACTAGTGTTCATAGCAACCCCTGGGTATTTGATACCAAGTTTAGTTGCTAAAATTAGTAACTCGAAACGAGAGTTGCAGAATGAACAGAGACTAGTTAAAGGAGAAGTGATGATGTGTGGTGGAAGTGGTTCCAAGATTGATATGATCATCATCACACACTCCCTACACTTTCGGGATTAGTGTAGAACCTAAATAAATGTTATTTGGCATTTGTGTTGCGCATAAATATGATTTGATCATGTTTGTTGCAATACTGTTATTCATTTAAAGTCATAGAATATTTGTTATTCTGTTTACATGAATAAAGCATTCGATGGTCATACACCCAATGAAAATAGTTTGTTGAATCTCGATCGTAGTGATACACATATTCATAATATTGAAGCCAAAAGATGTGAGGTTAATAATGATAGTGCAACTTATTTGTGGCACTGCCATTTAGGTCATATTGGTGTAAAGTGCATGAAGAAACTCCATAGTGATGGACTTTTGGAATCAGTTGATTATGAATCAATTGGTGCTTGCGAACCATGCCTCATGGGCAAGATGACTAAAACTCCGTTCTCCGGAACAATGGAGCGAGCAACATATTTGTTGGAAATCATACATACTGATGTATGTGGACCGATGAGTGTTGAAACTCGTGGCGGGTATCGTTATTTTCTGACCTTCACTGATTATTTGAGCAGGTATGGGTATATCTACTTGATGAAGCACAAGTCTGAAACATTTGAGAAGTTCAAAGAATTTCATAGTGAAGTAGAGAATCATCATAAAAATAAAATAAAGTTTCTACGATATGATCGTGGAGGTGAATATTTGAGTTACGAGTTTGGTCTTCATTTAAAACAATATGGAATAGTTTCACAGCTCACGCCACCCGGAACACCACAGCGTAATGGTGTGTCCGAACATCGTAACCGTACTTTATTAGATATGGTGCGATCTATGATGTCTCTTACCGATTTACCACTATCGTTTTGGGTTATGTATCAGAGACAGCTGCATTCATGTTAAATAGGGCAACATCTAAATCCATTGAGACGATGCCTTTTGAACTGTGGTTTGGCAAGAAACCAAAGTTGTCGTTTCTTAAAGTTTGGGGCTGCGATGCTTATGTGAAAAAACTTCAACCTGATAAGCTCAAACCCAAGTCGGAGAAATGTGTCTTCATAGGATACCTAAAGGAGACTATTGGGTACACCTTCTATCACAAATCCGAAGGCAAGATATTCGTTGCTAAGAATGGATCCTTTCTAGAGAAGGAGTTTCTCTCGAAAGAAGTGAGTGGGAGGAAAGTGGAACTTGATGAGGTAATTGTACCTTCTCCCAAATTGGATAGTAGTACATCACAGAAATTGGTTCCAGTGATTCCTACACCAATTAGTGAGGAAGCTAATGATGATGATCATGAAACTTCGGACTAAGTTACTGCTGAACTTCGTAGATCAACCAGAGTACATTCCGCACGAGAGTGGTACGGCAACCCAGTTCTGGAAGTCATGTTACTAGATCATGATGAACCTACGAACTATGAGGAAGCGATGATGAGCCCAAATTCCACAAAATGGCTTGAGGCCATGAAATCTGAGATGGGATCCATGTATGAGAACAAAGTGTGGACTTTACGATAATGTTACTGTTTACAAAGCTCGACTTGTTGCGAAAGGTTTTCGACAAGTTTAAGGAGTTGACTACCATGAGACTTTCTCACCCGTAGCGATGCTTAAGTCTGTCCGAATCATGTTAGCAATTGCCGCATTTTATAAAATCTGGCAAATGGATAACAAAACTGCATTCTTTAATGGATTTATTTAAGAGGAGTTGTATGTGATGCAACCAGAAGGTTTTGTCGATCCTAAAGGTGCTAACAAAGTGTGCAAGCTCCAGCAATCCATCTATGGACTCGCGCAAGCATCTCGGAGTTGGAATATATGCTTTGATGAGGTGATCACAGCATATGGTTTTATACAGACTTAAGGTGAAGCCTGTATTTACAAGAAAGTGAGTGGGAGCACTACAACATTTCTGATAAGTATATGTGAATGACATATTGTTGATCAGAAATAATGTAGAATATTCTGGAAAGCATAAAGGAGTGTTTGAAAGGAGTTCTTCAAAGAAAGACCTCGGTGAAGCTGCTTACATATTGGGCATCAAGATCTATAGAGTTAGATCAAGACGCTCGATAAGACTTTCGATGCGTACATACCTTGATAATATTTTGAAGTAGTTCAAAATGGATCAGTAAAAGAAGGAGTTCTTGCCTGATTTGTAAGGTGTGAAGTTGAGTAAAGACTCAAAGCCTTACCACGGCAGAAAAATATAGAGAGAATGAAAGTCATTCCCTATGCCTCGGCCATAGGTTCTATAAAGTATGCCATGCTGTGTACCAAACATGTTGTGTACCTTGCCATGAGTTTGACAAGGAGGTACAATAGTGATCCAGGAGTAGATCACTGTACAGCGGTCAAAAATTATCCTTAGTAACTGGATGACTAAGGAAATGTTTCTCGATTATGGAGATGACAAAGAGTTCGCCGTAAAGGGTTACGCCGATGCAAGCTTTGACACTAATCCAGATGACTCTAAGTATCACTTTGGATACATATTGAAAGTGGGAGCAATTAGCTAGAGTAGCTCCATGCACATCATTGTAGACATAGAAATTTGCGAAATACATACGGATCTGAATGTGACAGACCCGTTGACTAAACTTCTCTCACAAGCAAAACATGATCACACCCTATTACTCTTGGGTGTCAATCACATAGCGATGTGAAATAGATTATTGACTCTAGTAAACCCTTTGGGTGTTGGTCACATGGCGATGTGAACTATGGGTGTTATTCACATAACTATGTGAACTATCGGTATTAAATCACATGTCGATGTGAACTAGATTATTGACTCTAGTGCAAGTGGGAGACTAATGGAAATATGCCCTAGAGGCAATAATAAAGTTATTATTTATTTCCTTAGATCATGATAAATGTTTATTATTCATGCTAGAATTGTATTAACCGGAAACTTAGTACATGTGTGAATACATAGACAAAATAGAGTGTCCCTAGTATGCCTCTACTAGACTAGCTCATTGATCAAAGATGGTTATGTTTCCTAGCCGTAGACACGAGTTGTCATTTGATCAACGGGGTCACATCATTAGGAGAATGATGTGATGGACAAGACCCATCCGTTAGCTTAGCACTTTGATCGTTTAGTTTTACTGCTATTGCTTTCTTCATGACTTATACATGTTCCTATGACTATGAGATTATGCAACTCCCGAATACCGGAGGAACACCTTGTGTGCTATCAAACATCACAACGTAACTGGGTGATTATAAAGATGCTCTACAAGTGTCTCCGAAAGTGTTCGTGGTGTTGGCGTAGATCAATAATAGGATTTGTCACTCCGAGTTTGGGAGAGGTATCTCTGGGCCCTCTCGGTAATGCACATCATAATAAGCCTTGCAAGCAAATGACTAATGAGTTAGTCACGAGATGATGCATTACGGAACGAGTAAAGAGACTTGTCGGTAACGAGATTGAACTAGGTATTGAGATACCGACGATCGAATCTCGGGCAAGTAACATACCGATGACAAAGGGAACAACGTATGTTGTTATGTGGTTTGACCGATAAAGATCTTCGTAGAATATGTGGGAGCCAATATGAGCATCCAGGTTCCGCTATTGGTTATTGGCCGGAGATGAGTCTCGGTCATGTCTACATAGTTCTCGAACCCGTAGGGTCCGCACGCTTAACGTTTAATGACGATCGGTATTATGAGTTTATGAGTTTTGATGTACCGAAGGTAGTTCTTAGTCCCGGATGAGATCACGGACATGACGAGGAGTCTCGGAATGTCTGAGACGTAAAGATTGATATATTGGACGACTATATTCGGACACAGATTGTGTTCCGGAAAAGTTTCGGATTTAACCGGAGTGTCGGAGGGGTTATCGGAACCCCCCCCCCCCCCGAGGGAGTATGGGCCATGGTGGGCCTATGAGGGAAAGAGAGGGGCAGCCCATAGGGCTGGCCGCACCCCCCTAGAGTTCCTAGTTGGACTAGGAAAAGGGGGAGGCGCCACCTCTCCTTTCCTTCTCCTCTCCCCCTTCCTTTCCTTCTCATAGTAGGAATAGGAAAGGGGATTCCTATTCCTACTAGGAGTAGGAATCCTACTCCTGGTGCGCCTCCCCCCTTGCTCCTTTATATACGGGGGTAGGGGCACCCAAAGACACACAAGAGACATTGTTCTAGCCGTGTGCGGTGCCCCCTCGATAGAAACACACCTCGGTCATACCGTTGCAGTGCTTAGGCGAAGCCCTGCGCCGGTAGCTTCATCATCTCCATCACCACGCCGTCGTGATGACGAAACTCTCACGTGAAGCTCAACTGGATCAAGAGCTCGTGGGACGTCATCAAGCTGAACATGTACTGAACGCGGAGGTGCCGTACGTTCGGTGTTTGATCGGTTGGATCGTGAAGAAGTTCGACTATATCAACCACGTCACTAGACGCTTCCACTTTCGGTCTACGAGGGTACGTGGACACACTCTCCCCTCTCGTTGCTATGCATCTGGTAGATAGATCTTGCGTGATCGTAGGATTTTTTTTGAAATAGTGCATTCCCCAACAGCGAGCGGCGTGCGGGACGGTGCGGGCGCGCGGTGGCCATGCGAGGAGCAGGGGGGTGCTCACGTGGTAGCTGCAGGGTACGGGGCAGCGGTGCTCGGGGTGTGGGATGAGGACGAAGTCGACGGCGGGCGACGCTGGCGAGGTCGACGGCGACGACATGCGCTCCAGATCGGGAGCGAGGTGGGAGGAGGAGATCGGGAGTGGGTGTGGAGTGGATTAGGGTTTCGGTGGGAGGGCAGGGGGCTGAGTAGGCCAGTAGGTGTGCCGGCCTGGCCGTTGGCCAAATGGGCCAAATGGCCCAAGGGGAAGAGGGTTTGATCTTTTTCTTTTGTTTGTTTTATTTTTATTTCTTTTCTGTTTCCTCTTATTTCTTTAATGTTTTAAAGTTTAATAAAAAGTAAGACCCACACCTAAAATAGAATTACAATTCCAACTACTGTCACAAAAAGTTTTAACGTTGAACAAATAGTTTAGTTTTTTCTATAAAATTCAAAAGGCATTTATTTAATTGTTTTAGCTACTATTTTATTCATTTTAGAGTATTTAAACATTTTATAAAAGTGTGGTTTCTCCACCATAATTGCCTATGCATTATTTGGTTCACTCCGAACATTTTAGTTTTAATATTTGAAAACTTTTATTGCTTCCTTGATTTTAAATTTGAATTTGAATCGGTTTCGAACTATTGCAAGATTCGCAACAGAATCGTGGTGACGTGGCATCATTAGCAGAGGTTTATTGTAGCTTGATTACCCGGGCGTCACATCCACCCATGAAGGGTCCACGAACAAGCAACCTTGTATATCCCACCATGGCCATCGTCCACGAAGGACTTGCCTCACTCGGGTAGATCTTCACGTAGTAGGCGATCTCCTTTCCCTTACAAACTTCTTGGTTCAACTCCACATCATGTCGGAGGCTCCCAAGCGACACCTAACCAATCTAGGAGACACCACTCTCCAAAAGGTAATAGACGGTGTGTTGATGATGAACTCGTTGCTCTTGTTCTTCAATGATAGCCTCCCCAACACTCAACTCTCTCTCACATATTTGGCTATGGTGGATGAAGGGTTTGAGTGAATGAAAAACCACTTGGCGAAGGCTATAAATCATGGTTCAAATGGTAGGAATGGGTTTTTCTTGATCTCAACACATGAGTAGGTGGTTCTCTCTCAGAAAAATGAGTAGTGGAAGTGTAGGCACGCTCTGATGGCTCCCTCACTAAGTAAGAGGGGGGTGGAGGGGTATATATAGCCTCCACACAAAATCCAACCGTTACACACTTTTAACTCAAGTCGGTGGCACCGACCTGTGTAAAAGATACGAATGTTAGGAATCTCGGTGGGACTGACTGGAACAACTCGGAGGGACGGATGTGCAATGGTTAGGGCAAGCCTCATTTCGTGGCACCGATTGCATCATCTCGGCATGACCGAAATGAAGCAATAACCACTAGTACGCGTCGGTGCTATACAAATGTTTTTTAACCCCTTTCCCGCGACGGCAACCGTCGCCTAGTGAGTGACGGCGATAGGGAGTCCTTCCCACACGACCCAGAAACCGTCAGGGATATGCCCTCCTGGCACACACGCTCGGCAAAATGAGGTCGTGTGCGACCGTCAAGCGCTCAAATACGGAAATACGTATAGTAGAGCTAAAAAATATCGCTTTTATGGCGGACGGTTCATATCGCTTTTAACATTACTCCTCCGAATGCTATCAACACGTTATTTGGGACGTATCTTGATGGGATAGATTCTAAAACAGCGAGACACATTCGTGTAGAAGTATGTGCTTTATTATGAGCAGTATGGAATTGCCGAAATGATTTGATTTTTAACAGAACAACATATACACATTTTTTGCAGGTTATCTTCTGAGCCACCGTGTTGATTCGTATGTGGTCGCTACTCACTCCGACGAAGGCCAGGGAGCGTTTGGTTACTGGGTCTATCCGATGGGAGTTGGTAGCACGGGCTATTTTCAACCGGTTTGAATGATGGTCATGTAGTAGGATAGGCAATTAGTTTCCTACCTTTTCTTGCCAGCCGATTGTGGCTTTACTTTTTTTGCTTATGCTCTTTGTGAGCATTTTTGGTTCGTTTGTCTGAGACTTCAAGACCTATGTTGAACTTATTTGGTTATTAATAAATGTGGCCGTATGCATCACTCTGATGTAGAGGCCGGGGATATCCTTTTTCAAAAAAGAAAAAAAAAAGCTACTATTTTATCCCAAGGGGAACTGCAGAGAAGCAGAACATGCACTAGAATATGAAATGAAGAAATTAAGCATCAGCAAGAATGACACTTGGATGCAGTATTAAAGTTTCTTTGCAGAAATTCGGCAAAACCAAGTTTGAGCATAGGTAAATAGAATAATATGCCCCTCAAACATGTATTCAGTCAGGGATTTGCCACTAGTGGCTCAAATACAACTTCCATTCATACATGTTTAAAAGAAAAAAAAGAGAGAGGATAATACACAAGATAATTACTACACAAATTGAGCGTCACACTTCATCTTACATTGTGTAGGGGAATGAGACTTTCTGTGTACGGAAACATCTCGAACAAGAACAAGTTTGCTCCTTTGTACTCTGCAGTACGTGCCCCGGGTCCATGATACCTCAGAGCTTTCAACCCAGCCACGTCCTCCACGTTCTGATTCTTGAAGTTGTACCGTGAGATCATATGGTTCGGTTTCTTCAAAAGAAGTCCATACTGCGAAATAGCTAGTGTGACGCATGGCTCCACATTAACGACGTATCGCCGATTAAGCTCAAGCACGGAGCTGGCTGGGTGACTAGTCATGATGATAAAAGCTCCATTGTCCAGACCCATTTTGCCAACATTATAAAGAGGGGTACGCCACGCTCCAAAACTATCAACTGGGCCGCCTTTCCACCTACGACCCATGACCTCTCCGACCTCGGAGAGCCCATCACAGAGGATGAAGTCAAAAATGCTCTCTCGGCTCTACCTGGAGACAAGGCCCCGGGACCTGATGGTTTCACCGGGAGATTCTTCAAGGTCTGTTGGGGCATTATCAAAGATGATGTCATGTTGGTGATCAACAAGTTCTCAAACCTGCATGCGGAAAACTTCCATTGACTCAATTCTGCGAATATCGCCCTAATCCCTAAAAAAGAGGGTGCTGAAGACATATCTGACTTCAGACCCATTAGCCTGATCCATGCAGTTGCAAAGCTCATTGCCAAAATCCTTGCAACTCGTCTAGCCGGTCACATGAACAATATTGTCTCCATTGCGCAAAGTGCATTCATCAAAACAAGGAGTATTCATGAAAACTTTCTGTATGTCTGCAACTTGGCAAGGAAATTTCACCGCAAAGAAACTCCTATGCTCCTATTCAAGCTTGATATTAAGAAGGATTTTGACTCGGTAAAATGGGACTACCTAATGGAGTTGCTAACCCACCATGGCTTCCCGACTCGTTTCAAAGGGTGGGTTTCGACTCTACTCTTCACGGCCTCCTCCAGGGTATTGCTCAACGGTGTGGCTGGGGACCCGATCAAGCATGGATGTGGATTTCGACAGGGTGACCCTCTATCGCCGTTGCTCTTTGTGCTGGCCATTGACCCTTTGCACCACATCTTGGAAAAGGCCACCTCCCAAGGACTGCTGCACCCGCTTGGCAGACGCTTCTCGGGCATTAGGGCTTCCCTATATGCTGATGATGCAGCAATTTTCTGCGCCCCTATCAAGGAGGATGTCAACTTCATTGCAAGCACGCTCTCCTCCTTTGGTGAATCAACGGAGCTGATCACTAACCGTGCGAAGAGCTTGGTTGCCCCCATCCAGTGTGCAAGTCTAGACCTTGATGACATCCTGCAGCTTTTCTCGGCCTGCCGATCATCGTTCCCAATCCGCTACCTAGGCCTTCCGCTAGCGATCCGACGGCTCAAAAGGATGCACTTGCAGCACCTTGAAGACAAGGCAGCTGGGAAGCTTGCACCTTGGAGAGGGAGACATGTGGCTATTGCAGGCCGAATGGCCTTGGTCAAAGCCGTCCTCACGGCGGTCGCCATCTACCATATCACCCCACTGGACATCCCGGTGGAGGTTCTTCTGAAACTGGACAGCATGCGGAGAGCCTACCTCTGGGCTGACACTGACACTGTGTCTGGTGGCAAATGCAAAATTAACTGGGAACACGTCTGCAGACCTAAGCAATTTGGGGGCCTGGGTATCCTTAATCTGAAAAAGTTCGCCACCGCTCTTCGGCTTAGATGGCTTTGGCTTGAGTGGGACGACCCACCAAGGGCATGGTGTGGGTCTGAGCTTCCTTGTAAAAAGGAAGACCGAGACATCTTTGCAGCTCTCACCAGGGTCACCATTGGGGATGGCTCCAAGGCCACCTTTTGGGAGTCTTCTTGGTTACAGGGCATCCGACCCAAAGACATCGCTCCAAAAATCTTCGAGCTTTCCAGAAAGAAGCTTGGCACCGTTGCTTTGGCTCTCAGGGATGATAATTGGGTGAATTGGATCGACATAAGCGCAGGATTAACTCTAGCCCACCTTGAACAGTTCATTGCTCTGTGGAACATGCTTCTACCTATCAACCTTCAACCTGGGGTCCCTGACACCATCCTATGGAAAGTTTCCAGTGATGGGTCTTACTCTGCCAAGACGGCCTACTTGGCCCAATTTGCTGGGCTAGTTCAAGCCAACTTACAAAGCATTGTCTGGAAGGCTTGGGCGCTTCCAAAATGTAAATTCTTCGCATGGTTGGTCACTCAAAATCGGATCTTGACGGCGGACAGGCTTCAACGTCGTGGGTGGCCAAATTGTGATCGCTGCCCGCTTTGCGATCAAGTGTGCGAAACGGCGGCACACCTTCTGTTCAAGTGCCGCTACTCCATTTGGGTATGGAAGGAGATCCTCGCATGGCTGCACCTCCATGTTGACACTGGCAATTGGTTGAACTTCGGCACGGTAAGGCTCTGGTGGGATGGAGTCCTCGCCAACAATGTGCACCCAACGAGAGCCTTGGCCTCCGCTCTACACCTTATAAGTTGGGAGCTCTGGAAAGAGCGAAATGCACGCGTGTTCAGGGCCAAGGCGAAGCCTGTGGCGGTGTTGGTGCGATCTATTAAAGAGGAAGCGTCTATCTGGGCTATGGCGGGAGCCAAACACTTGTGTAATTCCATGCCGCGAGAGTAGGCTTTTACCATTTTACCGCTGTTGCGGAACTGTATTTAACTAAACCCTGCTCTTCTTCTTATTCAATGAAAATGGCAAATCTTTTGCCTAGTTTAAAAAAAAACGTATCGCCGATCCCATTTTGGATTCTCACCATCGCTCGTCATCCAGATGACAACCTGATCATGTGAAGATTCATATTGAGCAAGGCACAGTTCACCGTCTAGTTCACTCATGGTGAAGTTTTGGTGGTCGAGTGCAGGGCAGGGAGGGTGCGTGGTGAAGCTAAATGTTTCGGCCCGCAGGCAGAACCGAAGCAGGCGGCTCTCCGGGGGCTCCCTCTGATGGATCTTGCGGATGTTCCAGAACAGAGACCCCTTGAAGAAGGTCGCATTTCTCCAGCTGCCAACAGGGTATGGCGGCACGGCGTCCCTCCATGCCGCAGAGCTGCTGCTTCCAATTGTGAAAACCTCCATTCCAGTGCTGTAGCCCCCCAGGCCGTTGTCCGTGGCATGGCGGAAGCACTGAACCACCTTGTACTTGTTTGTGCAAGGGTCGCGACCGAAGCCAACGTTCCCACGGTAGAAGGAGGACGGCTCGAGCATGCGCCGGGGGCTCTCGGGCAAAGTAAGCTGGTCCCTTGTGGCGGGGTTGACGACATACATCCTGTTATCGGTTGGTAGCAGCACAAGGCCGTCGCAGTGTGCGAACCTGTAGACTGATCCAAACGCCCTTTGAAAGTTCCTCGCATACACTAGACTGGCGCTGGCTTGATAGCTCTCGTGCTGCCATCTGTAGAAGCGGATGTTGTTTGAGAACGTATTTGGCCATAGGACATTGCTGGGATGATCCAACAAATGCGGGGTGATGAGGTAGCAGGGTTGGCGCTGCTGGATGGACACGGAGCGCTCAAGGTGCATCCGGATGAAGGATGGGCCTGAGATGATGCCATGCCAGTCCATGCATGCACACTTGAACTTCAGGAGTGATTTCACCGGGAGACGGAGGAGGATATCCAAAACAAGCTCATCTGGCATCTCAGGGAGGGCTGGCCTGCACAACCTCTTCTTGTGTGACTTGAGCCCCGTCTTCTTATTCGCGATGCTGCGGTGCCTGTGCAGCACCCTATCAGTGTTGATCTTCTCGCTGTTGTTGTTGCGCACTGCCATGTTTGTGCCCTTCAGATCCTTAGCAAGGAAAACACTGATTGTAACTGGAACGAGCAGCGGTCGCGAATATATACGCGCGGTGAATGAGACTAGGAATCGGATCGAACCCAGTGCCGGCTGGAATTAGTAGCCGTCTCAGTTTCAGAAAGAAGAAGAAGAAAAAGAGTCCTTTTTATGGGTGAAATTCGAAATCCGAGGTAAAAATGGATTTGATCTCACGGTGAAATTGATAGGAGATGTGACAAGAGACGGATCTCACAGAAAAATTGCTAGGAGATGTAGTGAAACCATGTCTTATCAATTTTAGTAATGAAATTGGAGGGCATCCCCTAATTCAAAAAAAGTAGTGAAACCTGTGATTGAGGCATAGCAAGGCCCTTCACTATTTAGGCCAAAAGCGGTGCCAAATCCATCTTTGATTCATTTGGCACCAGTGCCCTCCATTGCTCAGGCGCTGTCATAAAAAAATTCAGGGAACTGAAGCAAGTAGCTCATGGCCCACTTCAGAGAGCTAACCACGCAAACGAGAGGGAGTGAAAAACGTCTCCCCTCTCTTTCCCTGCCACGACGCTTGCGCAAGCGCCGGGGAGGAAGGGGGGGGAACCCTAGCCGCCGGGCCCTCCGCCCCACCTCCCTCCCTCCTCCTCCGCCGCCAGCTGGCGCGATGGCGTTGGGGCTTCTCCCTCTCCTCTACTAGGGGCGGCCGGCGCGGAACGGCGACCTCAAGTGCCGGCGTCGGGCTGGCGCGGGGCCTTGTGGCGCGGCGGCGGGCGCGTAGTGCGGCGAAGTGGCCGTCGGGAGGCGGCACGGCGTCATCCTGCACCTAGACGTGGTGCAGCTGCTGCGGTGCTCCCGGATCGGAGGTGGCACGCGGGCGAGTGCCTGGACAGATTCGTCCCGATTTGGTCCGTGGGTTCGACTGGCGATGCAGGTGATCTACGGGGGTGGCGTGCTTCTCAGGCGTCGGGCTTGCGGGCGCCGGTGCGTGCGGTGGCGTGTCTGTCCTGGATGGGGCGGTTGTTCCTCCGGGAGACCTTGGGTGGTGAGTGCGGGCCGGGTCTGGTGGCTGGCACGAGATCCGGCAGCCGGCGGCCTGAGGTGTTGCTTCGGTCCCTTCCCACGGGCATGGAGGCGGGGCAGTGGGTGGCTGGTGGCGATCTTGGCGGTGGGCGACCGGGAAGGATCTTGCTTGAGGTGACGATGAGGGGTCGGGGTGCCGGAGTGGATGCTCGGCGGCCGGAGTTGGCGTCTGCCATGTGGACTGGCTGCTTCTGGAGCAACTCCGGGTCCGCTCTGATGTCTACTGCACAACCTTGTTTTTGTAGGCTCGTGTTGGGCCTCCAAGCGCAGAGTTTTATAGGACAGTAACAATTTTCTCTCAAGTGGATGACCTAAGGTTTATCAATCTGTGGGAGGCGTAGGATGAAGATGGTCTCTCTCAAGCAACCCCGCAACCAAATAACAGAGAGTCTCTTGTGTCCCTAACACACCTAATACAATGGTAGATTGTATAGGTGCACTAGTTTGGCGAAGAGATGGTGATACAAGTGTAATATGGATGGTATATATATGTTTTTGTAATTAGAAAATATAAATACAGTAAGGTAACTAATGATAAAAATGAGCACAAACAGCATTGCAATGCTTAGAAACAAGGCATAGGGTTCATACTTTCACTGGTGCAAGTTCTCTCAACAATGATAACATAATTGGATCATATAACAATCCCTCAACATGCAACAAAGAGTCACTCTAAAGTCACTAATAGCGGAGAACAAACGAAGAGATTATTGTAGGGTATGAGATCACCTCAAAGTTATTCTTTCTGAACGATCTATTGGGCTATTCCTATAAGTGTCACAAACAACCCAAGAGTTCGTACTAAAATAACACCTTAAGACACACATCAACCAAAACCCTAATGTCACCTAGATATTCCAATGTCACCACAAGTGTCCGCGGGTTTGATTATACGATATGCATCACACAATCTCAGATTCATCTATTTAAACCAACACAAAGAACTTCAAAGAGTTCCCCAAAGTTTCTACCGGAGAATCAAGAGGAAAACGTGTGCCAACCCCTATGCATAAGTTCACAAGGTCACCAAACCCGCAAGTTGATCACCGAAACATACATCAAGTGGATCACGTGAATATCCCATTGTCACCAAAGATAAGCACATGCAAGACATACATCAAGTGTTCTCAACTCCTTAAAGACTCAATCCGATAAGATAACTTCAAAGGGAAAACTCAATCCATTACAAGAAGGTAGAGGGGGAGAAACATCATAAGATCCAACTATAATAACAAAGCTCGTGGTACATCAAGATCGTGTCAAATCAAGAACACGAGAGGGAGATCAAACACATAGCTACTGGTACATACCCTTAGCCCCGAGGGTGAACTACTCCCTCCTCGTCATGGAGAGCGTAGGGTGCCGGAACGGGCTCCTGATCTAGGATTGTTTTCGGATGTTTCCCTATTTATAAGAATTTGTGGCATCGAGAACAAGTCAGGGGGGTCCACGAGTCAACCACAAGGTAGGGGGCGCGTCCTCCACTCCTGTGGATGACTCGTGGCTCTTCTGGACCAACTCTTTTGCTTCGGGGGCTTCTTCTGGTCCATAAAAATCACCAAAAAGTTTCGTTCCGTTTGGACTCCGTTTGATATTCCTTTTCTGCGAAACTCAAAAACAAGGAAAAAACAGAAACTGGAACTGGGCTCTAGGTTAATAGGTTAGTCCTAAAAATCATATAAAATAGCATATAAATGCATATAAAACATCCAAGATAGATAATATAATAGCATGGAACAATAAAAAAAATATAGATACATTGGAGACGTATCACGCTCCGGTCACTTCAAGATGGGAGTTTGCGATTGGTTGGGGAGGCGTCCTCATGTTATGGCGTCGGTGGAGATCCGTGGCAGTGGTGGATGGGACTTCGGGGGTGCCGGCTAGCGGATCAGTGCGTCAAACTACAGACTTGGCATCGTCGGAGCTGTTCCTTCACGGCGGCCGTCGGCAGTCACTGGGTAATGTCCTCTCCGGTCCATTGGGACTAGCGGGGACTGTAGGTGTGGGCACTCGTACTATGGTGGCGCCGACCCTGACTCGGTGACTGATGCCGGGATTTTCCTGTCATGGTCTGTGTTCTGTGAGGCGGGCGACAGATGGGGTCTCGGGGCTTGGATGCCGGAGCGGCAGCCCTAGAAGGCGATCCGCATGGCTGGCCCTCCGGCCGACACCATGGCGGTGGTGAAGCCCATGTCTTTTGGCCGTGTGGGCGGCAAGGGCTATGGCGGAAGGTGACTCGGGTGCACTCTACCTCTGGCGGCAGTTGCACCCCGATCCGGACCTAGGGAGCTGATATCGCCACTCTATCCTCAAGACCTCATGGTGGCACGGGCGAGGTGCCGAGCGAAAGCTCTGCGCTTGGTCGCCAACGACAGCGACGCTCGCGGGCACTGTTCTCTCCATGAAGACATCCTTGTGGGGCTTCTCTCTATGTCCCGCTCCGGGTGAAAACCTCTGTCCGTCCCGGACTCGGCATCAGCGTCGCTTCACGTCGTTCTCCCTCTTGAGGGTGTTGTTGTGGAGTGTAAGTGGGTAGGGTGTAGTGTGGCGTTGTTCTCCGTTCTTTCTGTACTTCTTTTTCGGTTGTGTCGCGTGCATTGGGGCCTGGGCATTTTAGGATCGATGTTGTGTGCGTGTTACCCATCACTTTGTGTCGTTCGTCCTTGTAGTCGGGTGTGTGTTTGCTTTATTTATAAAGTGGGGTGAAAGCCTATTTCGAGAGAGGGCTAACCAGGCTGAAGAATCTCAGGTGAATAGGGCATCCGGGTCCCACTTTTTATCGGGCTACACACGCAATATTGTGAGACCGGTGCCAATTAAAATCCTCAGGGCATCGCTACCTAGCCGGTAATATCTTAATGGATTGGGCATCGACTACATAGTGGAAGGCCTAAGGGGAATGATGGGAGTAGCTTACATCAACATGGTGACCTCTCGGCATCATCGAGTAGTGTGATGACCCACAAGTATAGGGGATCAATTGTAAATCTTTTCGATAAGTAAGATGTAGAACCCAACGAGGAGCAGAAGGAAATGACAAGTGATTTTCAGCAAGGTAATGTCTGCAAGTGTTGAAATTATAAGTAATAGAGTAGTTGGATAGCAAGATAATTTGTAACGAGCAAGTAACGATAATAGTAACAAAAGTGCAGCATGGTAGCCCAATCCTTTTGAGGCAAATGACATGCCAAAACGGTTTCTTATAGTAAGCAAAGTGTTCTTGAGGGTACATGGGAATTTCATCTAGTCACTTTCACCATGTTGATTCAATTCGTGTTCGCTACTTTGATGATTTGATACGTGGGTGGACCGATGCTTAGGTGTTGGTCTTACTTGAACAAACCTCCTACTTATGATTAACCCCATCGCAAGCATCCGCAACTACGAGAAAAGTATTAAGAATAAATTCTAACCATAGCATTAAACTTTTGGATCCAATCAGTCCCTTACGGAATAACACATAAAGTAGGGTTTAAGCTTCTGTCACTCTCGCAACCCATCATCTAATAGCTACTCCACAATGCATTCCCTTAGGCCCAAATATGGTGAAGTGTCATGTAGTCGACGTTCACATGACACCACTAAGGGAATCAATACGTACATACTATCAAAATATCGAACACATATCAAGTTCACATGATTACTTGCAACATGATTTCTCCCGTGACCTCAAGAACAAAAGTAACTACTCACAAATGATAATCATGCTCAAGATCAGAGGGGTATTAAATAGCATATTGGATCTGAACATATGATCTTCCACCAAATAAACCATATAGTAATCAGCTACAAGATGTAATCAACACTACTAGTCGCCCACAAGCACCAATCTATAGTTTTGGTACAAAGATTGAACACAAGAGATGAACTAGGGTTTGAGAGGAGATGGTGTTGTTGAAGATGTTGATGGAGATTGTCCTCCCCAAGATGGGAGAGTTGTTGGTGATGATGATGACGATGATTTCCCCCTCCGGGAGGGAAGTTCCCCTGGCGGAATCGCTCCACCGGAGGGCAAAAGTGCTCCTGCCCAAGTTCCGCCTCGAGACGGCGGCGCTCCGTCCCGAAAGTCATCTCCTTATTTTTTCTAGGTCAAAATGACTTATATACTAGAAGATGGGCACTGGAGGTGGGCCTGGGTGAGCACAACCCACCAGGGCGCGCGTGGGCTCCCTGGCGCGCCTAGGTGGGTTGTGCCCACCTAGTGGGCCCCCTTTGATACTTATTTGCTCCAATATTCCTCAAATATTCCATCGAAAATCTTCGTAAAGTTCCAGCTTGTTTGGAGTTGTACAGAATAGGTGGCCTCATGTAGCTTTTCAGGTTCAGATTTCCAGCTGCCGGAATTCTCCCTCTTTGTGTGTACCTTGCATATTATGAGAGAAAAGGGATTAGAATTACTCCAAAAAAGCATTATTATGCATAAAACATCATAAATAACAGTAGGAAAACATGATGCAAATTGGACGTATCAACTACCCCAAGCTTAGACCTCGCTTGTCCTCAAGCGAAAACCAAAATTGAAAAACATGTCCACATGCTTAGAGAGAGAGGTGTCGATAAAAACAAAATATGGACATAGAAGCATCATGTTGATTATTATAAAAGCAACAAACTTAAACATAAGACTTTTTGTTGACACACGAACACTTCACGTGTACCCTCGACGCCGGGGGTGATGCACCGCAGCTCACGTCGAAGGAGACCCGACCAATAGCGCAATACGCAAGACAGTCAGCGGGCGCTTTTGAGACCCGAAACCCCGCACACCCGGGAGGGACCCCATCATGGAGTGCGGAGGCAATGGGCTGCCCTAGGTCGATTCGCTCGCCCCGAGAGCCTCAGGATTCGTAGCGCTTAAACACGAAGAACAGCGAAGAATGAGAGAGAGAAATAATGGAGAGATAAAACGTAGATGAAAAAGTAGTATATTGATTTGTTCGATTGTGTGTTGTTCAATCGGCCATCACCCCCAACATATATAAGAGGTGGATGGACTTCCCGTACAAGTAAAGGATTCATCTAGGCTTTCCTTACAAAAAAAATTACATCAATTCACGTCCTACAATTCTAATTCCAATCCAACTTAGATTCAGCCCGAATCTGGTCCAAACTTCTATTTTGTTCCTTGCACAGGCCGTGGAATTTGCATATGACCTCCTATTAAGAGGGTTAAAGTACCAAATTTGTGCGCCTCAACGACACGAACAACTCTCATGTTGATCATTTTTTCAAATAAGGTCATCTTGAATACTTTACGAGGTCATCTTTAACTTCCAGTCGAATTTGGTCATGCAGTTTTCTTGGTTGTTTGAGTCTTGCAGCAATTCTGCAGGCTGTGTACTATCTTAGATGATGCTGAGTCAATAATCAAAGTTGACCGTTTCGACGCTACACACAACTTTCGTGTAGGACACTTTTCCATCCGAGGTCATCTGAATAACCTTTCATACCCATCTCCAACTTCTGGTCGGATTGACTCTGATAGCCTCTACCCCGGCAAGCTTTCCACCCCGGCAAGCTTTTCACACTAGCAAGGTTTCTACCCGGCAAGCTTTCACACCGGCAAGGTTTCACCCTGGCAAGGTTTCCACTCCGGCAAGGTTTCTACCCCAGCAAGTTCACACCGGCAAGCTTCCACGCCGGCGAGCTTTCTGCGCCGGCAAGGTCTCCACCCCGGCAAGCTTTCCACGCCGGCAAGATCTCCATCCCGGCAAGCTTCCACACCAGCAAGGCTTCACCCCGAGAAGCTTCATTCAGCCGGCAAAGGCCGAATAACTCACACGACCCATCAGACACCACCTAGATGGGTGTCTGGTCCCTCGCGTCACTTTTTCACTCTGGACCGGTCCGCAAAGTGTTGCCTCCAACTTTTGCATACAAACTCGGATTGGGACAATTTTTATATCAAAATCGATCATTTCAACGAGACGAAGACAATTTGTGTATATCATTTTTTCCATATGAGACTGTCTTGGGGATGTAATCAGCCGAATAGTGTTCTGAATACAAAATCTAAGTACTTCGGAAACAACTTCGGCTTTAGAGATGAGATCGGATGGCTATGGCCCAAATATCAAAGTTTCTCCTTTTGATGATACAGAACTTTCTCACTTTGAGTACTTTTCAATTTGAAGCCATGTTAATTGCATTTTGTACCATGCCAAAATCTGGTGTCAACACGTGCCCCCTATTTTTCGGCAAAGCTTGCGTGCCGAAAAATAACTTGCACAATGCTTTTTCTAAGGACGATGTCAACACTTTATCGGCCATTTGTACGCGCTTAGGACGATAAGTATATATCAGCCATTTAGATTAGCAACAAAAGTGAAGCTAATCAAATATATGATGATTTTGTAATACCCTTTCATGATGTAAGAAATTATATTGCATCCATGGATTACAATAAGCCCATTGAGGGTAACCAATCATACCTAATGAAAAATTCGATGGCATAGGCATCAACGACATTGTTGAAGAAAATGGATAATGTGTGGACCGAAGATGTTGAAACCTTCGGCTTGGTCCTTCATAGTTTTTACTCTTTTCCTTCTTCACCTTTGCCGCAGTCCTTGTAAAGGAAGATTGCACATAATTCTTATTTTGAATACTTCCTTCGAGAACCCATGCCATGTTTATCTTTTCAAGTTCTTGTGCACTAAGCTTTTGTAACTTCTTCTTTTGCCAATACGTTAAGCCGAGTGGGCACCCCGACTGCATTTTTGTTTGAAGTAATGGAAATTCTTGTTTTACCTTGTGCACTCTCAACTACTTCCCTTTAGATTTGGCACTTGATTGATTTGCCTCATTGCCTTTTGTAGCCAATGTCAACACTTTAATTGACTCTTTTACATTTGAGATCATATCTGAAGTGGCACTCTTATGACCATATCTTTTGACGCGGTAGACTTGCTCAACCACCTCCTTATTCTTCCTTGTGCTCCGGACCGATTCTTTTTGTTTGAAACGGTCTTGAACATATGACTGCTCATTGAACGTTGGTCTTCTTGGAGCTGCATAATATTGGCGAGATGGTTTATAATAATGTGGAGAATGTACCCTTGTATCATACTTGTCCCATGATGGATATGGATTTACGTGAGCATAGGGAGGCATCCATGACATTGGCATTAGCGGACCAAAATAAAGACATGAACAAGTTGCATTCAAATTCTCTTCTTGCCAATATCGATCCTTGGATTTGCACCTAGGGGGTGATCTTGATGCTTTTGCATTAGTTGGTCGATAAGCACTATTCTCCTCACTTATCTTCTGATATTTTTCCAATAGTTGCGCGAAAGTGACTTTCGGATTTTTACCTTTGTGCTTACGTCAACCTTTGTTTTCTTTGGTTGTGCTTGCACCGATCTTTGAATTTTCTTGTTGCCCCCCAGTCCTTGGCTTCTCCATTGTAGCTTCGTTGGAATTCTTGCCCTCAAGATTATGTTCATTATACTTTTCAACAACTTCTTTACTTGAAAGCTTGATCCCATCACCTCAGTTTTTACCTTCTCTTTAAATGGATCGGCTTGAAGCAGCCGATGCAAAAACATTTTACCATCAGGACCAATTGGAATAGACTCGTCCTCTCTTGGTGTCTCAACAAATTTGAATCGTCCTTTATCAATGGCCGATTTAAATATTTTACGAAACATGTTGCAATCCTCAATACTATGCTTGAACGAATCATGCAACTTACAATAAATTCGTCCTTGAATAAATGGCTTGACATGGTGATCAAGAATTCTAATGTAATTATTTTTTAACAACAAATCAAAGATTTGATCACACATGTTTGAATCGAAGGTATACGTTTGTTTTCTAGCCGATCTTCGTGTGCGAACGGCTTTGGAGGTAAGCAAACGAATGGTTCAGATTTAGAATCTCCCCATTCGGCTATGCATTATGTTTGGCACTCTATCTTCGATGTCTTTGGATAAGATATAATATTAGCATCGGATTTCTCAAAAGAATTTAACCTTGGCTTTATATTTCTGAAACGAAAATAGTTAGAACACACATGTCTCAATTGAGACCATGCGTAAGCCAAGTATGAAGCAAGCAAAGCTACCCAATTAGATATGAACTTTAAATAAAGCAATGGGAGAAGCTTTGGCTGCAATAACAAGTCACTATCAGTCTCTTCGAATGGTAAAATGTATTGACTGATATGCTTTGTAACAGTTTTATTTCTAACAAGTAAATTACCCTTCATCATTGGTCTTTCAAAATTACTCACGAGATTTTTCCTAATATATGCATCAACAATAAAGCTGTGACCAAATCTGAAAATAGGCAAATCACTTGCTGGACATACCTCTTCATACACGCTGGGAGAGTATGATGGTTGTGTTACTTGAATAACACTTTGCTCCACTTTTAAATGACTCTCCAGTGCCTTGGCGTCCTCTTTTTCTTCAATTAATTCGGTACACATACTATTTGATTCGGCTTTTTTAATAACCGAATTAACTTTGTTATCCGAATCACCACTCTTTCTTTCTTTGATTCGCAAGGTTGCTTGTTCTTTTCTAAATTCAGCAAACATTGCAGCTAGGCCATCTTTAAGCTTTTTTCGACCAATTTCAGCCCAATCTTCATTGGATTGCCCCCAATACTTTGAGATGCTTTCAGCAATGGAGTGTTGCCAAAATTCTGTAATTGTGCAAGGGCAACATGATATGCTACGTTACTAGGTAAAGACACATGCGCTCTGGTAGAATTCTCACTTATTCGGCCATGAGCATGAAGGTGCGGAGCCGAATTATGAACATCTACAATTGTGTATGGTGCCAAAAAAATTATTAGCATGAGGTGTAGCATATGATGTTTGAGGGTACTATGGCCAATTCCCCTATCCACCGGCATGTTTGGATTAACATGTTGCAAATTAGTTGCCGATGAATAAAAAGATGAAACACTATGTTTCATACCATTGAAAGTTCCTACATGTGGTGTTTCAACTTGATTAACCGAACTCATCATGTTGTTCATCGGCATATAGATTTGTGGGGTTGCCGATGCATGAGAGTTGGGATACATATGTTGCATGTTGCTAAAATTGTATGAAGTTGATGCATGAAAATTATTTTGCATCGGCCCTTTCGCATAATTAGATGCATGATTGATAAAACTAGGGCTAGCCGATACATTATGCTCATTAGGCGATCTAGCAACTACATATGAATTATTTGCATCTATAAAGAGGATTTGAGTATTCATAATTCTTTTGTAGATTGCAGCAACTTGATGACGCTCTCTTCGTAGAAAGAACAGGCCGGAGACCATTCAAAGCTTCGTCCCCATCGGACTCGCCAAAAAGTGTGTTGACACACGAACACGTCACGTGTATCCTCGACGTCGGGGGTGATGCACCGCAGCTCACGTCGAAGGAGACTCGACCAACAGCGCAATACGTAGGACAGTCGTTGGGCGTTTTTGAGACCTGAAACCCCGCACACCCGGGAGGGACCCCGTCAGGGAGTGCGGCGGCAATGGACTTCCCTAGGTCAATTCGCTCGCCCCTAGAGCCTCGGGATTCACAGCTCTTAAACACGAAGAACAACGAAGAATGAGAGAGAAAAATGGTGGAGAGATAAAACGTAGATGAAAAAGTAGTATATTGATTTGTTCGATTTTGTGTTGTTCAATCGGCCATCACCCCCAACAAATATAAGAGGCGGCTGGACTTCCCATACAAGTAAATGATTCATCTAGGCTTTCCTTACAAGAAAATTACTTCAATTCACGTCCTATAGTTCTAATTCCAATCCAACTCAGATTCAGCCCGAATCTGGTCCAAACTTCTATTTTGTTCCTAGCACAGGCAGTGGAATTTGCATATGAACTCCTATTAAGAAGATTAAAATACCAAATTTGTGTGCCTCGGCGACACGAACAACACTCATGTTGATCATTTTTTCCAAATAAGGTCATCTTCAATACTTTACGAGGTCATCTTTAACTTCCAGTCGGATTTGGTCATGCAGTTTTCTTGGTTGTTCGAGTCTTGCAGCAATTCTGCAGGCCGTGTACTATCTCAGATGATGATGACTCCAAAAGAAAAGTTGACCATTTCGACGATACGCACAACTTCCGTGTAAAACACTTTTCCATCTGAGGTCATCTGAATAACCTTTCATGCCCATCTCCAACTTCTAGTTGGATTGACTCTCACAGCCTCCACCCTGGCAATCTTTCCACCCCGTCAAGCTTTTCACACCTTCAAGGTTTCTACCCGGCAAGCTTTCACACCGGCAAGGTTTCACCCCGGCAAGGTTTCCACCCTGGAAAGGTTTCTACCCCAGCAAGTTCACACCGGCAAGCTTCCATGCCGGCGAGCTTTCTGCGCCGGCATGCTTTCCACGTCGGCAAGGTCTCCACCCCGGCAAGCTTTCCACGCCGGCAAGGTCTCCATCCCGGCAAGCTTCCACACCATCAAGGCTTCACCCCGACAAGCTTCATTCAGCCAGCAAAGGCCGAATAACTCATGCGACCCATCAGACACCACCTAGATGGATGCCTGGTCCCTCGCGTCACTTTTACACTCAGGACCGGTCCGCGAAGTGTTGCCTCTAACTTTTGCATACGAATTGGGATTGGGACATTTTTTATATCAAAATCAATCGTTTCAACGAGACGAACGCAATTCGTGTATATCATTTTTCCATATGAGACCGTCTTGGGGGCGTAATCAGCCGAATAGTGTTCTGAATACAAAATCTCAGTACTTCGAACACAACTTCGGTTATAGAGATGAGATCAGATGGCTATGGCCCAAATATCAAAGTTTCTCCCTTTGATGATACAGAACTTTCTCACTTTGAGAACTTTTCCATTTGAAGCCATCTTAATTGCATTTTGCACCATGCCAAAATCTGGTGTCAAAGCTTTTATTATAGAACTTTTATCATAAACTTCTCATGAATAAGTGACAATTCATCACACAATTGAAGTATAAAATAAAAAATCTATTAGAAACTAGCAAACTATGTTCTCGTTCAACTTTGCAACTACAATTCATCATCTTTTCAGGAAGGGTCACGTATCGGAGCCTTTAGGCAAGTCCACATACTCAATCATCATATAGTCTTCCATGATTGCTAACACTCACCACATACTCATGAGCAAAACGTTTCAATCGGACACATAGAAAGATAGGGGCTTATAATTTTGCCTCCCAATGTATTCACCTCAAGGGTGATGTCAACTATAATAATTCATGCCACCCATATTCAACTGGACATATGTGCCTAGATCTTTCCTCACCACATGATGCTTGCCAAAGGAGAAAACAAAAAGGAGTAGAGAGAAGAAACTTTGAATCTTGCATAAAAGTAAAAGATAGGCCCTTCGCAGAGGGAAGCAGAGGTTGCCATGTGCTTATTTATTTGAATGCTCAACCCCTTAGAGCAAAAGAACATCACGTTGTATTTCCCCTTGTGATAGCGACCCTTATTATGCAGTTTGTCGCTTTTATTCTTCACCATCACAAGTTCGTGCAACACTTAATTTTATCTTACACTAAATGATCTCACAATTTTAGAAGCAATTTTTATTGCCTTATTGCACCAATGACAACTTACTTGAGGGATCTTGTTCAATCCCTAGGTAGGTATGGTGGACTCTCGAAAATAGGATTTGGGTTTAAGGGTTTTTGATGCACAAGTAGTATCTCTACTTAGTGCGGAATTTTTGGCTAGCAAAGATAGGGGGCAAGCACCACATGTTGAAAGATCTATGACAATATAGCTTCTATGTGAATATGAACAAACATAAATCATTATGTTGTCTTCCTTGTCCTACGTCAACAATTTTGGCATATAATATTTTGACGAGGGCTCACAATCACAAAAGATTTCTAGGATATTGTATTTATATGTGAATCTTCTCTTCCCTTATTAATTCTTTAATGAGTTGCATTATTGACCAATTATATGTTTGTCAATCTCTAATAATTTCTTCTACTTATACTTTTCCTTATGTGGTGTCATCACTTACCATAAGATTAGCATATGATCCTTTTAATTTATTTCCTTTCTTGTATTGCAACATGAAAGTAAAGAAAGCAAAACTCAAACTAAACTTTATTATATATATCTTGCACACGATTACAAAGATAGATCACTAAGAAAACTCTCAAAAAGAAAGGATCGAACTAAAACTCTTATTCACCTAAAGGAAAATATAAATATGGATCGAACTAGAATAAGTAAAAGAAAAAGATAGTGGGGATGATACGATACCGGGGCACCTCCCCCAAACTTGGTGGAGGCCAAGAGGAGTTGCCATACCCGAAACTTAATTTTCTTTTGGTGATGAAGATGGTGGTGGTGATGGTGGAGTAGATGCGATCTTGTCCTTCAATATCAAGAGGTTTTCCAATCTACGGATGATGTTCCGGAGGAAGATGATGTGCTCTTGATGCAGAATATTTTCACCAGTGAGATATTTATTTTGCACACGAACCGTTTCTATGATCCGAAAGGCTTCTATCTCAGTAGGGGTAAGGTGAGCATAGTAAGGTTTAAGGATATCTTCTTCTTCTTCTACCGGATGTGCTGGCTCGGCCACCGAGACTTGATCTCCGATAGTCTCCTTGCTCTTGTCTCCTTTGATGGCTTCTACAAATTCCTCTCTCTTCACTTCAATCTTCATGAACCAAGCATCTTCTTCCATGTTGTTGGAGGAGGAGGAAGACATGATGCCTGGCATGGCGGATCTGACCGGAAACAGCAAGAAAAGAGAACATAATATTTCTCCGTGATACGGTGATCACCAGGTTCGGGGGATATATAAAGATTTTTTTATCTTGGGAGACAATCAAACAGAAGGAGAACGGAGTCCGGAAGGTGCCCCAGGTGGGCACAACCCACCTAGGCATGCTTGGCAAGCCAGGTGTCACAACCCTAGATTTGCTTGTAGTTAGTTGCATGTGTGAGCATCTATGCATCATGTTTTGAATTTAAGGAACTTGAAATGGGGATGTTCAAACCCTAGCACCAAATGAATTCAAATAGGTTCAAATATAATCATTTTTCAATGAACCCAAAATGCCCTTAGAAAAGTTCATGATTTTTGATAAAGGTGAAAACCTCTGGCAAAAATAGTGCACATATTTCTAAGCCATTATGGATTTTTTAATTAAATTATAAAGTATTTGAATTTGGGCATTTGATCGCTATAATTATTTTAAATGCCCAAATACTTCTGAAACAAATTGAGGGTTGTTGGAAATAATTCAATATGTGCCCACAATTTATTTCATGAATTTTCAAAATGGTTTAGTTTGTAAACTAAATCAAAACAAAAGGAATTAAATAGAAATAGGAAAACAAAACAAAAGGCGGAGAGAGAAAGAGAGTGCCTACATGCAGCCCACCTAGCGGCCCAGTAGGCCAGCCGAGCCGACTGGCCCCTGCCAATCGTCCCCTTCCTCGTGCCAGGAGGACAGGGGCACACGCTCGGCACGCGCGGCCACCTCCAGGCAGCCTGCCTATCACTCGACGCCCTGACGATGACACGCAGTCCCCCCGACCTCTCTCGCACTCTCCCTCGCCCCCATCCTCTCCTCTGTCTCTCTCTCACACGCATGGCCGAACGCCACCGTCACCGCCGCTCGCCATTGCCGTGGCCACAACCACCCCCTCGCCCCTGCGTCGTTCCCACGAGATCCGTGATGTCGTCCTCATCATCTCCACCGAGCCAAGCGAGCCAGGACGCGCCGTAGTGTCGTCATCACGACCGTCTTCCACCTCGGGAGCCGATCACCGTCGCCGTTGATTCGCCGCCGGCAGGACGTCCCCGAGCTCATCGTATGCCACATCCGACCCCTTGTGAGCTCCTCTCCATTTCCCCTCCACCCCCTTGCTCGAGTTCCTGCCGCAGCTGCTGCCCCGCGAGCTCCCGTGCCACCATCCGCCATTGCCGTTGCATGTGTAGTCTCCGAGCTCCTCCGCTTGCAGTAGTTACCCTGGCGTGCTCCTGGTGATCCCAGGAACCCGTGGAGCCACTCGGCTACTCACGCCGTGCTCCGTCGCCCCATTCCCATGCATGCCAGAACTCTGGCCACCGCAGCGAGCTTGCTTCCGGCGAGCTCGAGCCACCTCAGCCCCTGCCGTTTTCCCAGATGGAAGCGGGAGAGTCCCAGCTCCGCGTAGTTGCCCTTGTCGCCCTTTTGGTCGTCGGAGATGCAAACCCGAACGTCTCCGCTGTCTTTGGCCTCGCCGGCGACGAGCCGCGGGTTAACTCCGGCGAGTTTGACCCGGGTGGACCAGGGTTTGACCCTCCTGAGTCACTGACATGTGGGGCCAGGCCCTAGCTAACTCCTAGTTTAGGATTTAATTAGTGTTAATTAACCCTGTTAATTAGTAGAGTCACTGACATGCGCGTCCTGCCGCTCAGGTTTGACCTGGACTGCCCGTGTTGACCAGCTAACACCGCAGTAACGCAATGCTGACGCAATAAAGCTTTTCTGGGATTTTAAATAAATCAGAAAAGATTTATTTATTATAGAAAATAGCTAAAACTTCTAAAAATCATAGAAAATAATCTATAAGTCCAAATGAAATAATATATATATGAAAAATGATCAGAAAAATCCAATATGTCCATGTGTACCATTTTCATGCATGTTAGAACAACTTATAACTGCTGAATTGGACCAATCAAATAAATGACATTTGAATGATCACATATGGAGTTTGAATTTGAATTTAGTGTTCAAACCAACTTCATTTAAATCGTTGCTAGCTGCATTAGCTCAAATCACAGCATATTGCCATGTCACATTCATGCATAATATTGTTGCATTGCATTGATTGTGTTCCCTCATATTTGCTGGTGGTTGTTCCCCCTCAGTAGATGTATGTTCCGACGATGAGTTCGATGACGCCGATGAAGAGCTATATCATCTTCAGAAGTGCCAGGAAAGCAAAACTCCCTTGTTCATTCCGATACAATCCCACTCTCTCGTTTATGCTCTCTTTGACTGCATTAGGACAACAACGTTTCAATTGCTACTTGCTGCGGTAGCTAAACCACTTTCCTCTACAAGACCTGTCATTGCCATAGTAAATAGTTGAAACCCACTAGCATGAGTAGGAGTGTTAGAGCCATGATGTGCCTACTCATTCATGCTTGCTTGTTATGCCTGCTATGCTTAGAGTTGTGTCGGGGCTGATTCATCTGGGATGAATTGGAATGTGGTGAACATGTCCTACTTTTGAGAGTTAAGTGTGTGAACACGATTTGGTAAAGGTAGCGGCGAGAGGCCATGCAGGAGTACATGGTGGGTTGTCTCATTGAAACCGTCCTCAGGAACTGAGTTCTGTGTTTGTGATCTAAGACAGTGTCGGATCGAAAGTATGTCTAGAGGGGGGTGATTAGACTACTTGACCAAATAAAAATCTAGCCTTTTCCCAATTTTAATTCTTGGCAGATTTTAGCAACTAGGCACAAGTCAAGAAATCAACCTACACATGCAATTCTAAGAGTATAACAGCGGAATGTAAAACAATTGCATATGAAGGTAAAGGGAGGAGTTTGAGGGAGCAAACGTGGTGTAGACACGGAGATTTTTTTACGCGTGGTTCCGACAGGTGGTGCTACCGTACATCCACGTTAATGGAGACTTCAACCCATGAATGGTAACGGCTGCGCGAGTCCACGGAGGGCTCCACCCACAAAGGGTCCACGAAGAAGCAACCTTGTCTATCCCACCATGGCCATCGCCCACGAAGGACTTGCCTCACTAGGGTAGATCTTCAAGAAGTAGACAATCTCCTTGCCCGTACAAACTCCTTGGTTCAACTCCACAATCTTGTCAAAGGCTCCCAAGTGACACCTAACCAATCTAGGAGACACCACTCTCCAAACGATAATAGACGGTGTGTCGATGATGAACTCCTTGCTCTTGTGCTTCAAATGATAGTCTCCCCAACACTCAACTCTCTCTCACAGATTTAGATTTGGTGGAAAGCAACTTGGGGAAGGCTAGAGATCAAGATTCATATGGTAGGAATGGAATATATTGGTCTCAACACATGAGTAGGTGGTTCTCTCTCAGAACAATGTGTAATGGAAGTGTAGGTATGTTCTGATGGCTCTCTCCACGAATGAAGAGTGGGTGGAGGGGTATATATAGCCTCCACACAAAATCTAACCGTTACACACAATTCACCAAACTCAGTGGGGCCGAATCAGAAAACTCGGTCAGACTGATTTAGTTCATAATGTGACCGTTAGGCATTTCGGTGGGACCAATATGATCAACTCAGTAGGACCAATTTCATTACGGTTAGGACATAACGTAATCTCGGTGAGACCGATTACACAAACTCGGTAGGGCCGATTTTGGTAATAATCATAAAGAGAGTTGGTCAGGCAAACTCGATGGAGCCGATTCACTCATTTCGGTGAGACCGAAATGTTACGAATGGGAAATAGAGAGTTTGCATTACAAACTCGGTGGGACTGATTGCTCATCTCGGTTAGACCGAAATGTTACGAAGGGAAACAGAGAGCTTGCAATCCCATCTCGGTGAGACCGAGATCCCTTTCGGTGAGACCGAAGTGATTAGGGTTTGTGGCAATGGCTATGTCAACTGAACTCGGTGGCGCCAGATAGAACTTTTCAGTGGGGCTGAGTTTGACTTTTAGTTTGGGACATATGTGGATGTGAGAATGAGGTTGAGGGTTTTGGAGCATATCACTAAGCACTTTGAGCAACAAACCCATTAAGCAACACCTCATCCCCTTTTAATAGTATTGGCTTTCCTATGGACTCAATGTGATCTTGGATCACTAAAATAGAAAATGTAGAGTCTTGAGCTTGAGCCAATATGTGTCCTTAGCATTTTGAGGGGTCCACATTCCTAATCCCTGCCATGCCAATCATTGAACTTTCCTGAAATATTTATCTTGAAAGAGCATTAGTTCAATGAGCTATATGTTGTTAGGAATTACCAAAACCACACAGGGATAGTTGCACTTTCAATCTCCCCCTTTTTGGTAATTGATGACAACATATAGATCAAAGCTTCGACAAATGATAATAAGATTTAAATGCATCGTCGCTTTGAGAAGTATGTGATAAGCAAGAGCTCCCCCTAAATTTGTGCATTATTTAAAATTTGCGTTTGAATGCAAATGCACAATCAATTAGGATCATGGGTTACTCTTCCATGTCACATACATCTTTGTGGAGGGCTCAAAATGATATGAATTAAAAAGCATGCACTCATCACCAGGCAAAGTGAATGATCATATAGGGATATGAAGGACAATGTCATTTAAGTAAGCATTAAGGTATCATATGATCAATCACATGATCAAACAAGTATCTCACACAAGGACATAGAGTATAAATCAAGCACACAATAAAGTTCAACCAAAATCAAGAGAGACCAAGAAGTAAAACACTCTCTCTCGAAGCCTATTAGCTATACATATTTCTCCCCCTTTGGCAACAAGTTACCAGAAAGTTTGAAAATGCATAGTGCTATGCGTCTCTCAGGCTTGATCTTCGGGAGGTGGTGTAGAGAGAACTCCAATGATGAAGGCTTCAGATGACATAGTTGGAGCTGGTGGAGTGGCTGCTGGAGGTGGCACTGAAGCTGTGGCTGCTTGTGCTGATGTTGTAGCTCTAGTATCATGTACTAGCACTGCAGCAGATCTCTGACCTCGAGGCACTCTCTGAAAGGCATATGTGGTAGCCTGCCCTCTCCTCTCCTCTGCTTCCTCCTGGAGCTGCTCAACTGCAGTATGTATCTTAGTCACATTCAGATCAAGACCATAGAACTTTGTTTCAATGATCCTCTTCAAGCTTGCTTGATTCCGAGTTAAGTTGGCCAAACTCTTCTCAATCCTCAAAGTGGCTTGAATCAGATATGCCATTTGATCTTGCTTTGACTTGAGGGACACTTGAGATGCCTCTTCAACACTTGGCATCTTGGCAGCTTTCTCAGCTCTAGCTTTGGCTCTGTTCTCCTGTGCTTGCACTGATGAAGGTTCATTCTCATCCATCACAACTGTGTTGTCCTCAAAGTCTGGATATAGAGGTAAATGCTCCTTGTCCAACAAGTATATGCCTGTGCCCATCTTGGAGTTGATGAGCTCCTGAATGTGAGGAGCATACCCACATGATCTCTTCTGATCTGCAACAGTCCTCTTGATTGTTTCAACAATCAGACTCATGACTTTGAATTTCCGAGGCACATCAAAAATATGCAGCAAGTTGATTGAATGTCCTCTGATCATCTTGTGATCTCCAGATTTGGGCAACAATGTATGCCTCAAGATAGTGTTAACTGTAGCTAGACCAGACAACAAGAAATGTACAGATCCAAGCTGATGTGTTTCCAGTGCTGTGTCTGGGATCTCTTTGTACATGTTTGCCATAGAGTTGTGGTCTTGCTTCTTCTTGGCATACACATCCAAGTCATCCTCATGCTCTTTAGGGGATTTTATCAGCTTGGCCCATTCATCAATAGTTGACTGGTACCTTGTACCTTCAGACATCCACATAATTCTACCATCGGGATAAAAGTGAGTTGTGGAGTAGAATTGCATGATGAGTTCATCATTCCACTTTGTCAACTCCTAACCTACAAACTTTTCAACACCACAAGCTTTGAAGCTTTCAAGCACACTCGGAAAATAATCTTCATTGTTCTTGATGTAGTCCTAATCAACCCATCTCATATCAAACACTATGGGCTTCTTGTCAAGCAGAACTGTCTCATAGAAGTCTTGATGTTCTTTGGTGTGAAATCTATAGTCCACAACAGTCCTTCTCCTCACATCATGTGAGTCACTTTGTCTCCATCTTATGAGACCTGCATCCTTCCTCAACTACATGTCCTCAACAACAATATGAGTATTATCATGATCAAGGATCTTGGGCTTGCGCTTTCTGAGCATTTGGATCTCAGCATCTTCATCAACCTCAGGCACAGTGGCCTTTTTCTTTTCTGAAGTTGGAATGTTCCTAGTGCTTCTCTTGGGTGCAGACTTAGTGGCTTGAGCAGCTTTGGGAGCAGTCTTGGGTGAAGGAGCAGCCCTAGACTTGATTGCATCTCCCATAAGCTTCTGAGCTTTAGGTGCTGGTGTAGCAACCTCTTCCTCTTCTTCAGCTTCATCATCATCCTCTCCTCATGGATGGCTTGCCAATCACTCTGGCTGTGGTCTTTCTTGATCTCTTCTTTGTTCCTCCTGGCTCATCATCTCTGGTTTCAAGTGTGAAAACCACCGTCTCTTGAGTAGAGACTCTGGCCTTAGACATTGGAATCCTCTTGGCATGTGCCTTCTTGTTCAAGCCTAGCTTTGTTGCAGTAGTTGTGCCATACTCTTTCCTGAGCACCTTCTTCTTTGAAGTGGCCTCATCAGCCACAATGTCCTCATCATCAGTGTCAGAAGTTCTCTTCTTCCTTGACTTGGTAGCAGCTTTAGGCAAGTTGCTCGGTGTGCTCCTGCTACCCTCATTAGAGCTGCTAGAGGGACTAGTGCCCTCACTCAAGTTAACTTGCTCCTCAGACAAGTTCTGGCTGTCACTCTGGTCAGACATCTTGGCAAGGCAAACTGAAAGCTGACCATGTGAATAGATGTAGATGAGGTAGAGTGGATGAGCATCACGAAGTGTAGAGTTTTTGCAAAACAGATGATTTGAAAACTTAGTTTTAGTTCTCTACAGAAAGCATTTCGGAGCTACCGATTTGTTAAACTCGGTGATACCGATGCAATTCTGGAACCTAAACTAGTGAACTCGGTCAAACCGAGTCAGAGTTTGGTGGCACGGAGATTGCTAGGGTTTCACAAAGACTCGAACTCGATCGCACCGATTTGCAATTTTCGGTCAGACCGAAAAGTGCAAGTGCAATGGCCTAAGCCAAATCGGTGAGTCCGATTTCTACAACTCGGTCAGTCCGAGATGAGTTCGGCGGAGACCTAACACTAAATTTTTGAATCAAAACTAATTTCTACAGGGTTTCTACTGGAAAGGATGATTTCAATCATGGCAGGAATCATGGTAAAGCAATGTGCTACGAATCAGAGTTAAAAAATAGCACAAATGTCATGCTCATACCCTAACTCAGCGGTGAACTCGCTACGGCGGCAACGACGGAGCAGATTGCCGTTGACGGTGAGGAGACGATCCGGAGACCCGAGACGGCAGAGCAGGTTACGCGCGGGCGAGAGCGTTTGGAAAGTTTTCCAAAATTTGGCCTGTCGGTATATATACCCTGACCCTGTCGGTGTGACCGAGTGGAACAACTCGGTGGCACCGAGATGCAAAACTTCTAGCAGTTACTGCAACTTGGTGTGACTGAAAAATTCAATTCGGTTGCACCGAGATGAAAACCTAGATCGACTTAGTGAACTCGGTGTGACCGAAATGGATGATTCGGTCATACCGAAATGCACAAAGAGGTTTTGGAAGTTTAAGTCTATGACGAATCGGGGAGTCTGAGTGCTCCTCACACAGAGTGGTTTGATTCTGACTTGACCAGACTTTGTGATGTAGCATGAATAGAGTTTGAGACGAGAAAAGCATAGATAGGTAGAGGGAGTTCTTAGGCATTCTTGTCCATCCATTTGGCAAAAGAAAAAGAGCCAAATAATCAAAGCAACAAATGTATGTCCTCGAATGAGAAAAATATGCATTCAACATGCTCACACAATAAGATAGCAAATGAAACATGTGGCAAAGCATGCACAACCATTCTAGCATCGATCAAGCAATTGGTGATGACTAGGTCATCTATATATGAGTATATTGACTTAGGAGTCAAATGAGAACATTTGATCATAGGTCATACTCATCGTTTAAGCACAAGTGGGGTTACCACTTTTACATAAAGCATTGTTGTCTTCACATCACTAGAGTTGCTTTAACTCAATTGATTTGAGTAAAGCTCCCCCTAGATGTGATATTCCCCCTAAGAGGGATGAACTAACCTTGGGTTTTGTCGATGATGACTTCATGTAGGTGTTGAAGATGTAGGTGCTTAATGTTGATGTAGATCATTCGGAGCAATCCGTTGGAGTGAGTTGCACTTTCAATACCTATACGGGTTAGTCCCACAAGGAACAAACAAGGATATCCAAGGACATAGAGTGAATTGCACACAAGATGATGTCCATGAAAGCATTAGGTTACCTTGTCCCTTGTCTTACCAACAAGAGGGTTTCTGACTCCTTGAACTAGTGCAAGATATGGAAGTTGTTTGCACTTGTCCTCGCCAAAATGATACGAGTGAAGTATGTTGGCGGAGTCACCATCAAGAACTCTCTAGTTCCTCTTCTTTGGGATCCACACCATCATGATGGGAATCCTTGGAGTTGTAGTCATACTTGATAAAGTAGAACTTGATGTAGTCTTGGGAACCCACTTGACCTAGGCCTTAGGAGCTTCTTCAAATGCATCAATATCTTCTTGAAGCTTGTCCTTGCCCTTTAGCTTGTGGTCTTGTGGTGTAAGATCATCTTGTGCTTGTGTCCCTTGAAAAGAAGTAGGATCATACTTCTCTTGTTGAGGAACAAACTTCATCTTGGGGTATTGATCTTCTTACCACTCAACTCCATTGGCATTGAACTTTCCTTCAAAACCAACACCTTGATTCTTTCGGTGTCTTCCTTGCTTGCGTACAATCTCCTCAAATTGCTTACTCCCGGCAAGGCTCTTGTAAACACCTTTCTCTATAATTCCCTTCAATAAGCTATTTTCTTGCTCAAGTGTAACTTGGCTAAGAGAATCATTAGTGGAATCAAGAGAACTACTAGAAGCAACAACATTGGATTTAGCATGATTGTTGTTACTACTAGAGGAAGAATCTTTCTTGTTCTTGTTGCTAGACTTTACTTGTGGCATGTAAGTAGAAAAGAGTAAACGCTTGACAATGTAAGAAGAACTTTTCTTGCAAAGATCATCATTGATTGCTTTTAATAACTCATGCTCTTGCTCAAGGTTGAGCTTTTCAAAGCATAACTTCTCATGAGTCTTTAAAAGTTCTCGATGATCTTCCAAGGTAGTTTCATGAGCTAACTTAAGAGTGTTTAATTCTTTAGTTAGACGCTCAATCTTCTCCTTATCATGGTCATTCATTTTATCTTGATTAGCATGATTAATAGCAATTTCATCATAGTTTTCATCATAGGTTTCATCACTATTGCTACCAACAAGTAAATCATCATCTCCTAGCAAGTCATATTCATCACTATTGAAATCAAGATACTCGGGGTGTGATACCTTAGGGCCTTTAGCCATGGGGCATCTTCCAATTCCTTCGTTTGGTGAGTCAAATATGTCGTAGGAGTTGGTTGACACAGAGCAATTCCGGCAACGCCTTCATCTTGAGTATCTTCAGAGTCGGAGTAATAGCTTCTTTCGGAGTGGTCATCGGAGTCGGAACAAGATACCCATTCATCAACGTGAGCTTGATGTCTTCGTTTTGTATAGCTCCTTGATGATTTGTCCTTCCTTTCCGAATCCTTGCTTCTCTGAGAAGGTCTTCATTCATAACGATCATCTCTACTCCTTCTCTCTCTTGGTGGTGATTCTTCTCTTCTACTTCTCCTTGTAGGTGAGTCTTCTCTTCTTTTGTGGAGAGCCGTACACTCATTGGAGTAGTGTCCGGGTCTTCCACAATTGTAGCAATTCCGATCACGACTTGAAGATCTTTTGTCATTGTAGGACCTTGACTTGGAACTTCTCTCTTTGTTTCTATTCTTGTAGAATTTGTTGAAGTTCTTTACCATTAAGCTCAATTCTTCATTGAAGACTTGTTTCTCACTTGATGATGTAGGAGCATCACATGAGGCTTTATAAGCACCACTAGACTTGTTGTGAAGCTCTTCTTTATCCTTAAGTGACGTCTCATGAGCAACAATTCTTCCAATGACTTCCATAGGCTTGAGATCTTTGTAATTGGGAATCATTTGGATCAATGTGCACATGGTATCATATTTTCCATCCAAGGCTCTTAGGATTTTCTTGATGATGAATCTGTCGGCCATCTCTTCACTTCCTAAGCCGTCAATCTCGTTTGTGATGAGAGCAAGCCTAGAGTACATTTCAGCGACACCTTTACGATCCTTCATCTTGAACATGTCAAGCTGACTTTGGAGCACATCCAACTTGGATTCCTTGACGGAGTCAGTACCTTCATGCATATCAATCAAAGTATCCCAAATTTCCTTTGCATTCTCAAGATGGCTGATTTTGTTGAATTTTTCAGGACACAATCCGTTGAAGAGGATATCACAAGCTTGAGCATTCTATTGCAGCATCTTCAACTCTTTCACGGTAGCTTCACGATTTGGTTCCTTCCCATCAAAGAATTGACCTTGCAAACCAATACATACAATAGCCCAAACGGCGGAGTTATGTCCAAGAATATGCATTTTCATCTTATGCTTCCAACTAGCAAAATTAGTACCATCAAAGTAAGGACCTCTATGATGGTAATTTCCCTCGCTAGATGTCATACTCTCCTAGGTTGTGAAACCAAGGCTATGATCACCAAAGCTATGGAAATCAAGGCAAATGGAGATCAAAGCTCTGATACCACTTGTAGGATCGAAAGTATGTCTAGAGGGGGGGTGATTAGACTACTTGACCAAATAAAAATCTAGCCTTTTCCCAATTTTAGTTCTTGGCAGATTTTAGCAACTAGGCACAAGTCAAGCAATCAACCTACACATGCAATTCTAAGAGTATAGCAGCGGAATGTAAAACAATTGCATATGAAGGTAAAGGGAGGAGTTTGAGGGAGCAAACGCAATGTAGACACAGAGATTTTTTATGCGTGGTTCCGATAGGTGGTGCTATCGTCCATCCACGTTGATGGAGACTTCTACCCACGAAGGGTAACGGTTGTGCGAGTCCACGGAGGGCTCCACCCACGAAGGGTCCACGAAGAAGCAACCTTGTATATCCCACCATGGCCATCGCCCACGAAAGACTTGCCTCACTAGGGTAGATCTTCACGAAGTAGGCATTCTCCTTGCTCGTACAAACTCCTTGGTTCAACTCCACAATCTTGTCGGAGGCTCCCAAGTGACACCTAACCAATCTAGGAGACACCACTCTCCAAAAGGTAATAGACAGTGTGTCGATGATGAAATCCTTGCTCTTGTGCTTCAAATGATAGTCTCCCCACTCAACTCTCTCTCACAGATTTAGATTTGGTGGAAAGACGATTTGAGTGGAAAGCAACTTGGGGAAGACTAGAGATCAAGATTCATATGGTAGGAATGGAATATCTTGGTCTCAACACATGAGTAGGTGGTTCTCTCTCAGAACAATGTGTAATGGAAGTGTAGGTATGTTCTGATGGCTCTCTCCACGAATGAAGAGTGGGTGGAGGGGTATATATAACCTCCACACAAAATCTAACTGTTACACACAATTCGCCAAACTCGGTGGGGCCGAATCAAAAAACTCGGTCAGACCGATTTAGTTCATAATGTGACCGTTAGGCATTTCGGTGGGACCGATATGGTAAACTCGGTGGGTTAGGGCATAACGTAATCTCGGTGAGACCGATTACACAAACTCGGTATGACCGATTTTGGTAATAAGCACACAGAGAGTTGGTCAGGCAAACTCGGTGGGACCGATTCGCTCATTTTGGTGAGACCGAAATGTTACGAATGGGAAACTGAGAGTTTGCATTGCGAACTCGGCGGGACCGATCGCTCATCTCGGTTAGATCAAAATGTTATGAAGGGAAACAGAGAGTTTGCAATCCCATCTCCGTGAGATCGAGATCCCTTTCGGTGAGACCAAAGTGATTAGGGTTTGTGGCAGTGGCCATGTCAACTGAACTCATTGGCACCAGATAGAACTTTTCGGTGGGGCCGAGTTTGACTTTTGGTTTGGGACATATGTGGATGTGAGAAAGTGGTTGAGGGATTTGGAGCATATCACTAAGCACTTTGAGCAAGAAACCCATTAAGCAACACATCATCCCCTTTTAATAGTATTGGCTTTCCTATGGACTCAATGTGATCTTGGATCACTAAAATAGAAAATGTAGAGTCTTCAGCTTGAGCCAATATGTGTCCTTAGCATTTTGAGGGGTCCATATTCCTAATCCATGCCATGCCAATCATTGAACTTTCCTGAAATATTTATCTTGAAAGAGCATTAGTTCTATGAGCTATATGTTGTTAGGAATTACCAAAACCACCCAGGGATAGTTGCACTTTCAGAAAGTTACTACCACACATTGGGTTCCGGTAACTCGACCCTCTCGGCTTATTAATCGCCTTGATCTCTGTCCATGAGTTGCAACTAGTTTCTAGTGTTTGTAGGATATGTGTTGGAGGCCATGCGTAGCGCTGACCCTAGGAGTGGGCTATGATGCGGTAGATACACCGTGGCATGGTGTACCGAGTCGCCCGTTTGGTGTCTTAGGAACCCAACACACATCGTTTGGAGCCGTGAGTGAAACCTTGGCCTGACTTCCTTGCGGATGGAACCCGAATAGGCGATAAACCTGGACTAGAGACTTGCGTGGTTAGTAAGGTCATGGCTGACACCCTCGCCAGGCTTTTGCTTGAAGGTTGCCGAGATACATGATGTGTACATGGCGGTAAGTGGCGAGAGCGAGTGTGAAGAAGTACACCTCTGCAGGGTAATCTGGTCTATTCGAATAGCCGCGTCCGCAGTAATGGACTACTGGGTTGCTTGTGCAATTCATAGACAAGTGGAAGTGGATACTCTAAAATGTGCAAGATAAGCGTGAGTGCTATGGATGACCTTCTCGTAGGGGGACGGGAGCGGATCCATAGTGGTGTATTGATATGGTGAATATGTGGACTCGTGTGCGCCACCTCAAAAGAGTTATCGGCAGTCGTAGTACATGATAGCCACTGAATCAAAGCTGGCTTGCTGCAGTTAAACTCCACCACCCCTTTGGTGATACTGATGCATATGTAGCTAGTTCTGATGTAAGTATTGCTGAGTACAATTGTACTCATGTTTGCTTAATTTATGTTTTGCGGAGAGACCCCAGTCTCACTAGTAGTTCCACGTGGACTTCGACGGTTAGCTTGTTACCTCAGCTACGATCTTGTACCCTTGGGAGGGTCTTGTAGATAGCCAGGCTCTAAAGTCTTCTTCATTTTCAAATGTCTGTACCCAGACATGTTTATGCTTCCATTGCATGTATGCTCTGTATATTGGGTCATGTGACCCCTGTTTGTAATAAATGCTATGGCGGATCTTCTGGGCCTTTATCTATATGAGTTGTTGAGTTATGTTGTGATGCCATGTTGTACATCACATACTTGCATGTTATGCGTACGTGTAACATGTATTAGTATGTGTGGGATCCGACACCTAGTTGATTATTCTTGGTAGCCTTCCTTATGGGGAAATGCCTCCTAGTGCTTCCACCGAGCCTTGGTAGCTTGCTACTGCTCCAGAACACATGGATTGAACGGTATGTGTCCTTCTTTGCTCCTGTGTCTGTCTCTTCCAGGGAAATGTCACGCGGTGTATACCAGAGTCCTATTAGCTTGCTATAGCCCGGCAACACTTGCTGCTGACCGACACGTGCATTGCTGGGTCATGTATGCCTGTCCCTATACGTTTTTGCCACCTTGGGTTTACGACTAGTCGTGTCGGCCCGGGTTCTCTATCATATGGGTGCTAGCGACTGATACGTCTCCAACGTATCTATAATTTTTGATTGTTCCATGCTATTATATATTCTGTTTTGGATGTTTAATGGGCTTTATTATACACTTTTATATTATTTTTGGGACTAATCTCCTAACTCAAGGCCGAGTGCAAATTGCTATTTTTTCCCTATTTCGGTGTTTCGCAATATCAAACGGAGTCCAAACGGAATGAAACCTTCAGGAGAGTTATTTTTGGAAAAATATCAACGCATAAGACTTGGAGTACACACCAGGAAGCAAGAGAGGCGGCCACGAGGGCAGGGGGCGCGCCCAGGGGGGTAGGCGCGCCCCCACCCTCGTGTGCCCCCTGTTGCTCTCTTGACGTCCCTCCTCCTCCTATATATACCTACGTACCCTGGAACTATCGAGGAGCACCACGAAACCCTAATTCCACCGCCGCAACCTTCTGTACCTTGGGATCCCATCTTGGGGCCTGTTCTAGAGCTCCACTGGAGGGGGATCGATCACGGAGGGCTTCTACATCAACACCATAGCCTCTTCGATGAGTTATGAGTAGTTTACCACAGACCTTCGGGTCCATAGTTATTAGCTAGATGACTTCTTCTCTCTCTTTGGATCTCAATACAAAGTTCTCCTCGATCTTCGAGGAGATCTATTAGATGTAATTCTTTTTGCGGTGTATTTGTCGAGATCCGATGAATTGTGAGTTTATGATCAAGGTTATCTATGAACAATATTAGATTCATTTCTGAAATCTTTTATGCATGATTTAAATATCCTTGCAAGTCTCTTCGAGTTATCGATTTGGTTTGGCCTACTAGATCTATAGTTCTTGCAATGGGAGAAGTGCTTGGCTTTGGGTTCAATCTTGCGGTGTCCTTTCCCAGTGACAGCAGGGGCAGCAAGGCACGTATTGTAATGTTGCCATCGAGGATAAAAAGATGGGGTTTATATCATATTGCATGAGTTTATCCCTCTACATGATGTCATCTTGCTTAAGGCGTTACTATGTTCTTATGAACTTAATACTCTAGATGCATGCTGGATAGCGGTCGATGTGTGGAGTAATAGTAGTAGATGCAGAATCGTTTCGGTCTACTTGTCATGGACGTGATGCCTATATACAATGATCATGCCTAGATATTCTCATAACTATGCGCTTTTCTATGAATTGCTCGACAGTAATTCGTTCACCCACCGTAGAAATCTGCTATCATGAGAGAAGCCACTAGTGAAACCTATGGCCCCCGTGTTTATCTTCATCATATTAATCTTCCATCAACTATTCATTTTACTTTTGTTTTGCAATCTTTACTTTCAATCTATAATAAAAATACCAAAAATATTATCTTACCATATCTATCAGATCTCACTTTTGCAAGTGGCCGTGAAGGGATTGACAACCCCTTATCGCGTTGGTTGCAAGTTTCTTATTTGTTTGTGCAGGTACGAGGGACTCGCGTGTGGCCTCCTACTGGATTGATACCTTGGTTCTCAAAAACTGAGGGAAATACTTACGCTACTGTGCTGCATCACCCTTTCCTCTTCGAGGGGATACAACGCAAGCTCGAGAAGTAGCAAGAAGAATTTCTGGCGCCATTGCCAAGGAGATCTACGCAAAAGTCATATACCAAGTACCTATCACAAACCCTATCCCTCGCATTACATTATTTGCCATTTGCCTCTCGTTTCCTCTCCCCCACTTCACCTTTGCCGTTTTATTCGCCCTCTTTACGTTCGCATGCTTCTTGTTTACTTGTGTGTTGGATTGCTTGTTCATCACTACGGCTCAAGACAATACAAAATTGTGTGACTTTTCCAATACCAACAATAATGATTTTATTAGCACTCCAATTGCTCCTATTACCGATGCCGAATCTTGTGAAATCAGTGCCGCTCTGTTGAATCTTGTCATGAAAGATCAATTTTCCGGCCTTCCTAGTGAAGATGCCGCTACCCATCTGAACAACTTTGTTGATTCATGCGATATGCAAAAGAAGAGAGAGATATAGATAATGATATTGTTAAATCGAAGCTATTTCCGTTTTCTCTTAGAGATTGTGCTAAAACTTGGTTCTCTTCTTCACCTAGAAATAGTATTGATTCGTGGAATAAGTGCAAAGATGCCTTTATCTCTAAGTATTTTCCTCCCGCTAAGATTATCTCTCTTAGAAACGATATCATGAATTTTAAGCAACTAGATCATGAGCATGTTGCACAAGCTTGGGAGAGAATGAAATTAATGATACGTAATTGTCCTACACATGGTTTGAACTTATGGATGATTATACAAAACTTTTATGCTGGCTTAAATTTTGCTTCTAGAAATCTTTTAGATTCGGCCGTGGGGGGCACTTTCATGGAAATCACCTTAGGAGAAGCTACTAACTCCTAGATAATATTATGGTTAACTACTCTCAATGGCACACAGAAAGATCTACTTGTAAAAAAGTACATGCTATTGAAGAGATTAGTGTTTTGAGTGGAAAGATGGATGAACTTATGAAATTATTTGCTACTAAGAATGCTTCTTCTGATCCTAATGATATGCCTTTGTCCACGTTGATTGACAATAATAATGAATCTTGGGATGTGAATTTTGTTGGTAGGAATAATTTTGGTAACAACGCTTATAGAGGAAACTTTAATTCTAGGCCTTTCCCTAGAAATTCCTCTAATAATTATGGTAATTCCTACAATAACTCTTATGGAAATTTTAATAAGATGCCCTTTGATTTTGAAACTAGTGTTAAAGAATTTATGAATTCGCAAAAGAATTTCAATGTTTTGCTTGAAAAAAAATTGCTTAAGATTGATGAGTTGGCTAGGAACGTGGATAGAATTTCTCTTGATGTCGATTCTTTGAAACTTAGATCTATTCCACATAAGCATGATATCAACGAGTCTCTCAAAGCCATGATAATTTCCATTGATGAGTGCAAAGAAAGAAAAGCTAGGATGCGTGCTAAAAAGGATTGCTTTGTGAAAGCGTGTTCTTCTAGTTTTCATGATAATAAAGATGAAGATCTGAAAGTGATTGATGTGTCCCCTATTAAATCCTTGTTTTCTAGTATGAATCTTGATAAAGATGGGACTGGAGATGAGTTTACTTTACTGAAAAGGCGTCCCAATGATTCAGAAATTTTAGATCTCGATACTAAAATTGTTAAAAGTGGGATTGAAGAGGTCAAAACCTTACATAGCAATGAACCCACTATCTTGAATTTCAAGGAATTCAATTATGATAATTGCTCTTTAATAGATTGTATTTCCTTGTTGCAATCCGTGCTAAATTCTCCTCATGCTTATAGTCAAAATAAAGCCTTTACCAAACACATCGTTGATGCTTTAATGCAATCTTATGAAGAAACACTTGAATTAGAAGTTTATATCCCTAGAATGCTTTATGATGAGTGGGAACCTACTATTAAAATTAATATTAAAGATCATGAATGCTGTGCTTTATGTGATTTGGGTGCAAGTGTTTCCACAATTCCAAAAGCTTTGTGTGATATGTTAGGTTTCCATGAACTTGATGATTGTTCGTTAAATTTGCATCTTGCGGATTCTACCATTAAGAAACCTATGGGAAGGATTAATGATATTCTTTTTGTTGCAAATAGGAATTATGTGCGAGTAGATTTCATCGTTCTTGATATAGATTGCAATCCTACATGTCCTATTATTCTTGGTAGACCTTTCCTTAGAACGATTGGTGCAATTATTGATATGAAGGAAGGAAATATTAGATTCAAATTTCCATTAAGGGAAGGCATGGAACACTTTCCTAGAAATTAAATTAAATTACCTTATGAATCTATTATGAGAGCCGCTTATGGATTGCCTACCAAAGATGGCAATACCTAGATCTATTCTTGTATCGTGCCTAGCTAGGGGCATTAAACGATAGCGCTTGTTGTGAGGCAACCCAATTTTATTTTCTTAGTTTTTGCTTCTGTTTAGGAATAAATATTGCATCTAGCTTCTGTTTAGATGTGGTTTTGTGTTTTAATTAGTATTTTTGCCAAGTAGAACCTTTGGGAAGACTTGTGTGAAGTTTATGCGAGCATGCTGTAAAAAATAGAAACTTTAGCGCTCACGAGATTAGCCACCATTTTTTACTGGAGAGTTCTTTTTAGTTTATTATTTTTGCATATGATTAGTAGACAAATTCCTCACGTCCACCATTTTATTTCATAATTTTTAGAGTTACAAAAGTATTCGAAAGTTACATATTGCTACAGACTGTTATGTTTTTAACAGATCCTGTTTTGTGTGTTTTGTTTGCTTATTTTGATGAATCTATGAGTAGTATCGGGGGTATGAATCATAGAGAAGTTGAAATATAGTAGGTTTAACACCAATATAAACAAAGGAGTTCATTACAGTACCTTTAAGTGGTGGTTTGTTTTCTTATACTAACGGAGCTCACGAGATTTTTGTCTAAGTTTTGTGTTGTGAAGTTTTCAAGTTTTTGGGTAAGGATTTGATGGACTATGGAACAAAGAGTGGCAAGAGCCTAAGCTTGGGGATGCCCAAAGCACCCCAAGATAAAATTCAAGGACAACCAAAAGCCTAAGCTTGGGGATGCCCCGGGAAGGCATCCTCTCTTTCGTCTTCATCTATCAGTAACGTTACTTGAGACTATATTTTTATTCACCACATGATATGTGTTTTGCTTGGAGCTTCATGTATGATTTGAATCTTTGATTTTTAGTTTACCACAATCATCCTTACTGGACACGCCTTTTGAGAGAGATACACATGAATTGGAATTTATTAGAATACTTTATGTGCTTCACTTATATCTTTTGAGCTAGATAGTTTTGCTCTAGTACTTCACTTATATCTTTTAGAGTACGGTGGTGGTTTTATTTTGTAGAAATTATTGATCTCTCATGCTTCACTTATATTATTTTGAGAGTATTTTAGAACAACATGGTAATGTGCTTTGGTTATAAATTAAGTCCTAATATGATAGGCATCCAAGATGGGTATAGTGGAAACTTTCATATAAAGTGCATTGAATTTGATGAGAAGTTTGATACTTGATGATTTTTTTGAGATACGAGGATGGTGATATTAGAGTCCTTCTAGTGGAGTAATTGTGAATTTGAGAAACACTTGTGTTAAAGTTTGTGATTCCTGTAGCATGCACATATGGTGAACCGTTATGTGATGAAGTTGGAGCATGATTTATTTATTGATTGTCATCCTTTGTGTGGAGGTCGGGATCACGCGATGGTTAAATCCTACCAACCCTTCCCCTAGGAGCATGCGTTGAATTCTTTGTTTTGATAACTCATAGATTTTCGCAATAAGTATATGAGTTCTTTATGACTAATGTTGAGTCCAGGGATTATACGCACTCTCACCCTTCCACCATTGCTAGCCTCTCTTGTATCGCGCAATTTTCGCCGGTACCATACACCCACCATATACCTTCCTCAAAAAAGCCACCATACCTACCTATTATGGCATTTCCATAGCCATTCCGAGATATATTGCCATGCAACTTTCCACCGTTCCGATCATATGACACGCTTCATCATTGTCATATTGCTATGCATGATCATGTAGTTGACATCGTATATGTGGCAAAGCCACCATTCATAATTTTTCATACATGTCACTCTTGATTCATGGCACATCCCGGTACACCGCCGGAGGCATTCATATAGAGTCATATTTTGTTCTAGCTTCGAGTTGTAAGTAAATAAAAGTGTGATGATCTTCATTACTAGAGTATTGTCCCAGTGAGGAAAGGATGACGGAGACTATTATTCCCCCACAAGTTGGGATGAGACTCCGGACGAAATAAAAGAAAAAAAAGAGAAAAAAGAGGCCATAAAAAGGAAAAAAAATGAGAGAGAGAAAAGGCCCAAATAAAATGAGAGAAAAAGAGAGAAGGGACAATGTTACTATCCTTTTTCCACACTTGTGCTTCAAAATAGCACCATGACCTTCATGATAGAGAGTCTCTTGTCTTGTCACTTTCATATACTAGTGGGAATTTTCATTATAGAACTTAGCTTGTATATTCCAATGATGGGCTTCCTCAAAATGCCCTAGGTCTTCGTGAGCAAGCGAGTTGGATGCACATCCACTTAATTTCTTTTGTTGAGATTTCATACACTTATAGCTCTAGTGTATCCGTTGCATGGCAATCCCTACTCACTCACATTGATATCTATTGATGGGCATCTCCATAGCCCATTGATACGCCTAGTTGATGTGAGACTATCTTCCTCTTTTGTCTTCTCCACATCCACCACTCTATTCCACCTATAGTGTTATATCCATGGCTCACGCTCATGTATTACGTGAAAGTTGAAAAGTTTGAAAATTTTGAAGTATGAAACAATTGCTTGGCTGAAACCGGGGTTGTGCATGATTTAAATATTTTGTATGATGGAGATACAGCATAGCCAGACTATATGATTTTGTAGGGATAACTTTCTTTGGCCATGTTATTTGAGAAGACAAGATTGCTTTGTTAGTATGCTTGAAGTATTATTATTCTTATGTCAATATTAAACTTTTGTCTTGAATCTTTCGGATCTGAACATTCATGCCACAATAAAGAAAATTACATTGAGAATTATGTTGGTTAGAATTCCACACCGAAATTCTGTTTTTATCATTTACCTACTCGAGGACGAGCAGGAATTAAGCTTGGGGATGCTTGGTACGTCTAAACGTATCTATAATTTTTGATTGTTCCATGCTATTATATATTCTGTTTTGGATGTTTAATGGGCTTTATTATACACTTTTATATTATTTTTGGGACTAACCTACTAACCCAAGGCCCAATGCAAATTGTTGTTTTTCGCCTATTTCAGTGTTTCGCAGAAAAGGAATATCAAACGGAGTCCAAACAGAATGAAACCTTCAGGAGAGTTATTTTTGGAACAATATCAATGCAGGAGGCTTGGAGTACACGCCAGCAAGCGAGAGAGGAGGCCACGAGGGCAGGGGCGCGCCCAGGGGGGTAGGCGCGCCCCCACCCTCGTGGGCCCCCTGTTGCTCCCCTGACGTCCCTCCTCCTCCTATATATACCTACATACCCTGAAACTATCAAGAGCACCACAAAACCCTAATTCCACCGCCACAACCTTCTATACCCGTGAGATCCCATCTTGGGGCCTGTTTCGGAGCTCCACCGGAGGGGGGTCAATCACGGAGGGCTTCTACATCAACACCATAGTTTCTCCGATGAGTTGTGAGTAGTTTACCACAGACCTGCGGGTCCATAGTTATTAGCGAGATGGCTTCTTCTCTCTCTTTGGATCTCAATACAAAGTTCTCCTCGATCTTCGAGGAGATCTATTTGATGTAATTAGTTTTGAAGTGTGTTTGTCGAGATCAGATGAATTATGGGTTTATGATCAAGGTTATCTATGAAAAATATTGGATTCTTTTCTGAAATCTTTTATTCATGATTTAAATATCTTTGCAAGTCTCTTCGAATTATCGGTTTGGTTTGGCCTACTAGATCTATAGTTCTTGCAATGGGAGAAGTGCTTGGCTTTGGGTTCAATCTTGCGGTGTCCTTTCCCAGTGACAGCAGGGGCAGCAAGGCACATATTGTATTGTTGCCATCGAGGATAAAAAGATAGGGTTTATATCATATTGCATGAGTTTATCCCTCTACATCTTGTCATCTTGCTTAAGGCATTACTTGATGTCTACTACACAACCTTCTTCTTTTAGACGTTGTTGGGCCTCCAAGTGAAGAGGTTTGTAGGACAGTAGCATATTTTCCTCAAGTGGATGACCTAAGGTTTATCAATCTGTGGTAGGCGTAGGGTGAAGATGGTCTCTCTCAAACAACCCTGCAACCAAATAACAAAGAGTCTCTTGTGTCCCCAACACACCCAATACAATGGTAAATTGTATAGGTGCACTAGTTCGGCGAAGAGATGGTGATACAAGTGCAATATGGATGGTAGATATAGGTTTTTGTAATCTAAAAATATAAAAACAGCAAGGTAGCAAGTGGTAAAAGTGAGCGTAAACGGTATTGCAATGCTAGGAAACAAGGCCTAGGGTTCATACTTTCACTAGTGCAAGTTCTCTCAACAATAATAACATAGCTGGATCACATAACTATCCCTCAACATGCAACAAAGAGTCACTCCAAAGTCACTAATAGCGTAGAACAAACGAAGAGATTATTGTAGGGTACGAAACCACCTCAAAGTTATTCTTTCTGATCAATCTAATCACGAGTCCGTAGTAAAATAGCACGAAGCTATTCTTTCCGTTCGATCTATCTTAGAGTTCGTACTAGAATAACACCTTAAGATACAAATCAACCAAAACCCTAATGTCACCTAGATACCCCATTGTCACCTCAAGTATCCGTGGGCATGATTATATGATATGCATCACACAATCTCGGATTCATCTATTCAACAAACACAAAGAAATTTCAAAGAGTGCCCCAATGTTTCTACCGGAGAGTCAAGACGAAAACGTGTGCCAACCCCTATGCATAGATTCCCAAGGTCACGGATCCCGCAAGTTGATCACCAAAACATACATCAAGTAGATCACGTGATATCCCATTGTCACCACAGGTAAGCACATGCAAGACATACATCAAGTGTTCTCAAATCCTTAAAGATTCAATCCGATAAGATAACTTCATAGGTAAAACTCAATTCATCACAAGAGAGTAGAGGGGGAGAAACATCATAAGATCCAACTATAATAGCAAAGCTCGCGATACATCAAGATCGTGCCATCTCAAGAACACGAGAGAGAGAGAGAGAGAGAGAGAGAGAGAGAGAGAGAGAGAGAGAGAGAGAGAGAGAGAGAGAGAGAGAGAGAGATCAAACACATAGCTACTGGTACATACCCTCAGCACCGAGGGTGAACTACTCCATCCTCGTCATGGAGAGCGCCGGGATGATGAAGATGGCCATCGGAGAGGGATTCCCCCGTCCAGCAAGGTGCCGGAACGGGTCTAAATTGGTTTTCGGTGGCAACAGAGGCTTTCGGCGGCGGAACTCCCGATCTAGGTTATTTTTCGGAGGTTTCAGTATATATAGGAGGTGTTGGAGTCGGGGACAAGTAAAGGGGACCTCCGGGCTATCCACGAGGCAGGGGTGCACGCCCAGGGGGCGCCCCTACCCTCGTGGGCTGCCCGGGAACCTTCTGGTCCCCCTCCGGCACTTCATGGGCTTCTTCTGGTCCAAAAATAACCTCCGTTGAGTTTCATGTCAATTGGGCTCCGTTTGATATTCCTTTTCTGCGATACTCTAAAACAAGGGAAAAACAGAAACTGGCACTGGGCTCTGGGTTAATAGGTTAGTCCCAAAAATCATATAAAATTATATATAAAAGCCCATAAAACATCCTAGAAGGATAATATAATAGCATGGAACAATAAAAACTTGTAGAGTTTATATCATATTGCATGAGTTTATCCCTCTACATCATGTCATCTTGCTTAATGCGTTACTCTGTTCTTATGAACTTAATACTCTAGATGCATGTTGGATAGCGGTCGATGTGTGGAGTAATAGTAGTAGATGCAGAATCGTTTCGGTCTACTTGTCACGGACGTGATTCCTATATACAATGATCATGCCTATATATTCTCATAACTATGCGCTTTTCTATCAATTGCGCAACAATAATTTGTTCACCCACCGTAAAAATCTGCTATCATGAGAGAAGCCACTAGTGAAACCTATGGCCCTCGGGTCTATCTTCATCATATTAATCTTCCACCAACTATTTATTTTACTTTTGTTTTGCAATCTTTACTTTCAATCTATAATAAAAATACTAAAAAATATTGTCTTATCATATCTATCGGATCTCACTTTTGCAAGTGGCCGTGAAGGGATTGACAACCCCTTATCGCGTTGGTTGCAAGGTTCTTATTTGTTTGTGCAGGTACGAGGGACTCGTGCATGGTCTCCTACTGGATTGATACCTTTGTTCTAAAAAACTGAGCGAAATACTTACGCTACTGTGTTGCATCACCCTTTCCTCTTTCAGGGAATACAACGCAAGCTCGAGAAGTAGCAGCGACACCATCATATACGTGAGCCAAAATGCGCAAACGGTTCCGGGCCAAGTAAGGTGGCACCCATGGGGATATCATGTGTGAGGCCGCAAAGTGGTATGATGTGTTAGATGCTAGACTGGTGTGACTTAGGATCGGGGTCCTAACACCAGGCGCGCCCTGGTGTCTTGTGCCCACCAGGGTACGCTTCCTGATTGTTTCTTATTTTCCTATAATTTTCTAAAAATTCCAAAACTTACATAAAATATTTTTGCGGATTTTTCGGAGTCCGTTTACTTACCGTATCACGTACCTCCTAATTTTCACGATACTGGAGCGTTCCAGAAGGACTCTTTTATGTGTTCTTCCGATGTCAAAGTTTGGATAATATTACTTTCAACATTAATGGGCGTACCTGAAGTATAATGTTTTATTTGTTGCCCACTGACAAACTTTGGGTTATTACCTTCGGCCTTATTTATTTTAATAGCTCCAGACCGATAAGCCTCCTCGATAACATATGATCCTTCCCATTTGGAGAGGAGTTTTCCTGCAAAGAACCTGAAACGAGAATTGTACAAAAGAACATATTCTCCGAGTTTGAACGCACGCTTTTGGATTCTTTTATCATGCCATCTTTTAAATTTTTCTTTAAAAAGTTTAGCATTTTCATAAGCTTGGGTTCTCCATTCATCTAGTGAGCTAATATCAAATAACCTCTTTACACCGGCAAGTTTGAAATCATAATTGAGTTCTTTAACTGCCCAATATGCTTTATGTTCTAACTCAAGAGGCAAATGACAAGCTTTCCCATAAACCATTTTATAAGGAGACATACCCATAGGATTTTTATATGTTGTTCTATAAGCCCAAAGTGCATCATCTAATTTCTTAGACCAATTCTCCCGGGTCCTATTGACAGTCTTTTGGAAAATTAATTTTATTTCTCTATTGCTAAGTTCAACTTGACCACTAGACTGAGGATGATAAGGTGATGCAATTCTACGGTTAACATCATACTTGGCAAGTATTTTACGGAAAGCACCATGAATAAAGTGTGAACCACCATCAGTCAATAAATATCTAGGGACTCCAAACCTTGGGAAAATAACTTCCTTAAGCATTATAATAAAGGTGTTGTGATCAACACTACTTGTTGAAATAGCTTCTACCCACTTAGTAGCATAATCAACAACAACCAAAATATGTGTATACCCGTTAGAGGAAGGAAAATGTCCCATCACTACAAAAAAATACACTTCCATGATGATACGTGTTTGTCACAGTAGGTCACGTTTTCTGTCATGCATGTACATCCATGACAAATTTATGACAGAATCAAGATAGTCATACATGTGCTGTCGTAGAAGTGTTTCATGACATTACCAAAATTATCATCACGGAAGTGTCCACTTCCATGATGATAAATCGCGCGCCACAGAAGTGCTTTCATCAAGGGTGACCGACACGTGACATCCACCTTAACGGGTCGCCATTAAGCTACCGGGTCCGGTTTTGGATCCGATAACCCGTTAACAACCCCGACCAATGGGGATTTTCCATGTGTAAAATCATCATTGGCTGTAGGAAACACATGTCGGCTCACCGTTGGGACAGATGTCATCCACTCATTGGACCCAAAGCGCCTATGATACGTCGACATGTGGCACAGCCCAACAAAGGCACATTCATGTGAAAAGGCTGGCCCGTTTGACTTTGTCAAAAGGTGGCGGGCCGGCCCACGGCAAGCCTGTTAACGGCTTGTTCGCATATAGCCCATTTACAGCCCACTAACCCAGGGTCCGTTTACGGCCTATCCGAATTAGTCCCCGTAGCGTCATCTAGGCCGTCCAATATAATTCCAGCCCGTTTTAACTTCCGGCCCATGTATGGCCCATGACGTATTTCGGCCCATATGAGTCCCTTTGTAACTCTTGGCCCATTAATGGCCCGTGGTGAAATTGGCCCGTAATGAACAATGTATCACTTTATACCCATTAGCGGCCCATTATTCCATTGGGTCGTTTCCAGCCCGTGTTACCTTTCGGCCTTCTGAGGGCCCATTTATTCTTGGGCTCATTTCCAGCATTCGGTTACTTACGGCCCGTTATTGGCCTTTTCTGCTTGTGGGCCAAATTCACCCCGTGGTTACAGTCAGCCCGTTTGTGGCCCGTTAATCTGTTGGGCCATTTTCATAGCATCATCAAATACGGCCTATTAACGGCCCGTTATGGCCAGCCTATAAAACGTACGATTTCCACACAAGCGCGTTTACGGCCCCTTATATGGCCCGTACAAGGCCCATAGTTGAGACGACCCGTAGAAGGCCCATGGATCCTATGGGACGTAGAAGGCCCATTGACCCAACGACACGTTGATACGATGGCCCATAGAAGGCCCATGGATCCGCTGGCCCATAGAAGGCCCATGGATCCGACAGCCGATAAAAGGCCCACGGATCCGACAGCCCATAGAAGGCCCACGAATCCGATGGCCATAGAAGGCCATGGATCGTCCGTCCCGTAGATGGCCCATGGATCATACGGCCTGTGGAGGGCCATGGTCACTACAACGTTTGGGTGAGTTAGCCCCCGTTTGAACGATATAGCATATTCAAAAATTATCCTACTCTATACTATCACCTCTAAAAAACATACACTATACAATAAAGAGACTAAGGCATATAAACGTAGAATAATCCTACACTATACAATAAAGAAATTACAGCCGATTATACCCACTTGGCATTATGGCTCGACACCAGTGATAATAAAGCATACACAAACAACAAATTACATACACTAGGCAAATACAGCTCATACATCATGGACGCGCATCAACATAACTTACCATTTGAACTATAATCTCTTCAGAATATAGGATTGGCCGGATTTAGATAGCACAAATTTCAGTCTGCAAAATCTCCAATTCCTTCATTGGTACCTCAGTGTCTTGTTTCATTTTTTTGACTCCTGCATCTAATACATGCATGTCCAGTCTCAACTTGTTGATTCTACATTCAGAATCATGTACACGTTGTCTTGCCACCTCTAGTTGATGCTCGAGAACATCAGCACATTCCAATTCCAATCCATAATCATTCGGTAACGGGCATGCCGCACTGCTTGCAGATCTTTGTGTTGATGTCACTTCATCCTGAAATGTTCCTGTAAGTACACATGACTAGGGAAGAAATATAGTTACAATAGTGAAGCGAGCAAGACAGACTATTTTGTACACGACAAAACATGACTAACAATAATGTTACACGTCATGAAGCATAAGCAGGTTATATTTTAAAATTTATAAAAAAGGTAGTATGTGCAGTCTACATACATAAATCTGTCTTAGCTCACTAGAGGAGCATGATGTTGGGGTCCAATCCAAAACACAGACAAGTTACAAATTTAGACAGCACGTGCGTAGAAGTAAGCAAGCAGTTGGCCATTCTGTAGCTCAATTAAAGTCTTAGGGAGCATAATGAACAGTAGAGGATTTCATACAAACATACTACAACAAGCAAAACTATGCAATCATTAGCCTAGTATAAACTAGATTGTGAGCCTCATTCAATAATAGTTGGTTAATAGACTTCAAAGCTTCAGGCACACTTTGGCAGAGTAATTAAATGGTAAGGCCTTTAATTATGTCAACTAATAGTTATACAAGTACCCAACATCAGGCATCATTCTTTGGGCATCTCATTAACTGAGGACAAATAAATCAATTGAAAAGAGCAAATTAACTATGCCTGAAACAAACAAGAAATTGAACTGTTGAGTAGGATATAGTGACTTACCTTAACAGGTTGAAGAGGCTCAGCGTAGCTCCTACTTCTCTTGCGAGGCTCCTTCCCAACATCTTGTACTTGGAAATCCTCAATCTTATCTTCATTGCACCCCCTCTGCAAGGTGACACAAACTAGTTACTCGTTTCCTTGGAAGATAAATATGCATACTTTCCAGTCTGTGAACACAAAAGGATGAGATTATAACAAAACAACACCACATAATGAAACATGCCGCATCTCTTGCACTTGCACACAATGAAATGAGCATTTACTATGTCTGCACTATGTAAAAACTAGGCATACATTCGAACTGGATCTTCAGGTACTCTTGGAGAGCCTACTTTAGTGTACAGCTAATTTGCAAGTTGACACGGCTAATTTCAGACATCTCTACATGATAATACATTGCATATCCCTTGCGCATATTTAAAACACCAATTAATGATTGTGTGCGTAGCATAAACTAGCCATGACTCTATGTGTTGGACTAGCAGGCACTCTAAGGGAGCCGAATGTAGTGTACTGGAATTCCTACATGCCACCTACGATTTTGTGTAATGTACTGCCTCTGTTCCTAAATATATGTGTATGTAGAGATTCCAGTATGGACCACATACGGATGTATATAGATGCATTTTCAAGTGTAGATTTACTCATTTTGCTCCATATGTAGCCTATAGTGGAATCTCAAGAAAGACTTATATTTAGGAACGGAGGTACGAGGTAGTATCATGTATGACATCTACATATCTAATTTAGCAGCCAGTAGTAGAAATCATTGTCTGCACAAAGGGATTACTAGTCGAAAATCCTAGCAAAGCACACTAGCAGGCACAGAACAATACAAGAGAGAGAGACACACTTACAAGATCATAGCAATGCCTCGGTCGAGGATCTTGGTTGGCCAAGCTATTAGATCCAGAAGAAACATCGTCCTTGTAGTTTTTGCCAGCTGCATAATAGGTAATAGCGACCGTTAGTATATTTGAAGTACATCAGGCAGGTGATGTTGGACGGGTTTAAAGGTGACAAGTACCTAGGCCGTGGCGGGTGCTTGGCATCTTGCCAGACGGTGGGAATCAGGTTAGAAACGTCAAGGCTGATGACACTGCGTTGGCTGTTGGGGTCCGGTAAGGAGATCTAGAACCGTCGAGTAGGGTGTTTGTGGAGCGGCTCCGGTAGGGTGGACTACGGTGTGGGCGAAGCGGATCTGTGGCCATGGACGAGGGCATAGGTGAAGCTGCTCTGGTGGTTGGGTTAAGGATGGTGTCGACGATGCGGATCTGCGACCGTGGACGGGGCATCAAAAGCTACTCCGGTAGGTTGGATGAGGGTGCGAGGAAGCGGATCTGAGGCCGTGGACTTGTGAGTTGGCAAAGCGGCCCGGTAGGGTTGAAAATGGTATAGGCAAAGCTACTCCAGTGGGGTTGATGATGGTGTCGGCGAAGCAGCTTCGGTAGGGTTGAGGAAGGTGTCAGTGATCAGAGGCCGTCGACCGGGGCGTCAGTGGGGCGGCTCCGAGGGGTGTGGACGGAGTGTCTCCGGTGGGGAGTATGAATGAGCCGCTGCAGATGCGCTGCGGTTGACGAGAGTACCGGCAAAGCAGATCCGGCGCCGTGGACAAGGTCGGCACTGAATGGGCTGTGGTACAGTGGTGGATGAGCAGTCTACTTGTTTCTAGGGGAGGTGGGAGGAGTAGATGCGGCCGGAGAAGCAGATCTAGCGAGGTGGACGCTGCTGGCGGTGAATGGGCTCTGGAACGCCGGTGGATGAGTAGTCTAGGGTTTCAAGAGGGGAGGGGAGAAAGGCAGATGAAGTACGGACGACGTGATGTGAGATGCTCTGGTGATGTGGAGTTAGTCGTTTTTGCGGGAGGGGGAGAGGAAATGGGGGTGCCATGTAGTGGGGGGCACCGAAAGTTACCAAAGCAGCCCCGACCTATTATGTAGATGAGGGCAGTATTGTAACTGTTGGTCTCCGTGCACCCAGGACAAAAGGGGAATTTCGCATGCTAAAGACTAAGGTGGTGGAAATTTTAGAAGTAGGCGGGAGATTTCGCCGCCCGCGGGATCATTCGTATCCTGTTTCAACTAATTTTGGACCGTGTTAGCGGGAAGGTTATGTGAGACTGTGTACACGGGGCACTGATACGTCTCCGTCGTATATATAATTTTTGATTGTTCCATGCCAATATTCTACAACTTTCATATACTTTTGGCAACTTTTTATACTATTTTTTGGGACTAACATATTGATCCAGTGCCAAGTGCCAATTCCTGTTTGTTGCATTCTTTTATTTCGCACAATATCCATATCAAACGGAGTCCAAATGGACTAAAAACGAACAATTTTTTTTTGGAATATATGTGAATTTTGGGAAGCGGAACCAACACGATACGATGCCCGAGTGGGCCACGAGGCAGGGGGAGCGCCCCGGGCCCTCGTGGCCACACCGTAAGGTGGTTGATGCCCTTCTTTCGCCGCAAGAAAGCTAATATCCGGATAAAAACCGTGTCAACAAATCAGCCCAATCGGAGTTACGAATATCCGGGAATAAAAGAAACGGTGAAGGGACAGAATCTGGGAACGCGGAAACAGAGAGAGACAGAGAGACAGATCCAATCTCGGAGGGGCTCTCATCCCTCCGCCGCCATGGAGGCCATGGACCAGAGGGGAAACCCTTCTTCCACCTAGGGAGAAGGTCAAGGAAGAAGAATAAGGAGGGGGGCTCTCTCCCCCTCGCTTCCGGTGGCACCGGAGTGCCACCGGGGCCATCATCGTGTGACGGCGATCGACACCAACACATCCGTCATCTTCACCAACATCTCCATCACCTTCCTCCATCTATCTATAGCGGTACACTCTCCCGCAACCCGCTGTACCCTCTACTTGAACATGGTGCTTTATGCTTCATATTATTATCCAATGATGTGTTGCCGTCCTATGATGTCTGAGTAAATTATCGTTGTCCTATTGGTGATTGGTGAATTGCTATGATTGATTTAAATTGCTTGTGGTTATGTTGTTGTCCTTTGGTGCCCATCATATTAGCGCGCGCGTGGATCACACCATAGGGTTAGTTGTATGTTGATAGGACTACGTATTAGAGGGCAAGAGTGACATAAGCTTCAACCTAGCGTAGAAATTGATGCATACGGGATTGAAGGGGGACCAATATATCTTAATGCTATGGTTGGGTTTTACCTTAATGAACGTTAGTAGTTGCAGATGCTTGCTAATAGTTCGAATCATAAGTGCATAGAATTCCAAGTAAGGGATGACATGCTAGCAGTGGCCTCTCCCACATAAAACTTGCTATCGGTCTAGTAACGTAGTCAATTGCTTAGGGGCAATTTCGCAACTCCTACCACCACTTTTCCACACTCGCTATTATTAACTTTATTATTTCTTTACCTTAACAGCCTCTAGTTTATATTTATGTGCTCTTTATATTCTAGCAAACCTATCCCACAAAAACTACAAAGTACTTCTAGTTTCATACTTGTTCTAGGTAAAGTAAACGTCAAGCGTGCGTAGAGTTGTATCGGTGGTCGATAGAACTTGAGGGAATATTTGTTCTTCCTTTAGCTCCTCGTTGGGTTCGACACTCTTACTTATTGAGAGAGGCTACAACTGATCCCCTACACTTGTGGGTTATCAAGACCTTTTTCTGGCATCGTTGCTGGGGAGCAATAGCGTGGCGTGAATATTCTTGTGTGCACTTGTTTACTTTATCACTAAGTAGATTTTATTTGCTGTTCTAAGTTGTTTTCTATCTTTAGTTATGGGTAGGAAACACAAAATACCAAAAACATTAGTGGTACCTACTGTACCAATGGTAGAAGAACCACTCCAAATCTATCACACTACTGAAGCTTATTACTTGGATCATCTTCGATCCCTTTGTGCTCGGGCTGAAACCCCAACTAGCTTAGTTGAGGGAAAATCTTTAGATGAGCATGCTTGTTATGTGCGACATCGCATATCTGAAAAAGGGAAACTTTTACGGGATCAAATTCATCGTTTGCAATGCTATGCTTGGAATTTATGTGAAATTTATGATTTTACTTGTTGTTCTGAAGACCCTACGAAACACCTTCCCTACCAATGTGAGTTTAGTGATAATGGAATCGTATCTTCATATGCTAAGGGTGTTTATAGTTACTATGATGTTCAACAAATTGAAGAATTTGTTGCTTTTAAGGGTGCTTATGAAATTGCTTCTTTGATTGAAAAGTATGATGCTACTTTTTACAAATATGAAAATTTTGCCATATTTAAATATTGTTATGATAATTATGCTTCTAATGCCTATGTTAAATCATATATTGAGGCCTACTCGACTGTGCAAGAAGAGACTCATATTTTGCAGGAGTCTATGGAAGAAGAAATTAATGACATTGTGAGCTCATTGGACGAAAAATATGAGGAGGAGAGCGAAGACCAAAAGGAGGAGGAGCGGATTAGCTACCCGTGCCCACCTTCTAATGAGAGGAACTCTTCAACTCATACATTGTTTAATTTCCCTTCGTGCTTACCGAAGGATGAATGCTATGATGATTTCTATGACCCCGTTGATTATTTTGAAATATCCGTTTTTGATGATGCTTGCTATGCTTGTGGCCAAGATGCCAATATGAATTATGCTTATGGAGATGAACTTTCTATAGTACCTTATGTTAAACATGAGATTGTTGCTATTGCACCCACGCATGATAGTCCTATTATCTTTTTGAATTCTCCAAACTACACTATATCGGAGAAGTTTGCACTTATTAAGGATTATATTGATGGGTTGCCTTTTTCCATTACACATGATGATTTTGATGAATATAATATGCATGTGCTTGCTGCTCCTACTTGCAATTATTATGAGAGAGGAACTACATCTCCGCCTCTCTATGTTTCCAATACGATAGAATTGCAAGAAACTGCTTATACTATGCATTGGCCTTTACTTAATGTGCATGAATTGTTCTTGTATGACATGCCTATGCATAGGAAGAGAGTTAGACTTCGTTGTTGCATGACACATATCACTTTGTGCTCACTACTAAATTACAAATCATTGATAATTAAAATTGGCTTTGATATACCTTGGCATCCGGGTGGATTCACTACTTGAGCACTATATACCTAGCTTAATGGCTTTAAAGAAAGCGCTGCCAGGGAGACAACCCGGAAGTTTTAGAGAGTCATTTATTTCTGTTGTGTGCTTTCATATAGTTTAAAAACAAAAAAATAAAGAGGGGAACCTAAAACTTTTTCAAAAAGAAAAGTGAAAGTGAGATAGACGAGCATTGTGAAAGTGGGGAACGTCCTTGAACTTTGTTCATGACCATGGAAACTTTGTGAATCTTAATTACAGAAAATTTTCAACAAAAATAATTATCCCCTTGTACAATTCCATTGTATTATAAAAATAATGTGCCAAGGTTTGCCTTTAGGATGTTTACAATGCTTGTTGGTTTGTGCGATGCATGACAGAAACTTTGGCTGTAGTGCGCGATTTTACATTTTTTGCTGGAATGTCAAATGGTTCTGAAACTTTTTGCACTGTCTTTCTATACAAATTGTTTATTTTTCCTAATTGTTTCAGAATTTTTCAACTATCCGAAGTATGGTGAATGTTCAGATTATTACAGACTGTTCTATTTTTGACAGATTCTGTTTTTGATGCATAGTTTGATTGTTTTGATGAAACTATCTATTTCTATCAGTGTATTAAGCCATGGAAAATTTATATTAAAGTAGCTACAATGCAAAAACAAAATATGAATTGGTTTGCAACAGTACTTAGGGTAGTGATTTGCTTTATTATACTAACGGATCTTACCGAGTTTTCTGTTGAAGTTTTGTGTGGATGAAGTGTTCGAAGATCGAGGAGGTCTCGATGTGAGGAGAAGAAGGAGAGGCAAGAGCTCAAGCTTGGGGATGCCCAAGGCACCCCAAGTAAATATTCAAGGAGACTCAAGCGTCTAAGCTTGGTGATGCCTCGGAAGGCATCCCCTCTTTCTTCAACAAGTATCGGTATGTTTTCGGATTCATTTCATTCATGTGAGATGTGCAGATCTTGGAGCGTCTTTTGCATTTAGTTTTCACCTTTTGTTTTATGCACCATGCTGGTATGTGATAGTCCTTGGTTGATTTATAGAATGCTCTTTGCACTTCACTTATATCTTTTGAGTATGGCTTTATGGAATACTTCATGTGCTTCACTTATATCATTTGAAGTTTGGATTACCTGTTTCTCCTGATACGTCCAAAACGTATCTATAATTTCTGCTTGCTCCATGCTTCTTTTGTGTGATATTTCTATGATATTGACGCACTTCCATACACTTTTGATCATATTTGGACTAACCTATTAACTCAGTGCACCACAGTGCCAGTTCCTGTTTTCTGCTGTTTTTCTATTTCAGGTTTCCCCCATATTAAAATTGCTCCAAAAATTCCAGGAAAAATATAGGAAAAATCAGCGTACAGGAAGCTTCGCGAAGAACCAAAGATGGGCCAGAGGGGAGCCAGGGGAGGCCCAGGCGGCCACCTGGCGCGGCCCCACCCCTGGCCGCGCCAGGGGGCGCCTGGGGCCCCTGCTCCACCTCTGGCTGCCCCCCTTCACCTATATATCCCTCTCGTCCCGAAACCCTCGAGGACAGAACCCTTTTTCGCGATCTTGCCTCTGTTCCGCCGCCGCAGCGCTTCCAAGATCGGGAGCATCAGGAGAACTCTTTCCGGCACCCTGCCGGAGGGGAGAACCACCACCGGGAGCTTCTCCACCACCATGGACGCTTCCCGGATGAGTCGTGAGTAGTCCACCTTGGACCATGGGTCCATGATCAGTAGCTATGTGATGTTCTCCTCCCCTCTTTGCTCTTCATGGTTTAGACCTCGTGAGCTGCCCTACATGATCGAGGCACATATGTAATCTTTCAGTTGTTGCTTTGCTGAGTTTGTTGGGATCTGATGGATTATGAGACTATGTTCAGATTGTGTTTGAGTAATATAGTTGATTCACCTCTTTTATATCTTTGTTCTTGAGTAATTCTTGCATGTTCTCCGTTGCTGTTTATTGCTTTGGCCAAGTAGTAGGTAGTAACTCCAAGAGGGAGCGTTATGCTTGATTGTGGGTTCATGCCCCCTGATGACTAGCTTGAGTGACAGAATCATGAGTCTAGGGGATGTGCTGTTGCCACAAGGGAGAAAACAACGGTGCTTGTACTTGCGGGTGCAAGGATTGTTTAGTTTACGCAAAGTTCTTTTAATGCAGTTGTCTGTTGCTTTGAGTTTACACTTTGGGTGGGATTCGCAACTTAATACCAGCGAGATGTTCTGGATAGATATCTCAAGGTGGATGATTAGTAGTAGATGCAGATGGATTTCGGTCTACTTGCCTTGGCGTACCGCCCATGCTTTTGAGCCTCTACCTTTCTTTGCAGCATAGTTAGCATTGGTTTGCGCACATAATCCTGTCAATTGCCCAGCTGTAATTTGTTTACCTCGATTTGCTGTTTTATCATCTTTTGGGAGAGAGACATCACTAGTGAACATCATGGGACCCTGGTCCATATTACCACCGCTGATCACACCTTCTATTTACTTCTTGTTTTTATTTCCTAGTTGCAGTCATAGCTATCATTATTATCTCTTGTGTTTGATCCTTTGTAAACAACAAGGCCGGAGGGATTGACAACCTCTCTGTACTCGTTGGGAGCAAAGTTATCTATATCTGTGTGCAGGACCCGTCAACCGCTAAGTTTCTGGCGCCGTTGACACCTACTTGTCGACCCTCGGAGTCTCACAGGATTCGATCCTTGGTATCTTTGCCAAGGGAAATTTGCCGCTACGCTACATCTCAACCTTCCACTTGGGGTAACCAACAAGGGGCGAGAAGCCATCAAGCAAGTTTCTGGCGCCGTTGCCGGGGACTCCACTCTTCAAGATAGGGGAGTTGCACGCTATCTTTTATCTTTGCTTTTTAGTCTTGTTAGTTTACCTTGCAGTTTTTGCTTTAGTGTCCCTCACCAAAAATCATAAAAATAGTTATCTTGCTTGCTGCTGCTATGGGTTCCACCGAGAACACCAAGTTGTGTGACTTCACTAGTCATAACAACAGTGACTTTATCTGCACACCTATTGCTACACCTGCCACTTCAGCACCTTCTTATGAGATTAAACCTGCTTTGCTGAACCTAGTTATGAAAGATCAATTCTCCGGTGCTAGAGATGATGCTGCTTTGCACTTAAATAATTTTGTTGAGCTCTGTGATATGCAAAAGTACAAAGAAGTAGATGGTGATATTGTTAAGCTTAAGCTTTTTCCTTTCTCCTTGAGAGGAGGAGCTAAAATGTGGTTTCAATCCTTGCCTAGGAATAGTATAGATTCTTGGGACAAGTGCAAGGATGCCTTTATTGGGAAGTACTATCCCCCTGCTAAAATTATCCAATTAAGAAGTAACATAATGAATTTTAAACAATTGGATAATAAACACGTTGCCCAAGCTTGGGAACGCATGAAATCTCTTGTCAAGAACTGCCCTACTCATGGTTTGACTACTTGGATGGTTATCCAAACTTTTTATGCAGGCTTGAATTTTACCTCGCGGAACTTTATATATTCGGCCGCGGGAGGAACCTTTATGTCAACTACACTTGGTGCTGCCATGAAACTTCTCGACGAGATGATGACCAATTATTCCCAATGGCACACCGAACGCGCTCCAACAGGTAGGAAGGTAAACTCTATCGAGGAGATTTCCTCCCTAAATGAAAAAGTTGACTTGATCATGTCTCTACTTTCCAAGCAATCTTCTATTGATCCTCATGATGTTCCTTTAAATTCTTTGATTGCTCAAGATCAAGTAGATGTGAACTTTATCTCTATAAACAATTTCAATAACAATGCTTATAGGAGTAATTTTGGTAGCAACCCTAGACCGTTCCCCTCTAATTCCTATGGGAACAACAATGCTTATCCTAGCACCAAGAACTCCACTTCTGAACTAGAGATTATGCTTAAAGACTTCATCACTACCCAAAAGGCCTTCAATAAGAGTGTAGAAGAAAAACTAGACGAACTAGATAATCTCTCTTCGAAGGTAGACAATTTAGCCCATGAGGTAGAGTTGCTTAAAATTAGAACTTCTCCTCTTGAGGGGAGGAAGACCACTCCTATGAATGCTATTCAAGTGCAAATTAATGAAAACATTAGGACGATGGCTAAACTTAAAGAGAGATGGGCTAGAGAAAAGGAGGAAGAAGATAGAATTAAGAGCCTTCCTACCCACCACACTGTTGCTACTATCCAAGTTGTTGAGGATATCCAAACTCTTAGCACCCAATGCACTCCTAGTCCCATTGGACTTATTAATGGTGATGCTATGACCTCAACCGTAGAAGAAGAAACTCCTATGACCATAGAAGCTACCAAACAAGTGAGCCTAAAGGACACCACTACCTCTTTACTTGATAGTAGTGACCTTGATTTTGATAATTGCACCCTTTCTGAAGTTATTGGTTTTCTTCACAAGATGTCTAGAGATCCCCACACTAGCACACTTAATCTTGCCTTCACGGAGCATATCACTAATGCTCTTATCAAAGCTAGGGAGGAGAAGCTTAGGGTAGAAGCCTCCATACCTAGAAAGCTAGAAGATAGTTGGGATCCTATGATTAAAATTAAGTTGAATAACTTCTCTTGCTATGCTTTATGTGATGTTGGAGCTAGTACCTCTGTTATGCCCAAAAGAATGTACGATATGTTTGAATTGAAACCTTTTGATCCTTGTTCTTTTGGTGTTCGTCTTGTTGATTCTTCTGTAAAGAAACCTTTGGGGAAGATCGACGATGTTCTTATCATTGTCAATGACAATTATGTTCCCGTTGATTTTACTATTATGGATATTGAATGTGAACCTTCATGTCCAATTATTTTGGGACGTCCTTTTCTTCGCACCATTGGTGCTATCATTGACATGAAAGAGGGGAATATAAAATTCCAATTCCCTCTCAAGAAAGGGATGGAACACTTCCCTAGAAAGAAGATTAAGTTGCCTTTTGAGTCCGTTACACGGGCTAGCTATTCTCTTTCTCTTGATAAGACTTGATCTTCTCCTTTTGCATCATGTCTAGCATAAAGGCATAAAAGAAAGCGCTTTTGGGAGGCAGCCCACAACGAATTAGGTTTTATTTTGCTTTTGTTGTGTCTTGATGTTTGTTACTACAGTAGCATCATCATTGTATCTTTTCTTTTCAGCTTTGTGCCAAGTTTAGCCTCCGATTGCAAGAAAGTTCAAAACTTGTGACGTGCTGTCCAGAAAACAGATTCTGTCCTTGGACAGAAAAATTCGAATAAAATCACCAGATCATCTTTTTGATCTGAATTTTTTTGACAGCGTGCCCTATACAATTGGCTTTCGAGCGTCTGTTCTAATTTTTTTGATTTGAGTTGCAGAAGTGCCCCGAAAAAATTATTTACTACCTGCTGGTCTGTTTTTCACAGATTCTGTCCTGTTTTGCCTTTTCTTCGTTTTGCAAACCTTGAGCTTGCTTTTTCTTTGCAAAAACCTTTTGGCAATCTTGAGAAACAGTAGTTCTTCAAGATTATCTTTATTTCCAGTAGGGAAAAATTATTTTATTGTGGGTACTAACCTCGCTAATCAGATTATGATGAGTTATGTATGAAGGGAATTTTCAAGTGTGCGAGGGAAGATGATAAAAGAAGATTCAGGAGGGTCAAACGCTCAAGCTTGGGGATGCCCCCGTGCACCCCCAAGAAATATTCAAGAAGACTCAAGCGTCTAAGCTTGGGGATGCCCCCATGCATCCCCTTCTCCATCAACAATTATCAGTTCGTCTTTCGGTCCACTATAATTTTATCACTTCAAGCGTTATGTGCTATGCTTGGAGCGCCTTGCTCTTAGTTTATTTTTTTAGTTTTCTTTAGCTTTGCATGCTGTTCATAACAAGTTAGAACCCAGCTTTCTTTGTGTGGGAGAGAAACACGCTCCACTTCAACCTAGAACACAACATAGGATTTTCATGCTTATCTTTGCTGTGTGTGTTCTTTGTCTTTCCATAGCTGTTGTCATGTTTAGCTCTTAGTTTTCATGCTTTTCTTTTTAAAGAGCTTTTGTTTAGTTGGTTGCTGAACTCTCTTGAGTTTTCATGTTTATCTTGTTAAGAGAGTTTGCCTGTTGCACTGAGTTGTGTGTCTTAACTTAAAGTAGGTAATTGAGGTTGCTATTTAATTTTAGTAGTAACTTGCAATAGTTTTGAGGTATTGCCATGAGTAATGTCTGAACTTTTGGTGTCAAGAGCTTTAGCCTATTAGTGATAGATGTCGTATTTTGGGTAATCCGTGTTTATTTTTGAAAACCTACAAAATAGTTGAGAACTTTAGCTACTAGATGGATCACTAATCTTTGGAGGGATCGAATATTAGAGTACACTCACGTACAATGAGCCGAGGATGCGCAAGGATAACCAAACCCCCATACACTCCTCCTTGGGGTACTTGTCTATTTGTGAACCTCCTAATTAGATTGAGAGTTACCGATAATATGTGCATGAGTTCTTCGGACTAATGTGAGTATTCGAAAGTTGACACTTCCACCTAGCCATATTTTCCTAGCCTCTTCGGTACAGTGCATTGCCCTTTCTCACCTCGAGAGTTGGCGCATACTTCGCCGGTGCATCCAAATCCTTGGCACGATACGCTCTGTCATCATAAGCCTCATTATATCCTTCCTCAAAACAGCCACCATACCTACCTATCAAGGCATTTCCATAGCCTTTCCGAGATACATTGCCATGCAACATCCATCTTCTCATGACTTGATCTACATGTCATACATGCTTTTGCTTGATCGATGAGCCGCATGCTAGTTGGGCCATGCCCTAATCATTGCTACATGACGCGCTAGTATCATTGCATATCCTACTACACTGGCAGAGGCATACATTTGCATACATCATGATAGTTTCATCTTCTTTATGTTGAGTACTCTTGTAAATTGTGAAAGATCTTCTATACTTCTTGTAATTTATAGAGTGTTGCCCCTAAAGTGAGGAAAAGATCCCAAAGAGGACAAATCAAAAGATCCCAAAGAGGACAAATGAGAGTTAAATAGAAAGAGCCATTGAGGCCACAAAAAATAAAAAAAAAGAGAAAAAAGAGAAAAAGAAATAAAAAGAGAGAAGGGGTCACACTACTATTCCTTTTGAGAGATCCACACTCGTACTCCATCTTATACCCTGTACTCCATAGAGATTATCATTCATGCATATAGCTATGTGGGGACCTTCACACTATAGAACTTGGCTTGTATATTCCAATGATGAGCCTCCTCAAAAGAGCTCTAGGTCTTCTTGAGCAAGCAAGTTGGATGCACCCCCACTAGTTCCATTGGAGAGCTTACCTTAGCTCATATGTGCATCTGTTGCATGGCAATCCCTACTCCTCACATCATATCTATCATTTGGCTTTCTCTCGCCTATGATTGTCCTCATTGATGTGAGCCTTTCACACATTTTTTGTCTTCCCCCTTCATCATTTTTCTCTCTTTGCCATCCTAAGTGTCAACTTTCTTGCTTACGCTCATCCATTGCATGAGTGCTCAAAATATCGAAAGGGACTGGATCATTTTGACTTGTACCTGGCTAGTGGTCTGGGGATGAGTCAAGATAAGATTCCAAAGAAGACCAAGTGTGAAACTTTAGTAGATTAAGTTCTCAACAATACAAAAACTATGTTTTACTCTCTCGTATATCCCTATCCCCTTTCTTGCACGCAAACACCATTTGGAGACATTCGAGTCACGGACAGCGAGAGCTCTTGCACCTTTATGTTCTTATGTTGCTTGTTACAATGCTAATATAGACTCTTGCTTGTTATGACTTGAATTGAATTGCATGCCTTGATTGCTTTACTTAAAAAGTTCTTATATGGTTGGTAGCATGTCACCACAGAAATTATGCTTGTTATCATTTACCTACTCGAGGACGAGAAGGAATTAAGCTTGGGGATGTTGATACGTCCAAAACGTGTCTATAATTTCTGCTTGCTCCATGCTTCTTTTGTGTGATATTGCTATGATATTGATGCACTTCCATACACTTTTGATCATATTTGGACTAACCTATTAACTCAGTGCACCACAGTGCCAGTTCCTGTTTTCTGCTGTTTTTCTATTTCAGGTTTCCCCCATATTAAAAGTGCTCCAAAAATTCCAGGAAAAATATAGGAAAAATCAGCGTACAGGAAGCTTCGCGAAGAACCAAAGATGGGCCAGAGGGGAGCCAGGGGAGGCCCAGGCGGCCACCTGGCGCAGCCCCACCCCTGGCCACGCCAGGGGGGCGCCTGGGGCCCCTGCTCCGCCTCTGGCTGCCCCCCTTCGCTTATATATCCCTCTCGCCCCGAAACCCTCGAGGACAGAACCCTTTTTCGCGATCTCGCCTCTGTTCCGCCGCAACAGCGCTTCCAAGATCGGGAGCATCAGGAGAACTCTTCCCGGCACCCTGCCGGAGGGGAGAACCACCACCGGGAGCTTCTCCACCACCATGGACGCTTCCCGGATGAGTCGTGAGTTGTCCACCTTGGACCATGGGTCCATGATCAGTAGCTATGTGATGTTCTCCTCGCCTCTTTGCTCTTCATGGTTTAGACCTCGTGAGCTGCCCTAAATGATCGAGGCACATATGTAATCTTTCAGCTGTTGATTTGCTGAGTTTGCTGGGATCTGATGGATTATGAGACTGTGTTCAGATTGTATTTGAGTAATATATTTGATTCACCTCTTTTATATCTTTGTTCTTGAGTAATTCTTGCATGTTCTCCGTTGCTGTTTATTGCTTTGGCCAAGTAGTAGGTAGTAACTCCAAGAGGGAGCGTTATGCTTGATTGTGGGTTCATGCCCCCTAATGACTAGCTTGAGTGACAGAAACATGAGTCTAGGGGATGTGTTGTTGCCACAAGGGAGAAAACAACGGTGCTTGTACTTGCGGGTGCAAGGATTGTTTAGTTTACGCAAAGTTCTTTTAATGTTGTTGTCTGTTGCTTTGAGTTTACACTTTGGGTGGGATTCGCAACTTAATACCAGCGAGATGTTCTGGATAGATATCTCAAGGTGGATGATTAGTAGTAGATGCAGATGGATTTCGGTCTACTTGCCTTGGCGTACCGCCCATGCTTTTGAGCCTCCACCTTTCTTTGCAGCATAGTTAGCATTGGTTTGCGCACATAATCCTGTCAATTGCACGGCTGTAATTTGTTTACCTCGCTTTGCTGTTTTATCGTCTTTTGGGAGAGAGACATCACTTGTGAACATCATGGGACCCCGGTCCATATTACCACCGCTGATCACACCTTCTATTTACTTCCTGTTTTTATTTCCTAGTTGCAGTCATAGCTATCATTATTATCTCTTGTGTTTGATCCGTTGTAAACAACAAGGCCGGAGGGATTGACAACCTCTCTGTACTCGTTGGGAGCAAAGTTATTTGTATATGTGTGCAGGTCCCGTCAACCGCTAAGTTTCTGGCGCCGTTGACACCTCCTTGTCGACCCTCGGAGTCTCACGGGATTCGATCCTTGGTATCTTTGCCAAGGGAAATTTGCCGCTATGCTACATCTCAACCTTCCACTTGGGGTAACCAACGAGGGGCGAGAAGCCATCATCTCCTCACATAGAAAACCGCCATTTGTAGAATGCTCTTTTGCTTCACTTATATTTGTTAGATCGTGGGCATAACTTTTGTAGAAAGAATTAAAACTCTCTTGCTTCACTTATATCGATTTAGAGAGTTGACAGGAATTGGTCATTCACATGGTTAGACATAAAATCCTACATAAACTTTTAGATCGCTGCATATAATATGTTTGATTACTTGCAATAGTTTTGCGATATAGAGATGCTAATATGTGGGAGGAACTAGTGAATGATTATGGCTTAGTAAAAATATTGGTGTTAAGGTTTGTGATTCCCGAAGCATGCACGTAAGGTCTCCTAACTATGTAACCAAATTGGCGCGCATTGTATTTTGATTGCTTATCTTTGCGTGAAGGTCGGGGGCGCGCGATGGTTAACTCCTACCAACCTCCCCCCTAGGAGCATGCGTCCTAGTATTTTCACTTCGAGGGCTAATATATTTTTTGCATTAAGTATGTGAGTTTTTTATGACTAATGTTGAGTCCATGGATTATACACACTCTCACCCTTCCACCTTGCTAGCCACTTTAGTACCACACAATTTTCACCGGTGCATCAAACCACCTTATATCATTCCTCAAAACAGTCACCATACCTACCTATTATGGCATTTCCATAGCCATTTCGAGATATATTGCCATGTAACTCCATCGTTCCGTTTATTATGACATGCACCATCATTGTCATATTGCCTTGCATGATCGTAATATAGCTAGCATGATGTTTCCATGGCTTGTCCGTTTTTTGATGTCATTGCTACGCTAGATCATTGCACATCCCGGTACACCGCCGGAGGCATTCATATAGAGTCATATTTTTGTTTTAGTATCGACTAGTAATATCGAGTTGTAAGTAAATAGAAGTGTGATGATCATCATTATTAGAGCATTGTCCCTTGAAAAAAAGGAGAAAGGCCAAATAAACAAAGGAAGACCCAAAAAAAAGAAAAGAAAAAAAGGGGACAATGCTACTATCTTTTTCCACACGTGTGCTTCATCATAGCACCACGTTCTTCATGATAGAGAGTTTCCTATGTTGTCACTTTCATATACTAGTAGGAATTTTCATTATAGAACTTGGCTTGTATATTCCAACGATGGGCTTCCTCAAATGCCCTAGGTCTTCATGAGCAAGCAAGTTGATGCACACCCACTAGTTTTCTTTTGAGCTTTCATACACTTACAGCTCTAGTGCATCCGTTACATGGCAATCCCTACTCACTCACATTGATATCTATTGATGGGCATCTCCATAGCCCATTGATACGCCTAGTCGATGTGAGACTTTCTACCTACTTTTGTCTACTACCACCTTCTATTCCACCCATATTGCTATATCCATGGCTCACGCTCATGTATTGCATGAAGAATTGAAAAGGTTCGAAAAAGTAAAGTATGAAAACAATTGCTTGGCTGACACCGGGATGGGCATGAGGTGTACCTTGTGTTAAGAAAAGGGAAGCATAAAAGACTATATGATTTTGTAGGGATAACATTCTTTAGCATTGATATTTTGAAAGACTTGATTGTTTGTTGGGATGCCCGAGTATTAAATTTTTCTATGTCAAATGATAGACTATTGCTTTGAATCACTCATGTCTTAATATTCATGCCATGATTAGATTACATGATCAAGATTATGCTAGGTAGCATTCCACTTCAAATATTACCTTTTTTATCATTTACCTACTCGAGGACGAGCAGGAATTAAGCTTGGGATTGCTGATACGTCTCTGTCGTCTCTATAATTTTTGATTTTTCCATGCCAATATTCTACAAATTTCATATACTTTTGGAAAAAAAACTATACTATTTTTTGGGACTAATATATTGATCCAGTGCCCAGTGCCAGTTCCTATTTGTTGCATGTTTTTTGTTTCACAGAATATACATATCAAACGGAGTCCAAACGGAATAAAAACGGACGCAGATTTTTTTGGAATATATGTGAATATTGGGAAGCAGAACCAACACGATACGATGCCCGAGTGGGCCACGAGGCAGGGGGCGCGCCCTGGGCCCTCGTGGCCACACCGTAACGCAGTTGATGCCCTTCTTTCGCCGCAAGAAAGCTAATTTCCGGATAAAAATTTTGTCAAAAAATCAGCCCAATCGGAGTTACGGATCTCCAGGAATATAAGAAATGGTGAAGGGACATAATCTGGGAACGCAGAAACAGAGAGAGATAGAGAGACAGATCCAATCTCGGAGGGGCTCTCACCCCTCCGCTGCCATGGAGGCCATGGGCCAGAGGGGAAACCCTTCTCCCACCTAGGGAGAAGGTCAAGGAAGAAGAAGAAGGGGGGTGGCTCTCTCCCCCTCGCTTCCGGTAGCACCGGAGTGCCACCGGTGCCATCATCGTGTGACGGCGATCTACACCAACACCTCCATCATCTTCACCAACATCTCCATCACCTTCCTCCATCTATCTATAGAGGTCCATTCTCCCGCAACCCGCTGTACCCTCTACTTGAACATGGTGCTTTATGCTTCATATTATTATCCAATGAAGTGTTGCCATCCTATGATGTCTGAGTAGATTATCGTTGTCCTATTGATGATTGGTGAATTGCTATGATTGATTTAAATTGCTTGTGGTTATGTTGCTGTCCTTTGGTGCCCATCATATGAGCGCGCACGTGGATCACACCATAGGGTTAGTTGTATATTGATAGGACTACGTATTGGAGGGCAAGAGTGACAGAAGCTTCAACCTAGCGTAGAAATTGATGCATACGGGATTAAAGGGGGACCAATATATCTTAATGCTATGGTTGGGTTTTACCTTAATGAACGTTAGTAGTTGCAGATGCTTGCTAATAGTTCCAATCATAAGTGCATAGAATTCCAAGTAAGGGATGACATGCTAGCAGTGGCCTCTCCCACATAAAACTTGCTATCGGTCTAGTAACGTAGTCAATTGCTTAGGGGCAATTTAACAACTCCTACCACCACTTTTCCACACTCGCTATTATTAACTTTATTGTTTCTTTACCTTAACAGCCCCTAGTTTATATTTACGTGCTCTTTATATTCTAGCAAACCTATCCCACAAAAACTACAAAGTACTTCTAGTTTCATACTTGTTCTAGGTAAAGTAAACGTCAAGCGTGCGTAGAGTTGTATCGGTGGTAAATAGAACTTGAGGGAATATTTGTTCTGCATTTAGCTCCTCGTTGGGTTCGACACTCTTACTTATCGAAAGAGGCTACACCTGATCCCCTACACTTGTGGGTTATCAGGCATGCATCAGCAGTTAATAACTGGTGTGAAGTCCACCCTTGAAAAAAGACAATAACTCGGGATGATGCGCCGATAACTTGGACGTTTACACGGGCGCGGTGTCAGGCCCAAGATGCGATTCTATCCCGATCACGTGACACTTACGTGATTGGGGCACAACCGCATTTCGGGCGCTTAACAAGATGGATATCATTACGTCATACCATTACATACATACATGGGGGATACAACAATACCTACAAGTCACATGAATACAACAACATCAATACAAGGCATCTGACTACGGATGCAAACATGAAAAGCACAACGACATCCATCTGCTATCCCAGGCTGCCGACCAGGAACCTAACCCAAGACTAAAGAAGAAGAAGAAGAAGAAGAAGAAGAAGAAGAAGAAGAAGAAGAAAGAACTCCAACACAAAGGACATCGCTCTCGCGTCAAGACATCGGAAACCTGCACCTGCAACTATTGTTGTAGTAACTGTGAGCCACGAGGACTCAGCAATCCCATAACCATGGGTAACAAGACTAGCAAAGCTTAATGGGTAGGAAGAGGTAAAGTGGTGAGGTTGCAGCAGCGACTAAGCAATATATGGTGGCTAACTTACGAGTACAGGAATAAGATGAGCATCTACGCAAAACGGTCGCAACTAGTAGTGATCGCTAAAGATCATGAACTACCTACGAGTCAAACATAACCCCACCATGTTCTCTTCTCAAAGTGAAAAGAGACAATCACGGTTACTCACATAGTTGTGTGTTTTACTTCGGATCCTCTGTCAAGTTTTCTACAACCGGACATTAACAAATTCCAATCTACCACATAACCGCGGGCACGGCTTTCGAAAGATCATAACCCTGCAGGGGTGTCCCAACTTAGCCCATCACAAGCTCTCATGATCAGCAGAAGTAATTATAATATTACCCCTTATCTTAAGGACAATCCGATCAGGCTCGGTATCCCGGTGCACAAGACATTTCGACAATGGTAAAACAAGTCCAGCAAGACCTCCCGGTGTGCCGACACCCTTATAGTAGCCACGCGTATCTCCTCTTAGGCCACGTCCGGATGAGCTATGGTTACAGCGACCAGATACCCCAAGTTTCCAAGGGGCGGCGCCGCAAGCTGCTCTATTTGGGACCAACACCATCAGCACTGGCCCCCCTGTATGTAGAAAGAATCCATGGGTAGCGCTAACTCCCTATGCAATTAATGTGATTAAAGTTTTTTATTATGTTGCAATAAAACCAATGTTGGGCCTTGCTGGAGGAGTTTTATTCAAAGACGAAGTGTCAAGGGGTCCCCATATACCCAACCGTGTAAGGAACACAAAATCAAGGAACATAATGCCAGTTTATCGGCTCCTAAGGTGGCATGAGTGAAACAAAACACCGAGCAAAAGGCCAAGCCTTCCACCCATGCCCAGTATATAGGTGTGTTAATATATATAAGACATATTGTGATATTCCAACAACAAGTTCCAACATGGAACGATCTTCATTTTCACCTGCAACTAACAACGCTATAAGAGGGGCTGAGTAAGCGGGTAACATAGCCAAACAACGGTTTGCTAGGAAGGTGTCAAAGGTTAGAGGTTTCATGGCAACAAGGAGAGGGGCTGACAATAAACATGGGTAGCACGACATATAACGATAGCATCAAGACAACTAAGCATGGCAATGATAGTAAAGGTATCCAAGGTGATGGTCATCCTGCCTGAGATCCCGCAAGGAAGAAGAATGAGTCCATGAAGAAGATGAATAAGAAGCCTTGAAGACGAGCCACGTGTAGACGAACGAATCCTCACGATCGCAACGGAACAAGCACTAACGAGAAGAAGCAAGCAATACGGTAAACAAACAACACAAGAACATGACAATATGCTCAACCAAGTATGATGCAAGACAAGTCTATATATGATGCAATACATGGCAAGGCATGAAGCAGACAAGAACAACACAAGCCAACAAGTTTAAATGAGGCCGGAATCAACACATAACAAATCCGGTAAGTCCTCATATGCATTATTTGAAATTAGTCCAGATCTGAACAAACCTTAAGTTAAATTTTTTAAATAGCAGGTTAACATGCACCAAGATGATCTACACAAAATTCTAGTCAAGTTTCATATAAAGTTTGTTAAATTCGGAACTACGGTCTAAAAGATATGAGCAAATCAAGACAAACATGGCAACGGTACAAGATGCACCCAAACATCAAGCAAACACACTCCAAACATGTAAACAACATGATATAATGATTCTACATGCAAAATCACACAAGTTTCATATAGTACACACTCAAAACGGAGCAACGGGCTAAAAGATACACATGAAACAAGATATAACAACAAGCTGAAGTTAACAGTCACATAGCAACTTTGGAGCAAGGTAAATATATGCTACAGCACTCAAACATGATAACAAGAAGTATGGATGTGAAATAGACATGATACTTAACAATCATGAACTTAGAACACCCTCAAAATCTTGCTGGAACACATTTAACCAAGCATGGCAAGTTGCAATAAAATTATCTAGACTTAGTCAAAATCTGGGAAGGAAAAAACATCATCACGATGCTGCCTTCCGAGGCACAAAACAACAAGCATATAAACTATAATAAGAACATAAAGAGCATGGACATGTAGTAGACATATCATACAGCAAACAACTCCTTTGGAGCAACTCCGTAGGAGGCATGGATCAATAGCAACAATCTTCACCAAATTGAACATGCTGATAAAATCCTGACAGGTATAATTTATAGAAACTTGAGAGCAAGAAATAAATAAGCTACAGCAGGCCATATGAGCAAGTAAGGGCATGAATGGATATACAACAACATGTACAACAAGACATGATCATTGGTCACTCCAAAACAAGCATGGATTTGACTAGGGCATCAAGCAAACATAGCATCAGGTTATAACAGATTCCAGACTTAGCAGTTTTTTCACTAAGTATAAAACATCAATAACGACATGGCATGTTTACAAGCTTGTTTAAGTCACCTCAAGGCATATCATGGAAAGTGGATTGCACCACAACAAAGACCATATGATTGTGCTTCTAAAACATCTAGACATGTGGCATGAAGACAAACACATCAATAGCAATGAGCAAGTGAAATCAGCATCTCATAACAAGTTTCAGCACTTAACAGCAACATGCACTTTTGCAACAGAGATTAACATGGCAATATGACACCTAACATGAATGCTATAGCAACCAACATGTAGATCACTTCACAATGAACAGTTTGACATATCATATGCTTCATTTGGATAAACATGCACAAAGTTATCATATCTCAAACATGGCAACAAAATAACAAGTAACAGCAGTTTTAAACATATAGCACTCTTGCCACAATGATTAGGGCATCTAGATGAACTCAAACAAGCATGCCACAATGGAACAAAGTGAAGAGCATATCACCACGATCATTTTGACATATTATTCACTCAATTTGGACATACACACAAGAAGATACAGCCGTGCAAAGATGCAATATATTAAGCAATTTTTACGGACTTAGAGAGAAAAACCACCTCGGGGAAATGGACATGTCCATGTCAGATCGGACATGTCCGTTGGCGCGCTGAAGGGTCCACCTGACAGTCGCAGAGAGAGGGGAGGCACGGACACGTCCGGGCTGGAGGCGGACACGTCCGGTCGGAGAGGCCGACATGCGGGCCCGCGGGGTCGTCTTCACTAGATCTGGCCGGCGGCCGTTCGAGCGAGCCTGCGGTTGCCGACGGCGAGGATGACGCCGACGAGGGGCGGAGGAGCCACCGGCGATGGCGGCGAGCGCGGAGGCCGGGAATGGATGCAGGGAAGGGAGCCGAGGCCGGGTCTGGCGAAGGGCGCGGCCGAGGAGTCCGGCAGCGGCGGCCTCGGCAACCTCGGGCGGCGGGGTTCCTCGCGGAGCTGGTACTGCAGGGCGGCGGAGGAGGGAGCTCCGACGAGCATGCGCAGCGGGACCGGAGTTGGGGAGGCACGGCGGACGGGCCGGCGGTTGTCGCCGGCGAGGCGAGGCGGCGGGGACGAACGGGAGGGCGCCGGGCGTGGGGAGCGCTGCGGGACGGCGCGCGCGGGCTTCGGGCCCAGATCCGGCCTGGGGTGGGAAGGGGACGGGCCTGTCGCGTTGAGGAGGCGCGGGCGACGTGGAGGATGCCAAGTGGCGCACAGCCATTGGCTGCGGCCGGCTGGGGTGGTGGCTAGTCCAATAGGGAGCCGCCAAGTGGCGCTAGTGAGGTGGAGGCGCCAGAATTTGGAGGAGGAGGAGGGGTTGGCTGCGCGAATTTCGAGGAGGAAGGAGGCTAGGGGTAGGGAAAGTCTAGGATGCCCAAAATGGCAAGGGGAGGGGTTTAAATAGACAGTTTTGGCTAGGGTTTGGGTCTAGGGGTGATTTTGGACCCTCCGATCGAATCGGACGGCTCCGGACAGAGAGAGGGGGTAGGATGGGCCTAGGAGGAGGTTAGTGGGCTGTGTAGGTGGGGTTGTGGGGAGAGAAGAGAAGTGGCCCGCGGGGGTTTTCGGAGACCGAAAACGTCCGACGAATTAACCGGCGACTAGTGCCGCTATATTTAACGGTTGGGCTATCAAACGAGCTCCGAACGCGACGAAACTTGATAGGCGGTCTACCTATGCTATAATAAGACCACACGCCAAGTTTCAACCCATTCCGAGAACATTTTTCCGGCCACTCATAAAATAAATATTCTGAGGTGCCGCGGGCGCGTGTGATTGTGTCTGGGCTTGGAACGGACAACGGAAAGGACGGGCGGACTCGGGCGGATGCAAGTTTTGAAAACAAGATGATGCAATGCACATGATGACATGGCAAGAAGGCAGCACGCAAGCAGATGGCATGGCAACAACGACGAATAACTTACTGACACCTGGCGCATCGGCCTCGGGGTGTCACACGCGACCAATCGTACGGGTGTAGTGGTGCGTTCACAAAAAAGGGATCAAACGCTCAGCCTATGTATTTCTCGTGTAAATAGATAATTTAGTGCAATTGGTTATTTACTTTAAACATAATGCATTAACGTGTTAGTGTAGAGGCGCACAAAAATAAATGGATATTGTAGTCCGCTACTTAAAAGTGTTACCTCATATGATTACATAGCCTGCATTTCGTAAAATGCGTACCTGTTGAATTCATATATGAATATTACGTATATTACTTCACAATAGAACCTTAAATCATCCAAGACTAATGATTTTGAATGCAAGAGTAACAATGGTGCATGTACACGATAGCTACATTGGTTGTTTGAAGAAACATCACTATAACTTTGGCATGCACAACTGAAAAGGTTTATTTAAATATAAAAATGTGATATGTGAGTGTCCAATCTTTACAGCATTGAATCGATATTGTACCTTTGGCCACGATACGAAGTAGATATTGGTTTATGTTCAAGCAATGCACGTCCACGATCGCTAGATAGTGATACGTGAATGAATTGTGCAATCTCTCTCACACACATACATATCTCATTTCCCTATGGGCATCGGAATCACACATGCACACTTCGTGTATTTCTCTCCCTCCGTCAAGGTTAGAATTCGTCTTTCTACCCCGTCCTACAAGTCTCTCACACAGAAACACACACGCTCTCTCTGTCGAACACGTCCACCCCTTTAATTCTGCCCACCCACAACCACTAATGTCTCAAAGTATAATAATGTCTCTCACACATATGCCTAAGGTTAACTCGAGTTCCAGAACCATATGAATACATACAATGGGATTCCAACAGAGCACCTTTTGTTTTGTGATTTCGCTCTCTCTCTCTCTCTCCCTCTCTCTCTCCCACACACACACACGCGCGGGCGCGCGCACACACACACAAATTGTTTCTCGCTTCATTTTTTCCGGCACTTGCATGCAGACAATTTTGTTTATCTTCGTGATGCTTTAAGTATGCCTCGCACAAATGCTATCAACCTACACCTTAATATAGCTAGACATGTGTCACACAAACTCCTTCTCCCTACTAGCAAGATGCCCATGTGTTGCACCAAACATCAAGATGCATTTGTATGAGTAGTTTATCTTGTGGGAGAAAAGGATGAACAAGGGAATGCCTTATTTGCAAATGCAGAGAGGGGTGTGGGTATCTTTTTGCAAAAATTGCCACAGTTTCCTTCCTATCTGTCGGGCATAAATCGGATGTCCTATATTGCAGGATGGCAAGAACACCATCATCACCAACTCTGTTTTTTATAAGAGTAGGGATATGTAAGTGTCACTGCCCCCCCCC
>LR738713.1:472773208-472785774 GCA_902687465.1 Secale cereale | reverse complement strand
AGACTAATCTATTGACTGGCTTCTCTCTCAAACACACACACACACACACACACACACACACACACACACACACACACACACACTACCGACACCAAAGGACTAGGGCGGCACCTCGATCTTGATAGTGTAACACCCCAAAAATTTAAACATGATATGTTTTATAAAAAAATTCCAGAGAATTAAACCCTTCATTTTCTGGATTTTCTTTGGTTTCAAAACAACTCTTTCTTTTGAATTTATGGAGTTTTTACCCCAAGTGACAACTTTTCAAATATATTATTGGACTTGTTTACCCTCTCAAGAAAAACACTTCTATTATCAGTGGATTTATTTGCTTGATTATTTTCTCCCTGAGATTTATTCCGTAAAGTGAATCTTCATTGGCTTTAAAGCTCTATTTGCACAACAACCCTTTGATAAATTTATTTAAAAATTCCACCAAAATTTGGGGATGTCATGTGAAGTTCCTACATCACTTTTATGCAAAAACCCATTGGTGTTCTTTGAAAAAATTGAGCAAAACATCCTCTTTTGCTATCTGGTCCAGTTTGGCATTTTCTACTACAACCCTATGTTAACTTGCCCTTTTAACCATGAGCTTTTTACGGCTTATAGTCTTCCCTACAAAACCCTTAAGTCCAGGATATTGGACCATTTGGAACAATTTTGGTCCATGCATTAATGCCTTTTAGTTTCGGTCCAGATTTGTTTTTCTCAAAAGCTTACACTAGCAAGTTTTTGGTCTTGACCAACTAACATTGCCATCATCACCTACACCTAGAGAGAAACTGGTCTGGAGATTTTGGCCACCCCAAGAGTTGCCTAGATGCCCTTGACATTCTGTAGAACACCTTATGTGCCTAGCCAGCTTTGGCATGATTTTTAGTTTGCATTACAGACTTGATCCTCTGACCCAGCAGCCTTGTCCACTAAGCTTCTAGACATCTCTAACCTAGATCTGTCAAACCCCAGCCCCAACCAAGCCTCCTAGCATGCCTTGGCATTTTGACGAGCAGTTGTCGTGCGTGCCCGGAGCGCGAGCAGAGCGCGCATTTTGCACATGCGTGCGCAAAAGTCGCCGCGCCCCACTGCCGTCTCCCCGCGCTCGTTCTGGTTCGTTACCACTCGCAGCCAACACGCCCTGGCCCCTCCCTCAGCACAGGACCACCCTGACGCCCTACAGCGCCACCGTCAGGTCGGCCTTGGCGGCACGCCGACGACCACAGTGCGCCCCTGCCATGGACGGTGCCGCCCGAGCCACTCCAGCGCGCCAGCTGCCCCTGGAACAGCCCAAACTTATCCACGAGCCCGTCCGCTAGCGCCCGCCGCCTCCACGTCATCCTGCTGCAACAGAACGGCGGTTCGCCGACGAGTTTATCCCCGGCCGCCGCGGAACCGACCTCGAACGTTATAAATAGGAGCCCCCGAACTCGTCCAAGCACTCAGGCGACCTCAAGCCACCTATCTACAGCCCCTGTGGCCAGCAATCGATGGGGGAAGAGCTGTCTTCCTCGTCTCCGGCCAGTTCGGCCGCCACCGCACCCCAGCTCCGTTCGCCGTGAGCAGACCCTCTCCCGTCCATCCAGCACTACCACCCGACTCCCCTTGCTCGTGCGGAGCTAACCAAGCACTCAACTACGACCAGGAGCCACCATAGCCAAGACCCCCAATTCCAGCCGAGGCCACCTTCACCGTGGAGCTTGCCGCCTGCGATTCTCTCCACCCCCGCCGACCTAGCACCTACCGGGAGGACCGCCCCAGACTGGCGGAACCATCCCCGCCCTCAGAACCCAGCGAGGAGCCGTGGCTCGTCGACGGCGATCGCCAGAATCCCCGCCCCCGCTCGGACAGAGGAGGAAGGAGGCGGGCGACTCGTCAAACCTGACCAGTGGGTCCAAGGGACCCACTGCCAGTGACCCGAGCCGGCCCGCGCTGGCTTAAGTGGAAGCGTAAACACCGAAGTACGTTTCCCCTACCTCGAACACATATTCTTCCCCGAAACGTTTTCTTTTCTGGTTTTATTTAAAAACAGAATGTTGACTAAACTTTGACTGGCTATAACTTTTTAAATATAAGTCCAAATGACTTGATTCTTTTTCTGTCTCAAATTTAGTCTAGTTTATTTTCATATTTATTTGAAAATTTTCCAAACAATTTTTTTGTGCTGTTTTGGAACTATGTGTTGATTTCAAATTTTCCTAAATAGCATTTTGAAGAAGGAAGAAACTTGCAAAAGTTTTGGAATGCACCCTGCCTCTCCACTACTTGAAGGCAAGCATCCTGAACCCTGGCCCAATACTTGTTGTGTGTTGTGTGATATGATTACAACACCACCTTGATGCAAAGTTTCGTTAATCTTATGTGATGATGTGGTCCTGCGCATGGGTGCGCTGTGAAGTTTCCTTGCTGTTGGAAATTGAGAAACTGTGATAGTCATCGCCCTCGTCTACCTTTCGTGCCTACAGGAAGGAATCCGGGAGAGTCGTTGTCTTGGGTAGACACGAGCTCGTTACTGATATTTTGTGAAGACGGGTATAGTCAGTAAGGCATGATAAGGTATGATGAATGGTGATTCTGTCTGTTAGAATGGATCATATTTGTTATGCTAATCATGCAGGTGACGTTTTAACCTCCTGAGTCGACCGCAGCTCGAGTCTTGTTCCAGTAACCCCCATACTTGATTCGTACTACCACTTGTCCCTGCCATAAGTAGGGTGCGGTTCAGTAAGTTGTCAACCCCCTTCCTAGCACACACCGTACAGAGAGGCCATGGTGGAAGATATTGGCTGCATCCGGTAGGCATGCCACTTGGTCCGGGGGCATGGGTGTTTCTGGTTGGGACCGAGAGGGGGTACCCCTTAGAGCGCGCAATATAAATTTGATCCCATGCTAATCAAGGTTGTAGCCTCCCCACTCAGAGTTTTGCTTAACGGGTCTCGTGGGTGATTCCAGACACCGGTAAGTTGAGCTGGTGTGTGCAGGTCAGGTGTGTTTTCAATTAAAAGACCGTAGACTGAATTAGTCTTGATGGACTAAAAGAACCCGTTATTCGCGGGCAAAGAGTACACTCTCTGTAGAGATTAAATCTATTCGAATAGCCGTGTCCATAGGTTAGGACTACAGTCTGGGATGGGTCAAGTGTCGGTCTTAGTGTCGGTCTTCGAAGGAAAGACTACCAAACCAAAACATGGATCATGACTTGTGACCAATGATGATTGTTACTATTATTATCATTATGGACTAACCCTCTACATTATTTGAGTTATTGAGTATCCCTGGATGGTTCTACCTCCTGGATATTCACCATCTTTTCATTTATTTATAAGCCCTTTATGTGGTGTCGCTTAGACGCCCGACTGTGGCATGCTTGCTATTTTATTTTATTTATAAGCCCTTTATGTGGTGTCGCTTAGACGCCCGATTGTGGCATGCTTGCTATTCCTTTTATTTATAAGCCCTTTTGGTGGTGTCGCTCAGACGCCCGATTGTGGCATGCTTATTATTTCCTTTATTTATAAGCCAGTTATGTGGTGTCGCTCAGACGCCCGACTATGGCATGCTTGCTATTTCTTTTATTTACAAGCCCTTTATGTGGTGTCGCTTAGAAGCCCGACTGAGGCATGCTTTAATTCCCCCCCCCCCGATTACATATTCATGTTTCATATGAATAATCTGCTTGCATCATGGATTATCATTTCTTGACTGACGTAGTGATTATCGAATATTCCCGAGCATGGTTACCTTTTGCCATATTGTACCTGTGTTCATAATGTTTGCGAGTACATTCAAATACTCACTGGCTTGTCCCTGGATATTGTCTTGGCCAGATTTCTTGCGTGGAGAGGAGTGTTGTGATGACCCCCCCAGAATCTACGCAACGGTGATAGCAGCCTCGCGAAGATAGGAGTTAACCTGGTCAGCTGTTCCCGTGGGAAATGGAGTCCTACTGACACCGATGCACTATAAACCGCTTCCGCCATCAGCCACTAGAAACCATGTGTTGTACCCATGGGCCAGAATGATCTTGTACTACATATTTTGTATTTTTGCTTGGAATTTTTGTATCAAGTGGTGCCTCATCAGCTAACAGTAATCCTGGGGCTGGTGAGCACAAGGGCCATTTTCTGGGACATTTATCCCAAAAATCCAGTCCTGACAACCTTGGTATCAGAGCCAGGCTGACCATTGGCTAATCCTATCTTAGCCAGTTCGAAAAAAACCTTGGTTAACCACCCCACCAGACCTTATCCTAACCCCGGCCAAGCTTCTCGTGTAAGATAGGCACACAGTGAACCGACACCTTTGGCAGTCGGTGCCCAACCTATCAGCCTAGCCCATCGATCACGCGCCAGTGACCGGGACCTAAATAGTTTCCTCCGCAAGCGTGCGAAGGAAGACTTTGTCCCCTTTTTCTATAAAAAGGGCATGCTAGCCTCAACCCAGCACAGCACAACCTCTACCCCAAACCGAGCTAGGATGCCAAGACCCATTGTTCACAATGAAACCACAGCAACCAACCTTGGAGGTTTCGTGACCGTGCTAGCAAACCTCGCCCGCCGTGCCTTTGCATTAGAAGAGCCCCCAGAATATGTTGTGTACCAAGGATCCATGAGCGGTGAGAGCCGTCAATTCTGGGCCGCTGTGCACGTCTATGGTAGGGGTCTGTCGCCAGAACGCCCCTACAGGTTCACCGGAAGGACAACTTCCTTTGAGCCACAAGCCATCCAACTAGCTGCTCGAGAGGCTATAGTTCAACTCCGGCACTTGTCGCCCAAAGTTAACTGTCGCTCATTCTACTACTACCCTAGCCGTGACGGGTACGGTAGGCCACCTCAGGTTGCCAATGGGGACCACGAGACAGATCCTTCATCGTTGCATTTGGTACGCTATGTAAGTGCACTAGAGGAACTGTTCGATCAAATCACTCTTGATCTGATCGCAGCTCGTGGAGAACTGGTTCGCCGAGCCCCGACAAGAGGAGGAGATGAGCCCGGCACCGACATCCCAGTCGTGCTGTTCGGACAACCGATCGAGTCCTTGAGGTCTGCCCCAACCATCGACCAAAATGCTTTGGTGTCCCCAGAAGTGATTCGTCGTCTGTTTGGGACGCGCTCCAACGGGATTTTGGCCAACAATCCCCGCGATGGTCATCATCACTGCCCCGACCCTGCAGTTCCTCAGCCCCCTCCAGCTAACCCTGACAGTGAAGCCCGTGGAGAAGCCTCGGCGTCCATGAGGCAAGGCCGCTTAGATATAAACGAGGTAGATTAAATCACTCGAGTAGTACCGAGCAATAATATGTCCACACCCTGTTGTTGTGTGACCCTGTATTGCCATATGTAAATACTGTTTGCTTGTGCGCCCTTATCTTTATAGTAGCCATGCATAATTATGTTGGTGTACAAATGCATTTTTAATTCCGGGCGTAGCTTCCAACCGATGACTCCCACAGTAATACGTCACTTTTGCGAGACGTGTGTATCTGTAGCATTGAACACAACCCCATAAAGCAGAACCGACAAAATAGCTGCCCCTCACCGCGATCTAGTAACCCAGCCCAGTTGCTATATAAAAGGCCACCTCGTGACCTTGCCAAGCATCCCTCACCTTGTGCACCACTCTCACAACCATTTCTTTTGCCATGTCGATCCCTAGTATTTATCTAAGGACTCCAGATGCCAGCCCAGGTAGTTTTGTTAAGATATTGTGGGACTTTACCTGCTGTACCATGAGTGCTAACCGTCCACCCCAGTACGAGCTGCTCAAATCGAGGATCACACCATCCACCTCGAAATATTGGGCAGTAGTGCACATCCCTCCCGCAAACCCAACCAAGACCCAACAGAAGTTTCCTTCGTGGGGAAATCTATGCCAACTCCGCAGATGGCCATAGAAGCTGTTGCGTATGAAGCGCTTGCTCGCCTTTGATTCGCGGTACCCTATGCCAGCGAACGGGGGTATTATTACTTCCCGAGCCGTGCAGCACCCGGAGAAGTAGCATCTTTTCCTGGTGGACGAATTGAGAGAGACCCAGTGCTGGCCAACCTTACACAGTATGTCATCGCACAAGAGCGTTTGACCCAACAAGTAATGGGTTACCTCCAGAGCCTCGCCGATTTAAATCCTCAGATCGCCATCGGCAGACCCCTGAGGCCCGGACAGGAGAGGCGCATTCGTCGACTAGTCAACCCGCTTCCTCCGATAGAAGAAGAATGTGCCCCTGTACTAGAGACATTTTCCCAGGACCCTGTCTATTTAACATTTTCATTTTAGACGTTACTGCTATGGTTGTTATCCCAGCATTTGTTTATGAGTTGCAACTTATGCGTGTTATCCGAAAGTCGTGTGTCAAATAAAATATTTGATTTATATTAATGGGAGTAGTTTTTACTGCTGATAATTTTTTATTAACAAATTTTTGCTCTCGGTAAAACCTGGAGTGAGATATTGTTTTCCCCGAGTTGTTGCATCGTATATCTTTGCATGACATAGATTTTTCGCGCATGTCGGGGGAAACTGTCCACCACGAGCACCTATGGGACCGGAGCCCCTTGTTCGTGCGGTAAGGGAGCGGAGGGAGCACAAAGAGCAGATCGTGGTGAGCACGCGGGCAGTTTACCCAGGTTCAGGCCGCGATGGACGCGTAAAACCCTACTCCTGCTTAGATTGTATTGAGTTGGGGAGCTCGGGAGCTTGAAGAACTAGCTACACCGAGCGTATGAGCGATCTAGGTTCCGAACCTCCTCTACGTTGTGCATGGGCCTCCTTTTATAGCTCAAGGGGTCACCGACAGGTGTCAACGTAGGAGAAAGGGTAAAAATGTAATAGTGGTGGTAGTTGTAACAGTGCGGGAATAGTGGAGCAACAGTGGATGAACAGTGGTCGCTACCTACTTTGACAGTGGGGGACAAGAGCATTTAATGCCCGTCGCCGTCGACCCCAAAAGCGCCCGCCCTTGCGTCTCCGTTTGCCACGGCGATGGCTTTATCACCGTGGAGTGCCACTGTGTCCCCCAGGCTGCACAGCCATCCGCCACGCGTCCCTGGAGTGGCCCCAGGGCGACGCGTGGTTCGATGAGCTGGAGCGCGGGCACACAGCGTAACTCTCCCCGGCAAGCACCTTGCCGGGGTCTTGACCTTGCCGGGCCCGGGAGCTTGTCGGGCTCTGAGGCTTGTCGCTCTCCGGGCCCTGCCGGGGCGCACGTCGCGCCGAGGCATGTCTTCTGAAGTGTAATCTTCCGGCCTTCCTGGCAAGCTCCTCTTGCCAGGGTCTTGTGTTAGTGAGGTAATCTTAAGCCTGGGACGGCCTTCCCGACAAGCTCCACTTGCCGGGGTCTTGATCTTCTGTCTTGTATACTTTGTTTTTTAATGGTTTTATATGGAGCAGGAAGGTCTCCGGCAAGCACGTGGTAGGCCCCGCCGCGGGAAGCTGCCACTGCCCGTGCACAAGTTGGGGTACTGAGGTACCCCGACCTTAGTACACCGATAGGAGCCCTCGGGCCTGGGCCACACACGGTGCCGAGCGCTGTTGGGCCAGGCCCAAAACAGTGCACGGGCACGCGCGGCCCACGGCGCGCCGAATCCACTTCCGCATCCGCCGCGTCCCTCCGTAACGGCACGCGTCGATTGCGGCGTCGTGGGAATGGGACGTGGCCATGTTCTTTTAATGGAAAGAGCGAAACGTCCCCCACTTCCCCATAAAAGCAGAGGAAGCAGGAGCGGTTCCCCTCCTACGCCTTCATTGCTTCTCCTTCCATCTCCAGAAATTCCCCTCTGCGCTCCGCTTCCACACCTCCTCCGCCGTCTTCCGCATCTGCGGCGCCGCCGGACTCTTCGCTCCCCCCTTCCCTCGCCGCCTCCGCCATGGCCCCGAAGACCGAGAAGTCGAAGGCGGAGAAGACCAAGAAGGAGAAACCCGAGCAGGCGGCGAGGCTTACTCTGCTGCGGAAGCGGAACGTCGTCTTCGCGCCAAGGCTCAGCGCGCGGGAGCTCTGGAACAAGTATTACTTGTTCTGGGCCAAGGATACCAAGGCGCATCCTCGGACCAGAGCCTATCCCGCCGCCGCCAAGGACAATTACCCCGGCGGGTACTTCTTCTTCGCAGCTTTCTTCCATTGCGGCCTTTGTCCCCCTTTTTCTGAGTTTTTCTGCGATATCATGCACACCTACGGCCTCCACCTTCTAGACTTCACCCCCAACGCCATCCTCACAATGGCGGTTTTCGCACATCTGTGCGAAAACTATATTGGGATCTATCCGAATGTAGCACTTTTTAGGCATTTCTTTACGCCTAGAGTAGAGGCCGACGCTCCCCTCTCCGGAGGAATCTCTTGGGTCTTCCGCTTGAACAAGAAAGAGTCCTACTTGCCGGGGGAGCTCCGCGGCAAGTGGGAGGAGTGGCGCGCGGACTGGTGCTGGGTAGTTGAGGACGAGCCGCAACCTTTCACTGCGCCGCGCACAACAGCCATCGTGCGCGGCAGGGACTGGAGTGAGTTGGACTCAGACGACATCAAGCTCAACGTCGCCCTCATCAGAATTCTTCATCTCCGGGTAGCGAAGTTGTCCGTCGGAGAGGTAGGAGCAGATTTCCTCCGCCGCCGCATTGCCCCTCTACAGGATAGGAAGAGGCCAGCATGGGAGTACGGCAACGCGGCGGACATAATGAGGCTGCGCCCAGGGCTAAATTACAACTTCACGGCGCTGGAGCTGAAGGGGATGGTCCGGGAACTTTTTAAGCACGACCCGGCCCATCCAGAGTGGTTCAGAGCTCCCCGGGGAGTGGTGCCCCTCTGCAACAGCACGGCCCGGGATCCTCTTCGCGCCATGATGCCCGCATGTGACTCGCATGGCGTGGATCGCACATGGATACCGCCCAAGGCAGCAGACATCATGAGCTTCTTCGACAACTTGGTGGAGGTGCCGAAGAACAAGGATGAGATCAAGGGGCTCACCCGGGACACCACCGACCAGGAGATTGCTTATATAGCTTCTCAGGTAGAAGAGGCCGCTGCAGCCGCAGCGGCAGGAGAGTTTGGCTTCACAGTCGAGGAGGCAGAGGCTGCGGATGCGTCCTGCCAAGCAGAGGAGGCGGAGATCCGCAGGCTGCAGCAGCTTCCTCCCGACGAGCTCGCCGGGGTCCCTTCTTTGAGGCACTCCGGGATCCCCGGAATCGTGACCGAGGCCGCGGCGAGAGGCGGCGCTGCCGGAGGAAACAGAGGCTCCGCAGGGAGCGGAGGCGCCGGAGGGGGCGGAGGCGCCGGAGGGAGAACAGCCGCAGGGCAGGGCGCTGGGCCCAGCAAGCCTGCCGAGGAGGAGGAGAAGGAGGAAGACGTCGGGGCCGACGAGGACTCCGACGGGTCTCTGGGGCTCTATGCCGACGACGTCTCCTCGTCGTCGGAGACCTCCCCGCCTCGGGCAAGTCCCAGGCGATCTCCGCTGAAGCGTCTCCGCAAGGCGACGACGGGGACGAGGGCACAGGCGCCCCGACAACAACCAACTCGCCGGGCGGCGCGAGCTACCCGGGGGAGCCAAGCTGCGACGGGGGCGCCCGGTGCACCAACCACGGCGGGGGCAGCCCGCACACAGGCCACGGCGGGGGCGACCCGCACACAGGCCACGGCGGAGGCGCCCCGCACGTCAGCGCCAAGCGGAGGAGGGTCTTCTCAGAGCGGAGCGGCCGCTCCGCCCGCTCCCCGGGCTCCGGCGTCCACAGGGGCCGGGTCTTCGCAGCCCCCAGCCCCGGGGACCGCCAAGCGCCCGAGGGAGTCTTCGCCTCCTGCTCCTCGCGCGGACGCGCCTCAGGTGGCGTTCGACTTCTCCGCCCTGAATAACGACGACGACGACGAGGAACAGGAGTAAGAACTTGAGGTTTTGAATCTTCTTTAACTTTGTCTTGATTCTTGTTGATTCTGATCTTGCTTCTTGCTTTGATTTCAGGACCCTGGCCCAGCGAGTGGCAAAGAAGGCCAAGGTTCCCGTGGTCGAGGTCGCGGACGACTCGCCCGTCGCGGCGACAGGGGACGCCCCAGCGACGAGCTTGCCGGACCCGAGCGCTGCTCCGAGGAGCAGCCCCCAGCGCAGCCCCCAGCGTAAGTCTGGGCTCAATATTTCCACTTGTCGGGCGCGCTTGAGGAACTTGCTTATATTGACACCTTGCTGTTCTTGTTTTGCTTTGATTGTCTCATGCAGAGGTGGAGCCGCAGCCACAGGAGCATCCGGAGACCGCTCCCGAGGAGCCGCAGGCCCCGCCGTCCCCGCCAAGGACGAACTCTCCGGCAAGGGAGAGTGCTCCGCCAAGGGCGGGTACTCCGCCAAGGGCGGGTACTCCGCCAAGGGCAAGCAGCCCGGCGAGGGCGGCCACCCCGCCAAGGCAGAGCTCCCCGGCGAGGGAGCCCGCCGTCGACGAAGTCTGCCAAGGTAAGTTTTGTAATCTTGTCTCCTTGGATTCATCTTTTTTTGGATATTTGCTTGAACTTCTTCTTCTTTTTCTTCTTCTTCTATATCCTCCTCCCCCAGAACAGATGGAGACGGAAACCATCGTCGTGGAGGAGGGCGCGCAGGGCGACGGCGGCAACGCCCCTGTCGTTGAGGACACGGCGGGAGCCGCCGAGCCGGCTGCGGAGGAGACTGCTCCGACCGCAGACGCAGCGGCCGGGGAGGGGGACGGCGGCCATACTGCCGGCCCGGAGGCGGCAGGAGCGTCGAGCGCTGCGCCGGCCGCCGACCCCTCCACTTAGAAGGAGCCGTCCGCTTACTATCTTGAAGCCCCCAACGGCGTCTACATCCAGGTGCCGTGGGGATCTTCGTCGCGAGCCCCCGCGGAGGGAGAGGCCTTTGATGGGGAGGTCCTCGCCTCCGCGGGTCTGAAGGTTGTCGAGGCGCCCGGCAGGAGCGACGAGCCCGAGGAGGAGAAACTGCTCCACCGGCTCCTGGCCCTTTACCGGGCCAGGCAGGCGAAGCTCGCGTCTCGGGAGGCCCTCACCGCCAAGGCCGCCGCTGACATGGAGAAGTGCGCGGCGGAGCTCCGCGCCGCCAACCAGGCTGCCCTCCACGATGTGGCGGAGGAGCGCGAGAGGCTCACCGGGGAGTACCAGGAGTGGCTCCTGGAGAAAGCTGAAGCCGAGGAGCAGCAGCGACTCGCCGGAGAAGAGCTGTCCCGGCGAGAAGGAGAGCTCACCCAACGGAAGGTCAACCTCGACTCTCACGAGGAAGACCTCGCCGCCCGGGAGCAGGCCCTTGGTGGAGAGCTGAAGGAGGCGAAGGCCACCGCAGACGCCGCGGAGACCGCCAAGAAGGAGCTCGAGGCCAAGGTTGCGCAGCTGGAGGAGTACTTGAAGGCGAGCTCGGAGAGGGTCACCGCGCTCAACATAGAGCGCGAGAAGGACGCGCACACCAATTCTGAACTCCAGGTGCGCCTCTCCAAGCAAGGCGACGAGCTGAAGGCCGCCAAGGATTCCATTGCAGATCTGGAGCTGAAGGTTTCCACGCTGAAGGACTCGCTCGACGCCGTCCGGGACCGGGAAACCAAGCTGAAGGAAGAGCTCCGCAGGGAGCGAGGCTTGGTGGAGAGCGCCACCACTGCGGCTGAGAACTTCCGCCGGACCGTCGAGGTATGGACCGATGACTTGGTGGCCTCTGCATCCAACATCGACAAGGAGCTGTTGGCGCTGAAGGTTGAGCATCTTATATACTCTCCGGATCCAAACCTCCCCCACAGCGCCAAGCTCAGCCTCTTCTTCAGAGGGATCGCGCCGGCTCTTGCAAATCTTCAGAAGAAGCTTCCCGCGCAACTGGCCGAGGAGTCACGCCAGCTCTGCGCGGGAACCTTGGAGCGTGTTCTGACGAAGATAGTGTACCGCAATCCTGGTATAAATCTCGTCAACGTTCTCCGAAGCTTGCCGGCCGACGCGGATATGGAGGCGCTGAAGGCGCAGGTCGCCCACATTATCGCCAAAGTGAACAAGATCTCTAGGATTGAGGGCGACCGCGTAGATTAGGCCTCCTCTTCTTCATCTCTTTTGTTGCTGCATAGTGTGCCATGAACTTATTAGTCATTGCGACAAGTTATCCCTTGTAAGATATTCATCTTATTTTTGATCAATTAGTGCAATGTTATCTCCCTTGTCTTGGTCCTTTACTTTGTATGCTTTTCACCCTACGCTTCCAGGGAGCTTGCCGGCAAGGGGCCCTTGCCGCGAGCGCTGAGTACTAGACTCTGAGCAGCCTGCTGGCCAAGGTCTTACTGGCAAGCAACCTTGCCGCAGCTAGTCGCAACGCACTTAGCTTGTTGAGTGAACTCGAAAACGAAACAAGGGCGCGACACTTGTCGCAGCTCACTTAAGTCATTGAGCGTACTCGAAAACAAGATAAGGGTGCGGCTAGCCACGGGTAGGTTCCTCCGCGCACAGGTTTTCCATACAAAGTGTGATTGTTCAAGGAAGACAACTAAAAATTTAAAAATTTGAACTGCTCAAATTCTAATAACTTAGCTTTTATATATTGCTTGCTTCCCGGTAAGGCTTCTCTTTCTTGACAGCACTTGGTTCATCTTCCATCTCCGTCCCCCCC
>LR738713.1:472722702-472773084 GCA_902687465.1 Secale cereale | reverse complement strand
CCCCCCCCCCCCCCCCCCCCCGGCAAACTTGTGCGCGAGGAACATTCCTTCTGCTTAAGAGGCAAGGAAAAAGAAGAGGGAAACAAGTATATGGCCTTTCGGCTTACTAATGCTTACCGGATATGTATGTTGCGCAAGAAATGCCAAATAACGCATGCAAATAGCGAAGAAAAGCATGGAAAAGGCAAATAGCGCAAAACACGAAAGCTTTACTGATGCACGGGATCTGCGCCCGGCTTTGTACAAAGGGTTACATGCAACAGCGGCAAAGCTTGTACAAAAGGTGGTTGCCGGAGCGGATCATGGCAACCGCGCCTTATGGGTGAAACTTGCGAAGATGCTCTATGTTCCAGGAGTTGCTCACCGGTAAGCCTTCTTCGGTCTTAAGGCGGACAGCGCCGGGCCTTGTGACTTGTCTCACCCGATAAGGGCCTTCCCACTTCGGCGTCAACTTGTTGGAATTCTTGGCGGACTGAACACGCCGAAGAACAAGGTCGCCTTCCTCGAGACTCCTGGCCTTAACCTTGCGGCTGTGATAGCGACGCAAGGCTTGCTGGTATCGAGCAGCTCGTACAGCAGCCTGGAGACGTTCCTCCTCGAGGAGCAATGCATCATCTTGTCGCAGTTGCTCTTGCTCGAGCTCATCATAAGCGAGCACTCGAGGAGATCCGTATACGAGTTCCGTGGGGAGAACTGCCTCAGCTCCATAGACTAGAGCAAAGGGTGTCTGTCCGGTGGCTCGACTTGGTGTCGTTCTGATTGACCAAAGAGCCGCCGGTAGCTCCTCTATCCAATTTTTTCCGCACTTGCGCAGCCTGTCAAAGGTCCTTGTCTTGAGTCCACGCAGCACTTCAGCATTGGCCCTCTCCGCTTGACCATTGCTCCTCGGGTGAGCAACAGAAGCGAAACAGACCTTGGCGCCAAGGTCTTGGACGTACTGCATGAAGGTGCGACTAGTGAATTGTGTACCGTTGTCGGTGATGATCCTGTTAGGGATCCCTAAACGGCAAACAATCGACCTGAAGAACCTGACTGCTGACTGTGCTGTCACCTTACTCACTGGTTCCACTTCTGGCCACTTTGTGAACTTGTCGATTGCGACGTACAAGTACTCAAAGCCCCCGACAGCGCGAGGGAAGGGGCCGAGGATATCGAGCCCCCAGACCGAGAAGGGCCAGGACAAAGGGATCGTCTGGAGAGCTTGAGCCGGCTGATGAATTTGTTTGCATGGAACTAGCACGCTTCACACTTGGTTACTAGTGCATTTGCATCTTGGAGGGCTTCCTGCCAAAAGAACCCTTGCCGGAAAGCTTTTCCGGCAAGCGCCCTTGCGCCAATGTGGTGGCCGCATATGCCTCCATGTATTTCTGCCAACAGCTCCTGTCCATCTTCTCTGGAAATGCACTTCAACCTGACACCATTGAGTCTTCTTCTGTACAGCTCGTTATCCACGAACTGGTACATACTTGACTGCCTGGTTATCTTCTCTATCTCTTGAGGGTCGTCGGGAAGTTCTCCAGTTTGCAGAAAACGGACGATCTGCTGTGCCCATGCCGAAGCCCGAGGCTCGACGGCAAGGACTAAAGGTATGAGGGCCGCTGCGGGAACCTCTGCTTCTACGGCAAGAACCTCTGGTTCTGCCGGAGCAGATGGCCCCCCGGCAAGCTCGCCGGGGCGAGGCTTGTCGGGAACGTTTGCTTCAACTGTACAGATCCGGGGATCTGCAGGAGCAAACTGTTCCTCAGCATTCTGATCGTTGATCTTGGGGACCTTGGCGGCGGTTTCAGGAAGATCCGCCGGCAAGTAGTCGCCGGAGACCAACTTTCTCTTCTTGGACTGCCCAATTGATGGTGTAACGGATGGTTGAGTCAGCTTGAGCAAGAAGGTCCCTGGTTCCACAGGTAACTTCATCGCAGCACACTTTGAAAGGCCATCTGCAATGTCATTCTGAGCTCTCGGGACGTGCTCCATTTGCAGACCCTCAAAGTGTTCTTCAAGCTTCCTCACTTCATCTACATAAGCTTCCATCAAAGGGCTCTGGTAATTCTTGCTAACTTGTCGGACCACCAACTGAGAATCTCCCCGCACAATCAGCTTCCTGATCCCAAGTTCAGCTGCGATTCTGAGGCCGGCAAGCAAGCCTTCATACTCAGCAGTGTTGTTTGTCGCTTGCTCCCTGGGAAAGTGCATATGGATAACATACTTGAGGTGTTCTCCGGTGGGCGCGATAAGTACCACGCCGGCACCGGCGCCTTGCAGCGAGAAGGCACCATCAAAGTACATTACCCATTCACTTGTCGCTTCTTGTTTGGGTACACTTGTTTCTGGAACTTCCTCATCGGGCGTCGGGGTCCATTCAGCTATGAATTCTGCCAAAGCTCGGCTCTGTATGGTTGAGGTACTTTCAAACTTGAGTCCAAAGCTTGATAATTCCAGTGCCCACTCAACGATCCTGCCTGTTGCTTCTGGATTGTGCAATATCCTCTTCAGCGGAAAGCGAGTGACCAATGTTATCTCATGTGCCTGGAAGTAATGGCGCAGCTTTCTCGAGGCCATGAGGAGGCCGAAAAGCAACTTTTGCACCCCGGAGTATCTTGATCTAGCCCCCTGCAAGAGGGAACTCACAAAATACACCGGGCGCTGCACCATCTTACTTCGCACTTCTCCTTGATCCTGCGCAGAGTTGTCCTTGTCGGGGCCAGAGCTTGTCGGAGGAGCCCCCTGCTTGCCGCTGGATTCGCTTGCCGGTGGTGCTGATTCCTCGTCAGCCTCTCTCTCCGCTACTAATGCAGCACTAACCACCTGGTTGGTTGCCGCTAGGTACAGCAGCAACTTCTCCTGTGGTCTAGGTGCGACAAGTATTGGAATAGAGGATAGGTACCGTTTCAAGTCTTGCAGCGCTGCCTCCGCTTCCGGAGTCCATTTCATAGGACCTGCCTTCTTCAAGATTTTGAAGAAAGGAAGGGCGCGTTCTGCAGACTTCGAAATGAACCTACTGAGGGCAGCCACACAACTTGCAAGTCTCCTGACGTCCTTGACGCGCTTCGGGGCTTCGATCTGCTCGATGGCTTTAATCTTGTCGGGGTTAGCTTCAATCCCCCTCTGTGACACAAAGAACCCGAGAAGCTTGCCGGAGGGGACTCCAAAAACGCACTTCTCGGGGTTCAACTTAAGCTGGATCTTGCGCAGGTTCTCAAATGTCTCTTCCAAATCTTGGATCAATGTATCCTTGCTCTTGCTCTTCACCACGATGTCATCCATGTAAGCCTCTACATTCCTGTGGATCTGTGGCTCAAAAGCTGTGTATACTACTCTTGCAAAGGTTGAGCCTGCATTCTTCAGTCCAAATGGCATGCGTATGAAGCAATACGTGCCACACGGAGTGATAAACGCAGTCTTCTCTTCATCTTCCTTGGCCATGAAAATCTGGTGGTAGCCTGAATATGCATCAAGAAAAGAGAGTAGCTCACATCCGGCAGTGGAGTCAACGATCTGGTCAATGCGCGGCAAGGGAAATGGATCCTTGGGACATGCTTTATTCACATCGGTGAAGTCTATACACAGTCTCCACTTCCCGTTGGCTTTGCGCACGACGACTGGGTTTGCCAACCACGTCGGATGGATCACGCCTCTAACTAGGCCCGCTGCTTCTAGTTTCTTGATCTCTTCGGCAATGAATTCTTGGCGCTCCACGGCTTGCTTTCTGACCTTCTGCTTGACGGGCCGCGCATGAGGACAAACAGCAAGCTTGTGCTCAATTACCTTCCTGGGAACACCGGGGATGTCAGATGGTTGCCAGGCAAACACATCGACATTCGCCCGCAGGAAGGCAATGAGCGCGCTTTCCTATTTGCTGTCAAGTGTGGCACTGATGGTAAAGGTACCACCAGTGCCGTCTTCCTTGGCGGACACCTTCTTGGTTGCCGGAGGAGCGGCCATCCCCTTCTTACACTTGCCGGTGGAGCTCGATGGAACGTCCTCGACGGCAGCGCAGCACTCGGAAGAGGTGCGGTTGCCGGAGTGGGCCCCAGAGCACTTGCCGGACTTGGTCTTGGTGTTCTTCCCCCCGGGAGCTTCAGCGGCAAGTGTGTCCTTCTCTGCTGCGGCTGCTGTGTCCCGGTAGATCTTGTCGGCGCAGACAAGCGCATCTTTCTTGTCGCCATGGACAGTGATGACGCTTATCGGCCCCGGCATCTTGAGTACGTTGTAGGCGTAGTGGGAAGCTGCCATGAACTTGGCGAGGGCGGGGCGGCCGAGTATCCCATTATACGGTAATGGGATATCGGCGACGTCAAATGTAATGCGCTCAGTTCTTAAGTTGAGCTCCCCGCCAAAGGTCACCGGCAAAGTGATCTTCCCCTTGGGCTTGCTCCTTCCCGGGTTTATTCCTTGGAACGAACCGGTTTCTTCGAGCTCGCCATCTGGGATTTGGAGTTTCTTGATCACAGCAGAGGAGATCAAGTTCAGCCCGGCCCCGCCGTCAACCAACATTTTGGTGACCTTGAGGTTGCGGATGGTGGGTGAGACCAGCATCGGCAAGCACCCGACCGCAGTGGTGCGGTCAGGGTGATCCTCAAGATCAAAAATGATGGGCGTGCTGGACCATTTGAGGAGCCTGCGCGACTCCACGGGCGGCTCCGCTGCATTCACTTCCCGCACCCACTGCTTGAGTTGGCGGTGGGAAGTATGCAGAGAGGCGCCACCGTCGACGCACAGGACCTCCGTGGCCTTCTGGAACTCCTGCTCGCTGTTATCTTCATCCTCCATGTCATCGTCGTCGTCTTCTTCATCCTTGTCGCGGCCCCGGGGAGGTCGGTCACCTTGCCGCTGCTTGGCCTTGCCGCGGCGTCCTCCCCGGCCATTGAATGGCCGCTTCTTGCTTGGTTCTCCTCCGCCACCTTGGGCCTTCTCCTTGTCGCGCCGCTCGTACTCAGCTTTCTGCTGCTCGACGAGGTACTCGAAGCGTTTGCAGTTGGAGAGGTCGTGGCCCTTGGTGCGATGGATCTTGCAGTATTGCTTGTCGGAGCCGTCCTGCTTGTCGGCTGCCGCTACAGGGGCAGGCTCCTTGCCGGAGCCGCCAGCCTGTGTTTGCTTGGCGGGAGCCTCCTTGCCGGACTTCTCGACGGCAAGCACTTCCTTCTTGTTCTTCCTTCTGTTGTTCCGCCGCCGGCTCTTCTTCGCCGGGGCGGCGGCGTCGATGTCGCTTCCCCCTGCGCCAGCATCCTCTCCGGGGAGTTTCGTCCCCTCCTCGGCGCGTGCGCACTTATCAGCTAGAGCGTAGAGCTCGCTGACATCCCGTATCTTGGTCATGGCCATCTCCTCACGCATGCGGCGGTTACGTACGTTCTGGTGGAACGCACTAATAACCGCGGCAGGGTGGACGTCGGGGATGTTGTGCTGCACGCGGCTGAAGCGCCGGATGTACTTGCGCAGAGGTTCTCCTTCCTTCTGGGCCAGAATGTGGAGATCGCTCTCCTGGCCGTGGGGTTTGTGGCCGCCCGTGAAGGCGCCAACAAACTGGTGGCAAAGATCTGCCCAAGAAGAAATGGAGCCTTCCGGCAAGTGCATAAGCCAAGAACGAACGTTCGGCTTAAGCACGAGCGGGAAGTAGTTCGCCAATATCTTCTCGTCGCGCCCCCCGGCAGCCTGCACTGCGATTGTGTAAATGCCGAGGAATTCCGAGGGGTGCGTCTTGCCGTCGTACTTCTCCGGTACGTCGGGCTTGAAGTTCTTCATGCTGGGCCACTGGACGCGCCGCAGCTCACGGGCAAACGCAGGGCAACCTGCCGCGTACGGCAAGTCGCCTGGTTCACCGGGCGCGTGCGTGTCGACAGCGGCTCCAGCTCGCTGATCTGATTGTCGCCGAGCTTCTCGGCGGCGCTCGATCGTCGTTCGAGCGTCTTCTTGTCGCCGGTCGTCAAGGACCTGGCGCTGGTCCCGACGAGCCCGCGGATCCGACGACGCCGTGGAGTCGTCGTCGACGTTGATCCGGCGGGGCGGCGTCTTTTGCTTCCGCGGCGGGGAGTGCACGGTGGTTGCACCCCCGGCGGTCTTGTCGCCGTCGGCCTTCGTCTTCTCGACTTGCCGCGGCCGCGAGGTCGCTGGCTGCTGTGGAGAGTCGTTGTTGGCGAAGGCGATCAGGCTCTGAATGGTTGCCCTCCAGTCTTTGGCCTTGTCTGCCGCTGGAGGGAAGTCGAGGAGCAGTTGCGCCCTTGCGAGCGCTTCTGCTGGAGAGGAGGGGAGCGGGGGCGAGCGGTGCGAGGAGCGGGATATGCTCGGACTCCTAACTGGGTTAGAAGGAGCAGGGTCCTGCCCCGGCGACCGCGCCTTGCTCGTGCCAGGACGATGGCCCGGAGCGTCCCGCGAGCCTCCGGTTTGCCCTTGGCCCAGCAAGCGGATGCCACCTCCTGTGGCATGGCGCTGCTGAGTTGTCGTTTGCTGAGATGGACGTGGCGCGTCCACAGAGACCGAGGCTCGGTCGTCCGTCTTGTCTTTGGATTTGGTGGCGCCGCGAGTTTCCTCGCCGGCGACCACCCTTCCGGCGGCGTCTCCTCGCCGGCGACCACCCTTCCGGCGGCGTCTCCTCCGCCCACCGTTGGCTCTGGTGGCGGCGGATGAGACGCAGACGGGCCCGCGACCTCCGAAAGCTTCTTCTTCGGGGCCATAGCGTTGTTGTTGATGAAGCTGACGAGTTTGGAGAGGTTGATGAAGAATGCGTCCGCGTGAACGCCGGATCAGGTTCGCACAACCTCGACGCCCCCTACCTGGCGCGCCAAAGATGTCGGGGGAAACTGTCCACCACGAGCACCTATGGGACCGGAGCCCCTTGTTCGTGCGGTAAGGGAGCGGAGGGAGCACAAAGAGCAGATCGTGGTGAGCACGCGGGAAGTTTACCCAGGTTCAGGCCGCGATGGACGCGTAAAACCCTACTCCTGCTTAGATTGTATTGAGTTGGGGAGCTCGGGAGCTTGAAGAACTAGCTACACCGAGCGTATGAGCGATCTAGGTTCCGAACCTCCTCTACGTTGTGCATGGGCCTCCTTTTATAGCTCAAGGGGTCACCGACAGGTGTCAACGTAGGAGAAAGGGTAAAAATGTAATAGTGGTGGTAGTTGTAACAGTGCGGGAATAGTGGAGCAACAGTGGATGAACAGTGGTCGCTACCTACTTTGACAGTGGGGGACAAGAGCATTTAATGCCCGTCGCCGTCGACCCCAAAAGCGCCCGCCCTTGCGTCTCCGTTTGCCACGGCGGTGGCTTTATCACCGTGGAGTGCCACCGTGTCCCCCAGGCTGCACAGCCATCCGCCACGCGTCCCTGGAGTGGCCCCAGGGCGACGCGTGGTTCGATGAGCTGGAGCGCGGGCACACAGCGTAACTCTCCCCGGCAAGCACCTTGCCGGGGTCTTGACCTTGCCGGGCCCGGGAGCTTGTCGGGCTCTGAGGCTTGTCGCTCTCCGGGCCCTGCCGGGGTGCACGTCGCGCCGAGGCATGTCTTCTGAAGTGTAATCTTCCGGCCTTCCTGGCAAGCTCCTCTTGCCAGGGCCTTGTGTTAGTGAGGTAATCTTGAGCCTGGGACGGCCTTCCCGACAAGCTCCACTTGCCGGGGTCTTGATCTTCTGTCTTGTATACTTTGTTTTTGAATGGTTTTATATGGAGCATGAAGGTCTCCGGCAAGCACGTGGTAGGCCCCGCCGCGGGAAGCTGCCACTGCCCGTGCACAAGTTGGGGTACTGAGGTACCCCTACCTTAGTACACCGACAGCGCAGCACCGCAACAGCAGACTCACATCTCCAACCACTCAACCTAGTACACTAATTGCAAATCCACGTACACTTGTTGCATCTGACCGTTTACCTCTCTAACACACCACAGTCTCTTGAGGAGAAACTTGTGTGAGTTTATTTAGGCACGAGTTGCCTTCCGCACACTGACAGCCGTTAGCACCCGACACCCATGCCTAATCCTCGTGATCGCCATCGCCGCGAAGAGCTAGCACTCGAGCAGCAGCATCACGATGATCGTCGAGGATCATCGCGCACAAGAGCACGGATAACCCCATCAATGCCTCCAACCCTCCACACACTAGGATCATGCACCAGTCCGGCATCGCCTCCGCCATTAGAGCCTCGTCCCGAGCTCCTGCCAACAGAAATGGAGGAGAGGGAAGGAGAAGGAGAAGCGAGCCCAGATGTGAGGAAGAAGAAGGAGCACCTCGGTCATTTTATAGCTCGAGATCGGTGTACGGTGGGTGGAGTCCACCAATGCCGCTCGTCGCTCGACCGCCGGTGTTCGGAGGCGAATCCGCGAGCAGGGCCGACAGCGCACTGGCCCGCGAGGTGAGTGCACGCTGCGCCGGCAGCTAGCACGCCGCGCACTACCGCAGTACGGCCTAGATGCCCTACACGCTAGGCGTCGCCGATGGACAAAGCGCGGGAAAGCGCACGAGAGAGAGGGAGAAGAGAGAGCCAGAGGTAGAAGAAGAGACTGACAGTGGGCCCCGGGCCCACCCGTCAGCCAGAGAGAGCACTGTGCTCTCGGGTACGACCAACGTATTTTAGAATTTAGAAAAATTTATTCTAAATTCACTATAGCCAAGAGTAGAAATATCTCGTTTTCCCCGACGGTAGATTTTTCCACGCAGCGCCAGAATTTCACACTACAGTTTACACCACTTATTGCCCATTCATTGTAGCCGCATTTTATTGCATGAGTAGGATGGTTATTTTTGGTGATATCACTTTATGATAGTAGAAGTAAATCTTTTCATTACAACTTTTAGCAAATCTCGAGGACGCGATTTTTCTTAAGGGGGGTAGTGTTGTTACACCCCAAAAATTTAAACATGATTTGTTTTATAAAAATTTTTGCGAGAGAATTAAACCCTTCATTTTCTGGATTTTCTTTGGTTTCAGAACCACTCTTTCTTTTGAATTTATGGAATTTTTACCCCAAGTGACAACTTTTCAAATATATTATTGGACTTGTTTACCCTCTCAAGAAAAATATTCTATTATCAGTGGATTTATTTGCATGGTTATTTTCTCCCTGAGATTTATTCCTTAAAGTGAATCTTCATTGGCTTTAAAGCTCTATTTGCACTACAACCCTTTGATAAATTTATTTAAAAATTCCACCAAAATTTGGGGATGTCATGTGAAGACCCTACATCACTTTTATGCAAAAACCCATTGGTGTTCTTTGAAAAATTTGAGCAAAACATACTCTTTTGCTATCTGGTCCAGTTTGGCATTTTCTACTACAGCCCTATGTTAACTTGCCCTTTTAACCATGAGCTTTTTACGACTTATAGTCTTCCCTACAAAACCCTTAAGTCCAGGAGATTGGACCATTTGGAACAATTTTGTTCCATGCATTAATGCCTTTTAGTTTCTGTCCAGATTTGTTTTTCTCAAAAGCTTACACTAGCAAGTTTCTGGTCTTGACCAACTAACATTGCCATCATCACCTACACCTAGAGAGACACTGGTCTGGAGATTTTGGCCACCCCAAGAGTTGCCTAGATGCCCTTGACATTCCGTCGAACACCTTATGTGCCTAGCCAGCTTTGGCATGATTTTTAGTTTGCATTACAGACTTGATCCTCTAACCCAGCAGCCTTGTCCACTAAGCTTCTAGACATGTCTAACCTAGACCTGTCAAACCCCAGCCCCACCCAAGCCTCCTAGCATGACTTGGCATTTTGCCGAGCAGTTGTCGTGCGTGCCCGGAGCGCGAACAGAGCGCGCGTTTTGCACGTGCGTGCGCACGAGTCGCCGCGTCCCACTGCCGTCTCCCCACGCTCGTTATGGTTCCTTCCCACTCGCAGCCAACACGCCCTCGCCCCTCCCTCAGCACAGGACCACCCCGACGCACTACAGCGCCACCGTCAAGTCGGCCTTGGCGGCACGCCGGCGACCACAGTGCGCCCCTGCCATGGACGGTGCCGCCCGAGCCACTCCAGCGCGCCAGCTGCCCCTGGAACAGCCCAAACTTATCCACAAACCCGTCCGCTAGCGCCCGCCGCCTCCACGTCACCCTGCTGCAACAGAACGGCGGTTCGCCGACGAGCTTATCCCCGGCCGCCACGGAACCGACCTCGAAGGCTATAAGTAGGAGCCCCCGAAATCGTCCAAGCACTCAGGCGACCTCAAGCCACCTATCTACAGCCCCTGTGGCCAGCAATCGATGGGGGAAGAGCTGTCTTCCTCGTCTCCGGCCAGTTCGGCCGCCACCGCACCCCAGCTCCGTTCGCCGCGAGCAGACCCTCCCCCGTCCATCCAGCAATACCACCCAACTCCCCTTGCACGTGCGGAGCTAACCAAGCACTCAACTACAACCAGGAGCCACCATAGCCAAGACCCCCAATTCCAGCCGAGGCCATCTCCGCCGCGGAGCTCGCCGCCGGCGATTCTCTCCACCCCCGCCGACCTAGCAACTACCGGGAGGACTGCCCCAGACTGGCGGAACCATCCCCGCCCTCAGAACCCCGCGAGGAGCCGTCGCTCGTCGACGGCGATCGCCGGAATCCCCGCCCCCGCTCGGACAGAGGATGAAGGAGGCGGGCGACTGGTCAAACCTGACATGTGGGTCCAAGGGACCCACTGCCAGTTACCCGAGCCGGCCCGCGCTGATGGCTTCTCGCCCCTCGTTGGTTACCCCAAGTGGAAGGTTGAGATGTAGCGTAGCGGCAAATTTCCCTTGGCATATATACCAAGGATCGAATTCCGTGAGATTCCGAGGGTCGACAAGTAGGTGTCAACGGCGCCAGAAACTTAGCGGTTGACTGGACCTGCACACAGATACATATAACTTTGCTCCCAACGAGTACAGAGAGGTTGTCAATCCCTCCGGCCTTGTTGTTTACAAAGGATCAAACACAAGAGATAATAATGATAGCTATGACTGCAACTAGGAAATAAAAATAGGAAGTAAATAGAAGGTGTGATCTGCGGTGGTAATATGGACCGGGGTCCCATGATGTTCACTACTGATGTCTCTCTCCCAAAAGACGATAAAATAGCAAAGCGAGGTAAACAAATTACAGCTAGGCAATTGACAGGATTATGTGCGCAAACCAATGCTAACTATGCTGCAAAGAAAGGTAGAGGCTCAAAATCATGGGCGGTACACCAAGGCAAGTAGACCGAAATCCATCTGCATCTACTACTAATCATCCACCTTGAGATATCTATCCAGAACATCTCGCTGGTATTAAGTTGTGAATCCCACCCAAAGTGTAAACTCAAAGCAATAGACAACTGCATTAAAAGAACTTTGCGTAAAGTAAACAATCCTTGCACCCGCAAGTACAAGCACCATTGTTTTCTCCCTTGTGGCAACATCACATCCCCTAGACTCATGTTTCTGTCACTCAAGCTAGTCATCAGGGGGCATGAACCCACAATCAAGCATAACGCTCCCTCTTGGAGTTACTACCTACTACTTGGCCAAAGCAATAAACAGCAACGGAGAACATGCAAGAATTACTCAAGAACAAAGATATAAAAGAGGTGAATCAAATATATTACTCAAACACAATCTGAACATAGTCTCATAATCCATCAGATCCCAGCAAACTCAGCAAAGCAATAGCAGAAAGATTACATATGTGCCTCGATCATGTAGGGCAGCTCACGAGGTCTAAAGCATGAAGAGCAAAGAGGGGAGGAGAACATCACATAGCTACTGATCATGGACCCATGGTCCAAGGTGGACTACTCACGACTCATCCGGGAAGCATCCATGGTGGTGGAGAAGCTCCCGGTGGTGGTTCTCCCCTTCGGCAGGGTGCCGGGAAGAGTTCTCCTGATGCTCCCGATCTTGGAAGCGCTGCGGCAGCGGAACAGAGGCGAGATCGCGAAAAAGGGTTCTGTCCTCAAGGGTTTCAGGACGAGAGGGATATATAGGCGAAGGGGGGCAGCCAGAGGCGGAGCAGGGGCCCCAAGCGCCCCCCTGGCGCGGCCAGGGGTGGGGCCACGCCAGGTGGCCGCCTGGACCTCCCCTGGCTCCCCTCTGGCCCATCTTTGGTTCTTCGCGAAGCTTCTTGTACGCTGATTTTTCGTATATTTTTCCTGGAATTTTTGGAGCACTTTTAATATGGGGGAAACCTGAAATAGAAAAACAGCAGAAAACAGGAACTGGCACTGTGGTGCACTGAGTTAATAGGTTAGTCCAAATATGATCAAAAGTGTATGGAAGTGCATCAATATCATAGCAATTTCACACAAAAGAAGCATGGAGCAAGCAGAAATTATAGATACGTTTTGGACGTATCAACATCCCCAAGCTTAATTCCTGCTCGTCCTCGAGTAGGTAAATGATAACAAGCATAATTTCTGTGGTGACATGCTACCAACCATATAAGAACTTTTTAAGTAAAGCAATCAAGGCATGCAATTCAATTCAAGTCATAACAAGCAAGAGTCTATATTAGCATTGTAACAAGCAACCTAAGAACATAAAGGTGCAAGAGCTCTCGCTGTCCGTGACTCGAATGTCTCCAAATGGTGTTTGCGTGCAAGAAAGGGGATAGGGATATACGAGAGAGTAAAACATAGTTTTTGTATTGTTGAGAACTTAATCTACTAAAGTTTCACACTTGGTCTTCTTTGGAATCTTATCTTGACTCATCCCCAGACCACTAGCCAGGTACAAGTCAAAATGATCCAGTCCCTTTCGATATTTTGAGCACTCATGCAATGGATGAGCGTAAGCAAGAAAGTTGACACTTAGGATGGCAAAGAGAGAAAAATGATGAAGGGGGAAGACAAAAAAGGTGTGAAAGGCTCACATCAATGAGGACAATCATAGGCGAGAGAAAGCCAAATGATAGATATGATGTGAGGAGTAGGGATTTCCATGCAACGGTTGCACATATGAGCTAAGGTAAGCTCTCCAATGGAACTAGTGGGGGTGCATCCAACTTGCTTGCTCAAGAAGACCTAGAGCTCTTTTGAGGAGGCTCATCATTGGAATATACAAGCCAAGTTCTATAGTGTGAAGGTCCCCACATAGCTATATGCATGAATGATAATCTCTATGGAGTACAAGGTATAAGATGGAGTATGAGTGTGGATCTCTCAAAAGGAATAGTAGTGTGCCCCCTTCTCTTCTTTTATTTATTTTTCTCTTTTTTCTATTTATTTTTATTTTTTGTGGCCTCAATGGCTCTTTCTATTTAACTCTCATTTGTCCTCTTTGGGATCTTTTGATTTGTCCTCTTTGGGATCTTTTCCTCACTTTAGGGGCAACACTCTATAAATTACAAGAAGTATAGAAGATCTTTCACACTTTACAAGAGTACTCAACATAAAGAAGATGAAACTATCATGATGTATGCAAATGTATGCCTCTGCCAGTGTAGCAGGATATGCAATGATACTAGCGCGTCATGTAGCAATGATTAGGGCATGGCCCAACTAGCATGCGGCTCATCGATCAAGCAAAAGCATGTATGACATGAAGATCAAGTCATGAGAAGATGGATGTTGCATGGCAATGTATCTCGGAAAGGCTATGGAAATGCCTTGATAGGTAGGTATGGTGGCTGTTTTGAGGAAGGATATAATGAGGCTTATGATGACAGAGCGTATCATGCCAAGGATTTGGATGCACCGGCGAAGTATGCGCTAACTCTCGAGGTGAGAAAGGGCAATGCACGGTACCGAAGAGGCTAGAAAAATATGGCTAGGTGGAAGTGTCAACTTTCGAATACTCACATTAGTCCGAAGAACTCATGCACTTATTATCGGTAACTCTCAATCTAATTAGGAGGTTCACAAAGAGACAAGTACCTCGAGGAGGAGTGTATGGGGGTTTGGTTATCCTTGCGCATCCTCGACTCATGGTACGTGAGTGTACTCTAATATTCGATCCCTCCAAAGATTAGTGATCCATCTAGTAGCTAAAGTTCTCAACTATTTTGTAGGTTTTCGAAAATAAACACGGATTGCCCAAAATACGACATCTATCAGTAATAGGCTAAAGCTCTTGACACCAAAAGTTCAGACATTACTCATGGAAATACCTCAAAACTATTGCAAGTTACTACTAAAATTAAATAGCAACCTCAATTACCTACTTTAAGTTAAGACACACAACTCAGTGCAACAGGCAAACTCTCTTAAGAAGATAAACATGAAAACTCAAGAGAGTTCAGCAACCAACTAAACAAAGCTCTTTAAAAAGAAAAGCATGAAAACTAAGAGCTAAACATGACAGCAGCTATGGAAAGACAAAGAACACACACAGCAAAGATAAGCATGAAAATCCTATGTTGTGTTCTAGGTTGAAGTGGAGCGTGTTTCTCTCCCACACAAAGAAAGCTAGGTTCTAACTTGTTATGAACAGCAAGCAAAGCTAAAGAAAACTAAAAAAGAAACTAAGAGCAAGATGCTCCAAGCATAGCACATAACGCATGAAGTGATAAAATTATAGTGGAACGAAAGACGAACTGATAATTGTTGATGGAGAAGGGGATGCATGGGGGCATCCCCAAGCTTAGACGCTTGAGTCTTCTTGAATATTTCTTGGGGGTGCACGGGGGCATCCCCAAGCTTGAGCGTTTGACCCTCCTGAATCTTCTTTTATCATCTTCCCTCGCACACTTGAAAACTCCCTTCATACATAACTCATCATAATCTGATTAGCGAAGTTAGTACCCACAATAAAATAATTTTTTCCCTACTGGAAATAAAGATAATCTTGAAGAGCTACTGTTTCTCAAGATTGCCAAAAGGTTTTTGCAAAGAAAAAAGAAGCTCAAGGTTTGCAAAACGAAGAAAAGGCTAAACAGGACAGAATCTGTGAAAAACAGACCAGCAGGTAGTAAATAATTTTTTCGGGGCACTTTTGCAACTCAAATAAAAAAACTCAGAACAGACGCTCGAAAGCCAATTGTATAGAGCATGCTATCAAAAAACTTCAGATCAAAAAGATGATCTGGTGATTTTATTCGAATTTTTCTGTCCAAGGACAGAATCTGTTTTCTGGACAGCACGTCACAACTTTTGAACTTTCTTGCAATCGGAGGCTAAACTTGGCACAAAGCTGAAAAGAAAAGATACAATGATGATGCTACTGTAGTAACAAACATCAAGACACAACAAAATCAAAATAAAACCTAATTCGTTGTGGGCTGCCTCCCAAAAGCGCTTTCTTTTATGCCTTTAAGCTAGGCATGATGCAAAAAGATCACGTTGTATCAATTGAACCATCATCAAGATCATCAAAAAGCTCTTCAATAGTACAACTAGTCTTAAGAGGACTTTCAAATAAAGGCCTAATAAAGATACTTCTAGGGAGGAAACCAAAAGGTGGAAAGTCAATGGAAGATTCATTTATAAATTTATCAAAGAGAGGTATTTCTTCCAAAGTCTTCACAGTTTCAACCCCTTTGGCAATAGATGGATTACTTTTGGAACAAGGAGCCTTTGGAACGTAAACAAACTTAGGTTCCTTCTTTGCCGGAGTTTCAACCTTTTTGGCTTTGATTGAGGAGAAAGTACTTCCTAAAGTGTCAAAGATTTCCTCAATCTTGTCTATCCTAGAAGAATCCAAGTCATGGGATTTGATGGTCTCCAAAGTTTTGAGAATTTTATGCATGGAGCTATCAAGCCTATTCAAATTCCCTTGGATCTTACAGTCCAACTCATTTATCTTATTAATGCTTGGCATCTCTAGCTCTATCTTTTCAAGTTTTTTCATAATGTGAGCTAGGGTAATGTCCTCTTGAATGCTAACAACAGGGGGATTTCCAACAAGATTTTCCATAATCCTAAGAGATTCCCAAACTGGGGCTTCTAGGAAATTTCCATTGATAGCAGAATCTAGAATAAACCTATTCCAAGAAGTAATTCCAACATAAAAATTTCTAAGCAGGATAGTAGTAGATTGCTTCTTGGTGGCTCTTTTTTGAGAATCATTAATTCTATACCAAGCATCTTTTAGACTTTCACCACCTCTTTGTTTAAAGGTGAGCACTTCTGCCTCACCAAAGGCAAAAGGACCAGACATAATGCCAACTAAAAGCAAGATAACTATTTTTGTGATTTTTGGTAAGGGACACTAAAGCAAAAACTGAAAGGTGAACTAACAAGACTAAAAAGCAAAGATAAAAGATAGCGTGCAACTCCCCTATCTTGAAGTGTGGAGTCCCCGGCAACGGCGCCAGAAACTTGCTTGATGGCTTCTCGCCCCTCGTTGGTTACCCCAAGTGGAAGGTTGAGATGTAGCGTAGCGGCAAATTTCCCTTGGCAAAGATAGCAAGGACCGAATCCCGTGAGACTCTGAGGGTCGACAAGTAGGTGTCAACGGCGCCAGAAACTTAGCGGTTGACGGGACCTGCACACAGATACGGATAACTTTGCTCCCAACGAGTACAGAGAGGTTGTCAATCCCTCCGGCCTTGTTGTTTACAAAGGATCAAACACAAGAGTTAATAATGATAGCTATGACTGCAACTAGGAAATAAAAACAGGAAGTAAATAGAAGGTGTGATCAGCGGTGGTAATATGGACCGGGGTCCCATGATGTTCACTAGTGATGTCTCTCTCCCAAAAGACGATAAAACAGCAAAGCGAGGTAAACAAATTACAGCTGGGCAATTGACAGGATTATGTGCGCAAACCAATGCTAACTATGCTGCAAAGAAAGGTAGAGGCTCAAAAGCATGGGCGGTACGCCAAGGCAAGTAGACCGAAATCCATCTGCATCTACTACTAATCATCCAGCTTGAGATACATATCCAGAACATCTCGCTGGTATTAAGTTGCGAATCCCACCCAAAGTGTAAACTCAAAGCAACAGACAACTGCATTAAAAGAACTTTGTGTAAAGTAAACAATCCTTGCACCCGCAAGTACAAGCACCGTTGTTTTCTCCCTTGTGGCAACAGCACATCCCCTAGACTCATGTTTTTGTCACTCAAGCTAGTCATCAGGGGGCATGAACCCACAATCAAGCATAACGCTCCCTCTTGGAGTTACTACCTACTACTTGGCCAAAGCAATAAACAGCAACGGAGAACATGCAAGAATTACTCAAGAACAAAGATATAAAAGAGGTGAATCAAATATATTACTCAAACACAATCTGAACATAGTCTCATAATCCATCAGATCCCAGCAAACTCAGCAAAGCAATAGCAGAAAGATTACATATGTGCCTCGATCATGTAGGGCAGCTCACGAGGTCTAAACCATGAAGAGCAAAGAGGGGAGGAGAACATCACACAGCTACTGATCATGGACCCATGGTCCAAGGTGGACTACTCACGAGTCATCCGGGAAGCGTCCATGGTGGTGGAGAAGCTCCCGGTGGTGGTTCTCCCCTTCGGCAGGGTGCCGGGAAGAGTTCTCCTGATGCTCCCGATCTTGGAAGCGCTGCGGCGGCGGAACAGAGGCGAGATCACGAAAAAGGGTTCTGTCCTCGAGGGTTTCAGGACGAGAGGGATATATAGGCGAAGGGGGGCAGCCAGAGGCGGAGCAGGGGCCCCAGGCGCCCCCCTGGCGCGACCAGGGGTGGGGCCGCGCCAGGTGGCCGCCTGGGCCTCCCCTGGCTCCCCTCTGGTCAATCTTTGGTTCTTTGCGAAGCTTCCTGTACGCTGATTTTTCCTGTATTTTTCCTGGAATTTTCGGAGCACTTTTAATATGGGGGAAACCTGAAATAGAAAAATAGCAGAAAACAGGAACTAGCACTGTGGTGCACTGAGTTAATAGGTTAGTCCAAATATGATCAAAAGTGTATGGAAGTGCATCAATATCATAGCAATATCACACAAAAGAAGCATGGAGCAAGCAGAAATTATAGATACGTTTTGGACGTATCAACATCCCCAAGCTTAATTCCTGCTCGTCCTCGAGTAGGTAAATGATAACAAGCATAATTTCTGTGGTGACATGCTACCAACCATATAAGAACTTTTTAAGTAAAGCAATCAAGGCATGCAATTCAATTCAAGTCATAACAAGCAAGAGTCTATATTAGCATTGTAACAAGCAACATAAGAACATAAAGGTGCAAGAGCTCTCGCTGTCCGTGACTCGAATGTCTCCAAATGGTGTTTGCGTGCAAGAAAGGGGATAGGGATATACGACAGAGTAAAACATAGTTTTTGTATTGTTGAGAACTTAATCTACTAAAGTTTCACACTTGGTCTTCTTTGGAATCTTATCTTGACTAATCCCCAGACCACTAGCCAGGTACAAGTCAAAATGATCCACTCCCTTTCGATATTTTGAGCACTCATGCAATGGATGAGCGTAAGCAAGAAAGTTGACAAATAGGATGGCAAAGAGAGAAAAATGATGAAGGGGGAAGACAAAAAAGGTGTGGACGGCTCACATCAATGAGGACAATCATAGGCGAGAGAAAGCCAAATGATAGATATGATGTGAGGAGTAGGGATTGCCATGCAACGGATGCACATATGAGCTAAGGTAAGCTCTCCAATGGAACTAGTGGGGGTGCACCCAACTTGCTCGCTCAAGAAGACCTAGAGCTCTTTTGAGGAGGCTCATCATTGGAATATACAAGCCAAGTTCTATAGTGTGAAGGTCCCCACATAGCTATATGCATGAATGATAATCTCTATGGAGTACAAGGTATAAGATGGAGTACGAGTGTGGATCTCTCAAAAGGAATAGTAGTGTGCCCCCTTCTCTCTTTTTATTTCTTTTTCTCTTTTTTCTATTTTTTTTATTTTTAGTGGCCTCAATGGCTCTTTCTATTTAACTCTCATTTGTCCTCTTTGGGATCTTTTGATTTGTCCTCTTTGGGATCTTTTCCTCACTTTATGGGCAACACTCTATAAATTACAAGAAGTATAGAAGATCTTTCACACTTTACAAGAGTACTCAACATAAAGAAGATGAAACTAGCATGATGTATGCAAATGTACGCCTCTGCCAGTGTAGCAGGATATGCAATGATACTAGCGCGTCATGTAGCAATGATTAGGGCAAGGCCCAACTAGCATGCGGCTCATCGATCAAGCAAAAGCATGTATGACATGAAGATCAAGTCATGAGAAGATGGATGTTGCATGGCAATGTATCTCGGAAAGGCTATGGAAATGCCTTGATAGGTAGGTATGGTGGCTGTTTTGAGGAAGGATATAATGAGGCTTATGATGAAAGAGCGTATCGTGCCAAGGATTTGGATGCACCGGCGAAGTATGCGCCAACTCTCGAGGTGAGAAAGGGCAATGCACGGTACCGAAGAGGCTAGAAAAATATGGCTAGGTGGAAATGTCAACTTTCGAATACTCACATTAGTCCGAAGAACTCATGCACTTATTATCGGTAACTCTCAATCTAATTAGGAGGTTCACAAAGAGACAAGTACCCCGAGGAGGAGTGTATGGGGGTTTGGTTATCCTTGCGCATCCTCGACTCATGGTACGTGAGTGTACTCTAATATTCGATCCCTCCAAAGATTAGTGATCCATCTAGTAGCTAAAGTTCTCAACTATTTTGTAGGTTTTCGATAATAAACACGGATTGCCCAAAATACGACATCTATCACTAATAGGCTAAAGCTCTTGACACCAGTACTCATGGAAATACCTCAAAACTATTACAAGTTACTACTAAAATTAAATAGCAACCTCAATTACCTACTTTAAGTTAAGACACACAACTCAGTGCAACAGGCAAACTCTCTTAACAAGATAAACATGAAAACTCAAGAGAGTTCAGCAACCAACTAAACAAAAGCTCTTTAAAAAGAAAAGCATGAAAACTAAGAGCTAAACATGACAGCAGCTATGGAAAGACAAAGAACACACACATCAAAGATAAGCATGAAAATCCTATGTTGTGTTCTAGGTTGAAGTGGAGCGTGTTTCTCTCCCACACAAAGAAAGCTGGGTTCTAACTTGTTATGAACACCAAGCAAAGCTAAAGAAAACTAAAAAAAGAAACTAAGAGCAAGACGCTCCAAGCATAGCACATAACGCATGAAGTGATAAAATTATAGTGGAACGAAAGACGAACTGATAATTGTTGATGGAGAAGGGGATGCATGGGGGCATCCCCAAGCTTAGACGCTTGAGTCTTCTTGAATATTTCTTGGGGGTGCACGGGGGCATCCCCATGCTTGAGCGTTTGACCCTCCTGAATCTTCTTTTATCATCTTCCCTCGCGCACTTGAAAACTCCCTTCATACATAACTCATCATAATCTGATTAGCGAGGTTAGTACCCACAATAAAATAATTTTTTCCCTACTGGAAATAAAGATAATCTTGAAGAGCTACTGTTTCTCAAGATTGCCAAAAGGTTTTTGCAAAGAAAAAGCAAGCTCAAGGTTTGCAAAACGAAGAAAAGGCAAAACAGGACAGAATCTGTGAAAAACAGACCAGCAGGTAGTAAATAATTTTTTCGGGGCACTTCTGCAACTCAAATCAAAAAACTCAGATAAGACGCTCGAAAGCCAATTGTATAGATCATGCTGTCAAAAAAATTCAGATCAAAAAGATGATCTGGTGATTTTATTCGAAGTTTTCTGTCCAAGGACAGAATCTGTTTTCTGGACAGCACGTCACAACTTTTGAACTTTCTTGCAATCGGAGGCTAAACTTGGCACAAAGCTGAAAAGAAAAGATACAATGATGATGCTACTGTAGTAACAAACATCAAGACACAACAAAAGCAAAATAAAACCTAATTCGTTGTGGGCTGCCTCCCAAAAGCGCTTTCTTTTATGCCTTTAAGCTAGGCATGATGCAAAAAGATCACGTTGTATCAATTGAACCATCATCAAGATCATCAAAAAGCTCTTCAATAGTACAACTAGTCTTAAGAGGACTTTCAAATAAAGTCCTAATAAAGATACTTCTAGGGAGGAAACCAAAAGGTGGAAAGTCAATGGAAGATTCATTTATAAATTTATCAAAGAGAGGTATTTCTTCCAAAGTCTTCACAGTTTCAACCCCTTTGGCAATAGATGGATTACTTTTGGAACGAGGAGCCTTTGGAACGTAAACGAACTTAGGTTCCTTCTTTGCCAGAGTTTCTACCTTTTTGGCTTTCATTGAGGAGAAAGTAGTTCCTAAAGTGTCAAAGATTTCCTCAATCTTGTCTATCCTAGAAGAATCCAAGTCATGGGATTTGATGGTCTCCAAAGTTTTGAGAATTTTATGCATGGAGCTATCAAGCCTATTCAAATTCCCTTGGATCTTACGGTCCAACTCATTTATCTTATTAATGCTTGGCATCTCTAGCTCTATCTTTTCAAGTTTTTTCATAATGTGAGCTAGGGTAATGTCCTCTTGAATGCTAACAACAGGGGGATTTCCAACAAGATTTTCCATAATCCTAAGAGATTCCCAAACTGGGGCTTCTAGGAAATTTCCATTCATAGCAGAATCTAGAATAAACCTATTCCAAGAAGTAATTCCAGTATAAAAATTTCTAAGCAGGATAGTAGTAGATTGCTTCTTGGTGGCTCTTTTTTGAGAATCATTAATTCTATACCAAGCATCTTTTAGACTTTCACCACCTCTTTGTTTAAAGGTGAGCACTTATGCCTCACCAAAGGCAAAAGGACCAGACATAATGCCAACTAAAAGAAATATAACTATTTTTGTGATTTTTGGTAAGGGACACTAAAGCAAAAACTGAAAGGTAAACTAACAAGACTAATAAGCAAAGATAAAAGATAGCGTGCAACTCCCCTATCTTGAAGAGTGGAGTCCCCGCCAGAAACTTGCTTGATGGCTTCTCGCCCCTCGTTGGTTACCCCAAGTGGAAGGTTGAGATGTAGCGTAGCGGCAAATTTCCCTTGGCAAAGATACCAAGGATCGAATCCCGTGAGACTCCGAGGGTCGACAAGTAGGTGTCAACGGCTCCAGAAACTTAGCGGTTGACGGGACCTGCACACAGATACAGATAACTTTGCTCCCAACGAGTACAGAGAGGTTGTCAATCCCTCCGGCCTTGTTGTTTACACAGGATCAAACACAAGAGATAATAATGATAGCTATGACTACAACTAGGAAATAAAAACAGGAAGTAAATAGAAGGTGTGATCAGCGGTGGTAATATGGACCGGGGTCCCATGATGTTCACTAGTGATGTCTCTCTCCCAAAAGACGATAAAACAGCAAAGCGAGGTAAACAAATTACAGTTGGGCAATTGACAGGATTATGTGCGCAAACCAATGCTAACTATGCTGCAAAGAAAGGTAGAGGCTCAAAAGCATGGGCGGTACGCCAAGGCAAGTAGACCGAAATCCATCTGCATCTACTACTAATCATCCACCTTGAGATATCTATCCAGAACATCTCGCTAGTATTAAGTTGCGAATCCCACCCAAAGTGTAAACTCAAAGCAACACACAACTGCATTAAAAGAACTTTGCATAAAGTAAACAATCCTTGCACCCGCAAGTACAAGCACCGTTGTTTTCTCCCTTGTGGCAACAGCACATCCCCTAGACTCATGTTTCTGTCACTCAAGCTAGTCATCAGGGGGCATGAACCCACAATCAAGCATAACGCTCCCTCTTGGAGTTACTACCTACTACTTGGCCAAAGCAATAAACAGCAACGGAGAACATGCAAGAATTACTCAAGAACAAAGATATAAAAGAGGTGAATCAAATATATTACTCAAACACAATCTGAACATAGTCTCATAATCCATCAGATCCCAACAAACTCAGCAAAGCAACAGCAGAAAGATTACATATGTGCCTCGATCATGTAGGGCAGCTCACGAGGTCTAAACCATGAAGAGCAAAGAGGGGAGGAGAACATCACATAGCTACTGATCATGGACCCATGGTCCAAGGTGGACTACTCACGACTCATCCGGGAAGCGTCCATGGTGGTGGAGAAGCTCCCGGTGGTGGTTCTCCCCTCCGGCAGGGTGCCGGGAAGAGTTCTCCTGATGCTCCCGATCTTGGAAGCGCTGCGGCGGCGGAACAGAGGCGGGATCACGAAAAATGGTTCTGTCCTCGAGGGTTTCGGGACGAGAGGGATATATAGGCGAAGGGGGGCAGCCAGAGGCGAAGCAGGGGCCCCAGGCGCCCCCCCTGGCGCGGCCAGGGGTGGGGCCGCGCCAGGTGGCCGCTTGGGCCTCCCCTGGCTCCCCTGTGGCCCATCTTTGGTTCTTCGTGAAGCTTCCTGTACGCTGATTTTTCCTATATTTTTCCTGGAATTTTTGGAGCACTTTTAATATGGGGGAAACCTGAAATAGAAAAACAACAGAAAACAGGAACTGGCACTGTGGTGCACTGAGTTAATAGGTTAGTCCAAATATGACCAAAAGTGTATGGAAGTGCATCAATATCATAGCAATATCACACAAAAGAAGCATGGAGCAAGCAGAAATTATAGATACGTTTTGGACGTATCACGCGCTAGCTTAAGTGGAAGCGTAAACACCGAAGTATGTTTCCCCTACCTCGAACACGTATTCTTCCCCGAAATGTTTTCTTTTCTGGTTTTATTTAAAAACAGAATGTTGACTAAACTTTGACTGGCTACAACTTTTTAAATATAAGTCCAAATGACTTGATTCTTTTTCTGTCTCAAATTTAGTCTAGTTTATTTACATATTTATTTGAAAATTTTCCAAACAATTTTTTTGTGCTGTTTTGAAACTATGTGTTGATTTCAAATTTTCCTAAATAGCATTATGAAGAAGGAAGAAACTTGCAAATGTTTTGGAATGCACCCTGCCTCTCCACTACTTGAAGGCGGGCATTCTGAACCCTGGCCCAATACTTGTTGTGTGTTGTGTGATACGATTACAACACCACCTTGATGCAAAGTTTCATTAATCTTATGTGATGATGTGGTCATGCGCATGGGTGCGCGGTGAAGTTTCCTTGCTGTTGGAAATTGATAAACTGTGATAGTAATCGCCCTCGTCTACCGTTCGTGCCTACAGCAAGGAATCCGGGACAGTCGTTGTCTTGGGTTGACACGAGCTCGTTACTGATATTTTGTGAAGACGGGTATAGTCAGTAAGGCATGATAAGGTATGATGAATGGTGATTCTGTCTGTTAGAATGGATCATATTTGTTATGCTAATCATGCAGGTGATGTTTTAACCTCCCGAGTCGACCGCATCTCGAGTCTTGTTCCAGTAACCCCCATACTTGATTCGTACTACCACTTCTCCCTGCCATAAGTAGGGTCCGGTTCAGTAAGTTGTCAACCCCCTTCCTAGCACACACCGTACAGAGAGGCCATGGTGGAAGATACTAGCTGCATCCGGTAGGCATGCCACCTGGTCCAGGGGCATGGGTGTTTCCGGTTGGGACCGAGAGGGGGGCACCCCTTAGAGCGCGCATTATAAATTTGATCCCATGCTAATCGAGGTTGTAGCCTCCCCACTCAGAGTTTTGCTTAACAGGTGTCGTGGGTGATTCCAGACACCGGTAAGTTGAGCTGGTGTGTGCAGGTCAGGTGTGTTTTCAATTAAAAGACCGTAGACGGAATTAGTCCCGATGGACTAAAAGAACCCGTTATTCGTGGGCAAAGAGTACACCCTCTGCAGAGATTAAATCTATTCGAATAGCCGTGTCCATTGGTTAGGACTACAGTCTGGGATGGGTCAAGTGTCGGTCTTAGTGTCGGTCTTCGGAGGATAGACTACCAAACCAAAACATGGATCATGACTTGTGACCTATGATGATTGTTACTATTATTATCATTATGGACTAATCCTCTACATTATTTGAGTTATTGAGTATCCCTGGATGGTTCTACCTCCTTGATATTCAGCATCTTTTCATTTATTTATAAGCCCTTTATGTGGTGTCGCTTAGACGCCCGACTGTGGCATGCTTGCTATTTTGTTTTATTTATAAGCTCTTTATGTGGTGTCGCTCAAACGCCCTACTGTGGCATGCTTGCTATTCCTTTTATTTATAAGCCCTTTTGGTGGTGTTGCTCAGACGCCCGACTGTGGCATGCTTATTATTTCCTTTATTTATAAGCCCGTTATGTGGTGTCGCTCAGACGCCCGACTGTGGCATGCTTGCTATTTGTTTTATTTATAAGCCCTTTATGTGGTGTCGCTCAGACGCCCGACTGAGGCATGCTTTAATCCCCCCCCCCGATTACATATTCATGTTTCATATGAATAATCTGCTTGCATCATGGATTATGATTTCGTGACTGACGTAGTGATTATCGAATATTCTCGAGCATGGTTATCTTTTGCCATATTGTACCTGTGTTCCTAATGTTTGTGAGTACATTCAAAGTACTCACTGGCTTGTCCCTGGCTATTGTCTTGGCTAGATTTCTTGCGTGGAGAGGAGTGTTGTGATGACCGCCCCGGAATCTACGCATCGGTGATAGCAGGCTCGTGAAGATAGGAGTTTACCTGGTCAGCTGTTCCCGTGGGAAATGGAGTCCTACTGACACCGATGCACTATAAACCGCTTCCGCCATCAGCCACTAGAAACCATGTGTTGTACCCACGGGCCAGAATGGTCTTGTACTACATATTTTGTATTTTTTCTTGGAATTTCTGTATCAAGTGGTGCCTCATCAGCTAACAGTAATCCTGGGGCTGGTGAGCACAAGGGCCATTTTCTGGGACATTTATCCCGAAAATCCGATCCTGACAGATAGTAAGCAATCTACTCATCTTTCAAACACACACACATACACACACACTCGCTAGTTGTGCCTCTGTGCCTACCGTGCACACTCTCGATACGTCTTTCTCTCCCTCCCCCTCGCCCACCCCAACAATGACAGCAGAAGGGTGACAACTCGATCTGATCGTAATCTGTCAATTGGTTTCTCTCTCGAACATTGTGTATCTGTGCCTCACTCAGTAGCCCCCTCGATATGTAGACTTCTCGCGCGCACACAGCTGTAGTGACGATGACGCTAAACCAAGTGTGTACTAAGGTAGGGGTACCTTAGCACCCCAACTTGTGCACGGGCAGTAGCAGCTTCCCGCGGCAGGGCTTACCACGCGCTTGCCGAGGCCCGCTCCAGACTCCTTCAAGCCATTCAAGAACAAAGTATTCAAGTTAGAAGACAAGACCCCGGCAAGAGGAGCTTGCTGGGAAGGCCGCACCAGGCTCAAGGACATCTTTCCAGCACAAGACCCTGGCAAGAGGTACTCGCCAGGAAGGCCAAAGGATAACACCACAAAAGATACATCGCAGCGCATCGTGCGCCCCAGTAGGACCCGGGAAGCGGCAAGCTTCCGGGCCCGGCAAGATAGCAGCCCCGGCAAGGTGTTTGCCGGGGGAAGTTCACACTGTGTGCCTGCGCTCCAGCTCACTCGGCCACGCGTCACCCTGGGGCCCTTCCAGGGGCGCGTGGCAGATGGCTGTGCAGCCTGAGGGACACGCTGGCGAGCCGCGGTGACGAGGCTACCGCCGTGGCGAACGGAGACGCATGGACAGACGCTTTTGGGGTCGACGGCGACGGGCATTAAATGCCCTTGTCCCCCACCGTCAAGGTTAGGTGGAGACCAGTGTTCATACACTGTTCATGCACTGTTACAACTACCACCAAATTTACACTTCTACCCTCCTCTACGTTGGCACTTGTCGGTGACCCCTTGAGCTATAAAAGGAGGCCCATGCACAACGTAGAGGGGGTTCGACTCCAGAAACTTGCTCACTCCACGCTCGGTGTAGCTGGTACTGTAGATCTTCAAGCTCCCGAGCTCCGAAAACTAAATACAGCCAAAGCAGGAGTAGGGTTTTACGCGTCATCGCGGCCCGAACCTGGGTAAACTGCCCGCGTGTGCCCCTCGATCTGCTCTCCGTGCTCCCTCCGCTCCCTTACCGCAACGTAGAAGGGGCTCCGGTCCCATAGGTGCTCGTGGGAGGACAGTTTCCCCCGACATCTTTGGCGCGCCAGGTAGGGGGCGTCGAGGTTGTGCGAACCTGATCCGGCGCTCGCGCGGGCGCATTCTTCATCAACCTCTCCAACTTCATCTACTACATCAACATGCCTCCGAAGAAAAAGGTTTCGGAGGTTGGAGGCCCGTCTGCGTCAATCCCGCCACCACCAGAGCCGACGGTTGGTGGGGGAGGCGCCGGCGGAAGGGTGGACGCCGGTGGGGACACTCACGGCGCCACCAAGTCCAAGGACAAGACGGACGACCGGGCAAACTCCAAGGCCTCGGTGTCCGTGCACGCGCCACGTCCCTCTCAGGAGGTGCCAGACCAGCAGCGGCGTGGAACCGGAGGTACCATACGCTTGCTGGGGCGTGGCCAAGCCGGGGAGTCGCGGGACGCTCAAGGCCAACGTCCCGGCACGAGCAAGGCGCGGTCGCCGGGACGGGAACATGCTCCTTCTAACGCGGTTAGAAGTCCGAGCGTGTCCCGCTCCTCACACCGTTCTCCACCGTTTCCCTCCTCTCCAGCAGAAGCCCTGGCCAGGGCTCAGCTGCTCCTCGACTTCCCTCCAGCGGAGGACAAGGCCGAAGACTGGAGGGCGACGATCCAGAGCCTCATCGCCTTCGCCAACAACGATGCGCTGGAGCAGCCGGCAACTTCACGGCCGCGGCGAGTCGACCAAGCGAAGGCCGATGGCGACAAGATCGCCGGGGGTGCAACTACCATGCACTCCCCGCCGCGGAAGCAGAAAACGCCGCCCCGCCGGATCAACGTCGACGACGACTCCACGGCGTCGTCGGATCCGCGGGCTCGCCGCGATCAGCGCCAAGTCCTCGACGACAGGCAACAAGAGGACGCTCGAACCCGCATCGAGCGTCGACGAGAAGCCCGAAGGCAATCTGATCAGCGCGCTGGGACCGCTATTGACATGCGCGCGCCCGGTGAACCAGGCGACTTGCCATACGCAGCAGGCTGCCCTGCGTTCACCCGAGAGCTGCGGCAAGTCCAGTGGCCCAGCATGAAGAATTTTAAGCCCGACGTACCGGAGAAGTACGACGGCAAGACACACCCCTCGGAGTTCCTCAGCATCTACACCATTGTGGTGCATGCTGCCGGGGGACGCGACGAGAAGATCCTAGCCAACTACTTCCCGCTCGTGCTTAAGCCAAACGTCAGGTCTTGGCTTATGCACTTGCCGGAGAACTCCATCTCTTCATGGACGGATCTGTGCCACCAGTTTGTCGGCGCCTTCACAGGCGGCCACAAGCCCCACGGCCAGGAGAGCGATCTCCACATCTTAACCCAGAAGGAGGGAGAGTCCCTGCGCAAATACATCCAAAGGTTCAGCCGTGTTCAACACAACATTCCCGATGTCCACCCTGCCGCGGTTATCAGCGCGTTCCACCAGAACGTGCGTAACCGCCGGATGAGGGAGGAGATGGCCATGACCAAGATCCGGGACGTCAGCGAGCTTTACGCTCTGGCTGACAAATGTGCACGTGCTGAAGAGGGGAGAAGACTCCCCGGAGAGGATACCGGCGCAGGAGGAAGCGACAGTGAGGATGCCGCCCCGGCAAGGAAAGGCCGGCGGTGGAACAACAGGAAAAAGAAGAACAAGGAAGTACTGGTTGTCGAGCAGTCCGGCAAGGAGGCTCCCGCCAAGAAGGCACAGACTGGTGGCTCCGGCAAGGAGCCCGCCCCTGTAGCGGCAGCCGACAAGCAGGACGGCTCTGACAAGCAGTACTGCAAGATCCACCGCACCAAGGGCCACGACCTCCAAAACTGCAAAAGGGTAGAGTACCTCGTAGAGCAGCAGAAGGCTGAATACGAGCGTCGTGACAAGGAGAAGGCCCAAGGAGGCAGATGAGGAACCCACATCCCCGGCAAGCGCATCCAGCGGCAAGCAGGGGGCTTCCCCGACAAGCTCTGGCCCCGACAAGGACAAGTCTGCGCAGGAACAAGAAGAAGTGCGAAGGAAGATGGTGCAGCACCCAGTTTATTTTGTAAGTTCCCTCCTGCAGGGAGCTAGATCAAGATACTCTGGAGTGCAGAAGTTGCTTTTCGGCCTCCTCATGGCCTCAAGAAAGCTGCGTCATTACTTCCAAGCACATGAAATAACAGTGGTCACTCGCTTTCCGTTGAAGAGGATATTGCAAAATCCAGAGGCAACAGGCAGGATCGTCGAGTGGGCACTGGAGCTGTCAAGCTTTGGTCTCAAGTTTGAGAGTACTTCAACCATACAGAGCAGAGCTTTGGCAGAATTCATAGCGGAATGGACCCCAACACCGGATGAAGAAGTTCCAGAGACAAGCATCCCCGTCCAAGAAGCAAGCAAGGAGTGGATAATGTACTTTGATGGTGCCTTCTCGCTGCAAGGCGCCGGTGCCGGCGTGTTGCTCATAGCACCCACCGGAGAGCACCTCAAGTATGTTGTTCAAATGCACTTTCCCAAGGAGCAAGCGACAAACAATACTGCTGAGTATGAAGGACTGCTTGCCGGCCTCAGAATTGCGGCCGAACTTGGGATCAAGAAGTTGATTGTGCGGGGAGATTCACAATTGGTGGTCCGACAAGAGAACAAAAGTTATCAGAGTCCCTTGATGGAAGCTTATGTCGATGAAGTAAGGAAGCTTGAAGAACACTTTGAGGGCTTGCAGATGGAGCACGTCCCAAGAGCTCAGAATGATATTGCAGATAGCCTCTCAAAGTGTGCTGCAATGAAGTTACCTGTGGAACCAGGGACCTTCATGCTCAAGCTAACTCAACCATCCGTTACACCATCAGCTGGGCAGAGCAAGAAGAGGAAGTTGGTCTCCGGCGACTACTTACCGGCGGATCTTCCCGAAGCCGCCGCTAACGTCTCCAAGATCAACAACCAAGATGCTGAGGAACAGTCTGCTCCTGCTGACCCAAGGGTCTGTACAGTTGAAGCAGGCATTCCCGACAAGCCCTGCCCCGGCAGGCTTGCCGGGGAACCCTCGGCTTCGGCAGAACCGCAGGTTCTTGCCGTAGAAGCTGAGGTTCCCGCAGCAGCCCTGATGCCTTTAGTCCTTGTTATTGAGCCTCAAGCTCCAGCATGGGCGCAGCAAATCATCCATTTTCTTCAGACTGGAGAACTTCCCGATGAACCAGAAGAGATAGAGAGGATAACCAGGCAGTCAAGTATGTACCAGTTCGTCGACAACGAACTGTACAGAAGAAGACTCAACGGTGTCAGGTTGAAGTGCATTTCCCGGGAAGATGGACAGAAGCTGTTGGCAGAGATACACGGAGGCATATGTGGCCATCACATTGGCGCAAGAGCACTTGCCGGAAAGGCATTCCGGCAAGGTTTCTTTTGGCCAGAAGCCCTCCAAGATGCAACTGCACAAGTAACCAAGTGTGAAGCATGCCAGTTCCATGCCAAGCAAATTCATCAGCCAGCTCAAGCTCTCCAGACGATCCCTTTGTCCTGGCCCTTCTCGGTCTGGGGGCTCGATATCCTCGGCCCCTTCCCCCGCGCTGCCGGGGGCTTTGAGTACTTGTACGTTGCAATCGACAAGTTCACGAAGTGGCCAGAAGTGGAACCAGTGAGAAAGGTGACAACACAGTCAGCAGTCAGGTTCTTCAGGTCAATAGTTTGCCGTTTCGGAATCCCTAACAGTATTATCACCGACAACGGCACACAGTTCACAAGCCGCACCTTCATGCAGTACGTCCAAGACCTTGGCGCTGAGGTCTACTTTGCTTCTGTTGCTCACCCAAGGAGCAACGGTCAAGCGGAGAGGGCCAATGCTGAAGTGATGCGCGGGCTGAAGACAAGAACCTTTGACAGGCTGCACAAGTGTGGAAGAAACTGGATAGAGGAGTTGCCGGCGGCTCTTTGGTCAATCAGGACGACACCGAATCGAGCCACCGGACAGACACCCTTTGCTCTTGTCTATGGAGCAGAGGCAGTTCTCCCCACGGAACTCGTATACGGATCTCCTCGAGTGCTCGCTTACGACGAGCTCGAGCAAGAGCAACTGCGACAAGATGATGCATTGCTCCTCGAGGAGGAACGTCTCCGGGCTGCTGTACGAGCTGCTCGATACCAGCAAGCCTTGCGTCACTATCATAGCCGCAAGGTCAAGGCCAGGAGTCTCGAGGAAGGCGTCCTTGTTCTTCGGCGTGTTCAGTCCGCCAAGAATTCCAACAAGTTGACGCCGAAGTGGGAAGGCCCTTATCGGGTGAGACAAGTCACAAGGCCCGGCGCTGTCCGCCTTTAGACCGAAGAAGGCTTACCGGTGAGCAACTCCTGGAACATAGAGCATCTTCGCAAGTTTCACCCATAAGGCGCGGTTGCCGTGATCTGCTCCAGCAACCACCTTTTGTACAAGTATTGCCGCTGTTGCATGTAAACCTATGTACAAAGCCGGGCGCAGACCCCGTGCATCAGTAAAACTTTTGTGCTTCGCACCATTTGTCATTTCATGCTTTTCCTTGTATTTGCATATATCATCTGACATCTCGTGCAGCACAAACTCCCGGTAAGCAGCAACAAGCCGCGAGGCTCCGTATTTGTATTTCCTTCTCTTTTGTCTTTTTTCTCTGGGACAGGAGAACTGTTCCTCGCGCACAAGTTTGCCGGGGAGGAAGGAGATAGCAGTATGGACCAAGTGCTGTTCAAGAAAGAAAAGTCTTGCCGGGAAGTAAACAACCCAATGAAAGCTAAGTTATCAAAGTTTGAGCATTCAAATTTTTAAATTTTAGTTATCTTCCTTGAACAACCACACTTTGTATGGAAAACCTCTGCGCGAAGGAAACTACCCGTAGCTAGCCGCGCCCTTACTTTGTTTCGAGCATGCTCAACAGCTTAAGTGAGCTGCGACAAGTGTCGCGCCCTTACTTCGTTTTCGAGTTCGCTCAGCAATGTAAGTGTGATGCGACTAGCTGCGGCAAGGTTACTTGCCGACAAGGTCTTTGCTAGCAGGCTGCTAAGAGTCCTGCACTCGGCGCTCACGGCGAGGGCCCCTTGCCGGCGAGTTTTCCTAAAAGCGTAAGGTGAAAAGCATACAAAGTGAGGGACCAAAAGCAAGGGAGATAACACTGCATTGATTACCCAAAATAAGAGTATATATTACAAAGATAGCTTGCCGCTGTTCTAATCAACTACTGCCTATGACTTAATTGACAGCGGCAAAGGAAGCAAGAAGCCTAAGTCCTGCGGTCTCCCTCGACCCTCTGGATCTTGCCCACCTTGGCTACGATGTGGGCAACTTGGGCACTCAACGCCTCATGATCAGCCTCGGGCGGCAAGGTGCAGAGGACGTTGACGAGGTTGATGCCGGGGTTGCGGTAAACAATCTTCGACAGCACCCGCTCCATGGTGCCCATGCAGAGCCGACGTGCCTCGTCGGCCAGCTGCTCGGGGATCTTCTCCCGCAACCGCGCAAGCGCCGGCGCCACTCCCCTGAAGAATAGACTCAGTTTGGCGCTGTGGGGGAGGTTCTCGTCGGGGGAGTACACGAGATGCTCCGCCCTCAGCGCCATCATCTCCATGTCTATGTTGGCGGCGGAGGTGACGAGATCCTCGGTCCATCGCTCCACATTCTGCTGAAACTAGGTCTGCGAGACGGCGGTGCTTTCCAGCAGGGCTCTCTCAGCGCGGAGATCGTCCTTCAGCTTGGTCTCGCGGTCCCGGGCAGCGTCAAGCGAGTCAGTAAGGGTGGAGACCTTCAGCTCTAGATCAGAAATGGAGTCCTTGGCATCAGTGAGCTCTTTACCCTTATCGGAGAGGCGGATTTGCAACTCCGAGTTGGTGCGGGCATCCATCTCCCGCTCCACGTTGAGCGCGGTGACCCTGTCTTCACAGGCCTTCAAGAACAGCTCCAACTGCGCTACTCTGGCCTCCAGCATCTTCTTGGCGGTCTCTGCGGCAGCGGCAGCATCCCTCGCCTCCCGCAGAGCCCCGCCAATAGCCTGCTCCCGAGCGGTGAGGTCGTCCTCGTGGCTGTCGAGGTCGACCTTCCGCTGGTTGAGCACCCCTTCCCGCCGAGACAGCTCTTCGGCGGCCAGACGCTGCTGCTCCTCGACCTTGGCCTTTTCGAGGACGAATGCTTGCTGCGCCCCGGCAAGCTCCTCGCGCTCCTCCGCCAAGTTCCGGAGGGCCGCCTGGTTGGCGGCACGGAGCTCCGCGGCGCGCTTCTCCAGGTCAGCACCAGCCTTGGCAGCCAGAGCCTCCCGAGACTCCAACTTCGCCTGCCTGGCCCGGTACAAGGCCAGGAGCCGACGAAGGAGCCGCTCCTCTTCGGGCTCGTCGCTGCTGCCGGGCGCATCCACAACCTTCAGCCCGGCGGAGGCGAGAACCTCTCCGTCGAAGGTCTCTCCCTCCGCAGGCACCCTAGACGAGGACGCCCACGGGACTTGAATAAAGACCCCGTTGGCAGCCTCCAGGTAGACACCCGACCGCTCCGTGGAGGCGGAGGGGTCGGCGGCCGGTGCAGCGTCCGACGCTCCTGCAGCCTCCGGGCCAGCAGTGTGGTCGCCGGCCCCTTCCCCCGCCGCGGCGTCGGCGGCCGGGGCGGTCTCCTCGACGGCTGGCTCGTTGGCTCCAGCCATTCCCTCAGCAGCAGTGGCGTTGCCGCCGTCGCCATGCGCACCCTCCTCGGCGGTGGCCTCCGTCTCCATCGGCTCCGGGGCGGGAGGATCTAGTAGAAGAAAAAGAAAAGAAAGATCGTCAAGCAAATATCCAAAAAGAAGAATTCGAGAAGAAGAAGCTACAAGGTTTACCTTCGCGGACTTCCTCGACGACGGGGTCCCTCGCTGGGGAATTCTCCCTTGGCGGTGGAGTAGTAGTCCTTGCTGGCGGAGGGCCGCTTGCGCCCTCCCTTGTCGGGGTGCTCGCCCTTTGCGGGGTACTCGCCCTTGGCAGAGTACCCATCCTTGGCGGAGCACCGTCCCTTGCCGGGGAGCTCCTCCCTGGCGGGGAGGGTGGAGCAAGTGGCTCGTCGGGGGCAACCTCCTGGTGCTCCTGCGACTGCGGCTCCACCTCTGCACAAAACAACGAAACATCAGTACTGGCAACGACCTCAAGCGCACCCATCAAGCAGGGAAGTAAACACCCAGACTTACGCTGGGGGCTGCGCTGGGGGCTGCTCCTTGGAGCAGCAGGCTGATCCAGCAAGTCTGCCGCTGGCGCGTCTCCTGTCGCTGCGGCGGGCTCGTCGTCTTCGATCTCGACCACAGGGACCTTGGCCCTCTTCGCCATCCGCTGGGTCAAGGTCCTGGAAGCCAAAACAAGATCAAGATCAGAACCAAGCAAGGGAAATCAAGACAAAATCAAAGAAAATGAAATTTACAAGTACTTACTCTTCCTCCTCCTCTTCGTCGGAGGTGAGAGCGGAGAAGTCAAATCCCGCCTCGGCTGCTCCAGCGCGAGGAGCCGGACGAGAGGGCTCCCTCGGGCGCTTGACGGGCTCCGGAGCTGCGGGCTATGAAGACCCAGCTCTGGTCGTCGTTGAAGTCCGAGGAGTAGAAGGTACCCCGGAGTCACTCCGGGAAGACCCCCCTCCGCTTGTCGCTCGAGCACGGGGCGCCTCCTTGGCGACCTTGATCGTCGTGGCGGCACGTGTCGCCCGGCGCTGCGGTCGTTGCTGAGGCGCTGGCGGCCTCGCCGTCTCGACAGCCTTGCGGAGGTGTTTCTTCGGTTGCGGCGGAGGGCTTGGGCTTGGTGGTGGTGGAGAGTTCTCCGAGGACGAGGAGGCGTCGTCGTCAAGATTCAAGGATCCACCGGAGTCTTCATCAGAATCACCGGACTCGGCCTCTTCCTCCTCCTCCTCCTCGGCAGGCCCGCTGGACTTGGTTCCCTGCCCGGCAGCCTCGCCAATCCCGGCAGGCTCCCCGGTAGGCTCCCCGGCAAACTCCTCGGGCGTGATCTGCAGCAGCTTGAGGATTTCGTCCTCCTCGGCCTGGCTCACCGCGTCCGCCGCCTCCGCTTCGTCAACGGTGTATACAAACTCGCCTGTCGCTGCTGCCGCGGCGGCCTCCTCCATCCTGGAGGCAATGTACGCTATATCCCGCGCGGTGGTCTCCCGGGTGAGCCCCTTCTTCTCATCAGCATTGCGTGGTTTTTCAACCAAGTTGTCGAAGAAGGCTTGCACGGTCTCTGCTGAGGGCTCCAGCCAAGTGGGGACGACCCCGTGGGAGTCGCACTCAGGCATTGCCGCACGGATGTCACTGAGGGTCGTGTTTTTGCACAAAGGGACCACTCCGGTCGACGGTTTGAACCACTCCGGGTGCTTGGGGTCGTGTTTGAACAGTTCCCGGACCATCCCCTTCAACTCCAAGACGGTGAAGTTGTAGTTCAACCCGGGGCGCAGCCTCATGCTGTCTGCCGCATTGCCGAACTCCCAAGCAGGCCTCTTCCTTTCCTGCAGAGGGGCGATGCGGCGGCGGAGGAAATCAGCTCCAACTTCACTAACTATCAGACTAGCAGCCCGGAGACGAAGAATCCTAGTTAAAGCGATCTGCAGCTTGTCGTCCTCCGGGGCCAAGTCACTCCAATCCTTGCCGCGCACTATGGTAGTCTGGCGCGGCAAGGTAAACTGCTCGGGATCCTTTTCCAGGATCCAACACCAATCCGCCCTCCACTCCTCCCACTTGCCGCGGAGCTCTCCCTTCAAGTACGCCTCCTTCTTGTTCAGCCTGAAGATCCAAGAGATGCCGCCGGAGAGGGGGAATCCGGACTCTACTCTAGGCGTGAAGAAGTGGCGGAAAAGTGCTACATTTGGGTGGACTCCTACGTAGTTTTCGCACAGATGTGCGAAAACGGCAAGGGTGAGGACTGCGTTGGGGGTGAAATCTAATAGACAGAAGCCATATGTATTCATTACATCGCAGAAGAACTCCGAGAACGGAGGGCAAAGACCGCAGTAGAAGAATGCAGCAAAGAAGTAGTAACCTCCCGGGAACATGTCGACGGCCACGGCGGGGAGGACTTGGGTGCGGGGATGGTCCTTCGTCTCCCTCGCCCAGAACAAGTAGTACTTGTCCCGCAGCTCCCTCGGGCCGAGCCTTGGCGGGAAGACCACACTCCTTCTCCTCATGGCCGCTAGCTTCGCCGCCTGCTCAGACTTCTCCTTCTTCGCCTTGTCGCTCTTCGCATTGTCGCTCTTCGCCTGGTCGCTCTTGGGGGCCATGGCGGGGGCGGCGGGGGAGGACGGCGGCACGGCGGGTGGAGGGGACGATGGAGGAAGGGCAGGAGCAGGGAGCGGCAGGGGTTTCTGAGAACTCAAGGCGCAATGAAGACGATGGGGGGAACTGCCCCTGCTTCCTCTGCTTTTAAGGGGGAAGTGGGGGACGTTCCGCATTTCCCATTAAAGAATAGGCCACGATCTGTCCCACGACACCGCAATCGACGCGTGCCGTTAGGGAGGGATGCGGCGGATACGGAGAGGGATACGGCTTGCCGTGGGCCGCGTGTGCCCGTGCACTGTCTTGGGCCTGGCCCAACAGCGCTCGGCACCGTGTGTGGCCCAGGCCCGGGGGCTCCTGTCGGTGTACTAAGGTAGGGGTACCTTAGCACCCCAACTTGTGCACGGGCAGTAGCAGCTTCCCGCGGCAGGGCTTACCACGCGCTTGCCGAGGCCCGCTCCAGACTCCTTCAAGCCATTCAAGAACAAAGTATTCAAGTTAGAAGACGAGACCCCGGCAAGAGGAGCTTGCCGGGAAGGCCGCACCAGGCTCAAGGACATCTTTCCAGCACAAGACCCTGGCAAGAGGTACTCTCCAGGAAGGCCAAAGGATAACACCAAAAAAGATACATCGCGGCGCATCATGCGCCCCAGCAGGACCCGGGAAGCGGCAAGCTTCCGGGCCCGGCAAGATAGCAGCCCCGACAAGGTGTTTGCCGGGGGAAGTTCACACTGTGTGCGTGCACTCCAGCTCACTCGGCCACGCGTCACCCTGGGGCCCTTCCAGGGGCGCGTGGCATATGGCTGTGCAGCCTGAGGGACACGCTGGCGAGCCGCGGTGACGAGGCTACCGCCGTGGCGAACGGAGACGCATGGACAGACGCTTTTGGGGTCGACGGCGACGGGCATTAAATGCCCTTGTCCCCCACCGTCAAGGTTAGGTGGAGACCACTGTTCATACACTGTTCATGCACTGTTACAACTACCACCAAATTTACACTTCTACCCTCCTCTACGTTGGCACTTGTCGGTGACCCCTTGAGCTATAAAAGGAGGCCCATGCACAACGTAGAGGGGGTTTGACTCTAGAAACTTGCTCACTCCACGCTCGGTGTAGCTGGTACTGTAGATCTTCAAGCTCCCGAGCTCCGAAAACTAAATACAACCAAAGCAGGAGTAGGGTTTTACGCGTCATCGCGGCCCGAACCTGGGTAAACTGCCCGCGTGTGCCCCTCGATCTGCTCTCCGTGCTCCCTCCGCTCCCTTACCGCAACGTAGAAGGGGCTCCGGTCCCATAGGTGCTCGTGGGAGGACAGTTTCCCCCGACACTCCTGCTTTGCGATTGTAGTAATAACTCCACTTCCTTAGTATGCCTTATTCTTCCCCAAAATACTAGCCCAAACTGAGTTTGTTTGAACCATTGTTGTATCCGTTGAATATTGACCCAGAATATTTCCGAATTTCTGACATACTGTAGATCTATAATCTTGTTACTGATTCTGCAAAACTTGTTCTTCCATAACTTTAGATCTGCACCTTTCATATTCTCCTTGGCGGTTTAGCTTTAGAAAAAATCATAAACCGGTAGATACCATTAGGCCCCGCTTAAACCGCGTCTACAATTACCTTTAGAACAATGTTGGTTTAACATTGCATAAATCATAAATCGGCCCTTCACTATATTTTCAGCTTTTTCCCTTCAAAATGGCAAAGCAAGCAAAACAATTTACTTCCTACAACTGGGTCCAGTCTCGGGTTACCGAAGAGGAACTGCAAAACCGGGATGAGATTGGCGCTTTAGGCAAGAAGGATGTCCTCCGTTGGAGAGTTCATGGACCGGAATGTCCTCCAGAGCCCAAAGATGGAGAGGTTATCGTATTTCTTGACCATCTAGCCCGAGGATTCAGTCCTCCCGGATCAAAGTTCTTTCGTGACGTGCTGGCTGACTTTCAGCTCCATCCTCAAGATATTGGGCCCAATTTTGTGTCCAACATGTGCAATTTTCAAGTATTTTGTGAAGCTTATTTGCAAGAGGAGCCTTCAATTGAACTATTCGGGGATTTCTTCCATTTAAACCGTCGCACAGAATTTTCTAACGGTCCTAACACTGAACTTGGCGGAATGTCCATCTAGAAGAGAAAGGATGTTAGTTTTCCTCACGCCAATCACCGTAGCAGTCCTAAAGATTGGAATCAAACCTGGTTTTATTGTCTAGAAACTTCTCCGGAAGATGAAAATCCTCTACTGGGTTACCGTCCTCATCGGCTCTCTGAGAACCATCCTTTCCCTCAACGGTTGAGTGCTCAAGAACGAGCCCAATATGCACCGCAGCTTTTAAAGCTCAGAGCCTTCACCGCAAACGGTTTAACATGCATTGATTTCGTTCGCTGTTGGATTTCTTGGAGTATTCACCCGCTAAGCTGGTGCTTTGGTTTAATGTGTGAATATACTGGAAACCCCAAAGAACCTCTATGCCATACTGAAGTTGTGCTGTCAGAGAATGAGGTCACTGAAGCTGTGAAAAAACTACTGAATGAACCGGAGGATGCCTACGGCAAAACCGGGCTGGCCCCTTTCTGTTAGTTAAATAAACCGCCGTCGATGAGTCCTCTTATATATCTTGATTTATTTCAATTTGTTTTTAATATCCTTTCTGAACAACCTCACAATCTTTTATCAGGGTAATGATCCGTTCTGGAAGAGGAAAAACCAGGATAAACCGGCAAAGGCAGCCCGCCAGAAAACCAAGGCTGTTAAGAAAATTGTGAAGAAGAAAAACACTGAAGCCTCTGAATCCAATCTTGAAGATGATGAACCGGCCTCAAAGGTATCACTTGACTCCCTTGGCTCCTTTTTCTTGCATCTTATTGACAATGACTGTACTCAGGGAAACGCTGAAGGCAGCAAGGCTGATGATGTCGAGGTAATTACCCTTTCTTCCGGTTCAGATCCTCTGCCAACGCCAAAAATTCGTCGAGCAAGCCGGAAAGTACAATTTTCTCACCCTTTCGCTTAGTTGGACCTAAACTTTATTTTGAAGAAACAGCAACATGAAGCTCGCCACACAACGCGGCACAATGGCCAAGTTATTGAGTCCACCGGTTTACTGCAAACGCTAGCCCGGAGACGTCGATCAGAGGTTTTACATACTCCAGATGTTCTTTATCCCAAAGCGGGTCATATTCGCCAGCCTCTTAATCCGTCTGATTCAAATTATCAGGATACTCCTCGTTCGTCATTCGGCGAGTCAACAGCTACGCAGCTTCCTCCTCTCAAAACTGTTCATGGGTAAGTTTTTCATTTTTCTGTTAACCTTTTTCTTTCACTCCACTGACTATCTTCACCTTTAAATTTCGTAGTAAGCCTAAGCCTAGCAAGAAGGCTAAACTGAATAAACCGGCAAGTGATGATGTGAATCCTGAACCGAAAAAGAATCCTGAGCCAGCCGAAGAAGATGCTAATGTCTCGCATGATGGTCCTCCTCTAATGGATCATGAAGTCCTTCCTGAACAAGAAGCTGCGCCAATGGACCTTGGCGATAATCCAACTACTCCAGTCTGAGCCAGTAATACTCCTGCTAGCCCTGTTAGACCCACAGCTGCTTCAACAGAGGATGTTCAAATTATTGGCTTTGGTTATACTGCTCCTAGTGAACCCGTTGCCTTATCCAAACACACCGCGAAAGATGAAGTCTCTGGAAAGGACAAAGGCAAATGGAATGCCGATTTGTCCAACTATGCTCAACTTAGCGCCCAAGATCTTCATTCCAGCTATCTGAACCGGCTGTATACAAGCCATGATCATGATGTCGGTTTAGTGAATCTGATGAAGGAACGCTGTGAGGTAAACTTCTGCTTAACTTCCTTTAACTTTATTCCTGCTTAAGTCTTATGGCTTGTCTTTACTTCACCGTAGCCCCCAAGGGCCGATTTACTCCTTCAGGATGAACCGTGACTTTTTATTTTGTAACCCTCTTTGAACAATGACGTATTATCCCACAAGTGCCAAGTGTATAACATGTTATGTGCTTGGGACTTTTTTGAAAATGCCTGATAACTGCAAATATGCATTAGCCCCCAAGTGCCAAGTGGATAACTTGTTATGTGCTTGGGACTTTATTGAAAATGCTTGATAACTGCAAATATACATTAGCCCCCAAGTGCCAAGTGGATAACTTGTTATGTGCTTGGGACTTCCAATATGCTTTACCAATGTATAATGTGTTCTTCTCTTGACAGGCTGATCTAAACCGGAAAGACTCCCAAATGTCCGAGCTTCAAGATAACCTGAAATTCCAACAATCCGCCGCTTCCAAGACCAAGGATGAGCTGACTCTCGCTTTAGCAAGCCTGGAGAAATTGAAGAAAGACTTCCAGAAGGAACGGGCGGATTGGGATGCAGAAAGAGCCGCTTTGGAGAAAAGGGCAGTTGATGCAGAAAACGCTCTCAATCCAGTGTCAGAAGAACTGACTGGCTTAAAGCAGCAAATAAATGCGATGACTACTGCTATCTTTGGTAAGTATACTTAACACAGTTCTGAATACGATAGTTCTGCACTCTTCCGGTTTAACTCAAGCTCTATTGATGCAGGAAAATGTACTGCTCATCTTGGCACTGACATGCGGAAGAAGTTGAACGCCGCATATACTCTTATAGAGCAGTTGTATACCGATGCTCAAAGGATTGTTTGCACTGCTTCTCATAACAAACCGGCTCCCACGTTGATCAAAGGGACTTTGGAGAAGTTATCAGTGCTACCCGCCCGGTTTGGAGAGCTCAAGAAATCAGCTGCCAGGGCGGGCGCTTTAATGGCATTAACTCGGGCGAAGGCTTGGGTGCCTGATCTTGATCCGGCCGATGTGATGAACGGTTATCCAAGCATGAAGGAGGACGGATCAGAGTTCACAGATACAGACTTGCGGGCTTTAACCAGAGAACTGCGGCCTTTGGCCAGCAAATTAGCCGATGAAGCTGATATGTCCCACTATCAGGCGAGTTACGATGCTAACAATCACCGGGTTAATACTCCGGTCTATGAAGTGGAAGATCTCATCCCGCATGTCTGTAAGCATACTTACGCCCCTGACGTTGAACCGTCTGAACTCATAAGTGATGAAGCTATTTTCCAAGCGCTGACAACGATCAATTGGGCAACCACTGACTTCCAGCTGCTGGATGAGAACGACGAGGAGACGGAGCAGGATGATCCACAACCTTCTAGCCGAGCTGACGCAGAGTCATGAACCGGTGCCGGTTTAACATTTATCATGTCGTAGTACTTAGGCAAGGAACATATATTCTTTTGGGCTGAAAAACGCCTTGTAATAGGATCGCTGAAACATTTGGTTATGTCCTCATGCGTATTCCCTTTTCGTAACATTGCTCCATCTCACAACTTCATAATTTTTCTGCTTATGATGCTTTAACAATTTTTCCACCTGTTTATGCATAAGACAAAGCTTAAAGAGTCCTGGCGGTTTATTGCCGGACGGGTCATAATGCCCAAATACATGATCTAGGTTTATAACCTAAACCGTATTTAAAATATGAAACATATATCATACCTGTGATAGAAATTTGTGTCATTGGCTTTAACCAATATTTTGTAGTAAGGGTGATGATCCCAATTTGTGAGTATTGATGACTCCTTGAATATTTTGCCGGTTCATGATGAAACCGTGCCGGGTTGTGATAAACACCGGTTTTGCTATTGATAGTTTCGGCGATTTGCAATCAAACCTGACCAGGTTCTGTGAACGTTGGTTTATTATGGTGGCAACTTATAGTCAACCACTCCGCCGACTCAATAAATTTCGGATAAATACCAATGATCTCGGAAGATAAGAAACTTGGTAAAAAACAAAGAAACACTTGTCGAAATAAAATCCTGTAGTCGAGGCTTTTACGAGCTGCCAGGCTCCAAATTCAAGGCTTTTCATGGGCTGTCAGGCCTCTGAGTTGAACCATTTCACAAAGCCTGTTAAGATGGTCCTCAATCCTTAACCAATCGTCATTTTAACGTTGACAAGTTCAGGGTCTGTTAAAAGATTGGCATGTCAATCGTTCGACGGATCATACTAGGTTTACCTGGGCGGAGTGACTTACTTGATGCAGGCAGGTTAACCCGGGGTTTTAGGTGTATACACCAGGCTTCCAAGCCGTGGCTTGATAGCCTATTACAAGGGTCTTAAAAACTCGTTGCCGCTGTGCGACAGGAGCCCCCAAGTAACATTGTGAGATGTGCTCGTCGGGTGCCTATGTTTGAGTTGTGATATGCATCAAACTCTCTTTTGCCCCTTACCATCATGTTGGCTTGATAGCCGGATTACTGAAGTAACCAGAGCTGTGCTCTTATGATGATATTGGCTTAATAGCCGATCTAAGAGGGCCATAGGAACTCCTTCTTTACACACAGAAGCCCCCATGTGACAAACTCTTATGAAAAAAAGTAGCAGATACCCCGCTTTAACGGGGATGCTGGTTTATTATATTGATCATAATATATACATTGCAAATATATGTACATGAGCCTATGGCTCAGGTGTAGTAAGGCCGAATATGAGCGATGTTCCACGGCCGTCGGGTCTCCTCCTCCGCGGTGTGTGAGTCCTTGTGTTCTCGAACATCGACGAGGTAGTATGATCCGTTGTGTAGATTCTTGCTGACCACAAAGGGTCCTTCCCAAGGCGGGGATAGCTTGTGCATGTCTGTCTGGTCTTGGATGAGCCGGAGCACTAGATCACCTTCATGAAACGTTCTGGTTTTAACCCGGCGACTGTGGTATCGGCGCAGATCTTGCTGATAAATCGCCGATCGAGCTGCTTCCATGTCACACTCCTCATCCAACCGGTCTAACACGTCTTGCCGTGCCTTCTCGTTATCAGCTTCAACGTAAGTCGCCACCCGAGGCGAATCATGAGGGATGTCACTAGGGAGGACCGCCTCAGCTCTGTATACCATGAAGAAAGGCGTGTAACTCATAGACCTGTTAGGTGTGGTGTTGATGCTCCATAACACAGAGGGTAATTCCTCCGCCCAACAACCCGGCGTCCTCTGCAAAGGGACCATGAGCCAGGGTTTTATGCCTCTCAAGATCTCTTGATTGTCTCTCTCAGCTTGACCATTGGACTGGGGATGAGCCACTAAAGATACGTCAAGCCGGATCTGCTCTCGTTGACAAAATTCCTCCATAGCCCCCTTGGAAAATTTGGTACCATTATCAGTTATAATACTGTGTGGAAAGCCAAACCGGAAAATCACCTTCTTGATGAATTGAACCGCCATTGCTGCATCACACTTGCTGACTGGCTCCGCCTCGACCCACTTGGTAAACTTATCCACCGCCACCAGAAGGTGGGTCTTCTTATCTGGAGATCTTTTAAAGGGTCCAACCATGTCTAGCCCCAAGTCGCGAACGGCCGCGTAATTGGAATCATCATCAATTCTTGAGCCGGTATATGAGCACACCGTGAGAATTTATGGCAAGCGACCAAGTCCTCTGCATCAGCATGCGCTGTCAGCCAAGAGAACCCATGACGAAAAGCTTTAGCCACCAAAGATTTTGAACCGGTGTGGTGACCACAATCTCCTTCGTGAATCTCTCGAAGAATATCCCGGCCTTCGTCCGGTGATACACATCGTTGAAACGCCCCAGATACACTGCAATGATGCAGTTCTCCATTGACAATACTCATTGATTTGGACCGCCGGACTATCTGTCTAGCCAAGACATCATCCTTGGTAACTCACCTCGGTTCATGTACGCCAGATACGGGACTGTCCAATCCGGAATAGCATGAAGCGCCGCCACTAATTGAGCCTCCGGATCAGGAACAGCCAAATCCTCTTCTGAAGGTAATCTCACCGATGGATTATGCAATACGTCCAGGAAGACATTAGGTGGAACCAGTTTACGCTAAGAACCCAACCGGCTTAATGCATCGGCCGCTTCATTCTTTCGCCGGTCCACATGGTCCACCGGATAACCCTTGAAGTGTCCAGCGACAGCGTCCACCTCTCGATGATACGCCGCCATAAGTGGGTCCTTGGAGTCCCAAGTACCAGATACTTGTTGTGCTACTAGGTCCGAATCGCCGAAACATTTAACCCGGCTTAAATTCATCTCCTTACCCATTCGCAGACCATGAAGGAGAGCTTCATACTCAACTGCATTGTTAGTACAAGGGAACATTAAATGGAGGACATAACAGAACTTATCACCTAGTGGGGAAGTTAACACGACTCCAGCCCCCGAGCCCTCCAATTGCCTGGATCCATCAAAGTGAATAGTCCAGTACGTGTGATCCGGCTTCTCCTCCGGTGCTTGCAACTCCATCCAATCATTGATGAAGTCCACCTGTGCCTGAGACTTGATTGCAGTACGAGGCACATATTTTAGCCCGTGAGGACTAAGTTCAATGGCTCACTTCGCAACCCGGCCAGTTGCTTCTTTGTTTTGGATTATATCTCCCAGAGGGGCAGAACTGATCATAGTGATTGGATGGCCCTGAAAATACTACTTAAGCTTTCGGTTTGCCATGAAGACTCCATATACCAATTTCTGCCAATGCGGGTATCTCTGCTTCGACTCAATGAGCACCTCACTGATGTAGTAAACCGGCCGTTGAACCGGATATTCCTTTCCTGCCTCCTTGCGCTCCACCACAATGGCAACGCTTACTGCTCGGGCATTAGCAGCCACATATAACAACAGTGGCTCATTATCAACTGGTGCAGCAAGGATGGGCGCCTGTGCCAACTGCTTTTTAAGTCCTCGAACACAGCATCAGCAGCATCACTCCAGACAAAGCGGTCTGTCTTTTTCATCATCTGATAAAGCGGGATGGCCTTCTCTCCCAAACGGCTGATGAACCGGCTTAGTGCCGCAATACGGCCCGCCAAGCGCTGGACATCGTTGATGCACGTCGGTTTAGCCAAGGATGTAATAGCCTTGATCTTCTCCGGATTAGCTTCGATTCCCCTCTTTGACACCAAGAACCCTAGGAGCTTGCCTGACGGTACACCAAAAACGCAACTTGGACGGATTAAGCATCATCTTATAAATCCGAAGGTTGCCAAAAGTTTCCTTCAAGTCAGTTATCAATGTCTCTTCCTTCCTGGATTTTACCACAATGTCATCCACATACGCATGAACGTTCTGTCCAATCTGTTTATGAAGACAATTCTGCACACAACGCTGGTCTGTCGCCTGGGCACTCTTCAGCCCAAAAGGCATGGATACATAGAAGAAGGCTCCAAAGGGAGTTATAAAGGATGTTTTCTCCTGGTCCTTAACTGCCATCTTGATCTGATGATAACCGGAATATGCATCCAAGAAACTTAAGCGTTCACAACCCGCCGTAGCATCAATGATTTGATCAATATGGGGGAGGGCAAAAGGATCAGTTGGGCAAGCCTGGTTCAGATCTGTGTAATCAACACACATTCGCCAAGTGCCATTCTTTTTAAGCACCAGCACAGGATTAGCCAACCACTCAGGATGAAATACTTCAACTATAAAACCTGCCGCCAAGAGCCTGGCCACTTCTTCACCAATAGCCTTGCGCCTTTCTTCATTGAAGCGGTGGAGAAACTGTTTAACCGGTTTAAACTTGGGATCAACATTAAGAGTGTGCTCAGCGAGTTGCCTCAGTACACCTGGCATGTCAGAAGGTTTCCATGCAAAGATGTCCCGATTCTCACGGATGAACTCGATGAACGCGCTTTCCTATTTCGGATCCAGGTTAGCACTGATGGTAAACTGCTTGGATGAATCGCCAGGAATAAAGTCAACCTGCTTGGTCTCGTCAGCTGATTTAAATTTCAAGGCCGGATCATGCTCTGTAGTTGGCTTCTTCAACGGAGACATGTCTGCCGGATCAACATTATCTTTGTAAAATTTCAATTCCTCTGTTGCACAAACCGCCTCAGCATAGGCTGCATCACCTTCCTCGCACTCCAAAGCAATCTTACGGCTCCCATGGACCGTAATAGTTCCTTTATGACGTGGTACCTTGAGCTGCAGATAAACGTTACAAGGCCTTGCCATGAACTGAGCATAAACCGGCCACCCGAACAGGGCATGATACGGGCTCTTGATCTTTACCACTTCAAAGGTCAAAGTTTCCGACCTCGAATCATGCTCATCTCCAAAAGTGATCTCCAGGTCTATCTTACTGACCGGATACGCCGATTTACCAGGTACCACGCCGTGAAAAACAGTGTTAGACTGCCTGAGCTTCTTGTCTGTCAACCCCATGCGACGAAAAGTCTCATAATACAGGATATTGATGTTGCTCCCTCCGTCCATGAGCACCTTGGTGAACTTATAGCCCCCAACCTGAGGCGCCACCACCAGAGCCAGCTGACCCAGATTATCAACCCGGGGCGGATGATCCTCTCGACTCCACACAATGGGCTGTTCCGACCAGCGTAAATAACGAGGCACTGTCGGTTCAACGGAGTGCACTGCCCTCTTATAAACCTTCTGACCGCGCTTACATAAACTTGTGGTGAAGACGTGATATTTCCCACTACTCAGTTGCTTCGGGTTGCTCTGATAGCCTGATTGTTGTTGTTGCTGATGATTGCCCTGATTATTATAACCACCCTGACCATTTTGCTGGTTGTGCCCGTTCTGATTGTTGTGGCTGCCCTGGTTACTTTGGAATCCTGGACCGGAACTACCGCCTTGATAACCCGGCCCGTGAAAACCATGGCCTGAACCGTCGGTGGATCCGTGATCATATTGGAACCGGTTTCTGAACTCCCTCATTATGAAGCAGTCCTTCCAAAGGTGTGTGGCTGGCTTTTCCTTCGTGTCGTTCCTGGGACAAGGCACATTCATCTGGCGCTCCAAATTGATATTCCGCCCTCAGCCCCGTGGGGGCGGTCTACCCTTACGGCACTGGCCATCCTCCTGTGTTGGTGTTAGCTACGGAATCTGAACTATTATCCGCTTTACGCTTACTGCTGTATCCCTGATTCGCCGGGTTAGACTACGGCGCTTTACCATTCTTCGTTCCTTTTCCTGACTTCTCGTCGTCAGACTCTGGATATTTGGCACTATTCGAATCTGCATACTTCCCCAGGGCGCCCATGAGTGTCCCCATGTCATGACAATGCCGTTTGAGCCATCCCAACTTCAGCTTCAGAGGTTCAAACTGGCAGTTGCCTTCCAACATCACCACTGCTATGTCCGGATTGATGTGGTCTGAGGAATGTATGATTTCTGACACCTGGCGCACCCAATGACTTGTTGATTCATTTTCCCCTTGAACGCAGGCCGCCAAATCTACAATGGACATGGGCTGCTTGCATGTGTCCTTGAAGTTATTGATAAACCGGTGTCGTAACTCGGCCCATGATCCGATGGAGTTCTGTGGTAACCATTTTAGCCAGGTGTGAGCCGTGCCCTCCAGCATCATGGTGAAGTACTTCGCGCACGCTGCATCGTCCACATCCAGCATCTCCATTGCCATCTCGTAGCTTTCAACCCAGGCTTCGGGGGACAGATCCGCGGTATAGTTGGGCACCTTGCGCGGTCCTTTGAAGTCCTTACGAAGTCTTACATTGCGTAAAGCGGGCATGAGACACGGTACTCCCAAGGAGCCGGAAGTAACCCCTGGCTCGATCGTGGTAGATGGACAAACCGGCGTAGGCCGACAGACTTCATACTATGCTTCTAATTCGGACACTCGGCGCTGTCTGCCCTGATCCACCACATCTTGCGCGTTTACACCTCCTCCCGTTGGGTTATCCTTCCGTGGCGGGTTCCGATTCCGCGCGCTACTCGACACGGCCAGTTCTTCCAGGTGCCTGCTATAACTCCAGCTTGGGCGGGGGGTGGAATGAATCCTCTCGCGACTGTGAGAATAAGCTTGCTACTGAGTTAAAGCCGTCTCCAGAAACTCCCTAGCTCACCGCGCCTCCACTGCTATAGGGGATTACCCTTCAATGGGGAGGGCTGCCAATCATGAAGTGGCGGCAACTATGTTATCCAAAGGGTTGGAGTAGTGACCAGGAGGCGTTGGCACATGCTGTGACGGAACGACCTGACAGGTTGGATCCGCGGCCTGCGGCTGGACCGACGCCCCTATGTCAAGCACTTCTCCCCGGTTTATCCCCGGCGGGTTGCTGGTTCCCGCTCCTGGCGTACTGAAGAGGTTCCTCGCTTCATAAACCGGCGGCAGGCGAGACTGGCGCCTTCTCCTCATTATGTCGTTTGATGTCGTCTAATCCAACAGAAGCCGATAGGCTTGAGCATCTAGCTCGGCCTGCCTTGCGATCATCCTAGAGTTCTCAGCAGCCAGGTCCAATTTAGCTTGATCTATTTGGCCCCTCACCTTAGCAACTTCCGCGTTGTGTTGCACCTTCTGGGCCTGGCCGACCTCCGTGGTTAGCAGCGCTGCCAAGGTATCAACTAAAGCGGTCAGAACTTGAGCTGGTGGCTGAACCGGGCCTCCTGCCCCAGCTGCCGCTGCTGCCGCCAGTTCGGACATTAACGCCGCCGTAGTTGACGACTGTTGCAGAGATTGTGATCCGGCCATGAAGACGGCGACCCGGCTCGATGGATCAAGGGTGTCCGGAATACTGTCACCATCGGAACAGCCCCCAGACCGGCCATCTTGCAATAGATATAAAGACTCGGTTTCTATAGTGGATGACTCGTCGCCGGAATAAACAACGGTCTCGCCACTGGATTCCGATCCATCCTCAGTTTATGCACCGTGAACCGCTCCCACGAAGACACGCTTCATGGCGGGCCGAATCCGAGCAGGTCTCGCACGCTGAGACGACTCGACGATGTTGGGGAATATGTCCGGCTCAGGGCACGGTTCGCATATCTTGCCAATGAAGACGTGGATCCCACCAAAGGGGACCCGGTACCCGTACTCGATTGAATCGGCCTCGGGACCCCAGCCTGCAACGTCGATGTAGATCTTGCCGCGACGACTCTAAGTCATCCGGCCCACTGCGTAGCCCTTGAGTCCTTCAGGGCTGCCCTTCAAGAACTCGAAACCATCGTGCGATAGCCCCACGGTGGGAGCCAACTATCGTGGTTTTGTCACGACAGATGTCCTAGCAAAAGGACTTAGTAATGGAGTCATCACTATGGGTTAGCTTTAAAGGGGCTAAAGCAGACAAGGACGCAAGGGATTTTATACTAGTTCGGCCCCTTCGCTGAAGGTAAAATCCTACGTCTAGTTTGGTGTGCTATTGCTAGGGTTTCGATGACCAAGGAGCGAATCCGCTTTGCCTGTGTCTCAAGTTGTTGTTCTCCGTCCTTGAACCGTTACTGGGTTGTCACTTTATATGTACAGGATGACGCCCGGTCCGGTTTATGGAATCCCGAAGCCGGCTCATAAACGTGCCCGACTCGGTCTCTATCTTTCCTATCTTACAACACAAGTTACACGCCGTATGGCGGTTTACACTTATGGGCCCTAACACCTCTTGGGCCTTGGATCTCTAATCTTCTGTAATAAAGCACCATGCTCCATGTCTCGCTGGGCTTCAATATGAATAATTCTTTATGGACATAAACCGGCCCCTCCCTGGGCGGTTTATACCTAGTAGTAATATCCCTGACAACGTGTATGAGCAAATCATGTACATAGGTATCTACAAGGCCAGTCATGACGCTACGGCGTTGGCCTTCCTCAACCGGCTGGAAGCCTTGGATGCCTTTGCTGAGAAGAACCTCGACCTCACCACAAAAGCCGCCGCTCCTTAGCCGCCGGTCGGTGGCCCGGCGCACTAAGTTGAGGAGGAGGAGGCCGTACGTTGATGGATGCATCTTTCTTCTTGCCTTCTATCACCACCACTGTGATCACATCATCATCATGGCCTTAATTCTTATTGTGTTGTTGCATTCTCGTTCCAGTCAATACCAACATGTGCGATCCCTTTGCTTAATTATATGCATCACTGTAACTAGTACTCCATCCGTCAATTTATAAGTTGTGCTTACCTTTTCCATCAACTTCGTGCACCGCACGGACATCTTGCTAGAAACACTAGAACATGTCGAACCGCGTGTGACCAACCCGATGATGCGCCAACCTAGCTACTATGTACCCTCCTTATCTCGCGGAAATAGCCCCGCCCTAGCGTTTCCAATCGTTATTTCTATCTATCAATCGTGCCAAGGAGCAGAACCAAAATATTACAATTTATACATGTTTCTCTACTCCTACTCCTATAAAAGACTCAGTTGGTGATGGTGGTGTGTTTGCCATCCGTCGTTTCTGACCATTAGATCTGCATCTAACGCCTGTGAGGTAAGTTGTGGCATTTTTGCAACAATAGCCCACTTCTCTGCTCCAATTTGCAGAAAACCCCTTATTATCTTGAAAGCAACCACATCCCTCCCGCACCTCATCAAAACAGCCTGAGA
>LR738713.1:472674397-472721714 GCA_902687465.1 Secale cereale | reverse complement strand
ATATATACTCATATAAAAGACTCAGTTGGTGATGGTGGTGTGTCTGCCATCCGTCATTTCTGAACATTAGATCTGCATCTAACGACTGTGAGGTAAGTTGTGGCATTTTTTGCAACAATAGCCCACTTCTCTGCTCCAATTTGCAGAAAACCCCTTATTATCTTGAAAGCAACCACATCCCTCCCTCACCTCATCAAAACAGCCTGAGAAATATATTTTGAGTGAAAAGTACTCCCTTTGTTCCTAAATATTTGTCTTTCTAGAGATTTCAATAAGTGACTACATACGGAGCAAAATGAGTGAATCTACACTGCAAAATATGTCTATATAATCCGTATGTGATAGTCCATTTCAAATATCTAAAAAGTCAAATATTTAGGAACGTAGGGAGTAATATATTAGGAGTATGTCAAAACAAGAGTGATTTCTTTCAAGTTTGTGAACAAGTACTACTATTCTACTACTTTGGATCCGTCGCAACGCACATGCACATTGCTAGTAAAAGGAAAAGGCCTGCCGCGTCCGTGTCGCACTCCCCCCCACACACGCCCGAGAATCGGGAGTACTCCACGGCCCGCCCGGCACGACACATAGCTTAGGGAAAGCGTGTTGCCTAGCATTTTCACTTTCATGTGGGACCGCCGTTGAGCAAACCGACTATTGGCAAACCGCACCCCGCCTGCCGCCGGGTTGGAAAACAGAAACGAGGGGAAGATCTAGCTGTAGCACAGAAGCCAAGAAATTTGGTGTCATATGGGGCTCGTTGGTAGAGTAGGAGCATTCCGTACTACTCTACTCCTACTAATACCAAGTTTGTACTATGCAACTAGTACTACCACTATACAACCAGTAGGTACGTGCACGACACAACATCGTAGGAGCAAAAAATGGGAAGATCTTGGTTTGGGTGATTTATCTTTTTTTCTGTCAACGTAGTATTTAAAGACATTAAAACTAGGCACTAACCAGGCCATCTCAGGCCATCAGTGTTTTGAGCCATCAGATCTAGAATTGTGGGCGTCCCTGACCGTTGGATTTCCTTCTAATTCCATATGACTGTCCGTACATCGCTAGAAAGCGCTAAAAAGGTTGGGCCGCTGCTCCAGCAACAAGATCGCCCATCAGTCATTGAACTAGGCCTACTTGGGAAATAATAGAAGGCCACGCTTGGGCCCCGTGAGCCCACCCGGAACACAACAGGAGGCCGCGTTCGAGCGGTGGGTTATCCACCGAGCGATGCGAACGGGCGATGCGGTGTCTGTGGAGGGTTGAAGAAGCGGAGTAATGTGCAGTCAAGGATTTAAGGCATCGTTGATGCAAGCCGTAATGGCTGTGGACGTGCGTTACTCGCGAGCGCTAATGGTGGATGTGCGTTACAATCTAGCTGCCTCCTCCTCATACCCTATGATGCGCCTATATATCCTCTCTTTGCATAGGCATGTTTATTAGGAGTATATGTTTTCTTCGGTGGTGCAGATCTTTTGTACCTCTTCTCCCCCATGCTTCGTATTCCATCCAACTATGTTGTTTTTTCTCTTCAAAATTGCCGTTGGTGTTGATAATCAAATTACTTGATTCCTCCTGCCCCAGAGCATGTGAGATGAGAGGAACCCAAGAAGCAGGAAGACAAGAGAGATGAAAGTTTCACCGACGGGAACGACAACATCGACAAAAGGCAGCGTCGCTGTCCGATGGGGCAAAGAGAACCGATGCTCAGGACCACGCCGCCGTCCGTGGCCGTCACCTGGAGGCCACCAGAGCTCGCCAGCTGAGACTGAAGGACAGAAGGAGGCCATGGTGCCCCTCTCTAGACGAGATTCGCCGCCATTTCCTCACGAGCGTCACCACGAGGAACAACAATCAGTGTTGCTAGAATTTATTTTTCGATTTATTACATGCATCATGGGTTACAGGTTGGTTTGATCTAATTCTACTCCATGTTCGAGTCAACCTGGCACCTCTTTCCGTAATTCCTGATTTTTTTATCGATTTATTAAATGTCCAGTTATATGTTGTTTTGGTCTGTTGTATCAGGAGGAACGACCTCTCCTTATTTTCGTGTGCAAATTGTTAGTACACATCAATGACATCTGATGTTGGATGTATGTATGATAATGTATATGATCAAATCGTATACTTGCAATGGCATCATCCTAAGTGTAGGTATTTCTGCCTTAACCTCCCCTTTCTCTAAATCCCCTTTCATGCACACCATCGCTTGCTTAATTTGCTTTATAATTTTAATGTTAATATTTTTATCAATAAATTTTGCAAACCGTGAGTATTCATCAGTTCATCATCCATTTACTTGCCCAAAACATATTTTGTAGTTGCAGATGACCAAACACAACTAGATGGTGCTAATGCATCATTCAAATCAATAGTCTTGATGAACCTAGAATCGAAGGCATGTAGTGCGCATGCCATATGTTTCTATAGCTTACCTGATGATCCACTATCAATATAAATTGCATGCATCAATGACTCTAGACATGGGGGTTCAAATATTACACTTGGTGCTTACAGTTCTGTTCCATGCAAGGCCGAGAAAAACATAGTTTAAAGCTAAACATGAGTTCAAATATTTCATCTGGTGCTTACTAATCTGTTCCATGCAAGGCCGATAGAAAACATAATTTAAGCTAAGTATGAGATGTGCTAAAACATTAGTCTTAGGAATGGTGTGATGCACTATGCAATTTTTACTGATCCCTAAAATAAGATTTTCTTTTGAATGGTTTTTTTTCCTAATGGTCTCAAAATAAAAGTAGCTTCATGCTGACAATGACATGCCAATAATTTATAACATTATTTCCCTTTTAAATTCCAAGGAGCCCTCTTATTTTCTCAAGGATCATGTTGTATGCTCATACTCGGTTCCTCTTTTACTGTAAGAAAATGAGGCCTGCTTCTTTTCTTCTTCATTTGATAAAATTGCGACATGCATGTCAGGAGAAAAGCATGTTCTGCACAAGGATATTTTTTGCAACTAAATCTAACGTAATAATAGAAATAATATAAATTACCTGCAACAAATGCCAAATTGGAATAAGAAGTAATTGTTCATTAACACGTTAACTCATTTGTTGGATTATATATAATGGTCGATATATGATCTTTGAAGCATGTATTGCATTGTATCAATACAAGATACATGCAATGGCTTGATATGTGATCTTACTATAATATTATTATCTATTATTGTTTAGTGACAATCTGTTATCTTTGAAGTATCCAATCCACTGTTAATGTAGCATTAAGGTTGACAAGGAAAGTGAATATTTGTTGAACCTTCAAGACGAAGTGAAGAAACAACAATCTAGATGGCATAATTTTTGCATAATTTTTGCATTCTGAAATCTAGCTGGCAACAAACTCAATATTCACCAATGCAATATACAGTGTTGATATTGCTACCATATAGTGTGCTATGTTGAAAACAATGGTCTTGGTGCCACTATTTGTTACTATTTCTTGTATAATGCCTCCACATATTTGCATCACACACTAACATTCAATATTATAAATAGATGGACGCAGCAGCGTGCGTCGTCTATGATCTAGTGAATAATATTATGTGGGGGCACCCATGAAGCTTATGTAGCTTGGTTGTATGGCTACAAAATTTTAGAGAAAAATAAATAGATAATGTGTTTAGAGTACACTCCACTAAACAGATATACTTTGGACCCATTGCAACGGGCCGACACATCTATATCTATACCCCCTATATAGTGTGTGAATAACTTTGAAAGTTGGTCGTTGGATGAAGCCAATCCGACGGTACAAAGATGGCAAATCGGAGCACTACTAGCCGTTGGATATCATCTACATTCCACCAGATTCTGCCACATGTAGAATCTAGAAGACACCATGGTTGAACTTCATTCATGACTAACTTTGCCACAACTAAGCTAAGGCAAAGTGTGTCTGCCAGAAAAAATGTGGCTAACAAAATGGCCACCACAAGTGTGGCAAGATTAGGCAAGAAGTTGAGTCTATGACATGTGGACCATGTAGCTAGAAAAGTGTGGCAGCCCACAAGTGTAGAAATGAACCAAACACATGCCTGGTGTGTTTGGTAGGGTGTATGAAGGGTGCATGATCCCAAGAGTTCCCTTCTCGACCCATTTTTGGGTATTTGGTAGAGTGTATGGAGGGTGCATGAGTCCACACTAGATTAGCACAAATACACTAGAAGCATGCATGAAGAGAGCATACATGAAGAGGGGTGTTGAGTTGAGCATGCATGAAGAGGGAACAACTATGCTGAGATGAGAATGCAACCAAACACACTTGTGGCACGCCTAAGCTTAGGCGTGGCAACCTTAGGTTGCAAACCAAACCATAACTTTGAGAGTTGGTCATTAGATGAAGCCAATCCGACGGTACAAAGATGGCAAATCCGAGCACTACTGGCCGTTGGATATCATCTACATTCCACCAGATTCTGCCACATGTAGAATTTAGAAGACTCCACATGTAGAAGCATAATGCACAAACCACCAGAATCTCATGCATGCAATGTACGTGTACTTTACTAGTAGTTGGTAGTAGTAAGAAACAAATTCTGAGTTTGGCACGCACTCGTACTGCGGGAGCACCACAAGGCCTGCCGCAGGAGTTAGATTTCCCTCTCGGGGCCCACGGGGCCGAACTTCAGTGGCTTAGTGCCCGACCTATGAGTCAATGACATGCGGACCTTAAATGCGGCTGGCCCACGTGTCATTCTCATGGTGGTGGTGTGTTTCGCGACTCACTCGTTCGAGATGAACCGGCCGGTGGCGGCGTGGTCGTGGCGAGGGTGCCACAGCTGGGCGTCGGGGCATTACGAGGCGTAGATGGCCACACCGGCGGGTACTACCTATAGTACAAAAGTACTCCAGCTGAGGATTGATGCCCAGAACGAAATGTGTCACAGTCGCTGGATGAAAATTCGATGGTGCGGGACGTGTGGTGTCATGGGTTCGTGCGGCGTCGTCGGAATCGCGTGTGGCTGTGGTAGAAACTTGATGCTCGCCGCATTTAAGGTGGCCCACATGTCATGCACACAAAGGCAGAGGGGCGATGCGGCCGGGTGGGGTGAGGTGCACGTCGGGGGACGTGGTGTCGTGGGTTGGAGCGGCGTCGTGGGAATCGCGAGTGGCAGTGGATGAAACGTGATGGTCGCCATAGTTGAACTTCCATGGACAAGCTGTCATGTCTATGGACACTTGCATTGCATACCGATCACTAGAAGGAGTAGTAGAGAAAGCTACGCGGATAAATAGTTCCTTATAGTCAAGTGGACCCACGCTACTACTTATTCCAAAGACATGCACACCATCGTAATAGTCAATCTATATCAATATACATAGAGAGGGAATATTTTTTTACAAGAGAGGAAATAGTTCATCCATCCATAATGCCCTGCTGCTGGTGCAACATCTTCTTCTTCTTCTTCTTCTTCTTCTTTTTGTTCTCATTTTCTATGGGAGACGGCTTCGCAACAAGCTCTCTGGACCTTGAAGCTATCTCGAAACTCACACGGGCATCGAGGGCAGCATATTTTATCCGCTCGTACATTAAGGGATAATTCTCCCATCCAGACGACCTTAATGCCAGCGCCTCGTCACCCTTTTGAAGATTTGTTCCTAGCACAAAATTTGCTACGTCGAATAGGGATGGTGTCGGTTTATCACAATCTTCTACATGAATTTTTATTCTGTTTTGTAGGTCAGCGATGCTTTTCAAATCAAGGTTGTACGGCTCCAACTTCTGTTTGTCCCCTGCGATGGCTGCCCCACAGAAGTATATGTCCTCCCGAGACAAGAAATCGTGAAACTCACCTGGTATGGAGGGCGCGTGTATGATGTGGTACACCAAAACATCATCTTCGAGGCACAACTGAAGGACGGCGGCACGTTGGATCTTCCTAGTGGCACGCTCCGTGTACTCCGCGTCGAGATCGATGACATTCATCTCCACCTTTTGGAGGGAGTTGGATACATTGTTGATCCACTTCCGAACAACCCTTGGGTGGTCGGTGACTGTGGCAACTATGCTCAACGAGCCTTCGACGAGGACATGTTGGACGCTAAAAATCTGCATCTCGGTATCTTTCGCCATTTGGAACCGCTGGACCGGAGGGCTATGGTTTGGAGAATTGGGATTAGATGGCTAGTCTAACTGAAGAAGATGATTATTTATAGGGGCTTCGGGATTACTCCAGAAGGATGTGAAGAGGTTAAAACAATGTGAATGTAGTGTGGTTTGGATGCAAATGAAGATCAAAGAGTAGTGAAGAAGCCGAGGAAAATCGGTTCTCGATGGAGAAGTAAATGGTAGAAGTGGCCTGCACGCAGTTGATTAGACGGCTAGGTAGACTAAACGAAAAGGCTACGCGGGTAGGCTAAGGAGTGGGGCATGTCCATGTACGTGCCCATCCTTCCAGCGCTACATGTGCCACTGGCTAGTTGAGGTCACTCTTTTGAATCACCGTGGCGAGACATTTTATGATTCCTTTTTATTTCTGCACCCCTCCTGACAGGTGGGACCTATGCAAACGAGAATTTGGTTCTGCTCGCAATATGGATGATACCTGGAGGATGAAGTGAACCTAGAGGCATGCTAGCACGGGATTACTACTCATGTTCCTACTACTCCTACTACTACTAGTAGTAGTAGTAGTACAATTTTGGTACACTTGATGGTCAAAATACTATTATTCATCCGGTCCTCACAGTGAAGTAACAAGACCCTGCGCCCGAGGTGACACCAGTATAGGCGGCGTGTCCGGGTTACCGAAGTCAGCCTCACCTTGTGCACTATGTAGTCACTGTCACCGCCGCTGTATAGCATGCCTCGCCTCGTCTCCCTCTCCCCTAGCACCACTCCATCTCCATCTCCGTCTCGTCGGAGATCTTGAGGTCACTCTTCATTATCTCACTTTGCCCCCGCATACCCTCGCCTCGCTCGCCTCCCCGAGTACCACTATTCCCTCACTAGCCGCTCCAGCACCGACAACCTTCTCCCCCATAAATCAAGCCCCCCAAAACCCCACCTTCCAAACTCCACCATGACCGAACGCGAACCACGCAGGATCCATATGAGCCACGATTGGAGCAATCTCCCCAGTGACGTCCTCGACCTATGTTGTTCGTGTATGGATACGTTGAGCGCCCTGTGGCTGGCTGCATGCTCGAGGGGCATGCACACGACCATCATCGAAGTGAGGCCAAAGCTTTTCAAGACACCCTACTTGCTGCTATCTGGTCTTGCGAAATTGGCTCACCTTGATACGGAGTTGTACATGATGCCGCTCGACTTCAATCCGATCTCCATTAGCCGAAACTTCTTTGCAGGTATGTAGTGGTTCGTCGTACATCATTTCCCTCGACTTCGATCCGATCACCATCGCCCGAAACTTCTTGGCAGGTATGTACTGGGTCGGCATGAACTCCCACTAGATGGCTGCCTTCAGAGAAGATGGTAAAAAGTTGGTGCTCGTGAACTTCCAAACCTCCCATGAGATTATCCTTCCTCTGTTGGATTATATAGATTTTTACCATCGCGGTCCTAGTCATCTAGATTACCACGTCAGTTGGACGAACCTTGTTTTGCAGAAGATTGTAATCTGCCAAGTGCCCACACGACATGCCAATTACGCATACTTCAAGCTAATTGCCTTGTTCGACCGCGGACTTGCCTCTCTTTACGCCGGTGCCTTCTTTAGCTTGAGACAACTCAGCTCGCAGTGGATCATCGTCAAAGCTAATACACACTTCTGTGATGCTATTGAACACAATGGCATCATCTACGTGATCGACAAAGCAGATGGCACAACGTATTGCTGGGAAGGCACGTGTAAGTTATTTCCGTCTCATGTTAATGATGATGCCATGACACTGTTTGAACTTTTTGTGATGATTGGCATATCCCTGTTTGAGCAGAATTTGAGTAGAACTATGACAATGTATTAGAGACGCCGTAAAACAGCTATATTTGGAATGAGTTAATTCAGGCGATTGTGATCATGTCATTACAGCCAATTTGTACCCCTGGATAATCAAACGGTTAGGAATATATGGATATTCTCCTTATTTTACAGTAATCTATATACTACTACTAAATATGAGTGTGTATCAATGGCCATGTTAGTTTCCTCATTTTCATGATGTAGAAACATGCACCACACTGTTGGTTTCATCTAACCATACATTAGGGAAGTAAATGTGCATATGGAGAACTCTATATTTGGAAGTAGTGAAATCCTGTAATGCTTACCATGTGTACATACCTATATTCGCCCTTCAGCAATCAATTGCTACAATAATATTCTCACAAAAAAATTGCCCACAGAACACGAGTATATAACAATGCATGGTCTGTTAGTTACCTTGAAGAATTTGTTTGTGAGGAAAGAACATGATTCCATAACATGCATGACATGGTAGTTTCCTATGAAGAATTGATTGCGAGATAACATGAGTATAACCATGCATGGTGCTACCGTTTGAGCTTGCGTTGTATTCCCTCGAAGAGGAAAGGGAGATGCAGCATAGTAGCGTAAGTATTTCCCTTGGTTTTTGAGAACCAAGGTATCAATCCAGTAGGAGACCACGCGCCAGTCCCTCGCACCTGCACAAACAAATAAGAACTTTGCAGCCAATGCGATAAGGGGTTGTTAATCCCTTTACGGTCACTTACGATAGTGAGATCTGATAGAGATGATAGTTATATTTTTGGTATTTTTGGTATAGAAACAGAAAGTAAAGAAAGCAATGGCGACATAAATTGGCTAGTTGACGGGAAAGTAATATGATAAAGATAGACCCAGGGGCCATAGTTTTCGCTAGTGGCTTCCCTCATGATAACGATATTCTACGGCGGGTAAACAAATTACTGTCGAGCAATTGATAGAAAAGCGAATAATTATGAGATTATCTAGGCATGATCATTGTATATAGGCATCACGTCCGAGACAAGTAGACTGAAACGATTCTGCATCTACTACTATTACTCCACACGTCGACCGCTATCCAGCATGCATCTAGTGTATTGAGTTCATACGAACAGAGTAACGCCTTAAGCAAGATGAAATGATGTAGCGGGATAAAGTCAAGCAATATGATGAAAACCCCATCTTTTATCCTCGATGGCAACAATACAATATGTGCCTTGCTGCCCCTACTGTCACTGGGAAAGGACACCGCAAGATTGAAACCAAAGCCAAGCACTTCTCCCATTGCAAGAACTATAGATCTAGTAGGCCAAACCAACAATAATTCGAAGAGACTTGCAAGAATATTATGAGCACACATAAAAAGTTCAGAGAAGAACCAAATATCTTTCATAGATAACCTTGATCATAAACTCACAATTCATCGGATCTCGACAAACACACCGCAAAAGGAGATTACACTGAATAGATCTCCTCGAAGATCGAGGAGAACTTTGTATTGAGATCCATAGAGAGAGAAGAAGCCATCTAGATACTAGCTATGGACCCGAAGGTCTGAGGTAAACTACTCACAACTCATGGTGAGGGCGATGATGATGATGATGAAGGCCTCCGTGATGGATCCCCCTCCCGGAACAGGCTCCAAGATGGGATCTCCACGGGAACAGCAGCTACGGCGGTGGAATTAGGGTTTTCTCTCTGCGTATGGAGTTTCTGGGGTACGTAGGTATATATAGGAAGAAGGGGGGCACCGGGGGCCACACGGGCTACCCTCGAGGCAGGGGGCGCGCCCCCCACCCTCGAGGGTGGCCCCTCTGTCTCCTGGCTTGTCCGCGAAGTCTTTCGTGCGTGATTTCCTCCAAAAATATCTCCTGCGAAGGTTTCATTCCGTTTGGACTCCGTTTGATATTCCTTTTCTGCAAAACCCTGAAATAGGCAAAAAACAGCAATCTGGACTGGGCCTTTGGGTTAGTAGGTTAGTCCCAAAAATGATATAAAAGTGAATGATAAAGCCCATTAAACATCCAAGACTTCATAAATAATAGCATGGAACAATCAAAAATTATAGATATGTTGGAGACGTATCAAGTATGCCCAAGCTTAATTCCTGCTCGTCCTCGAGTAGGTAAATGATAAAGAAAGAATTTTTGACGTGGAATGCTAACCGATCATAGTTTTTCAATGTAATTCTCATAATTGTGGCATGAATGTTCAGATCTAAAAGATTCTAGACAAAAGTCTATATTGACATAAGAAATAACAATACTTCAAGCAATACTAACAAAGCAATCATGTCTTCTCGAAATACTATGGCTAAAGAAAGTTATCCCTACAAAATCATATAGTGTTGGCTATGCTCCCTTATTATCACACAAATATCCATATCATGCACAACCCTGATTTCGGCCAAGCATTTGTTTTCATGCTCTATCTTTTCGATCCTTTCAACTTTCACACAATACATGAGCGTGAGCCATGGACATAGCACTATGGGTGGAATAGAGGTGGTTGTGGAGAAGACAAAAAGAGGGAGATAGTCTCACATCGACTAGGCGTATCATCGGGCTATGGAGATGCCCATCAATAGATATCAATGTGAGTGAGTAGGGATTGCCATGCAACGGATGCACTTAGAGCTAAATATGAATGAAAGCTCAACAAAATAAACTAGTGGGTGTGCATCCAACTTACTTGCTCACGAAGACCTAGGGCATTTGAGGAAGCCCATCGTTGGAATATACAAGCCAAGTTCTATAACGAAAATTGCCACTAGTATATGAAAGTGACTAAGCATGAGACTCTCTACAATGAAGAACATGGTGCTACTTTGAAGCACAAGTGTGGAAAAAGATAGTAGCAATTGTCCCTTTTTTGGGGGGCCTTTCTTTTTTTTGGCCTTTCCTTTTTGTTTCTTTTTTTGTTGCTGAGGGGCTTAATAGATTCAGCCTTTTCTCCCATGGGACAATGCTCTAATAATGATGATCATCACACTTTCATTACAACACAATATTACAACTTGATACTACAAAAACAAAGTATGACTCTATATGAATGCCTCCGGCGGTGTACCGGTATGTGTAATGAAACAAGAGTAACATGTATGATAAATTATGCATGGTGGCCTTGCCACAAATATGATGTCAACTACATGATCATGCATGGCAATATGACAATATGATGCGTGTCATATAAACGGAACGGTGGAAAGTTGCATGGCAATATATCTCGGAATGGCTATGGAAATGCCATGATAGGTAGGTATGGTGGCTGTTTTGAGGAACAATATGGTGGCTGTTTTGAGGAAGGATATATAATGGGTTTATGGCACCGGCGAAATTTGTGCGGTACAAGAGAGGCTAGCAATGGTGGAAGGGTGAGAGTGCGTATAATCCATGGACTCAACATTAGTCATAAGAACTCATATACTTATTGCAAAAATCTACGAGTCATCAAAACAAAGCAAGCAACGCATGCTCCAAGGGGGGAGGTTGGTAGGAGTTAACCATCGCGCGCCCCTGACCTCCACACAAAGGTTGACACTTTACAAATACCTCATGCTTTAACTTAGTCACATAACGGTTCACCATACGTGCATGCTACGGGAATCACTAAGCTTAACACAAGTATTTATCAATTTCATAATCACTCCACTAGCATGACTCTAATATCACTATCCTCATGTCTCAAAACAATTATCAAGCATCCAACATCTCTTTCTATTCAATGCACTTCGTGTGAATTTTTTTACTACATTGACATTGGATGTTTATCATGTGAAGACTAGTTTCTTTAGCCTAAACACATTACCATGCTGTTTTAATAGACTCTCAAATATATCTAAGTTAAGCATGAGTGTTCAACAATTTCTACAAAATATTACCACCACCATGCTCTAAAAGATATAAGTGAAGCACTAGAGCAAAAACTATTCAACTCAAAAGATATAAGTGAAGCACATAGAGTGTTCTACCAATTTCTAGGCCATATTTAACTCTCTAAAATAGGTGTGTCCAATAAGGATGATTGTGGCAAACTAACAAGCAAAGACTCAAATTATACAAGACGCTCCAAGCAAAACACATAGCATGTTGCGAATAAAATTATAGCTCCAAGTATAGTTACCGATGGATGAAGACGAAAGAGGGGATGCCTTCCCGGGGCATCCCCAAGCTTAGGCTTTTGGATTATCTTGAATTTACTTAGGGTGCCATGGGCATCCCCAGGCTTAGGCCTTTGCTACTCCTTGTTCCGTAGTCCATCAAAGCAATACTCAAAACTTGAAAACTTCACAACACAAAACTTAGACAAAAATTCTCGTGAGCTCCGTTTGTAAGAGAAAGCAAACCACCACTCAAAGGTACAGCATGTAATTCATTATTTGTTTATATTGGTGTTAAACCTACTGTACTCCAAGTTCTCTATGGTTCATATCCTCCAATATCACTCATAGATGCATCGGAATAAGCAAACAACACACGAAAAACAGAATCTGTCAAAAACAGAACAATCTGTAGTAATCTGCTGGGTTCGCCTACTTCTGGAACTCCAAAAAATTCAAACTAAATTGGTAAATTTCTGCAATTTTTCTGCCAATAATCAGAAAAAAGAATTAACTAAAAATCACGCTCTAGTAAAATCTGAATACTACTTTAGCGAGCGCTAACGATTCTGTTGTTCACAGCAAGATCAAATAAACTTCACACAAGTTCTTACCAAAGGTTCTACTTGGAACAAACACTAAACAAAACATGAAAACACATATAATCAGAGGCTAGATGCAATATTTATTCCCTAAAATCAACAAAAGCAAAAAAACATAAAATTGGGTTGCCTCCCAACAAGCTCTATCGTTTTACGCCCCTAGCTAGGCATGATACAAGATAAATCTAGGTATTGCCATCTTTGGAAGGCAATCCATAAGTGGCTCTCATGATAGATTCATATGGTAATTTGATTTTCTTCCTAGGAAAGTGTTCCATGCCTTTCCTTAACGGAAATTGGAATCTAATATTTCCTTCCTTTATATTAATGATTGCACCAATCGTTCTAAGGAAAGGTCTACCAAGAATAATAGGACATGAATGATTGCAATCTATATCAAGAACAATGAAATCTACGGGAACATAATTCCTATTGGCAACAATAAGAACATCATTAATTCTTCCCATAGGTTTCTTAATAGTGGAATCCGCAAGATGCAAATTTAAAGAACAATCATCAGGCTCATGGAACCCTAGCAAATCACACAAAGTTTTTGGGATAGTGGAGACACTAGCACCCAAATCACACAAAGCATAGCATTCATGATCTTTTATTTTTATTTTTATAGTAGGTTCCCATTCATCATAAAGCTTTCTAGGTATAGAAACTTCCAACTCAAGTTTTTCTTCATAAGATTGCATCAAAGCATCAACTATATGTTTAGTGAAAGCTTTATTTTGACTATAAGCATGCGGAGAATTTAGCACGGATTGCAGCAAGGAAATACAATCAATCAAAGAGCAATTGTCATAATTGAATCCCTTGAAATCCAAAGTAGTGGGTTCATCACTATGCAAAGTTTTAATCTCTTCAATCCCACTTTTAGCAATTTTAGCGTCAAGATCTAAAAACTCCGAATCATTGGGACACCTTAAAGCAGAATCATCTCCAACCCTATTCTCATCAAGATTGATACTAGAAAACAAGGATCTAATAGGAGATACATCAATAACTTTCATATCTTCATCTTTATTTTCACAATAACTAGAAGAACATGATTTAATATAATCTTCTCTTTTAGCATGCATTCTAGCGGTTCTTTCTTTGCATTCATCAATGGAAATTCTCATGGCTTTGAGAAACTCATTGATATCATGCTTAGGTGGGATAGATCTAAGTTTCAAAGAATCAACATCAAGAGTAATTCTATCCACACTTCAAGCCAATTCATCAACCTTAAGCAGTTTCTCTTCAAGCATAGCATTGAAATTCTTTTGCGAGATCATAAACTCCTTAACACTAGTTTCAAATTCAGAAGGCATTGTTCCATAGGAGTTGTTGTAGGAATTACCAAAATTATTAGAGGAATTCCTAGGAAAAGGCCTAGGATTAAAATTACCTCTATAAGCATTGTTACCAAAATTATTCCTACCAACAAAATTCACATCCAAAGATTCATTGTTATTCTCAATCAAAGTGGACAAAGGCATATCATTAGGATCATAAGAAGCATTCTTAGCAGCAAGCAATTTCATAAGTTCATCCATCTTCCCACTCAAAACACTAATTTCTTCGATAGCATGCACTTTTTTACTAGTAGATCTTTCGGTGTGCCATTGAGAATAATTAACCATAATATTATCTAGGAGTTTGGTAGCTTCTCCTAAGGTAGTTTCCATGAAAGTGCCTCCGGCGGCTGAATCTAAAAGATTTCTAGAAGCAAAATTCAAGCCAGCATAAAAGTTCTGAATAATCATCCATAGATTAAGACCATGTGTAGGGCAATTAAGTATCATTAATTTCATTCTCTCCCAATCTTGTGCAACATGCTCATGATCTAGTTGCTTAAAATTCATAATATCGTTTCTAAGAGAGATGATCTTAGCAGGAGGGAAATACTTAGAGATAAAAGCATCATCGCACTTATTCCACGAATCAATACTATTACTAGGCAAAGAGGAAAACCAAGTTTTAGCACGATCTCTAAGTGAAAACGGAAATAACTTCAATTTAGCAATATCGTTATCCGTATCCCTTTTCTTTTGCATATCACACAAATCAACAAAGTTGTTTAGATGGGTAGCGACATCTTCACTAGGAAGGCCGGAGAACTGATCTTTCATGACAAGATTCAACAAAACAACATTGATCTCACAAGATTCAGCATCGGTAATAGGAGCAATCGGAGTGCTAATAAAATCATTGTTGTTCGTATTGGAAAAGTCACACAATTTGGTATTGTTCTGAGCCATAGTGACAAGCAAGCAATCCAACACACACAAGCGAACAAGAAGCAAGCGAACGAAAAACACACGGCGAAAGAAGGGCGAATAAAACGGCAAAGGTGAAGTGAAGGAGAGGAAAACGAGAGGCAAATAAATGTAATGCGAAGGATAAGGGTTTGTGATACGTACTTGGTATATGACTTTTGCGTAAGCCTCCCAGGCAACGGCGCCAAAAATTGGCAAGTTGACGGGGTGGCAAATCTTGACTTGACTCGGCGTGAGTCTCCCCGGCAACGGCGCCAGAAATTCTTCTTGCTACCTCTTGAGCTTGCGTTGTATTCCCTAGAAGAGGTAAGGGAGATGCAGCACAGTAGCGTAAGTATTTCCCTCAGTTTTTGAGAACCAAGGTATCAATCCAGTAGGAGATCATGCGCCAGCCCCTCACACCTGCACAAACAAATAAGAACTTCGCAGCCAACGCGATAAGGGGTTGTCAATCCCTTTACGGTCACTTACGATAGTGATATCTGATAGAGATGATAGTTATATTTTTGCTTTTTTTGGTATAGAAACATAACGTAAAGAAAGCAACGGCGACAAAAATTGGCTAGTTGACGGGAAAGTAAGATGATGAAGATAGACCCGGGGGCCATAGTTTTCTCTAGTGGCTTCTCTCATGATAGCGATATTCTATGGCGGGTAAAGAAATTACTATCGAGCAATTGATAGAAAAGCGAATAATTATGAGATTATCTAGGCATGATCATTGTATATAGGCATCACGTCCGAGACAAGTAGACCGAAACAATTCTGCATCTACTACTATTACTCCACACATCGACCGCTATCCAGCATGCATCTAGTGTATTGAGTTCATACGAATAGAGTAACGCCTTAAGCAAGATGACATGTTGTAGAGGGATAAACTCAAGCAATATGATGAAAACCCCATCTTTGTATCCTCGATGGCAACAATACAATATGTGCCTTGCTGCCCCTACTGTCACTGGGAAAGGACACCGCAAGATTGAACCCAAAGCCAAGCACTTCTCCCATTGCAAGAACTATAGATCTAGTAGCCAAACCAAACCAATAATTCGAAGAGACTTGCAAGAATATTATGAGCACACATAAAAAGTTCAGAGAAGAACCAAATATCTTTCATAGATAACCTGGATCATAAACTCACAATTCATCGGATCTCGACAGACACACCGCAAAAAGAGATTACATCGAATAGATCTCCTCGAAAATCGAGGAGAACTTTGTATTGAGATCCAGAGAGAGAGAGAAGAAGCCATCTAGATACTAGCTATGGACCCGAAGGTCTGAGGTAAACTACTCACAACTCATGGTGAGGGCGATGATGATGATGATGATGAAGGCCTCCGTGATGGACCCCCCTCCCGGAACAGGCTCCAAGATGGGATCTCCACGGGATTAGCAGCTACGGCGGTGGAATTATGGTTTTCTCTCTACGTATGGAGTTTCTGGGGTACGTAGGTATATATAGGAAGAAGGGGGCACCAGGGGCCACACGGGCTGCCCTCGAGGCAGGGGGCGCGCCCTGGGAAGGGGGGCGCGCCCCCACCCTCGAGGGTGGCACTCTGTCTCCTGGCTTGGCCCCGAAGTCTTTCGTGCGTGATTTCCTCCAAAAATATCTCCTGCGAAGGTTTCATTCCATTTGCACTCCGTTTGATATTCCTTTTCTGCAAAACCCTGAAATAGGCAAAAAAACAGCAATCTGGACTGGGCCTTTGGGTTAGTAGGTTAGTCCCAAAAATGATATAAAAGTGAATGATAAAGCCCATTAAACATCCAAGACTTCATAAATAATAGCATGGAACAATAAAAAATTATAGATACGTTGGGGACGTATCACATGGCACTTCTATATTTTCGAACCCAATATGCATTTTCCTGTATTTTCCTCCCAGTTCCAACAGGGACATATCAATGTTGTTTCTTGCATCATCCTACTCATACTCTGAACAATGTTGATCTTACATTAACAATGCCTGACCTTTTTGATATGATGCAGTGTCCCTACAGTTACCGCCCTTTGTAATCACTCCACCTTTGCCAAAACAGGGAAGCACAACTGGTTCCTCGCTCGATCAGACGACGACAAAAGACTGATGATCATTCGGACACATGAGCCGGAAAAGTTATATTACAAAAACCCCACTGTATACAAGCACCATGAAATATGTGAGTATCCAGACAGTGGATGTTACGTCTATGAGGAGAATACCCGCTTGTTGGGGCCTTCGGGATTTTTTAGTTGGAGGCGGGTAAACAGCCTTGGTTCACACTCTTTGTTTCTCGGACTCAATTATTCGATTAACCAGGAGATCACCGTTGGCAAGGACCTTGATGGCAGAGAGGCTCTGTTTGCTATGGAAAACTGTGTCTACACGTCGAGCCCTAGGAGTTCGGGAGCAAACTCCTCTGATTGTCAACGATAGAGCTGCAGCCAAAAGAAGGTGAGAATGACAAAGGCATCCGGATTAACTTTGATCCTTGGATGTCTCAATTACGACAGGCAGTGATGTGGTTCGAGACTTCAGGTTGGTAGGTAATTGGGCTGTTGCGTCGAAAGGGTGGAGTACTGGTGTCTCCGGATCATTGGTCGCTGAAGCGGGGCTACAAATTATGATGGTGTTGGATCATCTCTTCGAATGACTTTGTTGTCTTTGCTGCTTGTTCTGGATGGGTAGTTCTTTCTTTTTTTATGCATATTCCTTGTCATTTGGTCATCCTCGTCTATGTCGCTCTTACTATGTAATAGTTGGCTCTGTTTAGAATGTCATTCTCGTCTGGATCACGAGAGTCCGAACGCTGCAGATGGGTGCGTTTTGGTGGTGTAGCAAGACTTCTTATGGACTATCATGTCTTGCTGTTTATGTCAGTAGTAGTCACTAGTCAGTGTTTGAATGTTGTATATATTGTTGTTTCGATCTGTTTATTGTCTCGAACTACTAGTGGGCTAAATGAGGGCATCACCATTCTCCGGTGTTCAGAGTGTATCTCCTTTTTTCAAGTTATATAATTTGAGCTCAGTGTCTTTTCGATGATGTACACTTGTTTGGGCCAGTGAGGTGTCGTTGAATATGGGCCGAGTAGTAACGCAATGCCAAACAGGTCAGTTATGACTCTCAGGCCGGGCTCTCAAAAGATCCTAAAACAAAAGCCGGGCTCTCCAAAAAAGAAAGAATAAGGACTCTTAGGCCGACTTGTGGGAGCCACCGGTGTTTTCGTGCGCTTGCGCGCCGAGAGCATATTGGCGCGTGTTCGCAATTCAAGCTACCTTTTCATCCCCAATCTCCCGCCCCTCCCCCACCTCTGGAATCACGATTCCTACTCCAGTTCGCCCAAATCCCCCTCCTGTACTCCCTGTACTCAAGCTCACTATCATGTCGCCGGTTAACACGGATCTCCGAGCCGGAGATCCTGAGGTCCGTCCTACCTTCGGTCGTTGCGTGTTCTCGCTCAACAGTGGCATGGCGGCACTTGACGACCAGTTTGCCGGCAAAGTGATGATGGTAACCATCAACGGCGACCGGCCTCGCATCTCGCCGGATGACCTTGTCAAAGCTCTTGGCATTGCGCACAGCATCCAAATAAGTGACTTGCTCGTCGAAGTCTGTCCGCCACCGGCTGATTTCTTCGTCAGGTTCCGGAAACTTTCTACTGCAGTCGTGTGTTCGAATCTTCCCGGCGTTTGTTCTGCGATGTTGCGCTGGTGAGCTTTGAACGGTTGCACCCAGGACAGGGCTCGGTGCCCTCTGAGCTTGAGTTTTTAACAAAGCTTACCTTCCACGGCATGCCTCGACGTGCTTGGAACAGCGAGTCCATGAATGAGCTTATCAACGACCTTGGAGGTGAGCTCGTAAGTATGTTTGTTCCTCCAGACAGCTGGGCTCTGACGGTTATGGCATGGATGAAGAAGCTGTCCACCATACCGAAGGTGATTGGTGTTGAGATACTGGTGCAGGAACCAGGGTTGTACTATTCGTCGCCACCAAGGCCACCGCGGACCACTTTAGGGATGTACCTGTATCGAGTGTTCGTGCATGTCGAAGAAGTGGTCAATCCATCAATCGAAGTCCTGCCGCCGCTGCTGGTGCCAGGGTCCGTCGACGACGTCCATTACAGGAGTCAACGTCTGACTTTCCCCATGTTGCTCGGAACGATGGATGGCACAGGGCCTACTCCATTGCGCGGCGGAGGCCACTGCTTCTTTGGGAGAAGAGGCATGGTTGGCTGCTTGGATGTCCTCTAATTTGAGGTAACAACTGAATCTTGTCAGATACTAGTTAAATCCGAGCTATGGGTGTGAAGCACTGATGTGCCAGTACATTTGTTTGTGACATGTTCTAATTTTGTACCTAAACTTTTTTTAGAAAGGGCTGTACGTCAACGTAATGTGCTAGCAGAACATATTGTGTTATCTGTCTGTTTTCTTTGCACAGCATTCAAGATATTTCCCTGTCATTGATAAAGACGATGAACCGTTATGTACGAGTTCGTTGGTTTCAACATAGCCCTACCTGTAGCGAGCCACTGCTTCCATCCTGATTGTGCCGCCTGCGTGAAATTTTTGTATGCAAGTTCAGTGTGCTATGATGTTCTATATGATTGTGTCAACTATATAAGTTTTTACTGAGCATCAGCAATGCATATGGCTGAAAGATGTATTTATGAGCATCGACCGATGGGTCTCTCTCTCTCTCTCTCACACACACACACGCACACACACACAAGTGGGACCCGTTGAATTATTTCTTTGCTCGTGACAGCTTTTAATTAGGTTCCACTGTAATCTAACTTTTTTCTTAAGTTATTAATTGGACTCAGTGACTTCAAAAAGTTGTACAGAAGCCTTGTTTGGGCATTTCTGGCGTCGCTGAATGTGGGTTGAGTAGCCATGTTAGGTTGTACTTTACTACACGTGCCTTTTTTTCAACATCAGCAATGCAACTGCGCCGACAATTGTACACAATATCCGGGTCAACTTGTTATTCTCCGCCCCGCTGGGCTGCAAACTTTACTAGGAGGTATGCATTAGGCTTAACAAGAAAATGGAATTTAAGAAATAATAAGTGGAATGTAATTATAATAACTGGGCAGTAACTATAAAAAATGCACCAAACGCGTAATTAATTTTAAAAATATATTATTTTTGGAATTTGAAATTTTTAATTTCATTACTTGTTGCGCGCGCAATATTTCGTTGGATTTTAAATAATACAAGTTTATTTTGAAACTATATTTAATCTGGCTAGAAATTTTGGATACAAATATTTCAGATCCCACAAAAATGTTGGAATTTTTTTTTTGAATTCTGTTTTGAGCGGTTGGTTGAAATTATTAATCTTTGTCCTAGCTAGAAAATGGGATGTACTTTTAATAAACTGTAAATGGGATGTAGTAAATTCCATTAGAATTAAAAACTGGGTTGTACATTCTTACAAATCGCAAATGGGCTATATGTTCTCCACCACACACTTGTGGGCCTTCTAATTTGACGTGTCCCCTAAAAAGAAACTAAGTTGACGCGTATGCAAGGCTTTGTGAACAACACACGGTTCTGGCAGCAGTGGCCGTTGGATGTCCATCCAACGGATGTTGTGCTTCTTCTTCAATCTCGGATATTCTTGCTTCAGCCGCCCAAAAAATGATTCCTCCCCTTGACATCCGGGGCGCACCATTCCGGAGGCTGACCTGTGGGCCTACTAAGTTGACGCGTACCAATGGCTTTGTCAACTTAGTCAATATAAACGATTCTAGCTATAGTGTGAAGGAAATATGCCCTAGAGACAATAATAAAGTTATTATTTATTTCCTTATATCATGATAAATGTTTATTATTCATGCTAGAATTGTATTAACTGGAAACTTAGTACATGTGTGAATACATAGACAAAACAGAGTGTCCCTAGTATGCCTCTACTAGACTAGCTCATTGATCAAAGATGGTTATGTTTCCTAGCCATAGACAGGAGTTGTCATTTGATCAACGGGATCACATCATTAGGAGAATGATGTGATGGACAAGACCCATCTGTTAGCTTAGCACTATGATCATTTAGTTTTACTGCTATTGCTTTCTTCATGACTTATACATGTTCCTATGACTATGAGATTATGCAACTCCCGAATACCGGAGGAACACCTTGTGTGCTATCAAACGTCACAACATAACTGGATGATTATAAAGATGCTCTACAGGTGTCTCCGAAGGTGTTCGTGGTGTTGGCATAGATCAAGAATAGGATTTGTCACTCCGAGTGTCGGAGAGGTATCTCTGGGCCCTCTCGGTAATACACATCATAATAAGCCTTGCGAGCAAATGACTAATAAGTTAGTCACGAGATGATATATTACGGAACGAGTAAAGAGACTTGCCGGTAACGAGATTAACTAGGTATGGTGATACCGACGATCGAATCTCGGGCAAGTAACATACCGATGACAAAGGGAACAACGTATGTTGTTATGCAGTTTGACCGATAAAGATCTTCGTAGATTATGTAGCAGCCAATATGTGCATCCAGGTTCGCTATTGGTTATTGACTGGAGATGAGTCTCTGTCATGTCTACATAGTTCTCGAACCCGTAGGGTCCGCACGCTTAAAGTTTGATGATGATCGGTATTATGAGTTTATATGTTTTCATGTACCGAAGGTAGTTTGGAGTCCCGGATGAGATCGGGGACATGACGAGGAGTCTCGGAATGTCCGAGACGTAAAGATTGATATATTGGACGACTATATTCGGACACCGGAAGTGTTCCGTAAAGTTTCGGATTTAACTGGATTGCCGGAGGGGGTGGGCCTTGAAGGAAAAGTGAGAGGCAGCCCAAGAGGCTGGCCGGCACCCCACTAGGGAATCCTATTTGTACTAGGAGTGGGGGGCGCCACCTCTCTCCTTCCTTCTCTTCTCCTTCTTCCTTTCCTACTCCTAGTAGGAATAGGAAGGAGGATTCCTATTCCTACTAGGAGTAGGAATCCTACTCCTAGGCGTGCCAAGCTTGGCCGGCGGGCCCTCCCTCCTTGCTCCTTTATATAAGGGGGCAGGGGGCACCCAAATACACACAAGTTGAATTATTTTAGCCGTGTGCGGTGCCCCCCTCCACAGAAACACACCTCGGTCATGCTATTGAAGTGTTTAGGAGAAGCCATGCGCCAGTAACTTCATCATATCCGTCACCACGCCGTCGTGCTGACGAAACTCTCCCGTGAAGCTCAACTGGATCAAGAGCTCGTGGGACATCATCAAGCTGAACGTGTGCTGAACGCGAAGGTGCCGTACGTTTGGTGCTTGATCGGTTGGATCGCGAAGAAGTTCGACTACATCAACCACGTCACTTGACGCTTCCACTTTCGGTCTATGAGGGTACGTAGACACACTCTCCCCTCTCGTTGCTATGCATCTGGTAGATATATCTTGCGTGATCATAGGAAAATTTTAAAATACTATGTTCCCCAACAGTGGCATCATGAGCCAGGTCTATGCGTAGATTATATGCACGAGTAGAACACAAGTGAGTTGTGGACGATACTAGTCATACTGCTTACCAGCATGTCATACTTTGCTTCGGCGGTATTGTGAGATGAAGCGGCCCGGACCGACATTACGCGTACGCTTACGCGAGACTGGTTTCACCGTTATGAGCACTCGTTGCTTAAAGGTGACTGGCGGGTGTCTGTCTCTCTCACTTTAGCTGAATCGAGTGTGACTACGCCCGATCCTTGTGAAGGTTAAAACAACACATACTTGACGAAAAATCGTGTGGTTTTTGTATGCGTAGGTAAGAACGGTTCTTGCTAAGCCGGTAGCAACCATGTAAAACTTGCAACAACAAATTAGAGGACGTCTAACTTGTTTTTGCAGGGCATGTTGTGATGTGGTTTGGTCAAGACATGATGAGTTATACGTTATTGTATGAGATGATCATGTTTTGTAAAGTTATCGGCAACTGGCAGGAGCCATATAGTTGTCGCTTTATTGTATGAAATACAGTCGCCATGTAATTGCTTTACTTTATCACTAAGTGGTAGCGATAGTCGCGGAAGCAATAGTTGGCGAGACGACAACGATGCTATAATGGAGATCAAGGTGTCGCGCCGGTGACGAAGGTGATCATGACGGTGCTTTGGAGATGGAGATCAAAAGCACAAGATGATGATGGCCATATCATGTCACATATTTTGATTGCATGTGATGTTTATCTTATTATGCTTCTTATTTTGCTTAGTACGGCGGTAGCATTATAAGATGACCCCTTACTAAATTTCAAGGTATAAGTGTTCTCCCTGAGTATGCACCGTTGCAAAAGTTCGTCGTGCCGAGACACCACGTGATGATCGGGTGTGATAAGCTCTACGTTCAAATACAACGGGTGTAAGACAGTTTTGCACATGCAGAATACCCGGGTTAAACTTGACGAGCCTAGCATATGCAGATATGGCCTCGGAACACTGGAGATGGAAAGGTCGAGCATGAATCATATAGTAGATATGATCAACATAAGATGTTCACCATTGAAAACAACTCCATCTCACGTGATGATCGTACATGGTTTAGTTGATTTGGATCACGTGATCATTTAGATGACTGAAGGGATGTCTATCTAAGTGGGAGTTCTTTAGTAATATGATTAAATTGAACTTTAATTTATCATGAACTTAGTCCTGATAGTAGTTGCAAATTATGTTGTAGATCAATAGCTCGCGTTATAGCTCCCCTATGTTTTTGATATGTTCCTAGAGAAAGCTAAGTTGAAAGATGTTAGTAGCAATAATGCGGACTTGTTCCGTGATCTGAGGAATTTCGTCATTGCTGCACAGAAGAATTATGTCCTTGATGCACCACTAGGTGACAGACCTATTGCAGGAGCAGATGCAAAGGTTATGAACGTTTTGACAAAAGCTCGGTATGATGACTACTTGATAGTTTAGTGCACCATGCTTTTCGGCTTATAACCGGGACTTCAAAAACGTTATGAACGCCACGGAGCATATGAGATGTTCCAAGAGTTGAAATTAGTATTTCGTACTCATGCCCATGTCGAGAGGTATAAGACCTCTGACAGTACTTTGCCAACAAGATGGAGGAGAATAGCTCAACCAGTGAGCATGTGCTCAGATTGTCTGGGTACTACAATTGCTTGAATCAAGTGGGAGTTAATCTTCCAGATAAGATAGTAATTGACAAAGTTCTCTAGACACTATAACCAAGTTTGTAGAACTTCGTGATGAACTATAATATGCAAGGGATGACGAAAGTAATTCCCGAGCTCGTCGCGATGCTGAAATCGGCGAAGGTAGAAATCAAGACACAACATCAAGTGTTGATGGTTAACAAGACCACTTGTTTCAAGTAAAGGGCAAAGGGATAGAAGGGGAACTTCAAGAAGAATGACAAGCAAGTTGTCACTCCCGTGAAGAAACCCAAAGCTAAACTCAAGCCTGAAACTAAGTGCTTCTACTCCAAAGGAAATGGTCACTAGAAGTGGAACTGCCCTAGATACTTGGTGGATAAGAAGGATGGCAAAGTGAGCAAAGCTATATTTGATATACAGATTATTGATGTGTACTTTACTAGTGTTCATAGCAACCCCTGGGTATTTGATACTGGTTCAGTTGCTAAAATTAGTAACTCGAAACGGGAGTCGCAGAATGAACAGAGACTAGTTAAAGATGAAGTGATGATGTGTATTGGAAGTGGTTCCAAGATTGATATGATCATAATCGCACACTCCCTGTACTTTTGGAATTAGTGTAGAACCTAAATAAATGTTATTTGGCATTTGCGTTAAGCATGAATATGATTTGATCATGTTTGTTGCAATACGATTATTCATTTAATGTCATAGAATAATTGTTATTCTGTTTACATGAATAAATCTTTTGATGGTCATACACCCAATGAAAATAGTTTGTTGGATCTCGATCGTAGTGATACACATATTCATAATATTGAAGCCAAAAGATGCAAGGTTAATAATGATAGTGCAACTTATTTGTGGCACTGCCGTTTAGGTCATATTGGTGTAAAGCGCATGAAGAAACTCCATAGTGATGGACTTTTGGAATCACTTGATTATGAATCACTTGGTGCTCGCGATCCATGCCTCATGGGCAAGATGACTAAAACTCCGTTCTCCGGAACAATGGTGCGAGCAACAGATTTGTCAGAAATCATACATACCGATGTATGCGGACCGATGAGTGTTGAGGCTCGCGGTGGGTATCGTTATTTTCCGACCTTCACTGATGATTTGAGCAGATATGGGTATATCTACTTGATGAAGCACAAGTATGAAACATTTGAGAAGTTCAAACAATTTCAGAGTGAAGTAGAGAATCATCGTGACAAGAAAATAAAGTTTCTATGATCTGATCGTGGAGGTGAATATTTGAGTTACGAGTTTGGTCTTCATTTAAAACAATGTGGAATAGTTTCACAACTCACGCCACCCAGAACACCAGAGCGTAATGGTGTGTCTGAACGTCGTAACCGTACGTTATTAGTTATGGTGCGGTCTATGATGTCTTCTACCGATTTACCACTATCATTTTTGGTTATGCATCAGAGATAGCTGCATTCACATTAAATAGGGCAACATCTAAATCCGTTGAGACGACGCCTTATGAACTGTGGCAAGAAACCAAAGTTGTTGTTTCTTAAAATTTGGGACTGCGATGCTTATGTGAAAATGCTTCAACTTGATAAGCTCGAACCCAAGTCGGCGTGTCTTCATAGGATACCCAAAGGAGACTGTTGGGTACACCTTCTATCACAGGTATCCGTTGCTAAGAATGGATCCTTTCTAGAGAAGGAGTTTCTCTCGAAAGAAGTGAGTGGGAGGAAAAGTGGAACTTGATGAGGTAATTGTACCTTCTCCCGAATTGGAAAGTAGTACATCACAGAAACTGGTTCCAGTGATTCCTACACCAATTAGTGAGGAAGCTAATGATGATGATCATGAAACTTCGGATCAAGTTACTCCTGAACTTCGTAGATCAACCAGAGTATGTTCCGCGCCAGAGTGGTACGGCAACCCAGTTCTGGAAGTCATGTTACTAGACCATGATGAACCTACGAACTATGAGGAAGCGATGATGAGCCCAGATTCCGCAAAATGTCTTGAGGCCATGAAATCTGAGATGGGATCCATGTATGAGAACAAAGTGTGGACTTTGGTTGACTTGCCCGATGATCGGCCAGCCATCGAAAATAAATGGAACTTCAAGAGGAAGACAGACGTCGACGGTAATGTTATTGTCTACAAAGATCGACTTGTTGCGAAAGGTTTTCTACAAGTTCAAGGAGTTGACTACGATGAGACTTTCTCACCCGTAGGAATGCTTAAGTCTGTCCGAATCATGTTAGCAATTGCCGCATTTTATGATTATGAAATATGGCAAATGGATGACAAAACTGCATTTTTGAATGGATATCTCAAAGAGGAGTTGTATATGATGCAACCGGAAGGTTTTGTCAATCCTAAAGGTGCTAACAAAGTGTGCAAGCTCCAGCAATCCATCTATGGACTAGTGCAAGCATCTCGGAGTTGGAATATACGCTTTGATGAGGTGATCAAAGCATATGGTTTTATACAGACTTGTGGTGAAACCTGTATTTACAAGAAAGTGAGTGGGAGCACTACATCCTTTCTGATAAGTATATGTGAATGACATATTGTCGATCGGAAATGATGTAGAATTTTCTGGAAAGCATAAAGGAGTGTTTGAAAGGAGTTTTTTCAAAGAAAAACCTCGGTAAAGCTGCTTACATATTGAGCATCAAGATCTATAGAGATAGATTAAGATGCTTGATAAGTTTTTTCAATGAGTACATACCTTGACAAGATTTTGAAGTAGTTCAAAATGGAACAGTCAAAGAAAGAGTTCTTGCCTGTGTTGCAAGGTATGAAGTTAAGTAAGACTCAATGCCCGACCACTACAGAAGATAGAGAGAGAATGAAAGTCATTACCTATGCCTCAGCCATAGGTTCTATGAAGTATGCCATGTTGTATACCAGACCTATTGTATGCCCTGTCCTGATTTTGGCAAGGGAGTACAATTTTGATCTAGGAGTAGATCACTGGAAAGCGGTCAAAATTTTCCTTAGTTACTGGATGACTAAGGAAATATTTCTCGGTTATGGAGGTGATAAAGAGTTCGTCGTAAAGAGTTACGTTGACGCAAGCTTTAACACCGATCTGGATGACTCTGAGTCTCTGATACGTCCAAAACGTATCTATAATTTCTGCTTGCTCCATGCCACTTTTGGGTGATATTGCTATGATACTCATACACTTCCATACACTTTTGATCATATTTGGACTAACTTACTAATCCAGTGCACCCCAGTGCCAGTTTCTGTTTTCGGCTGTTTTTGTATTTCAGGTTTTCACGTTTCGAGAACTGCCCAGAAAAATACAGAAAAAATATATAAAAAATCTGCATTCCGGGAACGACACAGCTTCCGAAGGAGAGCCTGGGGGGCCACAGGGGCTCAGGCGCCCTGTGGGCGCCCCCCCCCCCCCCTGGGCCGCGCCGGGGGGGCGCCTCGGCCCCCCGAGAGCCCCCCGGTGCCCTACTTTGGCACATATTTAAAGGGTCCCCCGTAACCCTTGAAACAGGACTTCTTTTCGCGATCCCATCTCTGTTCCGCCGCCGCCGCCGCTTCCAAGATCGGGAGCACCAGGAGAACTCTTCCCGGCACCCTGCCGGAGGGGAGGATCACCACCGGGAGCTTCTCCACCACCATGGACGCCTCCCGGATGACTCATGAGTAGTCTCCCTTGGACCATGAGTCCATGACCAGTAGTTATGTGATGTTCTCCTCCCGTTCTTGTGCTTCACTAATTAGTCCTCGTGAGCTGCCCTACATGATCGAGGCACCTATGTAATCCTTATGCTGTTGCTATGTTGAGTTTGCTGGGATCCGATGGATTATGAGATTATGTTCAGATTGATCTTGAGTAATATATTTTATTCACCTCTTTTATATTTTAGTTCATAAGTAATTCTTGCATGTTCTCCGTTGTTATTTATTGCTTTGGCCAAGTAGTAAGTAGTGACTCCAAGAGGGAACGTTATGCTCGATTGTGGCTTCATGCCCCTCGATGACTAGCTTGAGTGACAGAAACATGAGTCTAGGGGATGTGCTGTTGCCACAAGGGGGAAAACAACGGTGCTTGTGCCCGCGGGTGCAAGGATTGTTTACTTTACGCAAAGTTCTTTTAATGCAGTTGTCTGTTGCATTGAGTTTACACTATGGGTGGGACTCGCAACTTAATACCAGCGAGATGTTCTGGATAGATATCTCAAGGTGGATGATTAGTAGTAGATGCAGATGGATTTCGGTCTACTTACTTTGGCGTACTGCCCATGCTTTGAACCTCAACCTTTCTTGCAATGTAATCAGCATTTGTATGCGCTCGTGGGTCCTGTCAATTGCCCAGCTGTAATTTGTTACCTCGCATAGCTGTTTTATCATCTTTTGGGAGAGAGACATCACTAGTGAACATCATGTGACTCCGGTCCATATTACCATCATTGATCACATACACTATTTACTTTTCCGCTATTTTATTTACTATTGCAAAACACTATCTATCACTACTATCATATTGCTTTTAACCCTTTGTGAACTACAAGGCCGGAGAGATTGACAACCTCTCTGTACTCGTTGGGAGCAAAGTTATTTGTATCTGTGTGCAAGTCCACGTTGATTGCTAATTGCGCCGTTAGCAATTGACACCTACCTGTTGAACCTAGGAGTCTCTGGGGATTCGATCCTTGGCATCTTTGCTAGGGGAAAACACTTCTACTTACTGCATCTTACACCTTCCACTTGTGGTAATCCAACGAGGGGTTCGAGGCCCATCAAGGAGTATTTTCTGGCGCCGTTGCCGGGGACTCCACTCTTCAGGATAGGGGAGTTGCATGCTATCTTTTACCTTTGCTTTTTAGTCTTGTTAGTTTACCTTTCATATTTGCTTTAGTTCGTTTTATCGAAAATCACAAAAATAGTTATCTTGCTTGCTTGCTACTATGGGTTCCACCAAGTTGTGTGACTTCACTAGTCACAACAACGATGACTTTATCAGCACACCTATCACTACACCTGCCACTTCAGCACCTTCATATGAAATTAAACCTGCTTTACTGAATTTAGTCATGAAAGACCAATTCTCCGGTGCTGGAGATGATGCTGCTTTACACTTGAACAACTTTGTAGAACTTTGTGATATGCAAAAGTACCAAGAAATAGATGGTAATATTGTTAAGCTTAAGCTTTTTCCTTTCTCTTTGAGAGGGGGAGCTAAAATTTGGTTTCAGTCTTTGCCTAGAAATAGCATGGATTCATGGGACAAGTGCAAAGATGCTTTTATTGGAAAATACTATCCACCTGCTAAAATTATCCAACTTAGAAGTAACATCATGAATTTTAAACAATTGGATAATGAACACGTTGCCCAAGCTTGGGAACGTATGAAGTCTCTTATCAAGAACTGCCCTACTCACGGTTTGACCACTTGGATGGTTATCCAAACTTTTTATGCAGGCTTGAACTTTACCTCGCGGAACTTGTTAGATTCGGCCGCGGGAGGAACTTTTATGTCAACTACACTTGGTGCTGTCACAAAGCTTCTCGATGAGATGATGACCAACTATTCCCAATGGCACACCGAACGCGCTCCAACAGGTAGGAACGTAAACTCTGTCGAGGAGATTTCCTCCCTCAATGAAAAAGCTGACTTGATCATGTCCCTACTTTCGAAACAATCTTCTGTTGATCCTCGTTATGACCCTTTGTATTCAGTGATTTCCGATGCTTATAGGAGTAACTTTGGTAGTAATTCTAGATCGTATGACAATGCTTATCCTACTACCAATAACTCTTTCCAAAAAAATAGAGATTTACCTGGCTATGAGAAACTGCTAGAAATAGAGAAGGCCACTAAGAATTACATGCACAACCAATATGAACAAAACAAAACCTTCTCGAGGCAATTAAATGAGCATACTGCTATCTTGCAAGACATTAGTAGACGATTAGAGAACATAAATATTGAGATTTCCAACCTCCAGACTAGACTCACTATCACTGAGACCCAAGTTTCCAATATGTCCCACACACAAGCTACTTTGATAAACCAAATGGCAGCTAAACCCGAAGTGGTTGCATCCCTAAGGGAGGAAGAGGAAAGAATTAAGAGCCTTCCTACCCACCACACTGTTGCTACTATCCAAGTTATTGAGAATGTTCACACTCTTAGCACCCAATGTACTCCTGGTCCCAATGGACCTATTAATGGTGATGCTATGTCAACTACCAAACAGGTGAGCCTTAAGGACACCTCTACCACTTTACTTGATGCTCGTGACCTTGATTTTGATAATTGCACTCTTACCGAAGTTATTGATTTCCTTCACAAAATGTCTAGAGATCCCCACACTAGCACGCTTAACCTTGCCTTCACAGAGCATATCACTAATGCTCTCATCAAAGCTAGGGAGGAGAAACTTAGAGTAGAAGCCTCCATACCTAGAAAGCTAGAGGATGGTTGGGATCCTATGATAAAAATTTATTTAAATGACTTCTCTTGTTATGCATTATGTGATGTTGGTGCTAGTACCTCTGTTATGCCCAAAAGGATATATGATATGCTTAAATTGAAACCTTATGATTCTTGTTCTTTTGGTGTTCGTCTCGTTGATTCTTCCATAAAGAAACCTTTGGGGAGGATCGATGATGTTCTTATTATTGTCAATGATAATTATGTGCCCGTTGATTTCACTATTATGGATATTGAATGTGATCCTTCATGTCCAATTATTTTGGGACGTCCCTTTTTGCGCACCGTTGGTGCTGTCATTGACATGAAAGAGGGTAATATAAAATTTCAGTTTCCTCTCAAGAAAGGGATGGAACACTTCCCTCGTAAGAAGGTCAAGTTACCTTTTGAGTCCATTGTACGGGCTAGTTATTCTTTTACTCTTGATAAAACTTGATCTTTGCATTATGCCTAGCTTAAAGGCTTAAAAGAAAGCGCTTTTGGGAGGCAGCCCACATGAATAAATTTTTTGCTTTTGTTGTGTCTTGATGTTGTTTACTGCTGTAGCATCATCATTATATCTTTACTTTTCATATTTGTGCCAAGTATAGCCTCTGATTGCTAGAAAGTTCAAAAGTTGTGAGGTGCTGTCCAGGAAACAGATTCTGTCCTTGGATAGAAAAATTCGTATAAAATCACCAGATCATCTTTTTGGTCTGAATTTTTTCGACAGTGTTCTCTATATAATTTTCTTTCGTGCATCAGTTCTGAGTTTTTTGATTTGAGTTGCAGAAGTATCCCGAACAGGTCAATTACTGCCTGCTGTTCTGTTTTTCACAGATTCTGTCCTGTTTTGCCTTACCTTCACTTTGCAAATTAAGAACTTGTTTTTTCTTTGCAAAAACCTTTTGGCAATCTTGAGAAACAGTAGAACTTCAAGAATATCCTTATTTCCAGCAAGGTATAATTATTTTATTAAGGGTACTAACCTCACTAATCAGATTATGAATGAGTTATGTATGAAGGAAGTTTTCAAGTGTGCGAGGAAAGATGATAAAAAGATTCAGGAGTGTCAAGCGCTCAAGCTTGGGGATGCCCCCGTGCACCCCCAAGAAATATTCAAGGAGACTCAAGCGTCTAAGCTTGGGGATGCCCCCCGTGCATCCCCTTCTCCATCAACATTATCAGTTCGTCTTTCGTTCCGCTATATTTTTATCACTTCATGTGTTATGTGCTATGCTTGGAGCGTCTTGCTTTTAGTTTTTGTAGGATCGAAAGTAGGTCTAGAGGGGGGGTGATTAGACTACTTGACAATATAAAAAATCTGCCTTTAGGTCATGCAAAGTTTTTGGCAGTTTCACAATTAAGATCAATTCAAGTATCACCCTACACATGCAATTCTAGAGTATAAGCAGCGGAAAGTAAATTGCACATGTAAAAGAGAGGTGGAGAAGATCAAACGCAGTTTGGTGACACGAAGATTTTTGTCGTGGTTCCGATAGGTGGTGCTATCGTACATCCACGTTGATGGAGACTTCAACCCACGGAGGGTAACGGCTGCGCGAGTCCACGGAGGGCTCCACCCACGAAGGGTCCACGAAGAAGCAACCTTGTCTATTCCATCATGGCTTACGCCCACGGAGGACTAGCCTTACTCGGGGTAGATCTTCACGAAGTAGGCGATCTCCTTGCCCTTACAAACTTCTTGGTTCAACTCCACATCTCGAAGACGGAGGCTCCCAAGCGACACCTAACCAATCTAGGAGGCACCACCCTCCAAAAGGTAATAGACGGTGTTGATGATGATGAACTCCTTGCTCTTGTGCTTCAGATGATAATCTCCCCAACACTCAACTCTCCTCACTGATATGGCTGTGGTGGAAGAAAGGTTTGAGTGGAAAGCAACTTGGGAAGGCTAGAAATCAAGTTTCATATGGTAGGAATGGAATGGCTTGATCTCAACACAAGGGTAGGTGGTTCACTTCTCAGAAAGTGTATGGTAGAAGTGGTGGTACTTTCTGATGGCTCTCTTCACGAATGAAGAGGGGGTGGAGGGGTATATATAGCCTCCACACAAAATCCAACCATTACACACACATTTGACCAATCTCGGTGAGACCGAAGTGAAAACTCGGTCAGACCGAAAGTTCAAATATAGTGAACGTTGGGATTTTCGGTGGGACCGAAAATACCATCTCGGTGTGTCCGAAGTGAGTCAAAGGTTGGAGCTTGCCATCTCGGTGGGACCGAAAACAACAACTCGGATATTCCGAAGTGATGTCAATTGGTTACAGAAGGTTGGCAGTCCATTTTCGGTGAGACCGAAACTCAAAATCGGATGGACCGAGAAATTAGGGTTTGGAGGAATAACTGAGGTGGTTCATCTCGGTGGGACTAAGTTTGCAGAATCGGTTTGTCCGAGATTACTTATGAGTGTGTTGAGTAGTGAAGAGTGCTGATAGTTGAGGGAGCTAGATCACCAAGCACTTGAGCAACTAGATCATTAACACAACCTCATCCCCTTTTAATAGTATTGGCTTTTCCTATGGACTCAATGTGATCTTTGATCACTAAACCAAAAATAGAGTCTTGAGCTTTTGCCAATGCTTGTCTTAGCATTTTGAGGGGTCCACTTCTTCAGAAATTTCCATACCCATATCATCGAACTCTTCTGAAATGATTCTCAAGTAAATATTAGTTCAATGATATATATGTTGTTATTAATTACCAAAACCACCCGGGGATTAGTTGCACTTTCAATCTCCCCCTTTTTGGTAATTGATGACAACATATAGATCAAAGCTTCGACAAAAGATATAATCAATGAATGATATCGTCGCTTTGAGAAGTATGTGATAAACAAGAGCTCCCCCTAAATTTGTGCATTATTTAAAATTTGCGTTTGAATGCAAATGCACAATCGATTAGGATTATGGGTCACTCTTCCATGTCACATACATCTTGGTGGAGCGCACAAAATGATAAGAATGAGTAACATGCACTCAATCACCAAGACAAGAGTAAATAGCCATACAATAAGGAATAGCATAGGATAAGCAATAAGCACACATTAAAGCATAGTATGACTAAGCACTCATTAAGGTAGCATCAAACTTAGTAGCAAGCACACTTAAAGTTTCAGGAACCAAAAGAAATCACTGTATCTCAAAGAAAACCGGCAAAAGAACGAAAGACGAAAGAGCACTCTCTCTCTCGAAGCCCTATGATCTATAACAATTTCTCCCCCTTTGGCAACAAGTTACCAAAAAGTTCGAAAAGGTATAGAGCTAAGCGTCACTGCGGGCTCTGCTGGCGGCTCCCGTCTGGGTAGATGTCGGTGTAGAGATAGCTGCATCGGCGAAGACTTCTGCTGATGTCTGCGGTGGAGGAGTGGATGCTGGAGCTGGAGCAACTGCTGGAGCTGTGGCTGGTGCTGAAGTGGTAGCCCTGGAGTCTGTCACTTGGATAGCTGCAGATCTGGATCCTCTAGGAACCTGAGCAGTCTGGCGATGAGAGTCCTGGACTAGATCATCCTGCATAAGCTCTGCTCTCTCCTGCCTTGTCTCCTCCATGTCTGCCTCAAGCTTGTTGACAGACACCTAAATCTCAGTCAGCTTCACGTCCAGAGCGTGGATCTTGTCCTCGACAATCCTCTCTAGGCTCTCCTGAGATTGCTCAATGCTGGCCAGGCATTGTTCAATCCTCTGGGTAGCTTCAAGAATTTGTTCTCCAAAGCTCTTTGGCTTAGCTGCTGCTGCTGCTGCCTCTTTGTCAGCTTTAGCCTTCTTCGCAGCTTCGATTTTGGCCTGTCCTTCAACTGAGGTAGGATCCTCTTCATCCATCACAACTACGTTGTCCTCATGCTCTGGCTGCAGTGGCAAGTGCTTCCTATCCAACATGAATTTGCCCGTGCCAAACTTGGCGTTGATGAGCATCTGAATCTGCGGAGCAAACCCACACGACCTCTTCTGGTCAGCTGCAGTCCTCTTAATGGTCTCTACCATCAAGTCCATCACCTTAAAAGGTGCCTTCTCATCGAGAATGTGCAGCATGTTGATAGAATAGCCTCGGATCATCCGGTGGTCTCCAGACTTAGGCATCAATGTATGCCTCAGAATAGTGTTAGTGGTGGTCAGACCTGCCTGGAGATAGTACACTGAGCCAAGCTTCCATCCTTCTAAATCAGCAGCCGGGATCTCCTTGTACATGTTCTTCATGGAATCATGACTCTTCTTAGGAATCCCATAGACATCAATGTCGTCCTCTCTCTGCACTGGAGCGTTCAGAAGTTCTGCCCATTCTTCAACAGTCGAAGAAAACCTTTGACCTTCAGTCATCCAGGTGATCTTGCCATCAGGGTAGAAGTGGGCTGTGGCATAGAACTGCATGATCATCTCGTCATTCCAAGCTGTCAGCTCTTGACCCACAAAATCAGCAACTCCACATGCAGTAAAGCTCTCATGCACATGGGGAAAGAAGTCCCGGTGCTCTTCACTGTCAATGTACTTCCAGTCAACATACCTGGTGTCAGCAACAATGGGCTTCTTATCCATCGGCACGGTCTCATAGAAATCTTGCTGCTCTCTGGTGTGGAATCTGGGGTCCACAGCAGTCCTTCTCCTTACAGCATATGGATCAGATTGTCTCCATAGCCTGAGACCTTTGTCCTTCCTTGCCTTCATGTCCTCAGCTTGAGGATGAGCATCATTGTGGAGTGGCAACTTGGGACGGAGCTTAAGCAACACATGCTCTTCATCTGATTCAGACGGTGGCATCTCACCTTTGTTCTTCTCAGAAGCTGGAATGCTTCTGGTTGTTCTCTTGGGCTTGGCTGGAGCTGCCTTGGCTTGAGCAGGCTTCTTGGGCTTAGAGGAGGCTTGAGCCCGAATAGCATCACCCATGAACTTAGCTTTCTGAGGAGGAGGCTGGGGTGCTTCTTCTTCTTCTTCTTCTGCAGCATCAACTTGAGGTTCAGCATATACTACCCTCTTCCTTTTGGAAGTCTTCTTCACCTTGCTTGGAGCAGGCTCTTCCAAGTTGAGCTTCTTTGCAACTGCTGACTGCTTCACTTTGCTTGTGCCTTTCCTTGACTGCTGCCCTTGATGCTCTTTGGCAACCACATTCCTCTTTGGCTGGGAGGTAACTTCCTCAGCAACAAAGTCAGAGTCCTCATCATCAGAAGTTCTCTTCTTCCTGGTTCTGGTGGCTGCAGGAGGCAAACCACTAGGGGTGCTCCTCTCACCATCATCACTGGAGCTGCTAGCAGGACTTGTATCTGCCTCTAGAATTTCAGCAAACGGTGATTCAGACCTGTTCTGGCTGTCACTGACATCTGACATGGCTGAAAAACCTGTGAAAAGATAAGGTATAGGCAGAGTAGAAGAGTTATCACAACTGCAGGGGTTTTTGCAAAAAAATGAGTTCAAGACTTAGTTTTGAGTTTTCACAGAATGTATTTCGGTCAAACCGATTTCATGTTTCGGTGCAACCGAAGTGCTCAACAGAAACCTACACACCACTTTCGGTTAGACCGAAATGGGTTTCGGTCCTACCGATAACTTAGGGTTTCACTGAAACTACGTTTCGGTCGTTCCGATTGGCACAACTCGGTTAAACCGAATTATGCAGTGCAATGGCCAGAGGCCAAATCGGTCATTCCGAGTTTCAAAAATCGGCTTCACCGAGATGCATTCCGTGGAAACCTAAACCTAAGAATTTTCCTCGAAACTAGAAGATCTGAACTAATGTATAGGGAACATCTCAAACGTGGATTGAATCATGGCAAGCCTATCGCGCAAGAATCGGAAGGGGAGCACGAAAAGGGATCGGGACACACCCTAACTTGGTGGTGTCCCTCTACGGCGGCAACGGTGGAGATGATTACCGTTGACGGCGGCGGAGACCTGCGGCGAGGGCGCACAGGCGACGACGGCGACGATCCGTAGACCAGGGCGACGGCAGCAGGGGTATTGGGGGCGAACGGTTTGAAGAATTGAATCGCGCGCAGCCCTCAGGTATATATAACCCCATGCTGTCGGTGGGACCGAGTTGAAAAACTCGGTGTCACCGAGATGTATAACTGCTGTGCAGTTACGCATATCGGTCAGACCGAGAGTTTGAACTCGGTTTCACCGAGATGAAACCTAGATCAGTCTAAGCGTTTCGGTTGGACCGAGATTGAGAAGCCGGTCAGACCGAAATGGACTTAGAAGGTTTTGGAAGTCAGCCTTAGACAAATCGGTGGTTCCGAGTGCTCCTCACTCGGACTGTCCGAAAAAGACTTGTTCAAAGTTGTGATATGAGCATGAATAGAATTTGAGACAAGAAAGCATAGATAGCTAGGGAAAGGTGCTTAGGCATTCTTGTCCATCCATTTGGCCAGAAAAATCAAAACAATCAAAACAACAAATGGATGTCCTTGAATGGATGAAATCATGCATTCAACATGCTCACACAATAAGATAGCAACTGAAATATGTGTCAAACATGCACAACCAATCACTCTAGCTACTAGCACACACTTTGTCGATGACTAGGTCATCTATATATGAGTATATTGACTTAGGAGTCAAATGAGAACATTTGATCATAGGTCATACTCATCGTTTAAGCACAAGTGGGGTTACCACTTTTACATAAAGCATTTATGTGTTCACATCATTTGGAGATGCTTTTGCTCAATTTTTAGAGCAAAGCTCCCCCTAGATGTGAGAACCCCTTTTTAAAGGGTCAAACTAACCTTGGGTTGTCGTAGAAGACTTCATGTAGATGTTGAAGATGTGGATGCTCAATGTTGATGCAGATCATCAAGAGTTGGGAGCAATCCTTTGGATTAGGGCACTTTCAATACCTACATGGGTTAGTCCCACAAGGAACAAACAAGAGTATCCATAGACATAGAGTGAAGTACACAAAAGATGATGTCCATGAAAGCAATGATTACCTTGTCCCTTGACTTACCAACAAGAGGGTTTGTGACTCCATGAACTAGTGCATGATGTGGAAGTTGATTGCACAAGTTCTTGCCAAAATGAATATGAGTGAAGTTTGTTGGCGGAGTCACCCTCAAGAACCTACTAGTTCTTCTTCTTTGGGATCCACATCATCTTGATGGGAATCCTTGGTGTTGTAGTTGAGCTTGACGAAGTAGAACTTGATGTGTCCTTGGGAACCCACTTGACCATGGCTTGAGGTGCTTCAATGAATGCATCAATCTCCTCTTGAAGCTTGTCCTTGGCCTTTAGCTTGTGGTCTTGTGGTGGAAGGTCATTTTGAGCTTGTTCCACATTGGAAGAAGTAGGATCATACTTCTCCTTTTGTGAAACAAATTGTGGAGTAGGGTATTGACCTTCTTCCCACTCAACACCTTCGGCGTTGAACTTTCGCTCAAAACCAATCCCTTGATTCTTCCGGTGTCTTCCTTGTTTGCGAACAATCTCCTCAAAGTTCTTGCTTCCGGCAAGACTCTTGTAGACACCTTTCTCTATGATTTCCTTCAATAAGCTATTTTCTTGCTCAAGTGTAACTTGGCTTGAAACATTGTTAGTGGAATCAAGAGAACTACTAGAAGTAACAACATTAGATTTAACTTGGTTATTGTTACTACTAGAGGAAGAATTTTTCTTATGCTTGTCATGCTTAGTCTTAATAGGTGGCAAGAAATTAGACAAGAGAAGTCGTTTGGCAAGATATGAAGAACTCTTCTTTCGAAGATCGTCATTGATCGCTTTTAGAAACTCATGTTCTTGCTCTAGAGTGAGCTTCTCGAAGCGTAGCTTCTCATGAGATCTTAGGAGCTCTCTATGATCTTCTTGAGTTTTTCATGAGCTAACCTAAGAGTGTTTAGTTCTTTAGTTAGACGCTCAATCTCCTTCATAGCATTGTCATTCGACTCTTCTCGACTATAGAGACTACTAGCATTTTCATCATTACTAAGCTCACTAGATTTATCATGCAAGAGCTCATCTTCACCAAGCAAGTCATCCTCATCACTATCAAAGTCAATGAATTCAGGGTGTGTTACCTTGGGACATTTAGCCATGAAGCATCTTCCAATTCCCTCATTTGGTGAATCAAATAAGTCGTAGGAGTTGGAGTTGGAGGATACGAGTGCAAGTCCGGCAACACCTTCATCTTGACTATAGTCGGAGTCGGAGTGATAGCTTCCATCGGATTGATTGTCAGAGTCGGAGCCGGAGACCCATTCACCAGCATGAGCTTGATGTCTTCTTCTTGTGTAGCTCCTTGATGACTTGTCTTTCCTCTCCGAATCCTTGCTTCTCCGAGAGGGTCTTCGTTCATAACGATCATCTCTGCTCCTTCTCTCTCTCCGAGGTGACTCATCTCTTGCTCTTCTTCTTGGAGATTCATCTCTTCTTTTGTGGGGAGCCGTACACTCATTTGAGAAGTGTCCGGGTCTTCCACAATTGTAGCAGTTTCGATCACGACTAGAAGATCTCTTTTCATCATATGATCTAGACTTTGAGCTTCTTTCTTTGCCTCTATTCTTGTAGAACTTGTTGAAGTTCTTGACCATTAGGCTTATCTCTTCATTGGAAATTAGCTTGTCACTTGAGGTAGTTGGAGCATCACTTGTAGCTTTGTAAGCACCACTTGACTTGTTGTGAAGCTCTTCCTTATCCTTAAGTGTCATCTCATGAGCAACAATTCTTCCAATGACTTCAGTTGGCTTGAGAGTCTTGTAGTTTGGCATCATTTGGATCAAAGTGCACACGGTGTCATACTTTCCATCCAAAGCTCTGAGAATCTTCTTGATGATGAATCGGTCGGTCATTTCTTCGCTTCCTAAGCCGGCAATCTCATTTGTGATGAGAGCAAGCCTAGAGTACATTTCAGCGACTCCTTCACCATCCTTCATCTTGAACTTGTCAAGTTGACCTTGAAGAATATCTAGCTTTGATTCCTTCACAGATTCAGTACCTTCGTGCATTTCAACCAAAGTATCCCAAATCTCTTTAGCATTCTCAAGACGGCTGATTTTGTTGAACTCTCCGGGACACAAAGCATTGAAGAGAATGTCACAAGCTTGAGCATTGTTTTGCAACATCCGCAACTCTTCCGGTGTAGCTTCGCGATCCGGAACTTTTCCTTCCTCGAAGAATTCACCTTGCATACCAACACAAATAATGCCCCATGCGGCTGGGTTATGACCAAGAATATGCATTTTCATTTTATGCTTCCAACTAGCAAAATTTGTACCATCAAGTAAGGACCTCTACGATAATTACCCTCACTAGACGCCATACTCTCCTAGGTTGTGAAACCAAGCTTATGGAGTCCAATGCAATGGAAACCAAGGCAATGGAGACCAAAGCTCTGATACCACTTGTAGGATCGAAAGTAGGTCTAGAGGGGGGTGATTAGACTACTTGACAATATAAAAAATCTGCCTTTAGGTCATGCAAAGTTTTTGGCAGTTTCACAATTAAGATCAATTCAAGTATCACCCTACACATGCAATTCTAGAGTATAAGCAGCGGAAAGTAAATTGCACATGTAAAAGAGAGGTGGAGAAGATCAAACGCAGTTTGGTGACACGAAGATTTTTGTCGTGGTTCCGATAGGTGGTGCTATCGTACATCCACGTTGATGGAGACTTCAACCCACGGAGGGTAACGGCTGCGCGAGTCCACGGAGGGCTCCACCCACGAAGGGTCCACGAAGAAGCAACCTTGTCTATTCCATCATGGCCTACGCCCACGGAGGACTAGCCTTACTCGGGGTAGATCTTCACGAAGTAGGCGATCTCCTTGCCCTTACAAACTTCTTGGTTCAACTCCACATCTCGAAGACGGAGGCTCCCAAGCGACACCTAACCAATCTAGGAGGCACCACCCTCCAAAAGGTAATAGACGGTGTTGATGATTATGAACTCCTTGCTCTTGTGCTTCAGATGATAATCTCCCCAACACTCAACTCTCCTCACTGATATGGCTGTGGTGGAAGAAAGGTTTGAGTGGAAAGCAACTTGGGAAGGCTAGAAATCAAGTTTCATATGGTAGGAATGGAATGGCTTGATCTCAACACAAGGGTAGGTGGTTCACTTCTCAGAAAGTGTATGGTAGAAGTGGTGGTACTTTCTGATGGCTCTCTTCACGAATGAAGAGGGGGTGGAGGGGTATATATAGCCTCCACACAAAATCCAACCGTTACACACACATTTGACCAATCTCGGTGAGACCGAAGTGAAAACTCGGTCAGACCGAAAGTTCAAATATAGTGAACGTTGGGATTTTCGGTGGGACCGAAAATACCATCTCGGTGTGTCCGAAGTGAGTCAAAGGTTGGAGCTTGCCATCTCGGTGGGACCGAAAACAACAACTCGGATATTCCGAAGTGATGTCAATTGGTTACAGAAGGTTGGCAGTCCATTTTCGGTGAGACCGAAACTCAAAATCGGATGGACCGAGAAATTAGGGTTTGAAGGAATAACTGAGGTGGTTCATCTCGGTGGGACTGAGTTTGCAGAATCGGTTTGTCCGAGATTACTTATGAGTGTGTTGAGTAGTGAAGAGTGCTGATAGTTGAGGGAGCTAGATCACCAAGCACTTGAGCAACTAGATCATTAACACAACCTCATCCCCTTTTAATAGTATTGGCTTTTCCTATGGACTCAATGTGATCTTTGATCACTAAACCAAAAATAGAGTCTTGAGCTTTTGCCAATGCTTGTCTTAGCATTTTGAGGGGTCCACTTCTTCAGACATTTCCATACCCATATCATCGAACTCTTCTGAAATGATTCTCAAGTAAATATTAGTTCAATGATATATATGTTGTTATTAATTACCAAAACCACCCGGGGATTAGTTGCACTTTCAGTTTTCTTTTTAGTTTTTCATAACGAGTCGGAACCCAGCATTCCTTTATGTGGGAGAGAAACACGCTCCACCTCTACCTAGAACATTACATAGAATTTTCATGTATATCTATGCTGTGTGTGTTCTTTATCTTTTAATAGCTACTATCGTGCTTTGCTCTTAGTATTCATGCTTATCTTTTCAAAGAGCTTTTATTTAGTTGGTTGCTTGAACTCTTTTTAATTACCATGCTCACCTTATTAAGAGAGTTTGCTTCCGTTGCATGGGTTAATATGTCTATGATAGATATGCTACTTTCATGATGGTGCTTAGTAGTTCAGGTTTTCTTATGATTAATCTCAGATAGCTGGGGGGTTCCCAATGTGTCATTGGAGTACCAACTTGGTTTGTTTGCCTATGATGTGGTATGGTTTAGTAATATCTTCCTTCGAGAATTTATTTTGATTGACTTGGCGTATGCTCACGCATATTCAAGACTGTAAAGAAAGTCTGTCAAGCCTTGATGATCTTTTGTTTCTAAGTAGCGATATAACTACCATGCCTGATTCAATATTGCTATGTCGCTCTGCATGATTATGACCGTCATTGCTCTCTTAGTTGGTCGCTCCTAGTCTTTTGCTAACCTCCTCCTGCACTAAGCAAATTAACCATGCAATACATAGCTCATGGGAAAGTAGCCTAAAAACTATTATGGTAAAGAATATGTTGCTTATGTATCTTATTTCTTATGAGTTGCTTGCTGAGCGGTAACCATGTTTCTGGGGACGCCATCAACTGTCACACTTTTGTTGAATATCATGTGAGTTGCTATGCATGTTCGTCTTGTCTGAAGTAAGGGTGATTTACCGTGGGTTGAATTAATATGCATATTGTTAGAGAAGAACATTGGGCCGCCAACCAAAGCCATGCATCATGGTGGAAGTTTTAGCTTGGACCTTAATCCTCAATCTCTCATGAGAATATGCTTATGCATTAAAGAGGAGTCCATCATCTATTTTCTATGTTGTCCCGGTATAGATGTCCTCAAGTTGAGATTTATCAAAAACGAGAAATCGAATGCGATCTATCTCATTGGACCTTTGTACAAGTGGCATAGAGGTACCCCTTTGTGACACTTGGTAAAAACATATGCAATGCAATGATAACCCATGGGGATCCGAGCTAATTAGGACAAGGAGCGAGCACTATTGGTATTCGATGCATGAGGCTTGCAACTTATAAGATGTTTTATACATGACACATATGAAGTACTACTACCGTTGACACAATTGCTTCCATGTTTCATAATAAAAAGCTCTAGCACTCCAAGCATCAACTACTGAGAGCATGATTGTCATTCTGAGTGTAATGTGCATTGTCCCAAAGTAGCATTGTCTTTTCCATGATTGTGATATCGTTTATTCTGAAATGATTGTATCTAGTCATCACTTAAACCTTGAAGGTGCCCTTGCATTTATGTTTTGCATCACTAAAAGGGGCAAGCAAGATATCACTTGATCATATTTGCACATCATGTTCATTGCAAATCTTTTTGATGTTTCAGTTTCATATTGTAAAACTTTCAGTCATTTGTGATTTTCTCTTGAGACAACTTAATTACTTTAGAATCATTGTCTCAGTAAGCTTTTGTCATATGACTATGAGAAAGTCCTATATGGTTAATAGCATGTCACCACAGAAATTATTCTTGTTATCATTTACCTACTCGAGGACGAGCAGGAATTAAGCTTGGGGATGTTGATACGTCCAAAACGTATCTATAATTTCTGCTTGCTCCAAGCCACTTTTGGGTGATATTGCTATGATATTCATACACTTCCATACACTTTTGATCATATTTGGAATAACTTACCAATCCAGTGCACCCCAGTGCCAGTTTCTGTTTTCGGCTGTTTTTGTATTTCAGGTTTTCACGTTTCGAGAACTGCCCAGAAAAATACAGAAAAAATATATAAAAAATCAGTGTTCCGGGAACGACACTGCTTCCGAAGGAGAGCCTGGGGGGGCACAGGGGCTCCAGGCGCCCTGTGGGCGCGCCCCCCCTGGGCCGCGCCGGGGGGGCGCCTCGGCCCCCCGAGAGCCCCCCGGTGCCCTACTTTGGCAGATATTTAAAGGGTCCCCCGTAACCCTTGAAACAGGACTTCTTTTCGCGATCCCATCTCTGTTCCTCCGCCGCCGCCGCTTCCAAGATCGGGAGCACCAGGAGAACTCTTCCCGGCACCCTGCCGGAGGGGAGGATCACCACCGGGAGCTTCTCCACCACCATGGACGCCTCCCGGATGACTCGTGGGTAGTCTCCCATGGACCATGAGTCCATGACCAGTAGTTATGTGATGTTCTCCTCCCGTTCTTGTGCTTCACTAATTAGTCCTCATGAGCTGCCCTACATGATCGAGGCACCTATGTAATCCTTATGCTGTTGCTATGTTGAGTTTGCTGGGATCCGATGGATTATGAGATTATGTTCAGATTGATCTTGAGTAATATATTTGATTCACCTCTTTTATATTTTAGTTCATAAGTAATTCTTGCATGTTCTCCGTTCTTATTTATTGCTTTGGCCAAGTAGTAAGTAGTGACTCCAAGAGGGAACGTTATGCTCGATTGTGGCTTCATGCCCCTCGATGACTAGCTTGAGTGACAGAAACATGAGTCTAGGGGATGTGCTATTGCCACAAGGGGGAAAACAACGGTGCTTGTGCCCGCGGGTGCAAGGATTGTTTACTTTACGTAAAGTTCTTTTAATGCAGTTGTCTGTTGCATTGAGTTTACACTATGGGTGGGACTCGCAACTTAATACCAGCGAGATGTTCTGGATAGATATCTCAAGGTGGATGATTAGTAGTAGATGCAGATGGATTTCGGTCTACTTAGTTTGGCGTACCGCCCATGCTTTGAACCTCAACCTTTCTTGCAATGTAATCAGCATTTGTATGCGCTCGTGGGTCCTGTCAATTGCCCAGCTGTAATTTGTTACCTCGCATAGCTGTTTTATCGTCTTTTGGGAGAGAGACATCACTAGTGAACATCATGTGACTCCGGTCCATATTACCATCATTGATCACATACACTATTTACTTTTCCGCTATTTTATTTACTATTGCAAAACACTATCTATCACTACTATCATATTGCTTTTAACCCTTTGTGAACTACAAGGCCGAAGAGATTGACAACCTCTCTGTACTCGTTGGGAGCAAAGTTATTTGTATCTGTGTGCAGGTCCACGTTGATTGCTAATTGCGCTGTTAGCAATTGACACCTACCTGTTGAACCTAGGAGTCTCTGGGGATTCGATCCTTGGCATCTTTGCTAGGGGAAAACACGTCTACTTACTGCATCTTACACCTTCCACTTGGGGTAATCCAACGAGGGGTTCGAGGCCCATCAGTCTCGATCTGGATGTATATTGGAAGTGGGAGCAATTAGCTAAAGTAGCTCCTTGCAGAGCATTGTAGACATAGAAATTTGCGAAATACATATGGATCTGAATGTGTCCGGCCCGTTGACTAAACTTCTCTCACAAGCAAAACATGATCACACCTTTATTACTCTTTGGGTGTTAATCACATGGCGATGTGAACTAGATAGTTGACTCTATTAAACCCTTTGGGTATTGGTCGCATGGCGATGAGAACTATGGGTGTTAGTCACATGGTGATGTGAACTATTAGGTGTTAATCACATGGTGATGTGATCTAGATTATTGACTCTAGTGCTAGTGGGAGACTAAAGGAAATATTCCCTAGAGATAGTAATAAAGTTATTATTTATTTCCTTATATCATGATAAATGTTTATTATTCATGCTAGAATTGTATTAACTGGAAACTTAGTACATGTGTGAATACATAGACAAAACAGAGTGTCCCTAGTATGCCTCTACTAGACTAGCTCATTGATCAAAGATGGTTATGTTTCCTAGCCATAGACATGAGTTGTCATTTGATCAACGGGATCACATCAATAGGAGAATGATGTGATGGACAAGACCCATCCGTTAGCTTAGCACTATGATCGTTTAGTTTTACTGCTATTGCTTTCTTCATGACTTATACATGTTCCTATGACTATGAGATTATGCAACTCCCGAATACCGGAGGAACACCTTGTGTGCTATCAAATGTCACAACGTAACTGGGTGATTATAAAGATGCTCTACAGGTGTCTCCGAAGGTGTTCGTGGTGTTGGCATAGATCAATAATAGGATTTGTCACTCCGAGTGTCGGAGAGGTATCTCTGGGCCCTCTCGGTAATACACATCACAATAAGCCTTGCAAGCAAATGACTAATGAGTTAGTCACGAGATGATATATTATGGAACGAGTAAAGAGACTTGCCGGTAACGAGATTAACTAGGTATGGTGATACCGACGATCGAATCTCGGGCAAGTAACATACCGATGACAAACGGAACAACGTATGTTGTTATGCGGTTTGACCGGTAAAGATCTTTGTAGAATATGTAGGAGCCAATATGAGCATCCAGGTTCTGCTATTGGTTATTGACCGAAGATGAGTCTCGGTCGTGTCTACATAGTTCTCGAACCCGTAGGGTCCGCACGCTTAACGTTTGATGACGATCGGTATTATGAGTTTATGTGTTTTGATGTACCAAAGATAGTTCGGAGTCCCGGATGAGATCGGGGACATGACGATGAGTCTCGGAATGTCTGAGACGTAAAGATTGATATATTGGACGACTATTTCCAAAACCGGAACTGTTCCGTAAAGTTTCGGATTTAACCGGATTGCCGGAGGGGGTTACCGGACCCCCCCCCCCGAGGGTGTATGGTCCATAGTGGGCCTTGAAGGAAAAGTGAGAGGCAGCCCAAGAGGCTGGCCGGCGCCCCACTAGGGAATCCTAGTTGGACTAGGAGTGGGGGGGCGCCACCTCTCTCCTTCCTTCTCTTCTCCTTCTTCCTTTCCTACTCCTAGTAGGAATAGGAAGGAGGATTCCTATTCCTACTAGGAGTAGGAATCCTACTCCTAGGCGCGCCAAGCTTGGCCGGTCGGCCCTCCCCCTTGCTCCTTTATATACAGGGGCAGGGGGGCACCCAAAGACACACAAGTTGAATTATTTTAGCCGTGTGCGGTGCCCCCCTCCACAGAAACACACCTCGGTCATATTGTTGCAGTGCTTAGGCGAAGCCCTGTGCTAGTAACTTCATCATATCCGTCACCATGCCGTCGTGCTAACGAAACTCTCCCATGAAGCTCAACTGGATCAAGAGCTCGTGGGACTTCATAAAGCTGAACGTGTGCTGAATGCGGAGGTGACGTACGTTTGGTGCTTGATCGGTTGGATCGCGAAGAATTTCGACTACATCAACCACGTCACTTGACGCTTCCGCTTTCGGTCTACGAGGGTACGTAGACACACTCTCCCCTCTCGCTGCTATGCATCTGGTAGATAGATCTTGCGTGATCGTAGGAAATTTTTAAATACTACGTTCCCCAACACAGTGACCGTACGATGTCCATCCAACGGCCATAGTGCTTGTTCAACCTCTGGTCTTCTTGCTCCAGCCGCCCAAAGCAGCGCCGGTCGTGCCGCGTGCTCCTGCCTCCCATGGCCGGTTGTGATGCCACAGAGGCCTCACTGCCCCCTACTACTCCTACCGCTGGCCAGGCCATCCCTCTAATCACCCACACCCCCTGTTATTCCGCGGCGACGGCAGCCTCACACCGCAGCCGAACCAGTGAACCCTCGTACTCCTCTCCGCACGGGCGTCCACTGTCGCGTCTTCCCCGGCTCCGCGTCGTCCCCTTCCTAGGCCTCACCGTCATCCACCGCCCTGGTGCTCTCGACGCGGTGTGGTCAACGTGATCAGGGAACGGCTTCCATCGGACGTGGACTGTACGTGGAGAGGCTGACAGTTGGGTCCACGACGGCAGCAAGGAAGTGCCTCCTTATTACGCGAAAATTAATGATTCCTCCACCTGGCAAAAGGGACCCACCGAACGGGCCACCGTATTTCGCGAAAAAAACATCCCCCCCTAACTGCTGGGACCCACTGGATG
>LR738713.1:472652358-472674227 GCA_902687465.1 Secale cereale | reverse complement strand
CCCCGCTGTCAGCTCGGACCCACCGGAAGAGCCTCCTTATTAGCACACAAAAATGAATACTCCCCCTACTGGTTGGGACCCACCTTGGTGGGAGGCTGACTTGTGGGCCTACTAAGTTGACGGGGACGGAGTGCTTTGTCAACTTAGTCAATATGAACAATTCTAGCTCTAGTGACCGTACGATGTCCATCCAACGGCCGTAGTGCTTCTTCAACCTCTGGTCTTGTTGCTCCAGCCGCCCAAAGCAACGCCGGTCATGCCGCATGCTCCTGCCTCCCGTGGCCGGCAGGGCTGCCGTGGAGGCCTCACCGCCCCTACTATTCCCACCGCTGGCCAGGCCATCCCTCTACTCACCCACACCCCATGTTATTCTGCGGCGACGGCAGCCTCACACCGCAATGAACCAGTGAACCCTCGTACTCCTCTACGCGTGGGCATCCACTGCCGCATCTTCCCCGGCTCCGCGTCGTCCCCTTCCAAGGCCACGCCGTCGTCCACCACCCTGGTGCTCTCGGCGCGGCGTGGTCAACATGGTCAAGGAACGGCTTCCATCGGACGTGGACTGTACGTGGAGAGGCTGACATCTGGGTCCACGGCCGCAGCAAGGAAGTGCCTCCTTATTACGCGCAAAATAATTATTCCTCCACCTGACAGCGAGGACCCACCGGAGGGGCCACCGTATTTCGAGAAAAGAATGTTTCCCCCTGACTGCTGGGACCCACCAGCTACATCTTCGCACACAAGGAAGTGCGTCCGGGCAAAAAAAACGATTTGCCCCCCTGACTGCTGGGACCCACCAGCTACATATTCGCACGCAAGGAAGTGCCTGACAGTCGGGACCCACCTGGTCGAAGCGTACGTAGCGTGGTCATTCTGGCCGCGAACGTGTACGTACATACTTGTCGTGTAGCGACCACGATCCGAATGAACCAAAGTCTCTGTATTTAAGTGTCATCCCTAGACCGGTAATGCTGGCACACACAGTACTTTGAAGGATTTATAATAGAGTGGCAATCACACACTTATTACATCGAATGTCTCCAAAGAGAACTTATTACAAAAGTCTATGGCATAAGGCCATCTAACAAAATAACAGCGGAAGGCTTGGAAGATAAGTGAGTCCATCAACTCCAACGGCATAGCTGAGTGCATGACAAACGACCTAGAACGTCTTACTCCTCGTCTAAAAAGTCTGCAACGTAACATGTTGCAGCCCGAAACTGGTCAGCACATGGAATATGCTGGCAAGATAACACAGAAGATGCAAGTAACAGAAATAAAGGCTACACTATATGCATATTTGGCTGGTGGAGGCTCTAAGGTTAAAGTTTTTGCGTAAAGCAAATTTTTCCCTACAACAAAGGAATAAATTTTATTTTAACTATAATGGTAGTTGAAACATCATTGAGAAGGTACCTCCAACTCAATCCCAATTAAAGTAATCATTAAACCAACAAATTAAATTATAGAGTGATGAGATCAACCAATAATTCAAGTACCAGATACTCAAGATTGTCCAAAACCGGGGACACGGCTAATCATGATCAGTTTGTACACTCTGCAGAGGTTTGTGCACTTTTCCCACAAGACTCGATCTCCTATGTTGGATTTCTCGCACTACATGGTGTTTGAGAAACGGATGACCGAGACACAGTCTTTCAGAAGCATTTACTCTTTACCCCAGGTGGACCCGTACACCTACTTTCCCCTACATCTGCTAGTCCACCACGAAAGAGCTCACACAACTTACTCATACTATGCCAGAGCCCATAATAGCATTATGGCTGCACACTGAAGTTTCTAGCATGAATAGTTTTATGATCCCTTTGAGCCTGGGTGGCATTCCATAGGACAATCACACGGAAACCCCGGGATTTCCTAGGACAACACTGGGTACCCCAGGTGCCCTGCAACCAATCCACCCAGATGTGTATTCAAGTAGCCACCTTAAGTTGAACCATTAGTTAACAACTCACATTTGTCATGGATTTCACTCAAACCCAAACCACGTCTACGAGCATAGCATGGCAACCTAAGCATAATGTAGAAGTAACTCCCAAGGGTTTGAAAATAATGCAGGTGATAGGTTCTACCTCAAACTACTTCCCAGACCCACAAGTTAAGAGATCCTACTCATGCAATGTGTGAGGGTTTGATCTAATGCATAAAAACTGGGTAATAAAAGGGTATGATCATTACTTGCCTTGCTGATGATTCACAAAACCTAGAGACTCGTAGTAGCACGCTTCACAGTCCGGGTATTCTATCACAAGCAAACAATAGCATACATAAGCAATCAAACAATGATGCACAAACAAAACTCCAAAATATAAGATCTAACCAGAAAGTTCAACTTAAGAACTCCGGTTTGCAAACAGAATCAAATCGAAAGAAGCAACGAAACTCAAACTGCGAAAGAAACGAGATTCGTTTACTAGTTTGATCTATAGTCAAATTTTACAGTAGCCAAAACTTTGTTCAAGTTGGTTAAACAGAAAGAGGGCGTTGAGACGAAGATCTGGGATTTTGAATCACCTGATTCCGACTCTCGAGCAAAAATAAAAACGAAAAACAAGATCAGGGCAGAAATCACGATCGGAAATAATCGCGGATAAATACCCCGAAAAAGAAAACTGACGAACAGGCTAACGAACGAACGTTCGCTGTCTGCGGCTAACGGGCGAACAATGTTCGTTAAAATGAACGTACGGACGAACGTCCGCTAAATAACTAAACGGAAGAAAAACCGATCTAATCTAAAAAAACGGATCTAGGGTTTTTACGAAAAAGAACCGATCGGTTAACAAAAAGAACCAGCGGCTCCGGCGAGAAGACGGCGGCGGTGGCTACCTCGGCAGGCGGGCGGCGGCGGCTCCGGCGGAGGGCGGCGGGTGGCTCCGGCGGCGGGCGGCGGGTGGCTCCGGCGGCGGGCGGCGGGCGCGCGCAGCAGCGGGGCGGCGGCGGCGGCTCGCACCGGCCGCGGCGCAAGGGCGACTGCGTCGCGGGGCTCGAGGGCGGCGCTAGGGTTCGGCGGCTCGGGCGGGCTGGCGAGCGGAGCGGCTGGGCTGGCGGTGGCCTCCAGGCTGGCGCTTTTAAAGGCCCAGCTAGGAGAGTCCTAGCCGGTTACGCCCAGAGTCGGTTCCCTTTTTTTAACACGAGTCCTGACGTACGAAAACTAACAAAAGAAATACTAAACTGAGTCCAAAAATTCCGAAATAAATTTTCACTGTCCGCAATAATATTTAGGACAAAGTGAACATTTTTCCCGGACCAAAATGCAATTTTCAAAAACGCGTATTTTTTCTATGCAAATAAAATCGCAAATAAATCCGAGAAAATACCAAAAGTGATTTTAACATTTTTTTTCCTCCAATATTTTTGTTATTTTGGAGAAGTCATATTATCTCCGCTCATATATTTTATTTAGAAATATTTTTAGGAGGGAAAAATAATTAAAACCAACGCTATCCTCGTACTGGTATTCGAGTAAACTCAAATACAAAACGGTAGAATTCCCAACTCTCTCTGTAGGTCCTTGAGTTGCTTAGAATTTTCGAGGATCGCCACGCACAAAATGCAAAGAAATATGCAATGCAGTATGATCTATGTATAACATTCCAAATTGAAAATTTGGGATGTTACAAACCTACCCCCCCCCCCCTTAGAATGAATCTCACCCTCGAGATTCGACTTGGCTAGAGAACAGGTGTGGGTGGTCCTTGCGTAGATCATCTTCTCGTTCCCAGGTGGCTTCTTCCTCGGTGTGGTGACTCCACTGAACTTTACAAAACTTGATAACCTTACTGCGGGTGACTCTGCTCGAAAATTTGAGAATCTTAACAGGCTTCTCCTCATAAGTCAGATCACTATCCAATTGATTTGCTTCCAGTGGTACTGTGTCTCTAAGCGGGATATCGGCCATCTCCGCATGGCACTTCTTAAGCTGCAAAACGTGAAACACATCGTGCACTCCTGACAATTCTTCGAGCAACTCCAACTTATAGGCAACCTCTCCCATGCGTTCCAAAACACGGTAAGGTCCCACAAATCTCGGGGCTAGCTTTCCCTTAACTCCGAAACATTTAACTCCTCGCAGAGGTGATACTCTCAAGTACACTCTGACTCCGATTTCATAGGCTATCTCCTTGCGCTTCGAGTCTGCATAACTCTTCTCCCTGGACTGAGCTACCTTCAATCTATCTCGAATTATCTTAACCTTCTCTTCAGACTCTTTGATCAAGTCTGGTCCAAACAACTGTCGGTCTCCAACTTCATCCCACATTAACGATGTTCGGCATCTCCTTCCGTACAATGCTTCGAACGGTGCCATCTTCAAACTGGCCTGGTAACTGTTGTTGTATGAGAACTCAACGTAGGGCAAATTGACATCCCAACTAGATCCATAATCTAGCGCACAAGCTCTCAACATGTCCTCTAGAATCTGGTTGACTATCTCGGTCTGTCCATCGGTGTGCAGATGAAAAGTTTTGCTGAATTCCATCCTCGTTCCCAAAGTTTGGTGTAATTGATGCCAAAACTTTGAGGTGAACTGTGTTCCTCTATCTGATACAATGGTCCTAGCAACTCCGTGCAGACATACGATCCTGGTCATGTATATCTTGGCCAACTTTGCACTGGTGTATGTGGTTTTCACGGGGATAAAGTGGGCTACTTTGGTCAAACGATCCACTACTACCCAGATTGAGTCATATCCTGATTTAGTCCTGGGGAATCCGGTGATAAAGTCCATGCCAAGCTTCTCCCACTTCCATTCGGGTATCGGCATAGGTTGTAGCAATCCTGCTGGCTTCTGATGCTCCGCCTTTACTCTCTGGTATACATCACATACGACTACATACTCGACAATATCCTTCTTCATTCCCGTCCACCAGAAATGTTCCTTCAAATCCAAATACATCTTGGTGTTTCCGGGGTGTATCGAGTATGGCGAATCATGTGCTTCATGCAGTATCAACTTCCTGATCTCCGGGTCGTTGGGCACATAGATTCGATCCATCAAACCACAAGGTGTCGTGCTCATCATCATGAAATCTCTTGTCTTTTCCTTCACTCATCCTCTTCTTTATCTCAGCAATCTCTCTGTCATCCTTCTGGGCTTCACGTATCTTTCCCAGCAATGTTGACTGAACCTCCAACGTTGCGACAAAACCTCTAGGAACTATCTCCAAACGAAGCTCCCTGAGATCTTCTACTATCTCCTGGGGCATTTCTCCTTTTACTAAGGTATTTGCATAACACTTCCGGCTCAGAGCATCTGCAACGACATTGGCCTTTTCTGGGTGATAGTGCAGCTTCATATCATAATCCTTTATAAGCTCCAACCATCTCCTCTGTCTGAGGTTCAGCTCCTTCTGAGTGAAAATGTACTTCAAACTCTTGTGATCCGTGTACACATCACAACGATTCCCAATAAGGAAATGTCTCCAAGTTTTGAGTGCGTGCACTACAGCTGCTAACTCCAGATCGTGCGTCGCATAATTCAACTCGTGCGGCCCCAGTTGACGAGATGCATAAGAAACAACTCTTCCATCCTGCATGAGTACTCCTCCAAGTCCTAAGCGTGAAGCATCGTAGTACACTTGGAAATCCTTGCGTATATCTGGCAATATCAGCACTGGGGCTGTCGTCAACCATTTCTTCAACTCCTGGAAACTTTATTCACACTCTTCAGTCCAATTGAACTTTGTCTCCTTCTTCAACAATGTCGACATTGTCTTAGCAATCCTGGAGAAATTTTCTATGAATCTCCGGTAATATCCCGTGAGTCCAAGAAAACTGCGGATCTCTCCAACTGAAGTGGGTGCCAACCATTCAGTGACTGCATGCACTTTGACGGGGTCCACTGACCTTCTCCCGATATAACATGCCCTAGGTATCCAACTTCCTTCAACCAAAACTCGCATTTGCTAAACTTGGCATACAACTGATGTTCTCTGAGCTTCTCCAAAACCAAACGCAAATGCTCCGCATGTTCCTCTTCGTTCTTCGAGTACACCAAAATATCATCAATGAATACCACGACAAACTTATCCAATAACTCCATGAACACCTTGTTCATCATACTCATGAAATAGGCAGGGGCGTTAGTCAATCCAAATAACATAACCGTATACTCATATAGCACGTACCTTGTGGTGAAGGAGATCTTAGGTATGTCCTTCTCTCGGATCTTCAACTGGTGGTATCCAGATCGTAGATCGATCTTAGAGAATACTTTCGCTCCCTGGAGTTGGTAGAATAAATCATTGATCATCGGCAGCGGGTACTTATTCTTAATAGTCACTTCATTCAGTGCACGATAATCAATGACCATTCTTAAAGATCCATCCTTCTTCTTGACCAAAAGCATTGGGGCTCCCCAAGGTGATGAACTCCGGCGAAAAAAACCTTTCTCCAATAACTCCTTAATCTGCTTCTTGATCTCCTCCAGATCATTCGCTGGCATCCGATACGGTCTCTTCGATATTGGTCCGGTGCCAGGCAACAGCTCAATCAAAAACTCAATGTCCCTATCCGGTGGCATTCCTGGTAGCTCCTCTGGAAAAACATCCAGATAATCCTTTACTACCGGCACTTCCTCCTGAACAACTCCCATGAGAGAATGTACTTGTGTCCTTATAGGCGAATGCCTAGATACATACTTAATCATTTTTCCCTCCGGGGTGGTAAGCAAAATAGACTTGTTGGCACAATCGATGCTCCCTCCATACATCAATAGCCAATCCATACCTAATATCACATCCAATTCCTGTGACTCCAAAACTATTAGGTCTGAGGGGAAAACATGTCTTCCAATGGTCAATGGCATCTGAAAACATCCTTGATTTGCCATATATTCCGCTCCGGGTGAACTTACTAACATGGGGGCCATAAGAACTCTTGTGGACAACTTATGTCTATTTACGAATCCCCTTGAAATGTATGAATGTGATGCACAAGTATCGAAAAGAACTACTGCGATAAATGACTTAACCAAAAACTTACCGATCATCGCATCTGGTTGTTCTTCAACTTCCTCCACGGTCACGTGGTTCACTTGTCCTTTGTTGAACGGGTTGGGCTTCTTTCCGGCGCTTCCATTGTCGTTCCCATTCTTAGCTTCAGGGTACTCATTGGCATAATGTCCATTCTTCCCATACTTGTAACAGGTGATGTGGCTGAAATCCTTCTTGGCGGGTGTGGACGGGGTAGAGCGATTCTGATTATTTTTTGCCCCATTCCCATTCCCATTCTTGGAGCCAATGTGGTTGTGGGAACTTTCTCCAGTGTGGGTGTGGCTTCCATGGTTATGGATATATTCTCCCAAATTCGGGGTGAATCGGGGCTTCTGCTGGGCTCAAGAATTATTCCTTCCTTGTCCATACTTCCTCTTGCGGCTCTCAATCTGCTGCTGCTTCCCTTCAATCATAAGAGCTTTATCTACCAACTCCTGGTAGTTGTTGAAAGTTTCCACCATCAACTATACGCTCATCTCATCATTCAACCCTTCCATAATTCTCTCCTGCTTAGCGGCATCTGTAGCCACACCATCTGCGGCATAACGAGATAGGGTACTAAACTCATCCAAGTACTGAGCCACAGTACGATTTCCTTGCGCAAGTTGCGAAACTCCCGCTTCTTCATGCTCATAGCTCCAGTTGAGACATGGGCAGTACGGAAAGCTTGCTGAAACTGATCCCAAGTGACATTGGCTATAGGGAAAGTGGTTGTGTAATTATTCCACCATGCTGCGGCTGGTCCAGACAACTGGTGTGTGGCAAATCGCACTTTCTCAGCATCTGAGCAATTTGCGGTGGTCAAATCCCTTACAATCTTGCGCAACCAGTCATGAGCAACTATTGGTTCAATGCTGCTAGCAAACACCGGTGGTTGCAACCTTAAGAAATGTGTCAGGTTGTCCACGGGTGGTGGTGGTGGAGGGTTGTTGTTGTTCTAGTTGTTCTGAGTGCTCTGGACAAGAAGTTGCATCAAAGTGTTCTGCTGCTGGATCAACTGAGTGAGCTCAGGGGGAAACTCAAATCCGGGCTCATGTCTTGGAGGCATCTGATGGGTGTAGAGGGAAGAGATTAGAATAGAATTGAGGTCTAAGGGAAAATCACTACCCATATGCACATGAGACAAACACATTCATATCACACCAATCAATTTCAAGCAAGGTCTTACAAGGATCTAACTAACGTTACAAAAGTGCTCTAAGACTACTTGGTGGGGAAAACTGCTAGTCATAGGGTGGTCATCTAGAAATTTTGATCGACGGAAGATTCCATGATGTCTGCTCCAGCTTCTTCTTCATAGTCTTCGTCATCACTATCATCGGTGTCTGAATCCGTGTCGTCGATGATGATGTAATCTTCAGAACGAATCTCCTTGGGTTCTTCCTCTTCTTCTCCTCCTGGTGTTGGATCTCCCATGAATACTCCTAGCTTCCTTGTCAAATCATCATTCTTCTCCACTAGTATCAACATCTCCTCCTCGTTCCAAATTCCTGTTTAGTGCCTTCTTCAAATCTATCATCCCTGCGCACATCTGGTGCTCCTGTCGTCGAATGTGCTGGTTTAACTCCTGGATTAACGCTGCAATGGACCTGTCCTTCCGGGTGCTGATCATGTCCCAATGCTCATCTCGGCGTCCACAAATCTGGTAGATAGTGTCTTTCAACTCCTGCTTGTAGACTTCTCTGATCCTTCCCATAGTGATGTGGTCGGCCATACTCTTGCCTAGGCTCCAGGTTGGTGCATCAAAAGAAAACTCTATTGGCTCAGTGGATGGTGTGAAGGTTCTCCCGGGAATTTGAACTTGAATGCTCCATCGCTCCTCTTCTGGTAAAGTGGCGGTGTAGGTCCCGGTAAAGCTTGGTATTCCTATGTTCAGGTACCTAGTGACTTCCTTCAAGTGTCGTCCAAAAGGTGTGTCTTCATCTGGTTGAGTGAACTTGTTCCTTGGGTCCACCATCCTAAAGAAGTCCAAAATGGAGAGAAGTCATAAATGAGTAGAGAAGAGTGACCTAGGGTTTATCTTAGTGGTCGTGTCCTACAGTCAGCATGTGCTCTGATACCATCTTGTAGCGACCACGATCCGAATGGACCGAAGTCTCTGTGTTTCAGTGTCATCCCTGGATCGCTAATGCTGAACCACACAATACTTGAAGGATTTATAACAGAGTGGCAATCACACACTTATTACATCGAATGTCTCCAAAGAGAACTTATTACAAAAGTCTATGGCATAAGGCCATCTAACAAAATAACAGTGGAAGGCTTGGAAGATAAGAGAGTCCATCAACTCCAACGGCATAGCTGAGTGCATGACAAACGACCTAGAATGTCTTACTCCTCGTCTAGAAATTCTGCAACGTAACATGTTGCAGCACGAAACCGGTCAGCACATGGAATATGCTGGCAAGATAACACAGAAGATGCAAGTAACAGAAATAAAGGCTACACTATATGCATATTTGGCTGGTGGAGGCACTAAGGTTAAAGTTTTTGCGTAAAGCAAATTTTTCCCTACAACAAAGGAATAAATTTTATTTTAACTATCATGGTAGTTGAAACATCATTGAGAAGGTACCTCCAACTCAATCCCAATTAAAGTAATCATCAAACCAACAAATTAAATTATAGAGTGATGAGATCAACCAATAATTCAAGTACCAGATACTCAAGATTGTCCATAACCGGGGACACGGCTAATCATGATCAGTTTGTACACTCTGCAGAGGTTTGTGCACTTTTCCCACAAGACACAATCTCATCCGTTGGATTTCTCGCACTGCATGGTGTTTGAGAAACGGATGACCGAGACACAGTCTTTCAGAAGCATTTACTCTTTACCCCAGGTGGACCCGTACACCTACTTTCCCCTACATCTGCTAGTCCACCACGAAAGAGCTCACACAACTTACTCATACTATGCCAGAGCCCATAATGGCATTGTGGCTGCACACGGAAGTTTCTAGCATGAATAGTTTTATGATCCCTTTGAGCCTGGGTGGCATTCCATAGGACAATCACACGGAAACCCCGGGATTTCCTAGGACAACACTGGATACCCCAGGTTCCCTGCAACCAATCCACCCAGATGTGTATTCAAGTAGCCACCTTAAGTTGAACCATTAATTAACAACTCACATCTATCATGGATTTCACTCAAACCCAAACCACGTCTACGAGCATAGCATGGCAACCTAAGCATAACGTAGAAGTAACTCCCAAGGGTTTGCAAATAATGTAGGTGATAGGTTCTACCTCAAACTACTTCCCAGCCCACAAGTTAAGAGATCCTACTCATGCAATGTGTGAGGGTTTGATCTAATGCATAAAAACTGGGTAATAAAAGGGTATGATCAAAGTGTTACTTGCCTTGCTGATGATTCGCAAAACCTAGAGACTCGTAGTAGCACGCTTCACAGTCCGGGTATTCTATCGCAAGCAAACAACAGCATTCATAAGCAATCAAGCAATGATTCACAAACAAAACTCCAAAAGATAAGATCTAACTAGAAAGTTCAACTTAAGAACTCCGGTTTGCAAAAAGAATCAAATCGAAAGAAGCAACGAAACTCAAACTGCGAAAGAAACGAGATTCGTTTACTAGTTTGATCTATAGTCAAATTTTACAATAGACAAAACTTTTTTCAAGTTGGTTAAACGGAAAGAGGGTGTCGAGACGAAGATCTGGGATTTTGAATCACCTGATTTCGACTCTCGAGCGAAAAGAAAAACTAAAAACAAGATCAGGGCAGAAATCACGATCGGAAATAATCGCGGATAAATACCCCGAAAAAGAAAACGGACGAACAGGCTAACGATTGAACGTTCGCTGTCTACGGCTAACGGGCGAACAATGTTCGTTAGAACGAACATACGGATGAACGTCCGCTAAATAACTAAACCGAAGAAAAACCGATCTAATCTAAAAAACGGATCTAGGGTTTTTACGAAAGAGAACCGATCGGTTAACAAAAAGAACCGGCGGCGACGGCGAGAAGACGGTGGCAGCAGATACCTCGGCGGGCGGGCGGCGGCGGCGGCTCCGGCGGAGGGTGGCGGGTGGCTCCGGTGATGGGCGGCGCGGCAGCGCGGCGGTGGCGGCGGCTCGCACCGGCGGCGGCGCAAGGGCGGCGGCGGCGCGGGGCTCGAGGGCGGTGCTAGAGTTCGGCGGGTTGGGCGGGCTGGCGAGCGGGACGGCTGGGCTGGCGATGGCCTCCGGGTTGGCGCTTTTAAAGGCCCGGCTAGGAGAGTCCTAGCCGGTTATGGCCCAGAGTCGGTTCCCCCTTTTTTTAACACGAGTCCTCACGTACGAAAACTAACAAAATAAATACTAAACGGAGTACAAAAATTCCGAAATAAAATTTCACCATCCCCTAATAATATTTAGGACAAAGTGAACATTTTTCCCGGACCTAAATGCAATTTTGAAAAACGTGTATTTTTCCTATGCAAATAAAATCGGAAATAAATCCGAGAAAATACCAAAAATGATTTTAACATTTTTCCACCCATACTTCTGTTATTTTGGAGAAGTCATATTATCTCCGCTCATATATTTTATTTAGAAATATTTTTAGGAGTGAAAAATAATTAAAATCAACGCTATCCTCGTACCGGTATTCGAGTAAACTCAAATACAAAACGGTAGAATTCCCAACTCTCTGCGTAGGTCCTTGAGTTGCTTAGAATTTTCGAGGATCGCCACGCACAAAATGCAAAGAAATATGCAATGCAGTATGATCTATGTATAACATTCCAAATTGAAAATTTGGGATGTTATATGTCGATGTAGAGGCGCGCACGTGTTGTAGTAGAGGCGCGCACGTAGCATGTACACGTACGTACAGCGGCCAGGGTGCAAGAAAGTAAATATGGCCACGTATGTACATACGGGCGGGGTCTCGAACGCCTACTCGCGCGCACGTACGGCCAGGGCTCGTGTACATGGCTGGGTCGGAACGGAGAAACATCGTCGTCGCCGTGTTCATGGGGAGCCAACCGGCTGGGTCGGAACGGAATGCGTTGTCGTGTTCATCGGGAGGGCTTGGACGGAACAGCCGATGGAAACGAGGCCTGGCGTACCGCAGAACAGAGGAAACGGCCTTGTGTTCGACCGGCCACGGTCGAAACGGGATCCTGTTCATCGGGAGGGGTCTAGCGTACCGCAAAACGGAGGAAACGGACCTCCTACGGTCGAAACGGGGGTCCTGTTGATCGGGAGAGGTGTGTTGTACCACAAAACGGAGGAAACGGACTTGTGTTGGAGCGCTATGGTCGAAACAGGGGTCCTGTTCGTCGGGAGGGGTGTGGCGTACCGCAAAATGGGACTCCACAGGATACTGTTCATCTCCACCGTCGACCCCCTCCAGCCTCCACGGACTATTGTTCATCCACCGTCGACCTCCTCCAGCCTCCACCTGCGACTGTTCATCCACGGGCTCCTATTCATCCAGCCTCCACCGCGCGCTACTCCACCGGCTACTGTTCAACCAGCCCTCTCCACAGGCTCCTGTTCAACCACCCCTCAACGGGCTACTGTTCATACAGCCCTCCACCGTCTATTGTTCATCCAGCCCTCCATGGGGTGGTCCTGTTCATCATGCCCTCCACGGGGTCCTGTTCATCCAACCCCAACCGGCTCGATCGATTGGGGTCCTATTCATCTAGAGGCAACACCATGGGGTCCTGTTCATCCACCCCCACCGGGAACTGTTCATCCAACCCCCCCAGCAACGCTCACTGTTCATCTAGAGGCAGTATCGATCGGCTTCAGTTAGCAGTAGTAGCGAAGGAGTCGCTAGATCGGGTTTAGTTAACACCCATCGATCCATCGCTCGGGTTCAGTAACGCGTAGCCTGCAGTGCAATCGCTCGGGTTCAGTTAGAGCCCAACGCCTCGCTCGGGTTCAGTTAGAGCCCAACGCCTCGCAACCACGCGCGTGCGTGTATGAGAGAAACGTGCATCGCTCGGCTCCGACCACCCACTATAACCGGGAACACCCCGATATTTTCCTCGCCCTCGCTTCTACCACGGTTTTTTCCGTCATGGACGGCCCAAAGAATGTCATGCAGCTGCGTCTCCGGCCCGCCCAGGACGAAAAGCCCATTTTCTGTCATAGAAGTAGGACCCCACCACATTTATGATGATACCGGGTTTTATCACAATTATCGTCATAGAAGTGTCATAAGTATGACAGATTTTTTTTTCGTTCGGCCCAAAATGTCACGGATGTGCCTTTTTTTTTGTAGTGCTTGTGATCAAATCCCCAAACATCAAATGGTTCAACAGCGAGTGAATAATTCATAGGCATTTCTTGATGCTTATCGATATTACCTATTCTTTGGCATTCATCACAAGATAAGACGAAGCATCCTTGAAGAGAGTAGGCTAATAAAATCCAGATTGTAATACCTTGTGAGCAGTTTTGTCTCCAGCATGATGCCCTCCATAAGCTTCAGAGTGACATTTCCGTAAGATTTCTCCCTGTTCATGATCAGGTACACAACGTCTAATAATACCATCTACTCCTTTATAAAGATGTGGGTCATCCCAAAAGTAATGTGTTAAGTCACAGAAGAATTTTTTTTTCTTTGTTGGTAAGTAAAGCTAGGTGGTAAATATTTAGCCACAATGTAATTAGCATAGCAGCATACTAAGGAGTATTGCTAGAAACATTTATTGCAGCTGACTACTCATCAGGGAAACTATCATCAATAGGTAGTGGGTCATCAAGCACATTTTCAAGCCTAGACAAGTTATCTCCTATGGGGTTCTCAACTCCTTTTCTGTCAGTAATATGTAAATGAAATTCTTGCAGCAAGGGAACCCATCGAATAAGTCTAGGTTTAACATCTTTGTTTTTCATAAGATATTTTATAGCAACATGATCGGTGTGAACAATTACTTTAGAGTCAACAATGTAAGATCTAAATTTATCACAAGAAAACACCACTGCTAGGAATTCTTTTTCAGTAGTTGCATAATTTCGTTGAGCACTGTCTAAAGATTTACTAGCATAATGAATAACATTCAGTTTCTTATCAACTATTTGTCCCAGAACAGCACCAACATCATAATCACTGGCTTCACACATAATTTCAAAAGGCAAGTTCTAGTCAGGTGGTTGAACAATAGGTGCAGAAATTAAGGCTTTCTTGAGTGTTTCGAAGGCTTCTAAACAATCATCATAAAAAACAAAAGGAACATCCTTTTGCAAAAGATTCGTAAGAGGCCTAGAAATTTTAGAAAAGTCTTTGATAAATCCCATATAGAAACCAGCATGACCTAAGAAACTACGAATACCTTTGATATCTTTAGGACATGGCATTTTTTCAATGGCATCAACCTTAGCTTTGTCCACTTCAATACCTCTTTCAGAAATTTGATGGCCCAAGACAATACCTTCATTAACCATAAAGTGGCACTTCTCCCAATTCAAGACAATATTTGTTTGCTTGCATCTCTGCAAAACTCGATCGAGATTGCTTAAGCAATCATCAAAAGACTTCCCATAAACAGAAAAGTCATCCATGAAAACCTCAACAATCTTTTCACAAAAGTCAGAGAATATAGTAGTCATACATCTTTGAAAGGTAGCAGGTGCATTGTATAAACCAAAAGGCATACGTCTATAAGCATAAGTTCCAAAGGGACAAGTGAAAGTGGTCTTTTCTTGATCAGGTTGAGAAACAAGAATTTGTGAAAAACCACAATATCCATCAAGGAAGCAAAAATGTGTGTGCTTAGATAATCTTTGTAGCATTTGATCAATAAAAGGTAGAAGGTAATGATCTTTTCTAGTTGCTTTGTTTAATTTTCTAAAATCAATTACCATTCTGTAGCATGTAACAATTTTGTGAGGAATAAGTTCATTCTTATCATTAGGAACAATAGTGATACCTCCTTTCTTAGGAACACAATGAACATGATTGACCCATCTACTATCAGCTATAGGATATATTATACCTACTTCCAGAAGTTTGAATATCTACGTTCTTACCACTTCTTTTATCTTCGGATTTAACCGACGTTGGTGCTCAACAACTGGTTTAGCATCGGGTTCCATATTAATCTTGTGCTGACATAGAGTGAGACTAATGCCCTTTAAATCATCAAGAGTATATCCAATAGTAGCTCTGTGCTTCCTTAGAACTTTCAATAATCTTTCTTCATCATGTTCTGAATGGTTAGCACTAATAATAACATGTTATATCTTATTTTCATCAAGATAAGCATATTTCAAAGTGTGTGGCAATTGTTTTAATTCAAACACAGGATCTCCTTTAGGTGGAGGAGGACCTCCTAGAGTTTCAATAGGCAAATTGTGTTTGAGCAGAGGACGTTGTTCAAAGAAAATCTCATACATTTCATTCTTTTCATGCATATGTAAATCATTTTCATGGTCTAGCAAATATTGTTGTAGTTGATCAGTAGGAGGCACAACAATAGAAGCAAGACCAATTATTTCATCCTTACTAGGCAATTATTTTTCATGAAGATTTCTACTAAACTTGGAAAATTTAAACTCATGAGACTCATCACCAAAACTAGCACCGACAGTTTGTTTCTCACAATCTATTTTAGCATTAATGGTGTTCAAGAAAGTTCTACCAAAGATAATGGGACAAAATTCATCTTGTGGGGAACCAAGAACAAGAAAATCAGTAGGGTATTTTATTTTCCCACACAAGACTTCAACATCTCTAACAATCCCAATTGGTGAAATAGTATTGCTATTAGCAAGTTTAATAGTAACATCTATGTCTTCTATCTCTGCGGGTGCCATGTCATTCATAATTTCTTGATATAAGGTGTAAGGAATAACACTTATGCCAGCACCTAAGTCGCATAAACCATGATAACAGTGATCTCCTATTGTATATGAGACAATGGGCATGCCAACCACGGGTCTATGTTTATCCTCTTTATCGGGTTTGGCAATTTTAACAGCTTCTTCACAGAAGTAAATAACATGCCCATCTATATTTTCTTCCAAGAGATCTTTAACCATAGCAACTCTAGGCTCTACTTTGATTTGTTTATCAGGTTTAGGTGTTATAATATAACTTTTGTTGACCATAATCAATACTTTAGCATGTTCCTTTATCCTATCAGGGAAATGTGGTTTCTCAATATAAGCAGTATGAACAACTGGATCAACATTATAAAGTATAGTTTCCTCTTTGACTCGTACTGGTTCTTTGATTTCTTCTTTAATAGGCGGGTGATATTTAAACCATCTCTCTTTAGGGAGATCAACATGAGTAGCAAATAATTCACAAAAGGAGGCTACTATCTCAGAGTCAAGCCCATATTTAGTTCTAAACTTTTGAAAAGCATCGATATTCATAAAATATTTAACACAATCATACTTAAGCTTAATACTTGACTCTTTACCTTCGTTGAGTTCCCAATCTTCAGAGTTGTGTTTAATTCTTTCCAAAAGATTCCACCGGAATTCAATAGTCTTCTTCATAAAAGAACCAGGACAAAAAGTATCAATCATGGATTGATCATTACGAGAAAGCCGAGCATAAATTTTTTGGATAATTATTTCTCTTGAGAGCTCATGATTGGGGCATGAATATAACATTGACTTAAGCCTCCTCAAAGCTAGAGTGATACTTTCTCCTTCACGAGGCCAAAAATTATATATGTAATTCCGATCACGATGAACTAGATGCATAGGATAATTTTTTTGGTGGAACTCCAATTTCATTCGATTCCAATTCCAAGATCCAATATCATCGCATAGCCTATACCATGCCAATGCTTTTTCCTTCAAAGATAAAGGGAAAACCTTCTTCATAACTTCAACTTTAGGTAAACCTGCAAGCTTGAACAATCCACAAATTTGTTCCACATATATCAAGTACATAACAGGATGTTCGTTTTCGTCTCCTGCATAAGGATTAGCTAGCAGTTGTTCTATCATACCCGAAGGAATTTCATATTCAATATTTTCAGTAGGTGCATTAGGTTGAGGGGTAGCTAATTGTGGTTCCGGTCGACGTGAAGATACCCCGAACAAACCCCTCAAAGGATTGTTTTCCATAGCAACAAGTGACAATAAATTTCAGCACACTATATAAATGTTTCCTTACCAAATTCCACTTACCAAAGACGCTTCACTTCCCGGCGAAGGCGCCATAAAATTACCTTGATGACCCACAAGTATAGGGGATCAATTTTAGCTCTTTTCAATAAGTAAGAGTGCCGAACCCAACGAGGAGCAGAAAGAAATGACAAGTGGTTTTCAGCAAGATGTCCGCAAGTGCTGAAATTGTAAGTAACAGAGTAGTTTGATAGCAATATAATTTGTAACGAGCAAGTAACGATAGTAGTAACAAAATTGCATCAAGGTAGCCCAATCCTTTTGAGGTAAAGGGTAGGCCAAAATGGTTTCTTATAGTAAGCAAAGCGTTCTTGAGGGTACACGAGAATTTCATCTAGTCACTTTCACCATGTTGATTCGATTCGTGTTCGCTACTTTGATGATTTGATATGTGGGTGGACCGGTGCTTAGGTGATGTTTTTACTTGAAGAAACCTCCTACTTATGATTAACCCCCTCACAAGCATCCACAACTACGAGAAAAGTATTAAGAATAAATTCTAACCATAGCATTAAACTTTTGGATCCAATCAGTCCCTTACGGAATAGCGCATAAACTAGGGTTTAAGCTTCTGTAACTCTCACAACCCATCATCTAATAACTACTCCACAATGCATTCTCTTAGACCCAAATATGGTGAAGTGTCATGTAGTCGACGTTCACATGACACCATTAAGGGAATCACAACATACATACTATCAAAATATCGAACACATATCAAGTTCACATGATTACTTGCAACATGATTTCTCCCGTGAACTCAAGAACAAAAGTAACTACTCACAAATGATAATCATGCTCAAGATCATAGGGGTATTAAATAGCATATTTGATCTGAACATATAATCTTCCACCAAATAAACCATATAGTAATCAACTACAAGTTGTCATCAACACTACAAGTCACCCACAAGCACCAATCTATAGTTCCGGTACAAAGATTGAACACAAGAGATGAACTAGGGTTTGAGAGGAGATGGTGATGTTGAAGATGTTGATGGAGATTGCCCTCCCCAAGATAGCAGAGTTGTTGGTGATGATGATGACGATGATTTCCCCCTCCGGGAGGGAAGTTCCCCTGGAGGAATCGCTCCACCGGAGGGCAAAAGTGCTCCTTCCCAAGTTCCGCCTCAAGACGGCGGTGCTCCGTCCCGAAAGTCCTCTACTTATTTTTACTAGGTCAAAATGACTTATATACCAGAAGATGGGCACCGGAGGTGGGCCTGGGTGAGCACAACCCACCAGGGCGCGCCTGGGCTCCCTAGTGCGCCCAGGTGGGTTGTGCCCACCTGGTGGGCCCCCTCTGGTACTTGTTTGCTCCAATATTCCTCAAATATTCCTTAAAAATCTCCATAAAGTTTCAGCTTGTTTGGAATTGTGCAGAATAGGTGGCATGACATAGCTTTTCCAGGTCTAGATTTCCAGCTGCCGAAATTCTCCCTATTTGTGTGTACCTTGCGTATTATGAGAGAAAAGGCATTAGAATTACTCCAAAAAGCATTATTATGCATAAAAACATCATAAATAACAGTAGGAAAACATGATGCAAAATGGACGTATCATAGTGTCGCGTCGAGTGCTCTTTGTACGACCTCCGCCACCGCCGCTGATGATGATGTTGCTCAGGAATCACTTACGACAACACCCGCTTGCGCCTAGATCCATTCCCATTTGTCCGGGGTTGTTTGGTTGGTGACCTGATCGACATGCGTGAATAAAAAATGGGTCGGACAGTAGCTAGTGGAGGCACTCATTTTTGCCTGGCTGGGCAAGTTTAGACGCAACCTGCTTGGTTCGTGTCTGTGCCTTGAATAGCTTAGAGCATGGATAATAAGAAAGCCCACTGCTAGCTATATACCAGTGTCATCTCAATTAAAGCCTTCATAAAAGCTCATTATATAATACATTGACTGTAAGCTAGCTAGTATTGGATTGGATGTAACATTTAATGTCTGCATGTAAGACCTCCTCCAATGCATTGGTGCTTAGGTGAGGTGCTAAGTGCATTAATTATCTTAGCAATTAATGTATCCAATGCATGGGTGCTTAGGCTAGTCATAGTGGGAGTAACTTAACTAGTAACATAGCGCATTCCAAGAAATTTTTGCTTATGTGGCACGTAGTTAATGCGAAATGGTTACATAATATGTTACTGTAACATAGCGCTTCCCAAGAAAAGATGAGTCTACAACCTAATAAATGAAGCTATCTATAACACTACTACTATGTTACTTTGCACTATTAAGGTAGTAACTTAGAGTAGTGTCATATGCATGACACTAGTATAAGTTACTCCCCACTATGACCAGCCTTAGCTTTTGTAGCTAAGCTTGCTTTATTTAATTCTTTAACAACAAAACTCCTTCATGCATTGGTTGATAGACATTTTACATAGGTTCACGTGCTTCAAACCATTTCCTCCTAGGATCATCATAATGCTCTCTCTCCTCTTTAATTGCTTTGCCACATCATTCTTTTGCCTATGTGGCGCCCTTAGCACCCTTACACTGTGGAGCATTCCGAGGGGCCTAAAAGAAGGCAAGGAAACACATTTTATTGGAAGAGCTTGCTATTTAGCTCTCATGCCACTCTGCATATAGGTTACTTTTTCTTGTTTGTTGCTCTGTAGTCGGGCGACTAGTGAAGCGCCCGCTGCCTTATCTTTCCTCCATTCTCTCCCCTCCAGCTGGGATTTTGGTGACGTGTGATGGCTTATAGTCTGCTGAGTGTCTCCTACTATACTTGCTCTTAAAATATTTGTAAAGTAAGGCGCTGTAGGGGTGGCATGCAACTTATTAATGATTAGCTCAGTGATGCATGTGTGCCTGACTCAAGCCTCCGATTCCATAGGCCCAACTCTGGCTAATTTTGTGTTGGACGCTCTCAGGTTAGGTAAGGGGAAAAGAGGCTCAGGGTGGAAACCTAACAAGGTTCGGGCTAGCTTTAGGTTTCACTCTTAGGGTGGCAACCAAACATCCCCTTTCATCGTCGCTTGCGCTCTGGTTCGATCGGTAAAGAAGTCGACATGACCCCTGAGATTTGAGAAAAAGATCACATAACTCGTGAGCTTTAAAAACGGGTATTTAACTTCCTATGGTGTTTGCAAAACTAGATCAAACACCCCCTTAGGCCTTGTACAATGTAAGACGCTTACGAGAGGTGCTTAGCGAAATAAACAAGTGTTTATTTAAGCATTGGTGCTTATTTGTAGAGGGTAGACGCTTAATTAGGCGTCTCTTTTGTAGAAATAGGCATCGACGCTTCACAGAAACCCAATTTATTTTTTTAAGCACCTAACATTGTACAAGGCCTTAGATCATATACAGCCGGGCACCCAAACCCGTCTCAAACGCCCGGGCGAGCGGACAAGTCACAAAAAACCGACCCAACCGGACGCCTCAAACTGCCCTCGAATGCCTGGGCTGACCGGCACCCCTTATATCTAGCCCAAATATAGGGCGTATATGAGGTGTCTCAGGCGCATTTGCCTGACCCATATCTGGCCCACCTCGACCCCACAAAATCACCATTTGGAGCAAGCCCTAGCCTCACTTTACTCCTCTCCCCTTTGCTCCAACTCGTCAACCCCCAATCGTTGGCGACCATGTCCAGCACCGGTAGCCACTCCAGCTCTTGTGACGATGATTGGGACGCCTTCCTCCTCGATGGTGCCAAAGATGAGGACGAGTTGGCCCTTTGCATCGTATTGGAGCGCTCACGGGTGGATATGGCTGTCAGCTTCGGTTCAGGTGTGACGCCGCCTATCGCCCATGGTCGCAGTGTAAGTGCCGACATCGGTAGTTCCCTCCCCGCGCGTGGATTCATGAGGGCAACTCAATCGGCGTTGCCTGTCCGTTGCCCTCCTCCACCTCCAGCCACCGCTCCGCTCAGGCAGGGGTGGGTTCTAGCGTCAGGGTTGCAGATGCGCACTCCAAAATCGAAGGCGCGTGCCTCGTCCCGCGAGAGGCGGAGGGCAAGGGAGATGGGTCTGCATCGAATGCGGCTGCGCAGTCCTCCCGCCGCCGCTGCGTGATGCCATTGGTGTCCGACGAGTATGAGTATCTCCTCTAGTGGGTGTGCTGCCGGTCACTTACGACTGGGTGACAGACGCCCGGCGGCTCCGGAGGATTGCGCTCTGGGTCAGCATTGAAAAGTCTGACCGGGAGGCAGTGATGGCGGCGAAGTTGAAGCGGAAGCAGGACCGCATTGTCCAGCAATTGAAGGGCTACATCATCATCTCCTCTTCCTCCCCCGACGACGGAGATGACAACAATGGCTCCGACGATGACCCACCTCCTGACGCAGACGCCTACAACAGCTTGACGACCGGAAGGGCAGAGGGCCGGCAAGGAAGTGGTGAAGCTCACCACGTCTTCACTTATATAATCTAGCTCCTATTATCTAGTAAGAATTTGCCGAGCGGTTGAACTGTGTGAATTATGTGGTCATCTTTTGGTGATGTTTATGCGAATTATGCCCATTTGCAGTTGGTATATGTATTGTTCCTGTTGATTTTGGCCATTTGGTGGTCTATGCACGATCTTTTATGGATATAGGGGGTAGATATGAGATACTCGGTTGTGGATGCACCGGGACTGCCCAGTCACTGTCCGCAGACGCGCTTGCTGGCGTATAGGGTGCCAGATTTGGCAATTCCGACTGTAGATGCTCTTAGAGCTTTGGAGGGTGGTTTTGAGAGTGGTTTCGAACAAGTGGCCCAATTGACGATAAAGCCCCTCCCC
>LR738713.1:472627344-472652023 GCA_902687465.1 Secale cereale | reverse complement strand
TACTGCCCCCATGGCTGCAGGCTAAATGGGAAGCCGTTCCTCGGCATACCGCATCTGGGGGCTAGGGGAGTTTACGGAACTACCCCTATCTGGGAACGGGGCTGGGCGGGGCTGGGTGGATCCATGGGGTGGCACGAGCCGCCCATGGTCCCGTCGGCCTTCGTCGTCGACCTCTTCTGGGTCTGGGTCCAGTCGTTGATGGGTGGAACATGCGCGGTCGTGCTGGTGCAGCGCACAGATGACGAGGGTCGGTGACGGGTCGGGTCCCGGGTCTGGGCGTTGGGGGTGGCGCGGGGCCCCCTCGGGGGTTGCGGCGGGCGAGTCACCGACGTGTGGGATCAGTCTACAATGTCGTTTCTTTGTTTTTCACGATCATGCATTCACTGCTGAGAGCAAGTACAATAAGCTTACGTAAACGGGCTATCAGGCTTAATGAGATATGTAAATTGAGTAACTTAGTTACTGTAACATCACATATCCCAAGACAACGCGAGTATATAACCTAATAAACGAAGTTTGGCATGACTCCACATATAACATAGCCTACGGTTGCGTGTCTGTTACTAGTGTAAGTTACTCTCTACTATAACTAGTCTAATATGGTTAGGTGTAGGAATTTTGTATTCGTATTGGTCACTTAGTCTAGCTAGCATGCAGGTTTGGCTTGGTTTTCATGCGGAGTACGAGTAGGTATAGGTGGTTTGGGGTGGCTGCTCGTGTGTGTGTGTGTGTGTGTGTGTGTGTGTATATATATATATATATATATATATATATATATATATATATATATATATATATATATATATATGCAAGACTACTCACAATGGAGAGTAAATTCGACTAGTAACATGCATATGTTACTAGCCTCTGTTACTATTCCCTTGGTCTACGTGAATAAGTTATTTTAGGCTGGTCACAATGGGGAGTAACATAGAGCAAGAACATACACGCTATTCTATGCTATGTTACCACCATCACAATGGGTAGGAACATCATGCAAAACTCTATTTATTAGTTTATAGACTCACAATGTCTTGAAATATGTGATGTTCCGGTAACTAGCTATGTTACCACTATCCTCTCTTTCCTCATTAAATGTTTGCCATGTCAGCTTTTTGTCCTACATGGCAACGATGTTACTACTAAGTTCCTCCCCATTGGGACTAGCCTTAGGTTGTGCACCGCGATCAAGGTGGAGAGGAAAACGAGAGAACTTAATGTTTATTTACTAATTAATACCGTTGCATGCAACGAACTGACCACTTCATGTCATGTTTGGTGGTCTCAAGTCATTAAAAGCATACACTCCCCACATCTCTTATTGGTTGATTCCTTTATTTGTGTCCAAAAACAAGAAACAACCTGAGAGTTAACGCACCACACCTATGTGTTTTGGGACTATTTCATTTTCGTAAGGTGACTTATACACCTGGACGGAGGGAGTAACATATGTGTGTTGTCATGCAACATTTCATTTATTAGCTTGTAAATTCATCTTATCTTGGTATGTGTGATGTTACTTATAGTATGAATAACTAGCTATTTACTCAATTCACCTCTATCCTCATTAGTTTATTGCCACATAAACAAATTTGTTGAGTTGGATCTTATGTTACTGCTGAAGTTACTCCCACTATGGGTAGTCTAAGCGCAGTCGGCTCACCGGCAGAAAAAGTTGTATCATGGAAATTAGAGAAAAAAAGTCAAGGTACGGCATGTGTCTTTGGCAAGGTACGACATGTGTCTTTGTCTGCAAGTTGTCTCGCATGTGTATTCTTGTGATTTGATGTGATTGATCATAAGGTTGAATTCCCAACATCGTAACCATGGACATAATTGGATGAGTACACCAATTGCAAATTTTGCTACCTCTCTTTGTGGGAGTTATTCTCATAGAATAAGGTGTGAAATTTCCAATCTACCTGCACCATTGTACTCAGCATGATGAAAAATCTAAGGATTAGAGTCCAATATTGAATATATTCTTTGTTTCCCAAATTTCTAACAATACATGTGGGACTCACACATAATAAAGTAGCACTTTGCTAAATAAAAGTAATATTTATTTTCGATTTTAAAAAGGTAATATTTGTCTCACATATCTGCTCGTATTTATATGCATGCAGGTCCACGGAGGCCCATACAAATAGTTTCAATTAATTGCATTAAAATTTTATCCAACATAGGGCAGTACTAGGTACAATTGAAAGTTGAGCCGTTTTTTTGGCGAGACCGGTCCAGATGTGCTTCTGCAAATGCTTTATATATAAACTTAAAAATTGATTTCTTGAGGAGGTAATTCCCCGAGACAGCGAGCCAGAAGAACGTAGGCTTTTCCTAGATTTCCAACTCCTATAATGTTGTCTTATTACTGATCAATTTCGAGTATTGACAATTCATCTTCGTAGGCGAGCAGTAGCCTACAAAATTAAGACATCCTGAATCCGTTAGATATTTGGACATGGCAAAAGTTGACTGATGAAAATAGGGATGATACAATTGTTTTCGTCCTTTATAGTGTATACTTCTCACTCCATTCCTAAATATAGGATGTTTTGGTTTTTCTCTATTTCTGATATTCGTATGCATCTAAATGTGTTTTAGTGTGTATATTCACTTACTTTAATCCATATATTGTCCATTGCAATATCTAAATCATATTATAATTACAGGCAGTGTATGATCTTTAACATTCTCACGCGTCTTACACTGCATCAGTTTTTCCTATTCACGAGAGAATTGAAATATTTTCTTGTGCACTAGAGGCAGTGTTCATGTTGCCCACACACAAATAAAGAACTTAATTTAATGATTAGACTTTAGCGTCCTTTTATCGGCATTTATCTTATTACCGAAAAGGAGCGATGTTGTTAACAAAGCAACTGAAAATATGACAGGAAGGAATTCCATTACCTTGTTGAGCCTATAAGTGCAATATGCGCACAGTACGGTATTCCTTCTTTAGCCTGTTTTAAAACATAGGAAGCCTGTGGTTAACAAGGCGTGTCTTCTAGCAAAGTACATACATGTATTAATTTACACCATCAGTATATTAATATGGTACCGGTGGTACATTTTATTACATTCCTATACTTGAAATTTACCGGTGTAATTAATCAATCCTTAGTACATTGTTTGCAAACTGATCTTATATTGTGGGATGGAGGGAGTAGTGACGATTTGTTCAACACATAGATAAAATGGTTGCCAGAAAATATACTATCTCAATTTGAAGGTATAAAGGTGTATTAAGTTTCATAAAGACAAAGGTGTGACCAATATTTATTTTATTGGTACATAATTGATGTGGAAAAAAAAGATATCATTAAATTTTGTTTCTAGAGTACGTTTTTATGAATGTGATTTTGTATCACATGAAATAGTCATTAAGCAATCTCGTCTTAACAAAACTAGATACGGCTTTGACGTTGAAATGGAGGGAATAGAACATATAAGAATCATATCGTGTGCTTCGGAGGACAAAGTGTTCATTGTTTCGGATGTGTATTTACTAAGAGTATGTACGTGTTTCATCTGTCGGGAGTCACCAGTATGTAGTGGAGTCCCACAATTGAATATCCCCTCTTGTTGCAGCAATAACTAATAGCGGTCGTGTTGGGAGGCAAGCAATTGCAGTGGTTTCCACAGAGATTGAGTGCACACGTGTTCCTTTCTGCAGATCCCATATCTTATTGAACAATAAAGAGAAGAAAAAAAAGTTAATTTACATACAGGCTAACAAAAAGAACCGTTATTTTTTTTGAAACAAGGCAAAAGGTTTGCCATTTCATTAATTAAGGAGAAGTTTTAGACAAGAATCGTTATAGCTCTAACGGTTGATGTCTTACATGTGCTTTACTATCGTAGGCAGCTATCGAATAGCAAACATTATTGTTGTCGGGGGACAGATTAAACCCATTAACGGTGGCGCAAAGGGCGCACACTGGAGGTATCCACGTCACCACATGTCTACAAACAGTACGAGGAGAAAAAGGAAAGGCAGAAGAAAAGTGCAGCTATTAAAGGCAAAAAGCACCTCCCCCAGATGGACTCCTTCTTTCCCTGCCTTTCCCACGAAGCCTCTCTCTCGTTTCCTCTCCCCCAGCCCCACGCCCCATCCCCTCCTCGGTTGATTCGCTGCCAAATCCACGTCGCCGCCGTCACCATTGCCGGAACGAGACAGGAGGGTGGAGGTGAGGGAGAGAGGGGAGGCCGGCCGAGAGTGACGTGGCGGTTCCATGGACATGGTGGTCAGAGGGCGAGGGAGAGATGAGAGGCTGGATGAGGGTGGCGTGGCTGCGGTGGCCGGAGTGCGAGGGAGAGAGGGGAGGACAGACGAGGGCGGCGTGGCGTTCCACGGCCGTGGTGCCGAAGGGGTGGCTCCCCCCGCTCTCGTGCAGCCACTTCTCTGACCGCATCGCAGCGGTGGTACATTGACCTGAGCCTTCTTCACGGTCGCGTGCCGTGAAAGGATCCAGGCTGCTCTGCGAGGTTCTTCTCCAGCCGTTACGCGAGTTTGGCTATCGACAAGGTACTCTCACGCCCCTCTTCTTCTCCCCTTGGTTCGGTTCTATTCGATTCGGATTCAGGTATTCAACCATAAACTGATACATCCATTAGCTCTGCAAAAAGAAAGTGTAAATGTTCACTTTTTGGACTGAATATGATCTGTTCTTCCACCTATGCAGAGCAGATTTTTACACATACGAACAAGTGTAAAGGTTCAATATTTTTGTACATATATCTTCAGTTAAAACAGAGTGTACAAGTTTAGAATCTACTCAAATTAAAAGCACAAATTAGGCCACAAATTCACGTCCATTAGCTTTGCAAATCAGGTACTCAGCCTGCTTGGATTCAGCAGTACAGTCCGGTAACAAGAAGTAGTTAGCTATAATAAGAAAGGGGAAAGAGCTATTAAAAAACATGGAACCGAGTCGACTTATTTGTTTAGGTATATAATGTTCAGCCTAAAACGTTGTTGGTGCTTCGTGAAAAGTTTGGCCAACACCATTTTGACAAATAGAAAAGTTCAGTACTAAGTACTACCCATTGGACTAAGAATAATATAGCGAGCCAGGCCAGATCTTGCCAAGCGAATATTATCTATCTGAGGACTAAATGCACTGATGTCCTACAGCTTGATATGCTACAAGAAAAAGAATGGAAGTGTTCTAGAAAAGGTACTGCCAATTACCATAATTAGAGTGCAATTCACTGCTCTTTTCTATGATGGGCTTATCTAAGTTTATTCTAAATCTGGAATAGCATTTACTGCATGCTGAAGAAAAATGTGAGGAAGCGGAAGCTAGAGCCAACGAGCTTGAGAAGAAGATGGCCTCCTATTCAGCTTCGGATCAAGTGAGGCACGGGCGAGGGGAAGTTACGTGCCTTCCTTGGTGTTAATTTGCATTGCATGTTGTGCTGCTCGTGCGTACTGATTGATTGGTCCACTTTTGTATTGCAGGACAAGGATGAGGCTGCGAGCTTCGATTTGGCGGTTGAGTTTTGCGCGATCATGTACTTGTGTTTCATTTATAGTAGTAAGGTTGTGATTTCTCTTGGGAAAAAGCATATGAACTGGTTCTAATTTGACAAACAGTCCAGCTTAATTTAGACGTCCCTACACCAGATGTTGCCCCTTATCAGTAGTTCATGATTATACTGTTTATGGGTAATGCTTTGTATGAATAGATTGCTTCGTTTGTGTAGCTGCAATAGGTGCTTTGACCTTGTTTAATGAGATAGAAGCTGTGATGCTTTATGTAGATGTGATGACTGGCATATAGGGTAGCTTGTTCTTTGGAAACTTCTTTTCATGCTGATCTGTTTCGTTGAAGTTATACCATGTTTCATCACTTAGCATATCTGATACTTTAGGAATTCATGTTGTATTTCTATGCATTTCAGGCTCTCCTTACTTGTTGTTCTGTTGGTGTGGTCTAGCCACGATACTGCACTGCGATGATTTTGGTGTAAGATTTTCCCAGGAGTTTTCAACTACATGCCTTGTTGATGCAATGTTTTTTCTTGATGTGCAAGACTCTTGAAAGTAGATGTAATCCACTAGCATGGTATGTAAAATAGAGTACCACTGTTTGTTTGGGAGAAAGGTCCTTTTGATCTGGCTATGATGGTGTTGTTTAGCTTTAGGTTAGCTGTTGGACATGCTTCAAACTTTAAAAGCCATTCTTATGTTATAATCAAGTCTTCTGATCACCTTCTTATCCTTTGTGTACTTCTGTAAAACATGACTACTAGATCAAGCTTTCTACATAGAACTCTATTTTTTCATGCGGTTACAGATTAGTTTGTACCAATACTCACAAGAACATTGAAAAAAAATGGCATATGTAATTTATTATTTATGCCACCTTTTTTAGGCACAGTGATTGATACTGAAATTTGCAAGAAATTACAAGCTCTCTCCCTAAAATATTAAAAGCTTTGTTTGGTAACCAAGCAGGGAAATAGTTCCGAAAACTAGACCAGCTTAAATAAGAGTACATTTTTGACTATTTCATGAAGCAGGGAGTATTTTAATCAGTTGTAAGGTACTAATTGTTTTCCTACGTAGCTAAGTATGAAGATGGGGCCTCAAAATTTCAGTGCTACTTTCTTCTGCTTCCAGTTCTCATTTTGGTTTTCAACATACTACTGCTTTTTGGTAACTTTATATTTCTTTTTTTTTCAGTTCTTGTCAATTTGGGTAATCATGCATGATTCAATTCAAATTTTTAATTGCAGTCACTCTCCTCATCGGCGCTCGCGAAAAATGGTCTCTTCTCCTAGTGCCCGAAGCAGCCACATATCCATATGCCTCGTCTTGATTCTCCTGGTCGTTAGCATGTGATAAGCCTCTGCCATCGCGCCGACCAGCCAGCAATGTGAAGGACCAGACGATTGTCGGTAAGTACATGCTACTTCTGCTCAAAACTATTGATTTATTGTCCAAGTGAACAGAAGGGGTTGGTGATGCGCTACTGTTCTCACTGTCGAGGGAAATTTCCAGGAAGCTTCATCTGTATCGCACGCACGCAACCTCCTATGTACCCCTCTCTCGTCTTCTCTTTTAATTTCCTCTCTTCCTCTCTTGTTTCATGTCCCGCGTGACCCGCCGCCACGACTCCTCGTCGTCGCCATTGCCCCTCCTCCTCATCTTCCTTGGGCCCCCTCCCTTCCTTCACAGGCTGTGTGGCGGACGATCCCCTCGATGATGGATGCGGGGGCAGGTCAACCTAGGCTTGATTTCATGTATTCTCATTCTCAACAAACATTAAATTGGCATCCTCTTTCATACCAGCTCTTCATTCTTGTATTTAAGTTAGTATTAAATCTGGAAGAGGTGTATCGTAGGTTGATGTCTTTTTCATCCACGTAATACGAACAAATGCACACAATATAGCCGAGAATCCGAGATCTCAAAAACTATGAGCCATTGATGACATTACCGACTGACTGTGTTGAATTATAGGACTAACTATAAGTAAACCTTTTCAGGTCAGCGTATTGTGATGTTAGCATGCCCCCTGAAGTACTGTGGGAGTTATTGCCACGCTTAATACCACTATATAATTTTCCTCCTCCAACCTAATGCTGCTTAATCTTTCCCCTGTTTACAGTTTTAACATCTGCCTTTTGTATTTATTTTCTAAACTTTGGTGTCAAACATGGTCTACATCGGCGACGATGAATCGCTTGTTGATGCTGAGGTGTGGTAAATTTCTTCATATCCTACATGTCTCAGCGGGTTATTGTCTGACAGTGAAATGCTTTGATAAATATTATGTGTTTGTCGCACACCACTGAGATTCCATACTCTTTCTTGCAGGATGTAAATGATAGGAATCAACAAAAAAGTCCATTTTGGCTTACTATTATATCCATGGCATATGTCCGACGTCAGACCTCTTATTAACTGCTTTTGACTTACTTGACTGTATTTTAGTTGCCCGTGATTCTGCCTTGTCCTAGAAAGAGAACAATGTAAATTATACGGGTTTTATTATTCGCAAAGAAAAGAGTATACGGATTTTATGATTCGGTTCATGTTCATCACTTGTCCATCCTTGGTACAACATTACATGCAAATATACTCAGTTGCGGTGCGTAAAGAAGTTCATTCCAAATTCGATAAAAACCAAGGGGTATCTCACCACGAAGGATTGCTTATGATCCTTTGTTCTATTTTCTGTGATTTAGTTACGTGCTTATATTCTCTCTCTCTCTAACTAATAACCTGGTCTGTGTCTAACTGATAACCTGGTCTGTATCTAATTATTTGCTAGCTATCTTTTTCTCTTACTGCCAATTTTCTTTGCTTTACATTGTCATTTTCAAAATACTAATTATCCATGTCAAGAGAATATGTAGTATACAAGTTTTGTATGCAGATCTTCTTGATTTTATATCATGTGTTTTATGTGCTTTGGTTTTTCGTTTCCACAAAGAAGAATAATTATTCAGTTCTCCGTGCGAAGTTTAAAAAATACAATTAACCAGTCCCTCCTTTTAAATTTGTTGCTTTTGTCTTCTGCTAGGTTTGAAGGCGGGCTAGGTTCAAAGTTTTAAGATGGGCTAGGTTTCATCTAGCATGTACCATTGACTTGGTCTCAACCATCTTAGGGCAATCCATCGCTTTAGGGAGACGGCGGTCCCTTTGACGGCCTCCAGGCTCGGCTCAACGATTGGGATCGGTCATCGGTGGTGGCAGTGCACGTGGTATGGAGTCTAAACCATGGAAGAGACCGTACAACTCAGAAGGCTAAGTTGGGAAGCTCCTACAATGGTAAATTCTTTGGTACATGCATATAGATGCCTGATCATTTATTGTGAAATATTGAGAAATAAAGAAATAAGGCACTATTGAGATCTGTTTGTTGTGAAAGGTAAATTATTGTTCTAGATTTGCAGAGATACCATCCATTTCTTTCTGTATGTTCTGATTTCTAGGCAACAAAAGTGGTGTCAATAATATATGGTACTTGTGCATTTCTAGCTTTAGGCAGGACTTCCTTTCACAACAAGAGATGAAAATGCTCCTATTGTACCTTTGCTTTTGTGATGTGCGTGCTGCTTTTGAACCATTGCCGTTTTGAAGTCATGTAAACCATAAGGACATATTAATATCTATGACTCGTAATGCTGATTCATGGTATCAGTGTTGCATTTCCATCGTTCTCTTTTTGTTGACCATGTAATAACATTGTGAACTACACCCAGCAATGTGAAAGGGGCGCCTCCCACCTGGCACCGCCCAACTTCGTCTCAGGCGGCGCCACCGGGTGGCGCCCCAACCACTAGTAGTCGGTGAGGGTAGCACCTTCAAATGCGTCCGGTGTGGTGATACGATCGCCAGAAACAAGTGCCCACATCTAAACATATATTTCAAATAGTAGTATAGGAAATGGAAGTCAAAATTATTAGTTCTGGCGCATCTGAAAAAGACAATGCAACTGAACATGCACATCGATGAAGCAAGCAAGCAACCAAGACGTACCTTCAATGCACCATCCAACCCAAGAGTAGAGAAAGTGATGTTGGTTTGGGTGGGGCTAAACATGAGCCGTTTCAGAGGTGGTGAAGCGCCATGAAAGGTTTGGATACAAGACCAGTCCTGGTCCCAGTCCCAAAGGTGTAACAAGTCGTAACGTTCACCATGCGACAGCAGAAACGGACGGGTAGGGTGAACGGCCAATGAAGTGACAGCACCATGGTGAGCACTGAATTTCTTGACTAGGTCTAGGTAAGGGCACGTGTACACCAATAAGAAGCCATACACGTCCCCAATTACGATCCAGTCACGTTGAGAGATAAATATAGCTGACCTAGCTTGACCTTCTTTGGTGCATATTTTCCTTTTATAAATCTGCCAGTCCCAAACGTAAACAGTCCCACTACTTAGTCGGACCAAAACCCTGCATTCGCATTGGACAACATCAAAAAGATTCAATCAAGGAGAAAGAAAATGTAGTACCACTGGAATATGGGTACCCACCATGGCTTCGTGGCATGCGCTTCTATAGATTCAATGCCATCAAAACTCCCGTCAGCTTCTGGACCATGTGAAAACTGGGACAAACAAACATAACGATTAATCAGCCTAGAGTAACAATTATTACTAAATTTTTCGAAGAAAAAAATTATTACTATCTTGTATTATGCTCGACTGAATTTTGTTTACTAGCTACCACCTCTTTGTCAATTCCTTATTTAAGCCCGTAGAATTCCTTACTTAATCAAAACCACCCACACTCACGCAGAGATAATACTCCTCAATTAACTCACCGTCACCGGTTGGGTCATTTCTCTGGGGCCATGCTCACACACGACAAGCATCAAGGTCGCCCAATGAACCTCGCCCCCCAACTGAGTGACCTTCTCCTTCAAGACTGCAGGCCATGAAGTATCTCCCTGGTCGTCCGCCATGGTTTCTGACACTATTTTTTTAACGTCTTCACCAGGCTTCATCATAATCATAACTGTTAGTACCCTGTTTTCCTCCAATGGTAGTGGCCCATCTTTGTGTTGCAATGTCAGTTCAACAAAGTCAGTGCACTGTGGTGTTATAGTACCATATCTCCACTCCATACCGTCAATATACGGCGCAAAAATATACCCGATTTCGTTATCCGTCTTGTTGCTCAGGGTCACGGAGCGACTGTTGGACTGCTTTGGCTCCAAGGGAAAGGTAAGTTCGAGGGGGGTGGCAAGCTCAGTCTTAGAGAATGCACTACTCCATGCCTACAAGTAATTTGTGTAGCAAGTAGATCAAATGCATGCATTAGAGTCCCTTCCCTGCATGAGCGAAACTATCCATATGTACAACTACAAGGTGAATAATTATCATAGAACAACAACAATTTAAGCATTCCCCTAAAATATACTCCCTCCGATCCAAAATAAGTGTCATGGTTTTAGTTCAAATTTGAACTAAAACCACCAATCTTATTTTGGATCGTAGGGAGTACTAATAATTTAGGAAGTGGTTTCATAGAAGCATACCATTAGAAAAAAAATCCATGTAGCCACATTTTTTAGAAATTTTCTTCCAATGGACGGATTGTTGACGTATAAATGTATTGCCTACATCAGATCGGTTTTTTGGTTGCATTGGCTAGAGCATGCACTTCTACATGGTACCAGAGCCAAGAGGTCTTGAGTTCAAGACCCGGCTGGCGCAATTAAATTGCAGCCCACTTTTGGTCTACCTTAAGGCCTGAGGGAGCCACACGTATAATGTATTGCCTAGTCTCTTCCATCAGATCGGTCTTTTGGTTGCATTGGCTAGAGCATGCACTTCTACATGGGTGAAGTCCAAACCATTCACTATAGTGTGGTCAATGTCGTTGCCAACATCCGAGGAGCTAGCGTGTGGTGTCTTAAGGTACTACAAACACAGAGAACATTGCACAACACAAACGTAAAACACAATCATAGGTAGTTGCACGTATTTCTGTGTGAGTTGCAACTTGTGACGATAGTGTGGCGTGTGATTCTCATGAGCGGTTACTGCAGGTAAATTATTAGCCCATGATCAAGGTCCTTTGTGTCGTGAGTGAACTATAACATGTGTGCCTAGGTCCTCCGTGTATTTTTTTTAACGGAGGCAAAAGCTTTGTCATTTTTATTAATAAAGAAGAAGATAGTTGCCCAGTTAATTATGAAAAACCGGGTGAAAACCGATACAAACAGGGCCAAGCACCCTCGAAAGCATGACGCACCCAGAGCCACGTCCACTCGCGCCAACATGGCACCCCCGACAGTAGATGCCCAGCATCACGCACCAGAACAACCATTCCACAACCTCAAGCGGACTACTCACAAAAAAAGTAACACCGGAGCAAGAAACACATCCTTGAAATTAACATCTTGCAGCCTTCCTCTCAGTGACCAGGCAAATCAAACCTTGGATGACAGAAAGCACGGCAAGGAGACCTTTGATTAGCTCGGTTAAGTCGTGAAAATCGCCATCACGTCCAGTCACCAAAGTGAAACCCTTACCAACAACCCAAGCATCATCAGAGCCAGTAGTAGCAAGGTTAATTTCATCGGCCACCTTGCCAATGGAGACCATCTTGTGGAGACCTGCAAGCGCCAAAGCACAAGGCTCCACAGGGTCAACTAACTCTGATGGCCTCAACCGAACACAACTGATGTTGTCCACCACATCATGGTATCCATCATCTGCCACCAATGGCGTCTGCACCGTCCGCAGCGGGCCATCGACGACAGTGTCCGAGGAGCAAGGCCCCGGAGAGGCTGGGCTCAACCCCTGCATGCCATTGGAAACCTGTGCCCTCTCCAGCAAGATGGCACCACATGCCAGCCACAAGCACAAAGAGTCCTCCAACACGCGCAGCGGACAGAGCGCCATCTCCACCATGCCATACAGCTCAGCTCCAAGTGAATAAGACGGAGCATCAAGAGACCTTGATGCAGAGTCATGTCCAGTGCAACCATTGCTGGTAGCATCATCAATCACCCTCGCAGCATCACGAGCTTTGCTTGCAAAGCAAGAGCAACAACGGAAAGCCCTGGAGCGACCACCCGTGGAAGGGCATGGCGGGGCTGGAGGGCAGGCGCACAGTGACCAGGAGCTCCACTGCCTGGATGACGAAGACGACAGCCCCGCTCGCGGTGCCCATAATGGAAGCAGGAGAGACATCTCACTCGGTCACGGCAAGAGGCGGCTCGGTGGCCACGAGCCAAACAATGGAAGCACCGATCGTGTGTTCTCCTCCGAAAAGTGGTGGCTTGAGCAAGCCTCACATCGAGCATGGCAGAGGGCCTGGAAGCCTGGCTGCACGGGTCTTGGCAACGGGGACGACGCCTTGGGCCCATGAAAACCCAAGGATTCGCCTTCCGGTGGCGCGGCCACAGCCCCTGCAGGGCCACAAGGAGGCGGAACAGGAGAGCACGGAGGTAATAAACCGTGATAAACACCGGAAAGGGGGCCATCAACAACAGCCATCATCGTGCGCTGTGTCATCTCATCATCGGTCACATCACTAGAGCCTTGAACTGCGCCAGAAAAGAGGCCATTGGCAGCAACCAACGGCGTGAGCGGTGCCAGTGGTTCGACGCCGTGCTAGCAGTTCCCCGTCATCCTCATTGTAAATCAAGGAAGAAACCCACAGCAGGCTCGGGGGCATCGTCGGCTGAGCCACACTGGCAACACCGGAAGGACGGGACGCGAGAAGAAGCAACACCTCGCAGGAGACATGGTCTTTCGGAGCAGCCGACGGCATTTGCGGGGCAACCTCCCCATCATCATCTTCCTCGTCGCCGAAGCTCCAAGAAACAGGACGCCCCGCGCATAGACAGGGTGTCGAAGACATCACCTCGAGCTCTAGAGTAGGAGGGCGGGGCAATAATGATGTTGTGTGCAGCTCCAGTGGCGCCATCTCCACATCACCACCACCAGCCAGGGGAAAGCATGGCAGGTCATGGAGCCGAGGCAACGAGGGCGGCGGCGGAGACCCGAGCTCCTGGGCCACCTAGTCGGTGACACGCTAAAGCCAGAGGGAAGGGCCTCGATGCCTAACCCAGCACCAGGACTGATACGGCCGGGGCTAATGTGAATGTTTCCAATGTTCTTGATGCTTCGTTTGGATGTTAGCATTCAGGCCTGGTATTGAGTATTGACATTCACTTGGGCCGAATATCCCGAATGCCACCATTTGGTTGGCCTTAGCATTCGGCTGTGGCATTCGGGTTCGATATCAAGCAAGCCTTCGCTAACGCAAAAAACGCCCAGCCCAATTCAGTGGGTATGTGCTCGACATCGGCAGGCATTGGGAAACCAGGATCATTCCTTCCATCCCCACTCGAGACAGATCTCGCCCGTGACTGCCCAGGAACAGCGGCGGCGCACGCACCCCATCCTGCCCTCCTCCACTCTAAGCTCCGATGGCCGTCCTGCCTCCACCATGAGCTCCAGCGGCCCGGCGCAGGTAGCCTATCCGACGACCTCCACCCAAGCTCCTGCGGCTGGTGCCACCCTCCTGCCCCGCCTCCACCCCAAGCTCTGGCGGCGTGCCTCCACCCCTAGCACCAGCGGTCGGTGATACGTCTCCAACATATCTATAATTTTTTATTGTTCCATGCTATTATATATTCTGTTTTGGATGTTTAATGGGCTTTATTATACACTTTTATATTATTTTTGGGACTAACCTACTAACCCAAGGCCCAGTGCAGATTGCTATTTTTTGCCTATTTCAGGGTTTGCAGAAAAGGAATATCAAACTGAGTCCAAACGGAATGAAACCTTCGGGAGAGTTATTTTTGGAACCGTATCTATCCAGAAGACTTGGAGTACACGCGAGGGAGCGAAGGAGGTGGCCACGAGGGTCCAGGGCGCGCCCCCCACCCTCATGGGCCCCCTCTGGCTCCCCCGATGCCCTCCTTCCTCCTATATATATCCATGTACCCTGAAAACATCGAGGCAACAGAGAAACCCCTAATTCCACCACCGCAACCTTCTGTTCCCGTGAGATCCCATCTTGGGGCCTGTTCCGGAGCTCCGCCAGAGGTGGGATCTACCACGGAGTGCTTCTACATCAACACCATAGCCTCACCCATGAGTTGTGAGTAGTTTACCACAGACCTTCGGGTCCATACTTATTAGCTAGATGGATTCTTCTCTCTTTTTGGATCTCAATACAAAGTTCTCCTTGATCTTCGAGGAGATCTATTCGATGTAATCTTTTTGCGGTGTGTTTGTCAAGATCTGATGAATTGTGGGTTTATGATCAGGATTATCTATGAGAAATATTTGATTCTTTTCTGAAATCTTTTATGTATGATTATAGTATCATTGCAAGTCTCTTCAAATTATTGGTTTGGTTTGGCCTACTAGATCTATAGTTCTTGCAATGGGATAAGTGCTTGGCTTTGGGTTCAATCTTGCTATGTCCTTTCCCAGTGACAACTGCAGCGGCACGTATTGTATTGTTGCCATCGAGGATAAAAAGATGGGGTTTATATCATATTGCTTGAGTTTACCCCTCTACATCATGTCATCTTGCTTAAAGCATTACTCTGTTCTTATGAACTTAATACTCTAGATGCATGTTGGATAGCGGTCGATGTGTGGAGTAATAATAGTAGATGTAGAATCGTTTCGGTCTACTTGTCACGGACGTGATGCCTATATATAATGATCATGCCTAGATATTCTCATAACTATGCGCTTTTCTATCAATTGCTCGACGGTAATTTGTTCACCCACCGTAGAATTCTGTTATCATGAGAGAAGCCACTAGTGAAACCTATGGTCCCCGGGTCTATTCTCAACATATTAATCTTTCATCTACTTTACTTTGCTTTATTTACTTTCTGTTTTTATATCCAAAAATATCAAAAATAGTATACTATCCTATCTATCAGATCTCACTTTCGTAAGTGACCGTAAAGGGATTGACATCCCCTTACCGCATTGGCTGTGAAGTTCTTATTTGTTTGTGCAAGTGCGAGGGACTCGTGCGTGGTCTCCTACTGGATTGATACCTTGGTTCTCAAAAACTGAGGGAAATACTTACGCTACTATGCTGCATCACCCTTTCCTCTTCGAGGGAATACAACGCAAGCTCGAGAAGTAGCAGCCGGCGCCACCCCCCTGCCCGCTTCCACACCGAGATCCGGCGGCCAGTGTGCATCCACCCCGAGCTTCAGCGGCCAGGCGCAGGTAGCCATCTCGCCCACCTCCACCCCGAGCTCCAGCAGCCGGCACTACCCTGCCGCACTACGCCCATCCCGATCTCTGGCGGCCGACATGTCTCCACTCAATTCCTCACTTTGACCATCCAAACAACATTTGGCATTCAACCTCAATATCAAGTATGTCTTCTGAATACCTAAACATCCAAACAACAGTATTGGCATTCAATCTCAATATGAATATACTCTGATATTGGTATTCAACCCAATGCAATGCCAAGGCTGCCAATGCAAACATCCGAAGTCTGAACAATCTACTAGCCCCCCCCCCACTCCCACGTCGTCTCCTCCGAGGCAACTCGGGGGGGGGGGCAAACCCTAGCCGCCGCCACCTAGCCCCACACCCCTCCCTCCCTCCGCCGCCGCCAGAGGTGGCCATCGGCGCGGCCGGTCGGCACCCTTGAAGGTGGCGGCGGGGATCTCGACAGCTCCGCCCTGCGCGGAGAGCCTCGGCTTTCGGGGCGGCGGCCAACACCGAAGACGTCGCCTTTGGGCGTCGTTCCCCTTGCTGAAGGCTTCGGTGAGCTTCCGGTACCTCCCACCCTACCCAGCAGCTCAGGTGAAAGCCTCAGTCCCTCAGTTCATGGCGACGGTGGCACCTTGGTGGCGTGATCCTTCTTGAAGGCGTCGTCCGGGGAGTGCTCAAGTGGTGGTGGAGCAGTTTGTGGTTCGACTGCGAATTGTACTGGTCAGATCTCATCTTCGGCAGCCTGCTCGGGTCCGGGTGTGGAGGTCTCCAGCCGCTGGTGCGAGGGGATCTGGGTCCCTTCTCGGTGCCAGTTTGGGCTTTGGAGACTCCTATCCTTGACCGATGCATGGTGCTGCATCCTCTTGGCCTTCTCAGGGTTTTCATCGCCTTCGTTTCGACAACACTCATCTGGTGCTTTGCCTTGCTGCGGCCGGCGACGGTGCTTGGGCGATCGGCTCTCCGTTTCATGTGTGTTTGTTCCTTGTGCCTCTCCTTTGGCAGCTTGGGATCCTTGTTCTAGGTTCTAGGGTGGACCGCTCTGTCGGCCGCCGGTGCGGCACCCATCGAGCCCGGGTGAAAGGGTAGGGACCCTTTGCGGCGGCGGAGCCAGATCAGGTGTTCCCCATGTCTTCCTCGGATGTCAATTAGTGACACAAATCATGCACGGTGGTGCCTTCCTCCCGTAGCCTTAGTAAGTTTGCTGGTTTTGGCGTAGCGACGTTCGATGGCACTGTTCTTTGCCTTCGAGTTGTTCTACTGAGCACATTGTATCTTTATTTCCGCTTTCTTTTTTCTTGTTGTAAGTGGCAGTCCTGTAATCCTGGCCGGTTGATGGCTTTGTTAATTCAAAGCCGGGTTTTTCTTAAGCCTTCGTTCTAAAAAATATATACAAACATCCAAACGGAGCGTGATACTTTTCCACAGGTCAATGGTTTAGAGGCCAGAGTTTTGTACGTAGCAAAATACATTAGATTTGAGGAGAACTACGAGGAGAAGGTTGAAACTCTAGCTGAAGATACGTGCAGGCATGTTGATGCCTTGCATGGCGTAGGTACAAATCAAGCAAAGAAGGATCGGCTGGATGTGCATGTTGGTTAGCCAGAGAAACAAATCACAAGACTCCCACACGTACAAATACTATTTTGGAGGGTTCAGTTTGCATGATATTGGTGTACGTCAAGATTCCTATTTTTCAGTACTAGATGATCAAGAAGTTAAGGGAAGGGGTGCAGATATACTATTTCTATGCTTGCCATGCAAAGAGAAATTCAACGAAGGTGCATGCAGAACGTGGGACGCGTGGAGCCTATTTTCTTTGAAGGAAATTGGCTGGGGCCCACCAACCATGCAAGCAGAAAATACGGCGCACCTAATTCTAGAGAGACAATCGGTTTGTTAGAGCATCTGTGGCCGTTGGCCCTCAGGGGCGCCTAAAAGCGCCGTCTGGGGGTGAGCCGGCGTAAAAATTGGGTCTGGGGGCGAGTTGGTCCCAGCCGCCGGCCCCAGAGCCGTCCCAGGCGCGTATTAAAAAAAAATAGCATCGTTCGGCGAAGTTATGCTAAAAACACGTCCAATTTCGACCAAACATGATAAATTTCGGTGAAATTCGCGGATTTTCATTACATTAACCTAATCTAAAAAAACTTGCCGAAGTCGTCGGTGCCATCGTCGTCGTCGGCCTTCTCCTCCTTGACGCGGGCGCCCCTGCTGGACCCCTGCCCGGCATCGCCATGGCGGACTGGTGGCGGCGCGTCGTCGTCGTCGTCGTCGCTGTCGCATATCACGACGAGCCCGCCTTCATCGCGGCCGCGTCGACGCTCCTCGAAGCGGCGCAGGGCGGCGCGTTGGCGCTCCTTCTCCTTCTCCCGGCGCGCCTTCTCCATCGCAATGGAGTCCTGGCACGCCCATTCCAGGGCCGCGTCGTCGTCGTCGAACTCCGGCTTCACCGGCGCCAGCCCCGGCTCCATCTTTGGCTTGACGAAGCGCGGAGGAGCCGACGAGGAGGCGCGCCGGCCGCCCTCGTTGATGACGATGCCGGCACTGCGAGTGCGCCGACCGAGTGGCGTCTCCGCCGCGGGCTCGGCCTTGACGCCGAGAAGCGCCGGAGTGCCGGAGGAGTGAGAAGAAGAGCGGGAGGAGGAAGACGAGGAGGAGCAGCCGAACCTCCTTGGCGCCCATGCGCGTCGGTGTTGCGACGGGGCGGCCTCCGTCTCCGGATACGTCAACGGCGTGTTGTTGCCGCCGTCGAGGTACGTCAGGACGCCCTCCAGCGTGCGGCCGGGGACGCCCCACCACAAGTGGCGTCCCTCGATGTTCTTCACGCCGCCGACCACCGGCGCGCCGTTGGTGGACGCCAGGCGTTGCTGCTGGCGGCGCTGGAAGTACGCCGCCCAAGCCGCGTGGTTGTCGGCGGCGTACTGGGGGAGGGAGCGCTCAGCGTCGCTCAGGGAGGCGCGCACGATCTCGACCTCCTCGGCGAAGTACTTGGGCTTCGCCACGGCGTCGGGCAACGGGGGAACGGGCACTCCCCCGTCGCTGAGCCGCCTCCCCGTCGGCCCGGCGCGCATGTTCGGCGGCGCCGGGATGTTCGCCTGGAACAGGAGCCAGGACTCCTGTTCGCGGAGCGAACGGCGGCCGAAGCCGTTGGCCGCCGCCTCGTCTCCGGGGAAGCGCTCTGCCATGGCGACGTGCTCGGGAGAGGTAGAGAGGGAGAGAGAGGGCCTGGCGGCGGCGCTCCGCATAGGAAGACGGAGACGGAGAGAGAGGGGCTGGGCGGCGGCGAGGGGCGAGTCTGGTGAGGGCACAGGCGAGTGGAGACCGCCGGCTTTATAGCCGTTCCGCGCCCGTGTGTACACGTGCGAGGGAGGGGAGGCGTCGGCGCGCCGTCCCGTGACGCGTCGCCCGTGAGGAATCAATGGTAAGGCTGACCGGCGGCAGCCTTGCCATTGATTCCCCGCGGGAACCGAGGCAGTTGGGGAAAGACGAGCCGCCGTGTCGCTGACGCGGCTGGCCCACGGCTTTTTCGCGCCAAAACAGTTCGCCTCGGCGCCCCCGTGCGCCCCCAGCGCGCCGGGTTCGGCATGGGTCCGCCCGCGCTGTTTTCGGCCTAGGCCGGCGAAAATCGGCCTCCTAGGGGCGCGACTGGGCCGTTTTTTCGGCGCCGGCGCAAAAAAAATCGCCTGGGGAGGCCTTCCTGGGGGCGCGGCTGGAGATGCCCTTAGTTACTGGAGGTGGTGCCGGTTGTGTATCCGTTGTCTGGGCTTCAGATTGGATCTTCAGTTGGGGAGGAAGGAAGTCTCTATGGACATTTCTCCCCTCGTGCTACAACATGTCCATCGCCGATGCCTGTGTTCATGTCTGCCTCTGAATGTGTAGTCATCGACGAGGTCGTGACTCAAGTGTTGCAGATTATGCCCGAGCTATGGGAGCGTTGTGCCGAGCCCACTTCACCTCTTTCAATGGTGCTTCCGAAGAAGATGAGGCAGCCGATGTCCATGGGTGATGAGGTTGATGAAGTAGGTGCTTTGGCACCTAATTTCGAGGCGCAAATACAGGGTTCGCCTCTACCATGTAGGCAACTGGACACACCAGAGTCCATCGTGTTTGTGGTAACCGTGGTCGATGATGTTCTTGCGGTGGTGTCTACAAGGGACAAGGTGGCGTCTGTGGATGCTGAGGTTGACGAGGCACCTCATTCGGAGGCGCCAAAGTCCGTCCAGTCGCCCTTCTTTGATCGGGAAGCTATGTTGGCAAGTATTGATAAGGCAGTCTTTAAGAAAAAGCTTTGCGGCTTGCTCGCCTCCTTGGAGGCAGCTAGCCCTGGGTCTGGAAAGATGATTGCTTGCCTCCTAGCGGAGGAGACTTCTACGGACAAAATCAAAAAGACGAAGAAGGATCTTAGGAATATAGGCAAAAAAAAAGTGATTCTATTGGCAAGGTGGCTGCTACTGCTTAATGGATGATACTCAACATCTTCGAACATGTCCGATTGGCTCGTCTTCGTGGATTTGGTGGTGTCCGTTGTTTTCAACCTTGATTTTGTTGGGGGTTTCTTTGCAATGTAGAAGTGCGAGGGATTGTGGTTGTTGCGTGTTATGTATGTTTTGTCGGGTTGACTATGGGGTCATGGAGTTTCTTTCTTAGCGAGTAGTCTGCATGTGGTCTATATGTATCGGTTTTTGTCCGGTCTTCCGTTAATTAACTGGACAATTCTTTTCTTCTTAATTAATCGATGAGGCAGATCCGTTTCGAAAATAAAAATTTATGTGACACAGCACATGCTCTACTCCACTTGTAACCTCGTGACATCGAGCTCTCACTCCCTTGCAATATTTTTTGGATGTTTACTCGGTGGCCAAGGAGCCTCGATCCCACGATCACGGCGAGGTTGTGTAGCAGACTGGCGACTGGAACAGGCGCGAGTTCAGTATATAGTAGGTTAACCTTATTGTTCTTAATACAATTTTTTAATTCAAAATTCGTTTTAATATTTTGAGCAAAAATATTCTGAAATTTCTGTGATTTTCCAGAAACCGGTTCTTCTGGTCCCTGCCGAAAAAAGTACTCCCTCCGTCCCAAAACTTTTGTCTTAGATTTGTCTATACAGGAAAGTATCTAACACTAAAACATGACTAGATACATCCGTATTTCGACAAATCGAAGACAAGAATTCTGAAATGGAGGGAGTACCATGAAAAATAAACTCAACGCAGACCACACATCGTAGGCCACACAAGAGGGAGACGGTGACTCCATCGAAGGGAGGGACGGGTGGTCGCAATGGAGAGGAAGGGTTCGGCTGGGAATGGGGTCGCCGGGGAGCGGGTCTAGGGTTTGAGCACATGACTCAATGATTTTATAGTCGGGTTAAATGGCGCCAATTAGCGAAGTTACGTAGCATCAATGCCAATCACATATATCACCCGACAAATCTCCCTCAAAAGAGAAGTTGATTGCATCTCTACAATCAACTAGTCATGGGTACCTGGTTCGTGGAAGACTCTGTAACAAGTCTGATAAGTCCATGAGATAGCTTCATCGGCTCTTCACTTGCATCATTGAGAACATGTTCCAGGGCTTCCAGTTCAATTACTATATCATACATTCTGGAATGCAAACATAACTTATCCAGTAAGGCCAACCACACTGTCATATTGGTTATAGTATGAACTTGTGCAAGATGGTATTAAAAAGAGAATTGCCAGTTTTGCCCAAAACTATATTTTGACCACTTTGACAGGGTTTGACCGCCACATAATCTGCTCTGATGAAGAGTAAATTCGAGATAAAAATCAAAAGGAGTCACGAGGTACTTGAGTGTCCAAAGAGCACAAAAAATTGCCACAGTCAAACTAGATTATGTGGCGGTCAAAGTCAGGCAAAGTGGTCAAAATTTGTCTATGAACGAAACTTACTATAGGTTTAGAGACGTCAAGGAACAAATGTCTACCAAAAATATTTGAGGGAACAACTCTATACTTTTGTAAAATTTGAAGGACCAAAAACATACTCCCTCTATTTCGTAATGTAGTGCATATAATTTTTTTGAAAAGTCAAACCTCATCAACTTTGATCAAGGTTGTGGAGAAAAACATTTACATATAGAATGACAAACATATATCATTACATTCGTCATAAAATGTAGTTTCATATTTTATATATGTGGTATTGTAGATATAAGTAGGTTTCTTTATAAACTTTGTCAAAACTTGCATAGCTTGACTTTTCAAAAAAAAAATCTATACGCACTATATTATGGAACGAAAGGAGTGCTTTTTTATGTTAAAAAATAGTTGCACACGGGGGAGTGCTTTAACCATTTTTTTAAATAATGTGTTATAGCTCGGAAGTACCTTTCTACACCCAGGAGCAAATGCTCCTGGTATGAACAGTAAAATAAAATAATAATAAAAATATGAAATTATTGTGTGATAGCGTTGCTATAGCATTTAAAAAGGTCCGTAGCTAAGAGGCACAACACTGAGAAAATGGTCAGAAGAACTGTATATTATTGCCTACTTTGTTATCATTGAATCACTGAGACAATTTAGGGTTATCCAAGGACATCTAACTGTAGGCTAACTAGACACAATACCATAAGTTTCTGCAACCTTGAATCTTAAATTCTTTGTGGATGTGGAACAGAATAAATTGCTATATGAGTTGTTCAATTCGAAAACAAGTACTCTTTTATCCATTTTTTGTTTGGATCCCAATGTGAAAATGTATAATCAGGAGGAAAAATAATAAACATATAAAAATCTAAAAGAACATACACACCAAGATCGAGAAGCAGTGCTAACCTGGAAGAAGATTAGGAATGGCCCAGCTAGCTGCTGCCCAGAGAAGACCCGATTGCAAGCTTCAAAATGTAAGGATGCAAATAGGAGAGATTAAGGGGCAAGAAGAGATTGGATCGGCCAACTGAGTACGCTTTGCTATATAGGAGTATAAATGAAGAGATGGGGGCAAGCTAGCTGGAAGAGATTTGAGCAAGCATGCTCGAGATCTGTTGACATTGGAATCAAGAATTAGTTAGAAAGACCGAACGGACTAGCTAGTGATGCATGTGATAGCTACTGATCACCACGTTAAGGAGCACTAGACCATCATTGGTTAGACGGTGATTAGTCTATTCCGGCAAGCTGTGTTACTTGAGCAATCTTTAGTCCGAGATGCTTTCACTGGTTAGAGTGTTTGACCAAAAAAAAAAACTACCACATTTGAGGCTGCCCTCCACTGAACTACCATATTCGAAAAAGTGATCGAAAACAACCGAAAATTTCTAATTTTGTTACTAAAAACTACTCCCTCCGTTCTAAACATTCAAATAGACTGCAACATACAGATGTATGTAGACATATTTTAGAGTGTAGATTCATTCATTTTGCTTCGCATGTAGTCATTTGTTGAAATCTCTAAAAAGACAAATATTTAGGAACAGAGGGAGTACCACTTTCAGAAAATGGCCAGTTTAAACGGTTTAAACACGTTTATGAGAGAAGGGGCCCGCTTGTCAGGGCCGACGTGGCAAAAATCGTCAACTCCGCTTATTTTGACTGTCATGTTGACAGTTATGACACGCAGGGCCCACACGTTAGCATCAACCTTCTTCTTCCTCCTCTTCTCCTTCTTGTTGGCATTTCCTCAAACACCTTGCCAGCAGCAGAGCAGCACACCGGCGAGGACAAATAGAGCTCTGGCACCAGGCTTGGGTGGGGGCGTACACCACCACCGACTGGCATCACGCGCACGCGCAAGTGCATGGAGACCACTGGCGGTGACGAGCTCGTGCGCCACTGCCACTGATGTTGGAATGGTCGTCCTCGTCTTCTACAACGACTCCCCGTCGCCTTCCCCTTCACCGCGCCACACTCTCGGCCACCGCCACCGCCGCGGTGGCCAGGCACGCCCTCCTCTCGTGCGGCCCCTCCTCCTCCCTCTCCTTCGCCTCCCGCCGCCTAGCGCCCGCGGGGCCCCTCCGCGTCGGGCTGCCGCCCCGCGCGGCAACGCGGGCCTTCTCTGCGACCGCGTCCCCGGCCGCCGCAATGACCATCGCGGTCGGCGACCGGCTCCCCGACGTGACGCTATCCTACTTCGACTCCCCCGACGGCGAGCTGAAGATGGTGACGGTCCGCGACCTCGCCGCGGGGGAAGAATGTGGTCATGATCGTGGTCCAGGGCGCGTTCAGCCCACCTGCACCCAGAAGCACCTCTCGGGGTTCGTGGCCAGGGCCAGGGAGCTGCGCGCCAAGGGGGTGGACGTCGTGGCGACGTGGTCTGCGTCTCCGTCAACGATGCCTTCGTGATGCGACGAGGTGCTGCTGCTCTCGAACAGCAACGGGGAGCTGATGCGCGCTCGGTCGTGAGGCTAGCAACGGAGGCTCCTGTTTGGCGTGCTTCAGCAAGGCTAGCTTCACACGATACCCACTTAACAGGGGGCAGGGAGCAAGAGGAGGAGGAGGAAGAAGGTCGCCGGCGCCACGGGCTGCTGCTTATCTCCGGTGGGAGTTTGAACCAGACATGTGGCCCCATCTATCGTAACAGTCAACTTTAAACTGAGGTGACTTTGCAGCCACATCAGCTCTGACAAGCGGTCCCTCTTGTTATAAACAGGTTTAAAATCATAAAAGGTTATCTACTCAACTTGATAGTTTTTTATCACAAAATAAGTACTAATCTTTATATTTTGGTCACTTTTTTAAAAGTGATAGTTCAATGAGATGGATACCCTAATGTGGTAGCTTTTTGTCAAACACTCCACTGGTTAAGGAGCACTGGAGGATTTTTCCAAGCTTGCAACAAATTTGTTTAAAAAAGAACACAATATTTAGTCAAAGATGCTTACCGTCCTCATGCATGATTTAACGAAACAAGGGATAGTCGATCTAGCTTCAGTAATTTCAAGGGCATGTTTATTTTGATGTGGCACTACTCCTGCCACCAGATACCTTTGCTTGTTACACTACAATAATTTAGGGGGGGGGG
>LR738713.1:472600826-472612540 GCA_902687465.1 Secale cereale | reverse complement strand
GCGTTCTGCTGCGGCCTTCCTCCATCGATCTGGCCTATTGGCCCTATGGTGAGAAGCACATGTAGCCCAGTTCCCAGCCGATTTCGGGCCAATCCTTTTTTCCTGTCCAACATTTTTGCTAATTTATCCAGTTGCTGCTGTTTTACAGATTAGACCTTCTAGATCATGCATATAATAACTTCACAAGTGTGCATCACATGTAAAAACTTTATATATGAAAAATGCTTAGAATTTGGTGTAGATTAATTATTTCCAACTTTCATCCATGTTAAAATGTGTAAAATTGCTGTTTGCATTAATTTGTGTAAATAACTTGTTAAATTGGTTTAATTCATAACTAAATAACCGTAGCTCCAAATTTAATAAACTTTATATGTAATTGGGGTGGAAAGATGTGTAGAATAACATGGTGCACTTTGTTTTGCTGTTTAACAACATTAAAATATGGTAATAGGCAGAACAGTACCAAATTCAAAATATGAACATGGGGATTTTCCGGAATTGTTGTTTGTTGTTTCCGGCCCCATTTAAATTGCCTAGATAGGTAGTTTATTTGTGTTTCACCCCTTGACATGTTAACAAACATTTAATATTGTCTTGTAAATAAACGAGAGTCAACTAAACAAATAGAATGTGGTGTTTCGTCAATATGCAACTCGTTGCATATTGAGCTCCACTTAACTTGTAGTTTTGTTTGTGCACCTTGCCATGCCATGCATAATTGAACCGGACATGCATCGTACTTGTTTGTGCATCATGCCATGGTTATGATATGTGTGTTTACCGTGTTGTTTGCTTCTTTCCGGTTTGCTTCTCTCGTTAGCTTCGGGTTCATTCTGGAGTTGTGAGGTTTTGTTCGACTACTTCATGGACTCGTTCTCCTTTCTAGCGGGATCCCAGGCAAGATGACCATTCCCCGATATCACCTCTATCTTTACCTATGCTAGTTGTCTCGCTCTTTAGATATGCCTCGATGCCTATTCCTATTTGTCAGCCTCCTATTGTTGCCATGAAACCTCTAACCTTTGACACCTTCCCAGCAAACCGTTGTTTGGCTATGTTACCCGCTTGCTCAGCCCCTCTTATAGCGCTGTTAGTTGCAGGTGAAGATGAAGATTGCTCCATGTTGGAACTTGTTGTTGGAATATCACAATATCTCTTAAATATATTAACACACCTATATACTTGGCAATGGGTGGAAGGCTTGGCCTTTTTCTCGGTGTTTTGTTCCACTCATGCCACCTTAGGAACCGATAAACCGGTGTTTTGTTCCTTGATTTTGTGTTCCTAACATGGTTGGGGTTTATGGCCACCCCCCTCGATAATTCGCACTGCTTAAAGCTTTTCCAGCAAGGCCCAACTTTGGTTTTAATTTGCCTCATAATAAAAAAAACTTAATTAATTAGTTGCATAGGGGGTCATGTCCCTGGGGTTCTTAATTCTACATAACAGGGGGGGCCAGTGCTGATGTTGTTGGTCCCAAACGAGGGTTCGACGGGGCTGCCACGGGGAAACTCGAGGTATCTGGCTCCCGTAAAATCACCCATCCGGACGTGGCCTGAGATGAGATACGCGCGGCTACTATCAGGGTGTCGGCACACCAGGAGGTCTTGCTGGATTAGTTTTACCTTTGACAAAATATCTTGAGCATGAGATTCTGAGAATACTCGGGTCTTCCCAACATGGAGTTGCGACTCCGCAGATCGTGAGCTTGTGATGGGCTAAGTTGGGACACCCCTGCAAGGTTTGATCATTCGAAAGTCGTGCCCGCAGTTATGTGGCAGATGGGAATTTGTTAATATCTGGTTGTAGATAACTTGACACCTTATCCTTAAGAATACACTACCTGTGTGAGTAACCGTGGCGGTCTCTTTCTGAAAGGCTTCGGGAAGTGAACACGGTGGGGTTATGTTTGATCGTGAGTAGCTAGGATCACTTCTTGATCAACTTGGCGACCGTTGGCACTTATTCTCTTCTCGCTCTAAACTCGTAAGCTAGATGCTTAGTGCTTGCTGCAGTCACTTTTATAGCCTTTCCTCACCTAAGGCTTTGGTAGTTTTGATACCCGGGAACGGTATTGCTGAGTCCTCTGTGGCTCATAGATTCAACACACACCAGATGCAGGTACCGCTGAGAATGTTGCAGGAGATGGATCAGAACTTCAGTGGGAGTTCGATGAAGAGCGTGGTCGTTTCTATGTTTCGTATCCCGACGATCAGTAGTGGTTCCTACTAGGGGCGATCCGGGCATGTGTTATTTATGGTATCTTTTTCGTTTGGATTTCGTCCCTAGTCAGACTCTGATGTTATTTGGATGATGTATGCTATTGTATTCATTGTGTGACGTGGCGAGTGTAAGCCAACTTTCTTTTACAATTTCATCCCTGAATTTTACATGAGTTGTGCAAAGATATCATACTTGAGATCATTCTAGTATGCGATTATGTCTTTAAGTCGTGCCTCGACATGTGGGAGACATAGTCGCATACTGGGCATTACAATAGTCCTAGTATATTTTTGAATTCCGTCAACTACACTATATCGAAGAAGTTTGCGCTTATTAAGGATTATATTGATAGGTTACATTTTAGCATTACACATGATGATTTTGATAAATATAATATGCATGTGCTTGCTGCTCCTACTTGTAATTATTTTGAGAGAGGAACTACATCTTCGCCTCTCTATGTTTCCAATATGATTAAATTCAAGAAACTACTTATGCTATGTATCGGCCTTTACTTTGTGTGCATGAATTGTTCTTTTATGACATGCCGATGCATAGGAAGAGAGTTAGACTCCATTATTGCATGATATATGTTGCTTTGTGCTCAATACCAAATTACAAATCATTGGTAATTAAAATTGGCTTTGATATACCTTGGGATCCGGGTGGATCAATAACTTGAGCACTATATGCCTAGGTTAATGGCTTTAAAAAAAGCGCTGCTAGGGAGACAACCCAGAAGTTTTAGAGGGTGATTTTATTCTATTGTGTGGTTTAAAAAAGTTTTAAAACAACAAATATAGCGGGGAGCCTAAAACTTTTCAAAAAGGAAAGTACAAGTAAGAAAGACGAGCATCATTAATGAGGGGGAGCTCCTTGAACTTTGTTCATGCCCATGAAACTTAGCTAATCTTGAATTACATAAAATTTTCAAAAAAAAATTGTCCCCTTGTACGAATCCATTATATTATACTAGCACATATGCCCGTGCATTTCAACGGGAGTTTTTTTGTGAGAAGCATCGGGAGAGATAATTAATGTGTCCATCAAAACGGTTTCCGTAGCAGTGGGGCGACAGAGCGAGGAGTTGTGGTGTTCTCGTGGGTCATGTTTGGCCCGTGAGATCTAGATAGTGGTGGGGTTGGTCTGTGTGGTGGCCACCACTCAACCCGTGCTTTTTGTTCCTTCGGGTCCACCTCCATGTCTAGGTTGTGGTTGCCTCCTCATTTTGTGGTTGCATGGTGACCTTCGGGGCATAGTTGCTTCGACCACTCTCTCCAACGATGGCGTAACCGGATGGATTACTAATTCAGTGAATCACATTTCATTGCCATAATCAGTGCATAACCAGGTAGTCCCTACTTTACCAGGGTTTATTCTTGTCCTACCTAGGCTCAACACATAGGCCAACACGCCGGTCTACATCCTAAGCGCTCAGGGGTCTTGGGCCCATATCCCTTTGCACTCCTGGGCTGTCACATCCCTAGTTCTGGTATGACCTAGACTAGCTAGTCATGTGTGCATCATGTTTAAGTTTCAACTAAACTTGAAATCGGGAATGACCAAACCCTAGCACCAAATGATTTCAAATAGGCTCAAATAAAATCACTTTCAGTGAACCAAAAATGCCCTGTGAAAATGTTCATGATTTCTGATAAAGGTGAAAACCCCTGCCAAAAATGATGAACATGTTCCTAGGTCATTCCTGGATTTTTGAATTAAATCATATTGTATTTGACTTTGGGCATTTAAGCACTATAAATAATTTAAATGCTCAAATAATGTTGGAACTATTTGTGGGCCACTGAAATAATTCAGAAAGTGCTCATGAATATTTTCAGGATTTTACAAAATGGATTAGTACTTTTACTAATTCAAAACAGAATAAAAGAAATAGAAAACAGAAACAAAAGAGAGAGAGAAAGGAACTAACTTGCAGCAGCCCAACTACCTGGAAGCCCACTGGCCGGCCCAGCCCACACTGCAGCGCCAGTCGTCCCCAACCTCCCGCCAGGAGGACTGGGGCGCATGCTCGCTGCGGTGGCCACGCGCCGCGCCACCTCCTGCTTCCCACCACTACCCCGATGTGCCTGGAGACACCACACAAGCCCCCCCAACTCCACTGGCCTATCCACTCTCCCTCTCGCCATCCCCTCACTCGATCCCCGCCACAGCCGAGCGCTGCCGTCGCCGCCGCTCACTGTCACCGAGTCCACCGTGCCCTCCTCGCCTATCTGATGCGCCCCCGAGCTCCGCCGTGCTTCCCTCATCCTCTCCGTCGGCTCACGCGACCAGAAGAGCCCCTACGCGTCATCCTCGACCTCATCTTCTTCCTCGGCCACATGAGATCGCCACCGGGATTCCGATGCCGTCAAGCCTTCCCCGAGCCCGCCGAACCTCTCCCCGTGCTTCCTGTGAGCTGTTGAGTCCTCCCCCTCTCTTTCCTCTGCTATCCATGCATCCTAGCTAGCTCCACCACCGAGACCGTGAGCTCACCACTGCCGGCCATGCCGCCGCCGTTGTTGTAGCCACTGCAGCTCGATTCTGAGCTTTTAACCATGCTCAACACGTCTTCAGGGGCACGTAGCACCCCACCGCTCGACCTGTCGTGCACCACAATGCCACTTACGTGGTTGGCCGAACTCCGGCCGCCGCACCTGTCGATGCCACTGTTGTTTCAGGTCGCCTCCGGCCAAACCTGTAGCACCACTCAACGCGGACGAGTCTCCGCATCTCATAGCTGCTCTCGGCCGTCCATTTGGATGCCGGAGGGCCAAACCCGAGCCCTCCGCCGTGTCCGTTGTCGCCAGCGTCAAGCCATCGGCGTGTTAGCCCCGGTTGACCAGGGATTTGACCTCCCCTCGGTCAATGACAGGTGAGGCCAGATCCTGCTAATCTCTAGATTAGTTTAACTCCAAAACTATTTAGCACCTGAGACAGTGACATGCGGGACCCACGGGTCAGGTTTGACCTGGACCAGCCCGTTGACCTGCTGACGTCCGCATGATGTCATGCTGACGTAGTAAAGCTTTTTCTAGAATTAGTTAACTTAAAATAATTCAGAAAATTCCAGAAAATGGTTTAAACTTCTAAAAATCATAGAAATTCAACCGTAGCTCAGAATGAAATAATTTATATATGAAAAATGATCAGAAAAATCCAATCTATCCATCTGTACTAGTTTCATGCATATTTAAACAACTTAACCTTGTTGTTAGATCAAAACATGGTAATGCACTTTATAAATTCTTAGTTTGACTTTGAACTTGAACCTTGGGTTCAAAATAGCTCAAACCCTTCTGGTTTTAGTTGCATTAGCTCAACCACAGCATATTGCCATGTCATGATCATGCATCATATTGTGCATTGCATTGATTATGTTCTTCCTTGTTTGCCGGTATTTGACCTCTCTAAGTAGACGACGTTCCGACGATGTGATCGATGACACCGATGAAGAATTATACTATCTTCAGAAGTGCCAGGCAAGCAAAACCCCCTTGTTCATTCCGATACAATCCTACTCTCTCGCTCCTGCACTCTTTTACTGCATTAGGACAACAACATTTCAACTGTTACATGTTGCGGTTGTTGAACCCCTTTCCTCTGCATGACCTATCATTGCCACAGTAAATAGTTGAAACCCACTAGCATGAGTAGGAGTTGTTTGAGGCATGTTGTGCCTAATCATTCATGCTTGTTTTTCATGCCTGCTATTGCTTAGAGTTGTGTCAGGTCTGATTCATCAGGGATGAATTGGAATGTGGTGAACATGTCCTACTGTTGAGAGTTAAGTGTGTGAACACGTTTTGGTAAAGGTAGCGGTGAGAGGCCATGTAGGAGTACATGGTGGGTTGTCTCATTGAAACCATCCTCGGGAACTGAGTTCTGTGTTTGTGATCCATGAACAATTACTACCTCAGATTGGGTTCCGGTAACTCGACCCCTCTCCACTTATTAATCAACTCGATCTCTGTCCAGGAGTTGCAAATAGTTTCTGGTGTTTGTAGGTAGTGTTAGTAGTCTACCAAGTGGCACCCGGTACAGGTGGGCTTGGGACAGAATAGGCACCGTGGCCGGGTGTACCAAGCGTCGCCCGTTTGGTGGGCTTGGGAACCCTGTACACATCGTTTGGGGCCGTGAGTGACACCCCGGCCAGATCTCCTTGTGGATGGAACCTGAATAGGCGATAAACCTGGACTAGAGACTTGCTCAGGTCATGGCCGACTCCCACGCCAGGCTTCCGCTTGAAGGTTGCCGAGATACACGACGTGTACATGGTGGTAAGTGGCGAGAGTGTGTGTGAAGAAGTACACCCCTGCAGGGTTAACATCATCTATTCGAATAGCCATGGCCGCGGTAAAGGACTTCTGGGTTGCCTATACAGTTCATAGACAAGTGAAGGTGTATACTCTAAAATGTGCAAGATAAGCATGAGTGCTATGGATGGCGTTCTCGTAGGGAGACGGGAGCGGATTCATAGTGGTGTATTGATTTGGTGAATATGTGGACTTGTGTGCGCCACCTCAAAAGAGTTACTTGCAGTCGTAGTTCAGGATAGCCACCGAGTCAAAGCTGGCTTGCTGCAGTCAAACTCCACCACCCGTTTGTTGATACTGATGCATATGTAGCTAGTTCTGATGTGAGTCTTGCTGAGTACATTTGTACTCACGTTTGCTTAATTTATGTTTTTGCAGAAGGACTTCAGTCTCACTAGTAGTTCCGCGTGGACTTCGAAGTTTAGATTGTTACCTCAGCTATGATCTTGTACCCTCGGGAGGGTCTTGTAGATAGTCAGGCTTCATAGCCTTTTTCATTTGTAGTTGTCTGTACCCAGACATGTTATGCTTCCGTTGCTTGTATGCTCTGAATGTTGGGTCATAAGACCCATGTTTGTAATATCTGGATCCTCGGAGCCTAATGAATAAATACTTTGCTACATAGATTTTTGTTGTCATGCCATGTTGTATTTGCACATATCGAGCATATTGTGTGTATGTTATTGAAATGCTTGGTATGTGTGGGATTCGACACCTAGTTGTCTACCCTTGGTAGCCTATCTTATGGGGAAATGCCTCCTAGTGCTTCCACTGAGCCTTGGTAGCTTGCTACTGCTCCGGAACACTTAGGCTGGCCGGCATGTGTCCTTCTTCGTTCATTTGTTTGTCCCTTCAGGGAAATGTCACACGTTGTTCCTTTAAGTCCTTGTAGCTTGCTATGACTTGGGTTCATACGTTGATGACCGACACATTCGTTGTTGGGTCATGTATGCCTATCCCTGTAATTTAGCGCCACTTTTGGTTTACAACTAGTCATGTCGGCCAGGGTTCTCTGTCATATGGATGCTAGCGACACTATCATATACATGAGCCAAAATGCACAAACGGTCCCGGGCCAGGTAAGGTGGCACCCGTGGGGATACCGTGCGTGAGGCCGCAAAGTGATATGATGTGTTACATGCTAGATCGGTATGACTTAGGATCGGGGTCCCGACATGGGCGTTGCGTACGCGGCCGTGAGTAGACCCACCACCTAATACAAGCGCGGGTGGTTCCCGTCCAATTGGTCACGCGTGAAAGGATCGATATGGTTGACTAGAGGGGGGGGTGAATAGGCAACTAACAATTTTAGCTTTTCTTGACCAAATTAAACATAGGAACGAAATAGGTTGTCTAGATATGCAACTAGGTGAGCAACCTATAAGAAGCAACAAAGAAGTAAGCAAGCAAGCACAAGATACTAACACACTAAAGCTTGCACAAGTAAAGGATAGAGATAACCAAAAGTGGAGCCGGTGAAGACGAGGATGTGCTACCAAAGTTCCTTCCCTCTGAGGGGAAGTACGTCTCCGTTGGAGCGATGTGGAGGCACAATGCTCCCTAAGAAGCCACTAGGGCCACCGTATTCTCCTCACGCCCTTACACAATGCGAGATGTTGTGATTCCACTATTGGTGCCCTTGAAGGCGGTGACCAAACCTTTGCAAACAAGGTTTGTGCTCTCTCCACAACTGAATTGGAGGCTCCCAACGAAACCACATAGCTTCACCACAATGTATATGGCTCCGAGGTGACCTCAACCGTCTAGGGTGCTCAAACACCCAAAAGTAACAAGATCCTCAAGGGATTAATGGGGGGAATGAAATTTCTCTTGGTGGAAGTGTAGATCTGGGCCTTCTCAACCAATCCCTAGAAAATCAACAAGTTTGATTGGCTAGGGAGAAAGATCGGGCGAAAATAAGCTTTTGGAGCAACAATGGAGCTTAGGGGAGAAGAGGTAGGTTTTCTAGAGGAAGAAGAACCCTTTATATAGTAGAGGAGAAGAGTGAACCGTTACACTTTTCTCAGCCCGCACAAAGTGGTACTACCGCTGGGCCGAGCGGTATTACCGCTGGTGCCAGCGGTAGTACCGCACCCCCAAGTGGTACTGTCGCCTTGTGTTAGGGACGAGGTTCAGAGGAAAGGAGCGGTAGTAGCCGCGGTGGTGGCAGTGGTACTACCGCTTATAAGCGCTACTACCGCTGCTACCACCGTAGAACCCAACACGAGAAATGCTCGTCCCGAATCGACGAGGAGGTGGAGAGTAGCCGTGGCGGTACTACCGCGTATAGGCACAAGCAGTACTACCGCGCCTCCTCGGCGGTACTACCACTTAGAACGTATACGCGGTACTACCGCCCTGGCTACGGTACTACCGTTCCCACAGAGAGAAGGGGAGAGGCTAGGAAAAGAAAGAAGATGAGGGTGCAAAAACGAGTGTACGTGATGATTCCATCATGGCCTTTCAAATGCGGACCCCCCTTGATAGTACGGTGTCTCCTACGACTCAAGTTCACCAAAACAAAAGCCTAGGAAAACAACATGTCTTGAGCTGATAACTCGGAGGGTTGATAATCGTCTCGTGCTTCTGGATTTATATCTGAAATACTTGGCACACGCGATTAGTCCGCAAATGCATTGTCATCAATCACCAAAACCACAAAGGAAGGGAGATGCCCTTACAATCTCCCCCTTTTTGGTGGATTGATGACAAGACGTGATTTGCACATTATGTAATAACATATGAGGAGTAAGAAAACCCCATGGACTACAAAAATAGACGAGCTCACCCTAGATGTGTGCCTAACAAGAAGTTGCTTGTGGAATGCAAAGCACACACTCTAGGATCAATGCTCCCCCTATCTTTTATAGTCCGATAACATCTAATCAATGAGGATACATAATTAAGTAACAAAGTAGGTGCAACAGGATAGAACAAGAATTACATACTAGAGTACTTAATATAAATAAGATATCATAGGTCTCACACAAAGAAAAGTAGCTGAGTCTCACGAACACACCAAACCAGACAGAAAAGCAAAGCACCTAAACACACGAGACACAGAGACACCAATACGCAAATCACCGCAAATCACCTCTCCCCCTTTGGCATCGAGACGCCGAAAAGGGGCAGAGAAAGACACAACGTCATCACACCACTACAGGGTTATCTGCACCTCCATCATCGGCTGGGGGCTGCTCGGGGTCAGAGTCAGTCCAGTGACAGTGCTGACGAACCCAGTCGTCCTCATGAGTGATCCGGCCCTCAGAACCACTAGTAACTGTGGCACCAAGCTGACGCATAAGCTCCTTGTGACAGTCATGGACTTCTTCTCAGATACATGGGCCATGTACTGACCGTGGGACTCCATGCAGAATAGCTTCTTCATCTTCTTCTTAAGCTTCTTGGCCCAAGAGGGCTCAGCTCCAGATGTCATATACTCATCATCATCATCATCATGGTCGGCCTCTGCCTCAGGATCATCAGCACCAGCCGGAATGTTAGGCTGAGTAACCAGAGTGTTCCAGGGATCCTTCCTCCTAAGTCTCTTGACCTCGTGAGAGACCAACTCGCCAGTCTGTAGGGCGTACCCCTCGTAGGTGTGCTCCCATGCCTTCTCAATGAGGAGCATGATGTAGGGATCATAGATGATACACTTACACTCTGAGATGGCAGTCAACAGTTCAGACAACATGACATGAGATATATCCAATGTTCCGTTCCTTCTGGTGCTGGCAGAAAAGAAGCATATCCACAAGGTTCCTTCTGGTTCCCATTGCGAGGAAAAAGAGTCTACCTAAAGATGCGGTGAAGGATGTCCAGAAACATAGGCAGCTCATATGTCTCCTTCAGAGTCTCAGGGTTGACCTTCTTAGTGCAGTATGGCCACAAATTCTGCTTGTGAGTGGAGGTAGCATTGTGATGAGGTCGAAAACCGCCCCAACTCTCCAGACCAAGATCTTCAACACCAAGAAGTTCCATGAAAGCTTTCCACTTAACCGCGAGATGCCTGCCATTAGTCATCCACATCAAAGTCATTTCTGCATCGGTGCCAAGGTGGACGGTGGCATAGAACTGAGCCACCAGATCAGCATCAAACTCCTTGTTGAATGTTATGATGTTGACTATGTTCAGCTGGTTGCACATCTCCAGAGCTTCTCCGAAGTACTCTATGTCCTTCTCCAAATAAGCAATATCAATTGAGTGCACATCAACATAGAGATTCTTCTTGGCCTTGGTCACATCAAAGTAAGTTCCATACTGAAACCTGTTCCAGAACGGCCGGTTGACAAGGGTGGGCTCTTGTTCAAACTCATAGGGATTGCGCCGATGCCTCTCCCAAAACTCCTTGTTTGTCATCTCCGTGACAATTCTTGGCCTTCTTAGCTGGATTCTTTGCAGTGCTCTTGGACGGCTGTTATGACTGAGATGGTGGAGCACTGGACGACAGAGCCCCTATAGACCCACTCGCAGACCCGCTTGCTGCCTCAGAGGTGCGATAGCGCTTTGAACTGGCGCGCCCGGGGTTGATGCGACGAGCAAGGTGTTCCGTTGGGTCATCTCCTGAAGACAAACACACACACGTACACACACAAGAGACACAGAGAACAAACAAACATAAGACACGAGACAAAGAGCAAAACATGATCGAAGATTGATAGGAATATGATGGAGGATGGCCTCTCTGCGGTACTTCCGCATATGGGGAGCGGTAGTACTGTTTGCAGCGGTAGTACCGCTCTCAGCGGTAGTACCGCATATGAGGAGCGGTAGTACCACTCAAAGCGGAGGAACAACAGTTCCCCCACACCATGTCAGATCCGGTACTACCGGAGAGGCAAAGAACAAAAATAGTCCTATCAAAGTTCAATCCTAGCAGTATAGAGGAGTTCACCATCCTACTCAAGCCTTGATTTGGCCAAAAATCAAGGAATGCATGCCCATTGCCCCTAAGAAACTAGATCTAAAAACTAAAGGCAACAAGAGAGAAATGGGGGGCAATACCGGCTTCCATGGCTTGAGGAAGGGGTGGGGATCGATCCCACCGAAGGAAAAAGTGAACCACCTATCCAGAGAAGTCACCCCACCGGCTACCTTGTCGCTGGTTCTTCATTGGAGACGAAGAAGAGAGACGGGGGTGAATGGGTGTGTGTAAGAAAAACTGCCCGACCC
>LR738713.1:472408998-472600756 GCA_902687465.1 Secale cereale | reverse complement strand
CCCCCCCACTTTACCCCCAGCCTCGCGCTCCAGCGACAGTACCGCTTTAAGCGGGCGGTAGTACCGCTTAGGTTAATAAGCGGTAGTACCGTGCACTCCAGCGGTAGTACCGCCCAACATAGGGAAGGTGCCTCCGAAACTGATATTTTGCTCCCAAGAGCCTCGCAGCGAGAAAAACCACACCAAAGAGAAGAAATACACAGGATAACGGAGGAAATAACACAAACACAACTACGCACACAAAGGAGAAAAACATGACAACAAACACACATCTCTTGAGAGAGATAGCGGTGGCCGAGGCCACCTATGTTTGAGTGTAGTGGTATGGCACCGCGAAGATTTTAACCTTGAGCCCATGACCTCTACTCATCTTTGAAGCACATTTGTACCAACAAAGGAATGTTGAATGTGAAAGATTTTATCAATTTGTGCATAATGGGGGGGAGAGAGTTCATTGAGAGAACAATGCTCCCCCTATTTCCATGCTTACATCTAAACAAGATACCATGGTGTGGGTGAGAGGTGTGCACTTGAATCCACATTGCTCAAATCTATGATATTTAGCTCATGCCTTAACTCGCGAAATATTGCTTCATCCAATGGCTTCGTGAAGATATCTGCAAGGTTATCATGAGTGTTGACATAATGAAGATGTATTTCTCCTCGCCCAATATGGTTCTGGATGAAGTGATACCGAATCTCAATATGCTTCGTCATGAAATGTTGCACCGAGTTGAGAGAAATCCTGATGGCAGTTTCATTATCACACCAAAGAGGCACTTTGTCACACATGACACCGTAATCCTTTAAATTTTGCCTCATCCATAAGAGTTGTGCACAACAACTGCCGGCCGCCACATACTCTGCTTTAGTGGAAGAGAGAGACACACAGCTTTGCTTCTTGGACGACCAGCTCACCAAAGAGCAAACAAGGAATTGGCACCCTCCGGAAGTGGACTTCCTATCCACTTTATCTCCCGCCCAATCTGAATCTGAGAAACCTACAAGGTTGAATTTTTCTCCTCTTGGGTACCATAAGCCAAAGTTTGGGGTATGAGCCATATATCGAAAGATTCGCTTGACTGCCACAAAGTGACTTTCCTTAGGTGAGGCTTGAAACCATGCACACATTCCCACACTCAACATGATATCCGGTCTAGATGCACAAAGGTAAAATAAGGATCCAATCATAGAACTATATACCTTTTGATCCACCGCTTTACCATTGGGATCAATGTCAAGTTGGCACTTGGTAGGCATTGGTGTAGTAGCCGGCTTGACATCACTTAGATTGAACCTCTTGAGCATGTCTTGAGTGTATTTGGCTTGTTTGATGAAGATTCCTTCTCTTCTTTGTTTGACCTCTAACCCAAGGAAGAACTTCAACTCTCCCATCATGGACATCTCAAATTTTGCAGTCATGAGTGCGACAAACTCATCATTGAAAGCTTTGTTAGGTGAACCAAAGATAATATCATCAACATATAGTTGGCATACAAAAAACTCCCCTTTGACCTTCTTAGTAAAAAGAGTGGGGTCGATTTTCCCAATTTCAAACCCACGATCTTGCAACAAGTCGGTAAGGTGCTCATACCACGCACGTGGGGCTTGTTTAAGGCTGTAGAGCGCCTTATCGAGTTGATACACGTGATTGGGGAACTTAGGATCCTCAAACCCCGGGGGTTGTTTGACATACACCAACTCATTAATAGGACCGTTAAGAAATGCACTTTTCACATCCATTTGTTTCAACTTAAAGTTATGATGAGAAGCATATGCAAGCAACAAACGAATAGATTCAAGGCGAGCAACGGGGGCAAAGGTTTCACCGTAGTTGATACCCTTGACTTGGGAGTAGCCTTGAGCCACCAAATGCGCCTTGTTGCGAATGACAATTCCGTGAGCATCTGGCTTGTTCTTAAAGATCCACTTGGTTCCAATGACATTATGGTTCTCCTTAGGTCTTGGCACCAAACGCCACACTTTGTTGCGCTCGAAGTAATGGAGTTCTTCATGCATGGCATTAAGCCAATAGGGGTCTTCGAGCGCCTCATAGACCTTTTAAGGTTCAATGCAAGAGAAAAAAACTTGATGAGCACAATAGTTTGCTAATTGTCTACGAGTGCTTACCCACTTTGTGATGCTTCCAAGGATGTTTTCCATATGATGCTCTCTAGAAGCGAGCCTGGAAGCAACTTTGGCAGCACGACGCTCCAATTGTTCTTCAAGAGATAATTGAGGAGCTATGAGTTGATCATCTTGAGCGTCGTCATGAGCTTGATCTTGAACATGCTCGGGAGAGGGAACTTGGCCTTGTACATCACTTGGTGGCTCACCACCATCTTGTGGTTGATCTTCCACTTGGTCGTGTTCATGTGGTTGAGGGCCTTCACTTGGTTCATCGAAAGCGTGTGGGTCTTGGGTTGGTGATGGTTCCACTTGAGTGGAACATTGTCCTTCTCCTTCGGCCACAAGGGGTTACTCAATGGGTAGGATATAACCAACACCCATTCTTCTTATGGCTTGGGGAGGAATTTCATCACCTACATCACAAGTACCACTTTCCTCCACTTGGGAGCCGTTATTCTCATTAAACGCTATGCTACACATCTCCTCAATGAGTCTGTTGGACTTGTTGAGGAGGACACAGTAAGCATGAGAGTTTGTAGCATAACCAACAAATATGCCCTCATGAGCTCTAGCTTCAAATTTAGACAAACGAGCACCTTTCTTGAGGATGAAACACTTACAACCGAACACACGGAAGTACTTGAGATTGGGCTTGTTACCGGTAAGTATTTCATATGGAGTCTTGTTCAAGCCTTTGCAGAGAGAGATCCGATTGGATGCATGACAAGCGGTGCTGATGGCTTCGGCCCAAAAGTTGTACGGAGACTTGAACTCCGCCACCATGGTTCTAGCTGCGTCCATCAATGTTCGGTTCTTTCTCTCCGCTACACCATTTTGTTGAGGGGTATAGGGTGCGGCATATTGATGTTTGATCCCCTCATCATGATGTTTGATCCCCTCATCACTAAGAAACTCATCCAAGGTGTAGTTCTTGAAATCGGAGCCATTGTCACTTCGAATCGTCAAGATCTTTGCATCATGTTGACGTTGAGCTTCATTTGCAAAGTTCATGACGGTTTGTTGGGTCTCACTCTTCTTCTTGAAGAAGTATACCCAAGTGTATCTTGAATAATCATCTACAATCACCAAGCAATACTTTCTGCTCCCAAGAATATCAAAGGATGGAGGCCCAAAGGGATCCATGTGAAGGAGCTCTAAAGGTCTTTTTGAGTAGATGATAGTCGTGGGAGGGTGAGCCTTCTCATGTAACTTTCCTTCAATACAGGTACTGCAAGCACGATCTTTGGCAAAGCTAGCATTTGTTAGTCCAAGGACGTGGTCCCCCTTGAGGAGAGTTTGCAAAGATCTCATATTGACATGGGCTAGTCAGCGATGCCAAAGCCAACCCACATCAACTTTAGCCATTAAGCAAGTAGCGGTCTTAGTGGGTTGCTCCGAGAAGTTAACCACATAGAGACCGTTTTCGACATGCCCAATATAGGCTACTTTAAGAGTCTTGCTCCATAAGAGGGCCACTGTGTCAATATCAAAGAAAGTGGCAAATCCCATGAGTGCAAGTTGACGAACGGAAAGTAAATTGTATGCAAGGGACTCAACAAGCATGACTTTCTCGATCGTGAGATCATGAGAAACAACAACCTTGCCAAGCCCCAATACCTTAGAAGATGAAGCATCACCCCATTCGATGTTGGTGGCCATAGATAAACCTTGGTGCACGTCCACCACCAAGTCTTTGCTTCCGGTCATATGATTTGTGGCTCCAGTATCGAGCAACCATGATCCCCCACCCGAAGCAAACTCCTACAAGAGATCAATGCTTGGATTTAGGTACCCATTTAGTAATGGTTCCTTTGAGGTTCGTAACAAGGGTCTTAGGAACCCAAATAGACCATTCAATGTGCTCATAAAAAGAACCAACAAATTTAGCAAAAACATGTCCATCACTAGCACGGCGTAGAACATAAGAAGGGTTAAAGTTGTCAGCTTTGGTGGATGGCGTGGTAGTGTTTTTCTTGACTACACTGATAACCCACAAGTGTAGGGGATCGCAGCAGTTTTCGAGGGTAAAGTATTCAACCCAAATTTATTAATTCGACACAAGGGGAGCCAAAGAATACTCTTAAGTATTAATAGCTGTGTTGTTAATTCCACCACACCTGGAAACTTAGTATCTAAAGCAAGGTAATTTAGTAGCAAAGTAATATGGTAATAGTGGTAGCAGCAATAAAAGTAACGTTAGTGTTTTTGTAGTTTTTGTGATAGTAGCAACGGAAAAGTAAATAAGCAACTAGCAATATGTGAAAAGCTCGTAGGCATTGGATCATTGATGGGGAATTATGTCGGATGCAATTCATCATGTAAAAGTTATAACCTAGGGTGACACAGAACTAGCTCTAGTTCATCAATGTAATGTAGGCATGTATTCCGAATATAGTCATACGTGGTTATGGAAAAGAACTTGCATGACGTCTTTTGTCCTACCCTCCCGTGGTAGCGGGGTCCTAGTGGAAACTAAGGGATATTAAGGCCTCCTTTTAATAGAGTACCGGACCAAAGCATTAACACATAGTGAATACATGAACTCCTCAAACTATGGTCATCACCGGGAGTGGTCCCGATTATTGTCACTTCGGGGTTGCCGGATAATAACACATAGTAGGTGACTATAGACTTGCAAGATATGATCAAGAACACACATATATTCATGAAAACATAATAGGTTCAGATCTGAAATCATGGCACTCGGGCCCTAGTGACAAGCATTAAGCATAGCAAAGTCATAGCAACATCAATCTTAGAACATAGTGGATACTAGGGATCAAACCCTAACAAAACTAACTCAATTACATGGTAAATCTCATCCAACCCATCACCGTCTAGCAAACCTACAATTTACTCACGCACAAGCATCATGGAATTGGTGATGGAGGAAGGTTGATGATGACGATGGCGATGATCTCCACTCTCCGGAGCCCCGAATGGACTCCAGATCAGCCGTCCTGAGAGAGAATAGGGGTTGGCGACGGATCATAAAATGCGATAATTCTTCATCTCTGATTTTTTCTCCCCGAAGATGAATATATGGAGTCCGGGGGTATGTTGGTGGAGCATCAAGGGGCCCACGAGGCAGGGGCGCACCCAGGGGGAGGGGGCGTGCCCCCACCCTCGTGGACAGGGTGTGGGCCGCCTAACATAGATCTTTCCGCAGATATTTTTTATATTCTCCAAAACAATTCTCCGTGGATTTTCATGTCATTTCGAGAAATTTTTATTTCTACACAAAAAAAACACCATGGTAATTCCGCTGAAAACAGCATCAGTCTGGGTTAGTTCCATTCAAATCATGCAAGTTAGAGTCCAAAACAAGGGCAAAAGTGTTTGGAAAAGTAGATACGTTGGAGACGTATCAACTCCCCCAAGCTTAAACCTTTGCTTGTCCTCAGGCAATTCAGTTGATAAACTGAAAGTGATAAAGAAAAACTTTGACAAACTCTGTTTGCTCTTGTTGTTGCAAATATGTAAGCCAGCATTCAGGTTTTCAGCAATAATCATGAACTAACCACATTCACAATAACTTTTAGGTCTCATTTCTATTCACATCAATGGCATAATCAACTAGCGAGCAATAATAATAAACCTCGGATGACAACACTTTCAAAACAATCATAATACAATATAACAAGATGGTATCTCGCTAGCCCTTTCTGAGACCGCAAAACATAAATGCAGAGCACCTTTAAAGATCAAGGACTGACTAGACATTGTAATTCATGGTAAAAGAGATCCATTCATGATCATACTCAATGTAAATTAATAGTAATACATGCAAATGACAGAGGTGCTCTCCAACAGGTGCTCTTTAATAAGAGGATGATGACTCAACATAAAAGTAAATAGATAGGCCCTTCACAGAACGAAGCAGGGATTTGTAGAGGTGCTAGAGCTCGATTTTTAAATAGAGATGAATAACATTTTGAGCAGTATACTCTCATTGTCAACATAACAACCAAGAATCTCGATATCTTCCATGCTACGCACATTATAGGCGGTTCCCAAATAGAATGGTAAAGTTTATACTCCCCCAATCCACCAACAAGCACACTCCACGGCTAGCCCGAAACAACGGGTACCGTCCAAACCAGCAACAACCCTGGGGGAGTTATTTAAATTATTATGATTTTGAGCATTGGACTGGGCATCCCGGTTACCGGCCATTTTCTCATGAATGATGAGCGGAGTCCACTCATCGTGAGAATAACCCACCTAGCATGGAAGATATAGACAACCCTAGTTGATACATGAGTTGTTCGAGCATACAAAACGAAATTTCATTTGAAGGTTTAGAGTTTGGCACATACAAATTTACTTGGAACGGCAGGTAAATACCGCATATAGGAAGGTATGGTGGACTCATTGGAATAACTTTGGAGTTTATGGAAGTGGATGCACAAGCAGTATTCCCACTTATTACAGGTGAAGGCTAGAAAGAGACAGGGAAGCAACCAGCTAGAGAGCGACAACAGTCATGAACATGCATTAAAATTAATCAACAATGAATGCAAGCATGAGTAGGATATAAATCACCATGAACATAAATATCGTGGAGGCTATGTTGATTTATTTCAACTACATGCGTGAACATGTGCCAAGTCAGACCACTTGAATCGTTCAAAGGAGGATACCACCTCATCATACCACATCACAACCATTTTAATATCATGTTGGCACGCAAGATAGACCATTATAAGCTCTCAGCTAATTAAGCATGGCATAAGCAGCTATGATATCTAATTGTCATTGCAAGCATTCATAACAAGCTGAATCAGGAATGATGAACTATCATATTTACAAAAACAAGAGAGGTCGAGTTCATACCAGCTTTTCCCATCTCAATTAGTTCATCATATATCATCCTTATTGCCTTTCACTCGCACGACCGAATGGTGTGGATAATAATAATAGTGCACGTGCATTGGACTAAGCTGGAATCTGCGAGTATTTAATACAAGAGAGAAGACAAGGTAATATGGCTCAAGGTTAAATTAACAATAGAGCATATGAGAGCCACTAAGCATTTTCAATCATGGTCTTCTACTCTTAACCTCAAAGAAAAGAAAAGAAACTATTTACACGGGAAAGCTCCCAACAAGCAAAAGAAGAACGAGAAATCTTTTTGGGTTTTCTTTTAATTACTACTACTACAAGCAAGGAAATTAAACTAGCTAAAAGCTAGAACTAATATTTTTTGTTTTTCTTAAGGTTTTTTCTAGCACACAAGAAAAAGACTAAGAAGAAGAATTGAAACTAAGCATGGATGGTACAATGAAAGAGTGTGAGCACCGACAACTAGAATAAGTGTGTGAACATGAATGTAAAGTCGGTGAGAAACACGTACTCCCCCAAGCTTAGGCTTTTGGCCTAAGTTGGTCTATGGCCACGGATCGAAGCTACTCTCTCCGGTGTATTGAGATGTGTCCTCTGGGTGCCACTGGTTGGCAAGGTCATCCAGATCCCACACATAAATAGACTGACGGTAAGGATCGAGTGGTGGCTCCAGCTCAGGCTCTGAAGCTCGTGCCTGGCTTTGGTACTTGTAGAAGGCATCTGACGTAACGAGATATATGCTTGTAGACAGATCAAACAGAGATGGTGCAGGCAAGGTAACAATCTCACAATATTTTTCATCAAACCTCAATTTATAAGTAAGCAACATCTCTTTGTCTTTAACAATAAAATCATGTGCTATCATACTCTTATAATCTAGATAAACAGGGGCAAGCAATTTTTCTTCCTTCTCATGATGTCTAATAGGTATTCTAAAATGTTCAGCAAGGCGAGAAGCAAAGATGCCTCCAAAGACGGGGCCCTTTGAGCGGTTCAAACTTAATCGTTTAGCAACGACGGCACCCAAGCTAAAAGGTGTGTCTCGAAACAAAGCATGGCATAAGATGACAATATCAGGGGCACTAAGATTCCCACTGTTCCCGTGACCAATTAAACATCTACTAGAAAATAAAGCAAAGTAGCGCAGAACAGGGAAATGTATACTAGTAATTCTTGTCCCTGAGACTTGTCTAGTTTCCCCTACAACTATCATGTCAATAAACCTTTCAACGTCTTCACGATGTGGTTCATCAAGTCCACCTTCCAAGGGTATCTTACATACTTCACAAAATCCTAGGAGTGATATCTCCTTAACCTCATCATATAAGCGAAACTCTACTATAGACGGTGTTTTCTTAGCATGAAAATGAAAACTTTGCGTGAAAATATTAGTGAGTAAGAGATACTGTTCACGCTGGTCGTGAAGGAAGTCGGTGAGGCCTGCATTGTTTGCCAAATAATAAAAGTCTTCATAAATCCCGGCGGCTCTCATGAACTTATTACAAGGCCATTCACATGGTCGAACTTCCTCCATGCGAGGAAGATTATATTTGGGCTTATTATTTTCTTCCTTCTTCTTATCGTCTGAACTTTTACTAGAGGAGCCCCACAACAATCTCTTTATCATTTTCCTCCTCTAAAAATTTCTAAAAAATTTAGTAACTCAAAGTAAAAGTTAACCAAACTTAACAAGATTGATAGAAACAACTCCTACAAGTGCCCAGAGGCTATATCATGCATTAGAACTACTTGGGACCAAGGAAATTTGACATGCAAGCTCAAGAACAAGGTCACCACAGCAGCAAAAAATTGCAATAAATAAAGCACTAGAACAAAAACTAATTGGACCAATGGAGGAGTCACATACTAAGGAACAATCTCCCCAAACAGTTTTGTGAATGGGGCTTTGAGCAAGGAGATCGAAAACGGCAGCAAGATGAGCTAGAACTCGTGCTTGAGCTGGCTAGTGATTTTTTTGGGAGGAAGAAGAAGGGTATGGGTGCAGGAATAAGTGGAGGGGGGCCACGTGGGGCCCACGAGGCAGGGGGCGCCTTGTAAGAGTGGGTGCGCTCTAGACCCTCATGGCCACGTGTTGGCTCCCCTCATGGTGTTTGCTGTGCCATATATTCTCAAATATTCCAGAAAAAAACATATTTAATTTTCAGGGCATTTGGAGAACTTTTATTTTTGGGGTATTTTTTTATTGCACGGATAAGTCTGGAAACAGACAGAAAATACTATTTTTGCTTTATTTAATCTAATTATAAGAAAGTAAAAGGACGGTACAGAGAGTTGTGCTATCTAGATTCACCCATCTCATGCTCATCAAAAGGAATCCATTAACAAGGTTGATCAAGTCTTGTTAATAAACTCTTTCCGAATAACATGAAACTGGAGAATTTCGAATAACACTATGTTACCTCAATGGGGATATGTATGTCCCCAACAATAAGAATATCGTATGTCTTCTTGACAGTAGGAAGAGGAAATTCAAAACCTCCAATAGTAATAGTTGAAAATTTTCCTATATAATTGATACTGTGGACCTGAGGTTGTTTCCTCGGAAAGTGTACCGTATGCTCATTACCGTTGACATGAAAAGTGACATTGCCTTTGTTGCAGTCAATAACAACCCCTGCAGAATTCAAAAAGGGTCTACTAAGGATAATAGACGTACTATCGTCCTCGGGAATATCAAGGATAACAAAGTCTGTTAGAATAGTAACATTTGCAACCACAACAGGCACATCCTCGCAAATACCAACAGTTATAGCAATTGATTTATCAGCCATTTGCAAAGATATTTTAGTAGGTGTCAACTTACTCAAGTCAAGTCTACGATATAAAGAGAGAGGCATAACACTAACACCGGCTCCAAGATCACATAAAGCAGTTTTAACATAGTTTCCTTTAATGGAGCAAGGTATAGTAGGTACTCCTGGATCTCCTAATTTCTTAGGTATTCCACCCTTAAAAGTGTAATTGGCAAGCATGGTAGAAATTTCTACTTCATGTATCTTTCTTTTATTGGTAATAATATCTTCCATATACTTAGCATAAGGATTTGTTTTAAGCATATCAGTCAAATGCATACGCAAAAAGATAGGTCTAATCATTTTAGCAAAGCGCTCAAAATCCTCATAATCCTTTTTCTTGGATGTTTTAGGAGGAAAAGGCATGGGTTTCTGACCCATGGTTCTCTTTCCTTACCGTGCTTCCTAGCAACAAGGTCTCTCTTATCACAACATTAATTCTTTGATTGTGGGTTATCAAGATCAACAGCAGGTTCAATCTCTACATCATTATCATTGATAGGTTGAGCATCATCATGAACATCATCATTTATTTTATCACTAAGTTCATGTTCATTACCAGATTGCGTCTCAGCATCAGAAACAGAGATATCATTGGGATTCTCGGGTGTGTCAGCTGCAAGTTCACTGGAAGCATGCAAAGTCGTATCATTTTTCTTTTTCTTCTTCTTAGAGGAACTAGGTGCATCTAAATTAGCTCTCTAAGAATCTTGCTCAATCCTCTTAGGGTGGCCATCAGGATACAGAGGTTCCTGAGTCATTTTACCACCTCTAGTTGCAACTCTAACAGCATAATCATTATTCTTACTATTTAATTCATTGAGCAAATCATTCTGAGCCTTAAGTACTCGTTCTACGTGAGTGGTAACCATAGAAGCATGTTTACTAATGAGTTTCAATTCACCTTTAACTCTAGACATATAATCACTCAAGCGTTCAATTGATACATCTCCAACGTATCTATAATTTTTAATTGTTCCATGCTATTATTTATGATGTTTTGGATGTTTAATGGGCTTTGTTATACACTTTTATATTATTTTTGGGACTAACCTATTAACCCAAAGGCCCAGTCCAGATTGCTGTTTTTTTTGCCTATTTTAGGGTTTTACAGAAAAGGAATATCAAACGGAGTCCAAAAGGAATGAAACCTTCGGGAGAGATATTTTTGGAGCGATATCTTCACGGGAGACTTGAGAACCACGGAATAGGGCACACATGGCGTCCACGGGGGTGGGGGCGCGCCCCCTGCGTCGTGGGCCCCACGTTGGTCCCCCGATACCCTCCTTCCTCCTATATGTATCCATCTACCCAGAAAACATCCGAAGAGGAGAGAAAACCCTAATTCCACCGCCGCAACCTTCTGTTCCCGTGATCCCATCTTGGGGCCTGTTCCGGAGCTCCGCCAGAGGGGGGATCTACCATGGAGTGCTTCTACATCAACGCCATCGCCTCACCATGAGTTGTGAGTAGTTTACCATAGACCTTCGGGTCCATAGTTAGTACCTAGATGGCTTCTTCTCTCTCTTTGGATCTCAATACCAAGTTCTCCTCGGTCTTCATGGAGATCTATTCGATGTAATCTCTTTTTGCGGTGTGTTTGTCGAGATCCGATGAATTGTGGGTTTATGATCAAGATTATCTATGAGAAATATTTGGTTCTTTTCTGAATTCTTTTATGTATGATTATAATATCCTTGCAAGTCTCTTCGAATTATTGGTTTGGTTTGGCCTACTAGATCTATAGTTCTTGCAATGGGAGAAGTGCTTGGCTTTGGGTTCAATCTTGCGGTGTCCTTTCTTAGTGACAGTAGGGGCAGCATGGCACGTATTGTATTGTTGTCATCGAGGATAAAAAGATGGGGTTTATATCATATTGCTTGAGTTTATCCCTCTACATCATGTCATTTTGCTTAAGGCGTTACTCTGTTCTTATGAACTTAATACTCTAGATGCATGCTAGATAGCGGTTGATGTGTGGAGTAATAGTAGTAGATGCAGAATCGTTTCGGTGTACTTGTTATGGACGTGATGCCTACATATAATGATCGTGCCTAGATATTCTCATAATTATTCGCTTTTCTATCAATTGCTCGTCAGTAATTTGTTCACCCACCGTAGAATTCTGCTATCATGAGAGAAGCCACTAGTGAAACCTATGGCCCCCGGGTCTATTCTCAACATATCAATCTACAATCTACTTTACTTTACCGTTTTTACTTTCTGTTCTTATATCCAAAAATACCAAAAATACCAAACTATCATATATATCAGATCTCACGTTCGTAAGTGACCGTAAAGGGATTGACAACCCCTTATCGCGTTGGCTGCGAAGTTCTTATTTTTTTGTGTAGGTGGAAGGGACTCGTGCGTGGTCTCCTACTGGATTGATACCTTGGTTCTCAAAAACTGAGGCAAATACTTACGCTACTGTGCTGCATCACCCTTTCCTCTTCGAGGGAATGCAACGCAAGCTTGAGAAGTAGCAAGTAGAATTTTTTGCGCTATTGCCGGGGAGGCTTACGCAAAAGTCATATACCAAGTACCTATCACAAACCCTTATCCTTCGCATTATATTTATTTGCCTCTCATTTTCCTCTCCCCCTCTTCACCCTTGCCATTTTATTTGCCCTTCTTTTTGCCGCATGTTTATCGTTCCCTTGCTTCTTGTTTGTTTGTGTGTTGGATTGCTTGCTTGTCACTATGGCTTTCCCTATCAGTGTTGACCCTCACCTCAAGAGGCTGGAGGAGATCGAAAACAATGTTAGACATTTTATGTCTATGCAATTTGAACATAATGATTTCTTTAGAAACGAGCTTAAGGAACAGAAAAACTTTATGGAGTACATGAATAAAGACCTTGATGATATGACTAAGGAATTTTATGGTTTGAAATATCAGTTTGCTTATCTTTAAAACTTAATAGCCCAAATTTCGGATAAACAGTCCACCTTAGTTAATTAGATCGCTGCTAAACTGAAAGAGCATGAAAATAAAGGTGAAGATCTGAAAGTTATTGATGTATCTCCTATCAGATCCTTGTTTTCTAGTATGAATCTTGATAAAGATGGGATTGGAGATGAGTTTACCTCAATTAAAAGGTGTCCCACTGATTCAGAGTTTTTAGATCTTGATGCTAAAATTGTTAAAAGTGGGATTGAAGAGATGAAAACTTTGCATAGTGATGAACCCACTACTTTGGATTTCAAGGGATTCAATTATGATAATTGCTCTTTGATTGATTGTATTTCCTTGTTGCAATCCGTACTAAATTCTCCGCATGCTTATAGTCAAAATAAAGCTTTTACCAAACACATAGTTGATGCTTTGATGCAATCTTATGAAGAAAAACTTGAATTAGAAGTTTCTATCCCTAGAAAGCTTTATGATGAGTGGGAACCTATTATTAAAATTAAAATTAAAGATCATGAATGCTTTTCTTTGTATGATTTGGGTGCAAGTGTTTCTACTATCCCGAAAACTTTGTGAGATTTGCTAGGGTTCCATGAGCTTGATGATTGTTCTTTAAATTTGCATCTTGCAGATTCTACCATTAAGAAACCTATGAGAAGGCTTAATGATGTTATTATTGTTGCCAATAGGAATTATGTGCCCATAGATTTCAATGTTCTTGATATAGATTGCAATCCTTCATGTCCTATTATTCTTGGTAGACCTTTCCTTAGAACGATTGGTGCAATTATTGATATGAAGGAAGGAAATATTAGATTCCAATTTCCGTTAAGGAAAGGCATGGGACACTTTCCTAGAAATAAAATTAAATTACCTTATGAATCTATTATGAGAGCCACTTATGGATTGCCTTCCAAAGATGGCAATACCTTGATCTATCTGTGTATCGTGCCTAGCTAGGGGCGTTAAACGATAACGCTTGTTGGGAGGCAACCCAATTTTATATTTTTTGTTTTAGCTTTTGTTTAGGATTAAATATTGCATCTAGCTTCTGTTTGGATGTGGTTTTGTGTTTCAATTAGTGTTTGTGCCAAGTAGAACCTTTGGTAAGACTTGTGTGAAGTTTATATGATCTTGTTGTAAAAAACATAAATGTTAGAGCTCACGAGAATAGTCACCAGATTTTACTGGAGAGTGCTATTTAGTTGATTCTTTTTGCATATTATAGACAAATTCCTCACGTTTACCAATTTATTTCAATTTTTTTGGAGTTACAGAAGTATGCGAAAGTTACAGATTACTACAGACTGTTCTGTTTTTGACAGATTCTGTTATTCGTGTGTTATTTGCTTATTTTGATGAATCTATGAGTAGTATTGGAGGATATGAATCATAGATAAGTTGGAATACAGTAGGTTTAACACCAATACAAACAAAGAATGACTTCATTACAGTACCTTTGAGTGGTGGTTTGTTTTCTTATACTAACGGAGCTCACGATATTTTTGGCTAAGTTTTGTGTTGTGAAGTTTTCTAGTTTTGAGTATTGTTTTGATGGACTATGGAACAAAGAGTGGCAAGAGCCTAAGCTTGGGGATGCCCAAGGCACCCCAAGGTAAAATTCAAGGACAACTAAAAGCCTAAGCTTGGGGATGCCCCGGGAAGGCATCCCCTATTTCGTCTTCATCTATCGGTAACTATACTCGGGACTATATTTTTATTCACCACATGATATGTGTTTTACTTGGAGCGTCATGTATGATTTGAGTATTTGCTTGTTAGTTTGCCACAATTATCCTGGCTGGACACACCCTTTTGAGAGCGATAAATATGGCCTAGGAATTGTTAGAACACTCTATGTGCTTCACTTATATCTTTTGAGCTGAATAGTTTTTGCTCTAGTGCTTCACTTATATCTTTTAGAGCACAGTGGTAATTTTATTTTGTAGAAATTGTTGACCTCTCATGCTTCACATATATCCTTTTGAGAGTCTATTAGAACATCATGGTAATGTGCTTTGGCTATAAAACTAGCCTTAACATGATAGTCATCCAAGATGAATGTAGTAAAAACTTTCATACAAAGTGCATTGAATATGATGAGAAGTTTGACACTTGATAATTGTTTTGAGATATGAGGATAGTGATATTAGAGTCATGCTAGTGGAGTTATTATGAAATTGAGAAATACTTGTGTTAAAGTTTGTGATTCTCGTAGCATGCACGTATGGTGAACCGCTATGTGACGAAGTTAGAGCATGAGGTATTTGTAGAGTGTCATCCTTTGTGTGGAGGTCGAGGGCGCGCGATGGTTAACTCCTACCAACCTCCCCCCTAGGAGCATGTGTTGATTGCTTCGTTTTGATCACTCATAAATTTTTGCAAGAAGTATATGAGTTCTTTATGACTAATGGTGAGTCCATGGATTATGCGCACTCTCACCCTTCCACCATTGCTAGCCTCTCTTGTACCGCGCAACTTTCGCCGGTACCATACACCCACTATATACCTTCCTCAAAACAGCCACCATATACCTTCCTCAAAACAGCCACCATATCTACCTATCATGGCATTTCCATAGCCATTCCGAGATATATTGCCACGCAACTTTCCACCATTCCGTTCATATGACACGCTTCATATTGTCATATTGCCATGCATGATCATGTAGTTGACATCGTATTTGTGGCAAAGCCACCATCCATAATTTTTCATACATGTCACTCTTGACTCATTGCACATCCCGGTACACCGCCGGAGGCATTCATATAGAGTCATACTTTGTTCTAGTATCGAGTTGTAATATCGAGTTGTAAATCAATAAAAGCGTGATGACCATCATTATTAGAGCATTGTCCCGTGTGAGGAAAGGCTAAAAAAAGATAAAGCCCCTCAAAAATAGGGACAATGGTACTATCTTTTTCCACACTTGTGCTTCAAAGTAGCACCATGTTCTTCAAGATAGAGAGTCTCTTGTTTAGTCACTCTCATATACTAGTGGGAATTTTCATTATAGAACTTGGCTTGTATATTCCAACGATGGGCTTCTACAAATGCCCTAGGTCTTCGTGAGCAAGAAAGTTGGATGCACACCCACTTAGTTTCTTTTGTTGAGCTTTCATACATTCTTAGCTCTAGTGCATCCATTGCATGGCAATCCCTACTCACTCACATTGATATCTACTGATGGGCATCTCCATAGCCTGTTGATACGCCTAGTTGATGTGAGACTATCTTCCTCCTTTTGTCTTCTCCACAACCACCACTCTATTCCACCCATAGTGCTATATCCATGGCTCACGCTCATGTATTGCGTGAAAGTTGAATGGTTTGAAAGAATAGAGTATGAAAACAAATGCTTGGCTGAAACCGGGGTTGTGCATGATATGAATATTTTGTGTGATCAAGAGGGAGCATAGCCAGACTATATGATTTTGTAGGGATAACTTTCTTAAGCCATGGTATTTTGAGAAGACATGATTGCTTTGTTAGTATGCTTGAAGTATTATTATTTCTTATGTCAATATAGACTTTTGTCTTGAATCTTTCAGATCTGAACATTCATGCTACAATAAAGAGAATTACATTGAAAATTATGTTGGTTAGCATTCCACATCAAAACATCTGTTTTTATCATTTACCTACTCGAGGACGAGTAGGAATTAAGCTTGGGGATGCTTGATACGTCTCCAACGTATCGATAATTTTTTATTGTTCCATGCTATTATTTATGATGTTTTGGATGTTTAATGGGCTTTGTTATACACTTTTATATTATTGTTGGGACTAACCTATTAACCCAAAGGCCCAGTCCAGATTGCTGTTTTTTTTTGCCTATTTCAAGGTTTTACAGAAAAGGAATATCAAACGGAGTCCAAACGGAATGAAACCTTCGGGAGAGATATTTTTGGAGCGCTATCTTCACGGGAGACTTGAGAACCACGGAATAGGGCACACGTGGCATCCACGAGGGTGGGGGCGCCCCCCTATAGGGCGCGACCCCTGCCTCGTGGGCCCCATGTTGGTCCCCCGACGCCCTCCTTCCTCCTATATATACCCATGTACTCCGAAAACATCAGAAGAGGAGAGAAAACCCCAATTCCACCGCCGCAACCTTCTGTTCCCGTGAGATCCCATCTTGGGGCCTGTTCCGGAGCTCCGCCAGAGGGGGGATCTACCATGGAGTGCTTCTACATCAACACCATCGCCTCACCATGAGTTGTGAGTAGTTTACCACAAACCATCGGGTCCATAGTTAGTACCTAGATGGCTTCTTCTCTCTCTTTGGATCTCAATACCAAGTTCTCCTCGATCTTCGAGGAGATCTATTCGATGTAATCTCTTTTTGCGGTGTGTTTGTCGAGATCTGATGAATTGTGGGTTTATGATCAAGATTTTCTATGAGAAATATTTGGTTCTTTTCTGAATTCTTTTATGTATGATTATAATATCCTTGCAAGTCTCTTCGAATTATTGGTTTGGTTTGGCCTACTAGATCTATAGTTCTTGCAATGGGAGAAGTGCTTGGCTTTGGGTTCAATCTTGCGTTGTCCTTTCCCAGTGACAGTAGGGGCAGCAAGGCACGTATTGTATTGTTGCCATCGAGGATAAAAAGATGGGGTTTATATCATATTGCTTGAGTTTATCCCTCTACATCATGTCATCTTGCTTAAGGCGTTACTCTGTTCTTATGAACTTAATACTCTAGATGCATGCTGGATAGCGGACAATGTGTGGAGTAATTGTAGTAGATGCAGAATCGTTTCGGTCTACTTGTTCGGACGTGATGCCTATATATAATGATCATGCCTAGATATTCTCATAATTATTCGCTTTTCTATAAATTGCTCGACAGTAATTCGTTCACCCGCCGTAGAATTCTGCTATCATGAGAGAAGCCACTAGTGAAACCTATGGCCCCCGGGTCTATTCTCAACATATCATTCTACAATCTACTTTACTTTACCGTTTTTACTTTCTGTTCTTATATCCAAAAATACCAAAAATACCAAACTATCATATCTATCAGATCTCACTTTCGTAAGTGACCGTAAAGGGATTGCCAACCCCTTATCGCGTTGGATGCGAAGTTCTTATTTGTTTGTGCAGGTGCGAGGGACTCACGCGTGGTCTCCTACTGGATCGATACATTGGTTCTAAAAAACTGAGGGAAATACTTACGCTACTGTGCTGCATCACCCTTTCCTCTTCGAGGGAATAGAATGCAAGCTCGATAAGTAGCATCAATCATATAAGCATTGCGTTGCAATTGTCTACCAACATAAGCATTGAAGTTTTTTTGTTTCACAATGAAATTGTCAAACTCATCTAAGCATTGGCTAGAAGACTTATAACGAGGAATATCACCTTCATCAAATCTATAAAGAGAATTTACCTTTACTACCTGTGTCGGGTTATCAAGACCATGTATTTCTTCAATAGGCGGTAAATTCTTAACATCTTCAGCTTTAATACCTTTTTCTTTCATAGATTTCTTTGCCTCTTGCATATCTTCAGGACTGAGAAATAGAACAGCCCTTTTCTTTGGAGTTGGCTTAGGGGCTGGTTCAGGAAGTGTCCAATTATTTTCATTGGCCAGCATATTATTTAATTGTAATTCAGCTTGATCAACTGTTCTTTCCCTGAAAACACAACCAGCACAACTATCCAGGTGGTCTCTGGAAGCATCGGTTAATACGTTATAAAAGACATCAAGTATATCATTCCTCTGAAGAGGATGATCAGGCAAAGCATTAAGTAATTGGAGAAGCCTCCCCCAAGCTTGTGGGAGACTCTCTTCTTCAATTTGCACAAAGTTGTATATTTCCCGTAAGGCAGCTTGTTTCTTATGACCGGGAAAATATTTAGCAGAGAAGTAATACATCATATCATGGGGACTACGCACACAACCAGGATCAAGAGAATTAAACCAAGTCTTAGCATCACCCTTTAACGAGAACAGAAAAACTTAAGGATATAGTAATAACAAATCTTTTCATCGTTGGTAAACAGGGTGGCTATATCATTCAACTTAGTAAGATGTGCCGCAACAGTTTCAGATTCATAACCATGGAAAGGATCAGACTCAACCAAAGTAATTAACTCAGGATCAACAGAGAAATCATAATCCTTATCAGTAACAAAGATAGGTGAAGTAGCAAAAGCAGGGTCATGTTTCATTCTAGCATTCAAGGACTTTTCTTTCATCTTGGCTAATAATTTCTTAAGATCATATCTATCGTTGCAAGCAAGAAAGTCTCTAGCAGTTTCTTCATCCATAACATAACCCTTAGGAATAACAGGCAATTCATATCTAGGGGGAGAATCTTCATCATCACTTTCATAAATATTATCAGTTTCAATATTTGCATTCTCCCTAACCTTAGAAATTTGTTCATCTAGAAATTCACCTAGTGGCACAGTATTATCAAGCATAGAAGTAGTTTCATCATACATAGCATAAGTAGCGTCATCAAGAACATGCGACATATCAGATTCAATAGCAGGAGTAGGTGTCGGAAGTTTACTCATAACAGAGGGTGAATCAAGTGCAGAGCTAGATGGCAGTTCCTTACCTCCCCTCGTAGTTGAGGGATAAATCTTGGTTTTTGAGTCCTTCAAGTTCTTCATAGTGATCAACAGATATAAATCCCAAGTGACTTAAAGAATAGAGCTATGCTCCCCGGCAACGGCGCCAGAAAATAGTCTTGATAAACCACAAGTGTAGGGGATCGCAACAGTTTTCGAGGGTAAAGTATTCAACCCAAATTTATTGATTCGACACAAGGGGAGCCAAAGAATACTCTTAAGTATTAGCAGCTGAGTTGTCAATTCAACCACACCTGGAAACTTAGTATCTGCAGCAAGGTAATTTAGTAGCAAAGTAATATGGTAATAGTGGTTGCAGAAATAAAAGTAACGGTAGTGTTTTTGTAGTTTTTGTGATAGTAGCAATGGAAAAGTAAATAACCAACTAGCAATATGTGAAAAGCTCGTAGGCATTGGATCGGTGATGGGGAATTATGTCGGATGCAATTCATCATGTAAAATTTATAACCTAGGGTGACATAGAACTAGCTCCAGTTCATCAATGTAATGTAGGCATGTATTCCGAATATAGTCATACGTGCTTATGGAAAAGAACTTGCATGACGTCTTTTGTCCTACCCTCCCGTGGCAGTGGGGTCCTAGTGGAAACTAAGGGATATTAAGGCCTCCTTTTTATAGAGTACCGGACCAAAGCATTAACACATAGTGAATACATGAACTCCTCAAACTACGGTCATCACCGGGAGTGGTCCCGATTACTGTCACTTCGGGGTTGCCGGATCATAGCACATAGTAGGTGACTATAGACTTGCAAGATATGATCAAGAACACACATATATTCATGAAAACATAATAGGTTCATATCTGAAATCATGGCACTCGGGCCCTAGTGACAAGCATTAAGCATAGCAAAGTCATAGCAACATCATTTTAGAACACAGTGGATACTAGGGATCAAACCCTAACAAAACTAACTCGATTACATGGTAAATCTCATCCAACCCATCACCGTCTAGCAAGCCTATGATGGAATTACTCACGCATGGCAGTGAGCATCATGGAATTGGTGATGGAGGAAGGTTGATGATGACGATGGTGAAGATCTCCACTCTCTGGAGCCCCGAACGGACTCCAGATCAGCCCTCCCGAGAGAGATTAGGGCTTGGCGGCAGCTCTGTATCGTAAAACGCGATAATTCTTCCTCTCTGATTTTTTTCTCCCCGAAAGTGAATATATGGAGTCCGGGGGTACATCGGTGGAGCATCAGGGGGCCCACGAGGCAGGGGGGCGCGCCCCCACACTCGTGGACAGGGTGTGGGCCCCCTCCTATAGATCTTTCCGCAGATATTTTTTATAATTTCCAAAACAATTCTCCGTAGATTTTCATGTCATTCCAAGAACTTTCTACACAAAAACAACACCATGGCAATTCTGCTGAAAACAGCGTCAGTCCGGGTTAGTTCCATTCAAATCATGCAAGTTAGAGTCCAAAACAAGGGCAAAAGTGTTTGGAAAAGTAGATATGTTGGAGACGTATCATACACCACTCTTCACAATGTTCTTCTTCTTAGGAGCACCCTCTCCTTCTTTTACAAAGGTTTGCTTGAGAGGAAGAGGTTGTTTGGTCTTGTCGTTCTTCTTCTTCTTGGGCTTGGGAGCAAACCCAATTCCTTCTTTTGCTACAACTTCCTTTTGATTGCTCAAAAGCTCGTTGAGGTTCTTCTCACCCTGTATACACGACACAAGGCCTTTCTCAAGTTGCTCCTTCAACTTGGCATTCTCTTCAACACGATGCACATGCTAGCAACATGGGTTAGTAGCATTTGCATTATCAATTAAAACCATGCGAGGAAAGGTAGCTTTCTCCTTGGTTAGCAAAACTTGAAGTTGATCATGAGATCTTTGAGGCTAGTATGTACAATCTTCAAGACCTTGTGAGCCTTGTCAAGTGTAACAAACTCCTCCTTGAGTCCAGCATGGTCAACCCCAAGCTTTGCCTTCTCGGAATTGAGCACACGAGAGACAACTAAAGCATGATCAAGATCTTTTCTTAATTTAGCATGATCATCGTTGTGTGACTCCTCAAGAGCCAAACGATGACCACGCTCTTCCTCAAGAGCATTAGAGAGATCCGAGATCTCATCGGCATAGTCTCGACTATGGCCCTCCATTTTAGAATTGGTCTCCTCGTGAGCCTCGATCATGTCATTGGCTTCACCGAGTTGTTCCAAGAGAGCAACAAAGTGCTTCTTGGGTTTGCCCTTGAGTTTACTCATAAACAACTGATGACCCACAAGTGTAGGGGATCTAGCGTAGTCTTTTCGATAAGTAATAGTGTCAAACCCAATGAGGAGTAGAAGGAAATGATAGGCAGTTTTCTGTAAGGTATTTTCTGCAAGCACTGAAATTATAGGTAACAGATAGTTTTGTGATAAGGTAATTGGTAGAAAGTAACAAAAGGTAAAAGTAAATAAGGTGCAGCAAGATGGCCCAATCCTTTTTGTAGCAAAGGAAAGCCTAGACAAACTCTTATATGAAGGAAAGCGCTCCCGAGGACACATGGGAATTACCGTCAAGCTCGTTTTCATCACAATCATCTGATTCGCGTTCGGTACTTTGATAATTTCGTATGTGGGTGGACCGGTGCTTGGGTGCTGTCCTTACTTAAACAAGCCTCCCACTTATGATTAACCTCTAATGCAAGCATCCTCAACTACAAAAGAAGTATTAAGGTAAACCTAACCATAGCATGAAACATATGGATCCAAATCAGCCCCTTACGAAGCAACGCATAAACTAGGGTTTAAGCTTCTGTCACTCTAGCAACCCATCATCTACTTATTACTTCCCAATGCCTTCCTCTAGGCCCAAATAATGATGAAGTTTCATGTAGTCGACGTTCACATGACACCACTAGAGGAAAGACAACATACATCACATCAAAATATCAAACGAATACCAAATTCACATGACTACTTATAGCAAGACTTCTCCCATGTCCTCAAGAACAAAAGTAACTACTCACAATACATAATACGGTTCATGATCAGAGGGGTATTAATATGCATAATGGATCTGAACATATGATCTTCCACCAAGTAAACCAACTAGCATCAACTACAAGGAGTAATCAACACTACTAGCAACCCACAGGTACCAATCTGAGGTTTGGGTACAAAGATTGGATACAAGAGATGAACTAGGGTTTGAGAGGAGATGGTGCTGGTGAAGATGTTGATGAAGATAGCCCTCCCCAAGATGGGAGAGTTGTTGGTGATGACGGCGGTGACGATTTCCCCCTCCCGGAGGGAATTATCCCCAGCAGAACAGCTATGCCGAAGCCCTGGATTGGTTTCCGCCAAGGTTCTGCCTCGAGACGGCGGCGTCTGGTCCTGAAAGCCTCCTTATGATTTTTTCCAGGTCAAAACACCTCATATAGGAGAAGATGGGCATCGAGGGGCCATTGGGGGGCCCACGAGGCAGGGGGCGCGTCCCCCACCCTCGTGGACAGGTGGTGGCCCCGCTGGTGATCCTCTTTCGCCAGATATTTTATATATTTTTTGAAACGGTGTCCTGTGGAGTTTCAGAGCTTTTTGAGTTGTGCAGAATAGGTTTCCAGAGTTTCCTTCTTTTCTAGCCCAGAATTCTAGCTGCCGACATTCTCCCTCTTTATGTAAACCTTGTAAAATAAGAGAGAAAAGGCATAAGTATTGTGACATAACGTGTAATAACAGCCCATAGTGCAATAAATATCAACATAAAAGCATGATGCAAAATGGACGTATCAACTCTCCCAAGCTTAGACCTCGCTTGTCCTCAAGCGAAAGCCGATATCGAAAAATATGTCCATATGTTTAGAGATAGAGGTGTCGATAAAAACAAAATACGGACATGAGGGCATCATGATCATTCTCATAACAACAACATATATATATTGCCATATGATTCTTATGCTAAAGTAACAATTCATTCAAAATGTCAAGTATGAATCAGTAACTTCATTGAAAACCAACAAACTATAATCTAGGTCATTGAAGCAATTGCAATTTATCATAGCATCGGAAAGAGTCAACATAAGAGCTTTTTAGCAAGCCTACATACTCAACTATCATATAGTCTTTCACAATTGCTCACACTCATGCAATACTTATGGTTACAGAGTGTTAATCGGACACAGAGAAAGATAGGGGCTTATGGTGTTGCCTCCCAACCTCTTACCTCAAGGGTAATGTCAACAGTAATAGACCATGGTAACTTACATCCAAGTGGGTATATATGTGAGGATCTTTCCAACACAATGTGCTTGCCAAAGGATAAAATGTAAAAAGGAAAGGTGAATTTCACCTTGACTCTTATAAGGCAAGAATAAAAGATAGGCCATTCGCAGAGGGAAGCAGAGGTTGTCATGTGCTTTTATTGTTGGATGCACAAAGTCTTAGCGCAAAAGAACGTCACTTTATATTGCCACTTGTGATAAGGACCTTTATTATGCAGTCTGTCGCTTTTATTACTTCAATATCACAAGATCGTATCAAACTTATTTCCTCCACACTAATAAATCATACATATTTTAGCGAGTCTGCAACATGACAACTTACTTGAAGGATCTTACTCAATCCATAGGTAGGTATGGTGGACTCTCATGGCAAAACTGGGTTTAAGGATGTATCGAAGCACGAGTAGTATCTCTATTTGGTGCGAGGAGTTTTGGCTAGCATGAGGGGGAAAGGCAAGCTCAAGATGTTGGATGATCCTTGACAATATACTTTATTTCAGATATAAGAAAACATAACCCATTATGTTGTCTTCCTTGTCCAACATCAACTCTTTAGCATGTCATATTTTAATGAGTGCTCACAATCATAAAAGATGTCCAAGATAGTGTATTTTTATGTGAAACCTCTCTTTCTTTATTACTTCCTATTAATTGCAACGATGACCAAAACTATGTTTGTCAACTCTCAACAACTTTCATTCATCATACTCTTAATATGTGAAGTCATTACTTCCCATGAGATCAATATGATCCTTTGATACTTTTTATGTTTCCCCCTTTTTTATCATGACCAAAGTGAGGAAATCAAGCCCTTGACTCAACACTAAACTTTATTATAAAGCTCACGGACTCGATTACAAAGGGTAAATATCATAAAGCAAAAGCTCACAACTAGGTCATGCTAACTCTATTCTAATAGATCAAGATACTATCAAAAGGATCAAACTAAGAAAAACGGTAAAGATAGGAGAGTGATGGTGATACAATACCGGGGCAACTCCCCCAAGCTTGGCAGTTTCCAAGGGGAGTGCCCATACCCATATGATTATATCTCCTTCTTCGGGGTTGGTGAGGATGGAGTTGAAAGTAGTGACACGGGATCATCATACATCGAGCGTAGGAGATCCTCCAACTTGTGGATAATACCTTTGAGTGTAGCTATATGCTCCTTCAACAAAATATTTTCACTTGTGAGATACTTGTTTTGAATTTGAGCTAACTCAATCATCTTGAAAGCTTCAATCTCAGTTGAAGTAAAGAGGTTGGGAAGGGGTTGATGGATGTCTTCTCCTCCTGTTGCCAGAGCCTAATCTTCCACCACCTTCTTGATCCTTTTCTCCTTGCTGATCTCCTCCGGTCCTTCCCTCTTCAAATCTATCTTCATTAGCCAAGCATCGTTGCCCTCATTGTTGGAGGAGGATGACGACATGATGCCTCGCCTTGTCAACCCTAGCAGAACAATAGCTCGAAACAAGAACAGAGGATTTTTGCGTGATACAGAGGTCAAAACCTTCGGGGTATATATAATGAATTTTTACCGACCAAAAGGACTAACATACAAGAAATCGGAGTCCGGGAGGCACACGAGGTGCCCACGAGGCAGGGGGCGCACCCAGGGGAAGGGGCCGCGCCCTCCACCCTCATGGACGCCTCGTGTCTCTTCCGGACTGCCACTTATTTTTCTATTTTTCTAAATATTCCAAAACGGTGAAAATTTGCCTTTAGAACTGTTTTGGAGTCGGTTTACTTACCGTATCACATACCTCTTCCTTTTCGGGGTCTGAATCGTACTGGAAAGTGTCCCTTATGTATTCCTATGGGGTTACGGTTTCAATAACATTGGTTTCAACATTTATAGGGTTGCCTGAGATATAATGTTTGATTCTTTGACCGTTCACCACCTTCGGATTTGTGCCTTCGAAGTTGTTGATTTTTATGGCACTGGAACAGTAGACCTCCTCGATAACGTAAGGGCCTTCCCACTTAGAGAGAAGTTTTCCTGCAAAAAATCTTAAACGGGAATTGTATAGCAAGACATAATCACCTACGTTAAACTCGCGCTTTTGTATCCTTTTGTCATGCCATCTTTTAACTTTTTCTTTAAACAGCTTGGTATTCTCATATGTCTGGGTTCTCCATTCATCAATAGAGCTAATGTCAAATAACCTCTTCTCACCGGCAAGTTTGAAATCATAATTGAGCTCTTTAATAGCCCAATATGCCTTATGTTCTAGCTCAAGAGGTAAGTGACATGCTTTTCCATAAACCATCTTATATGGAGACATACCCATAGGATTTTTGTATGCAGTTCTATAGGCCCATAATGCATCATCAAGTTTCTTAGACCTATTCTTCTAGACCTATTAACTATCTTTTGCCAAATTAATTTCAGCTCTCTATTACTTAATTCTACTTGACCACTAGTCTGAGGGTGATAAGGGGATGCGATTCTATGGTTAACATCATATTTTGCAAGCATTTTACGGAAAGCACCATGAATAAAGTGTGAACCACCATCAGTCATTAAGTATCTAGGGACTCCAAACCTCGGGAAAATAACTTCTTTAAGCATCTTAATAGAGGTGTTATGATCAGTACTACTAGTTGGAATAGCTTCTACCCACTTAGTAACGTAATCAACAACAACTAAAATTTGTGTATACCCATTAGAGGAAGGAAACGGTCCCATATAATCAAAGCCCCAAACATCAAATGGTTCAATAACAAGTGAATAATTCATAGGCATTTCTTGACGTCTACTAATATTACCAATTTTTTGACATTCATCACAGGATAAGACAAACTTACAGGCATCCTTGAAGAGAGTAGGACAATAAAAACCAGATTGCAATACCTTATGTGCAGTTCTATCTCTAGCATGGTGTCCTCCATAAGCTTCGGAGTGGCACTTGCGTAAGATCTGTTCCTGTTCATGCTTAGGTACACAACGTCTAATAATACCATCTACTCCTTCTTTATAAAGATGTGGGTCATCACAGAAGTAATGCCTCAAATCATAGAAGAACTTTTTCTTTTGCTGGTATGTGAAGCTACGTAGCAACAATGTAATTAGCATAATCAACATACCATGGAGCAGTACGAGAAGTATTTATGATAGCTAATTGTTCATCAGGAAAGCTATCATCAATAGGTTGTGGGTCATCAAGTATATTTTCTAGCCTAGACATGTTATCTGCAACGGGGTTCCCAGCTCCTTTTCTATCAATAATATGCAAGTCAAATTCTTGCAGCAAGAGAACCCATCTAATAAGTCTAGGTTTAGCATCTTTTTTCCATAAGGTATTTGATATCAGCATGATCAGTGTGAATAGTTACTTTAGAATCGACAATATAAGGTCTAAACTTATCACAAGCAAATACAACTGCTAAAAATTCCTTCTCAGTAGTAGCATAATTTCTCTAGGCACTGTCTAGGGTTTTACTAGCATATTGGATAACATTTAACTTCTTATCAACTCTTTTTCTTAGAACAAAACCTACAGCATAATCACTAGCATCGCACATAATCTCAAAGGGTAAATTCCAGTCAGGAGGCTGGACAATAGGTGGAGAGATCAATGCTTTCTTAAGTATTTCAAATGCTTCTAGCCAATCATCATCAAAGACAAAAGGAATATCTTTCTGTAAGAGATTAGTTAGAGGCCTGGAGATTTTGGAGAAGTCCTTAATGAACCTCCTATAAAACCCGACATGACCAAGGAAACTTCGTATACCTTTAATGTCCTTGGGGCACGACATCTTTTAAATAGCATCAACTTTAGCCTTGTCAACTTCAATACCTCTTTCAAAAAAATTTATGTCCCAAGACAATGCCTTCATTAACCATAAAGTGGCACTTCTCCCAATTCAAGACAAGATTAGTGTCTTCTCAACTCTGCAAAACTCGATCAAGGTTGCTTAACCAATCATCAAAAGAAGTTCCATAAACGGAGAAATCATCCATGAAAACCTCAACAATCTTTTCACAAAAATCAGAGAATATAGCCATCATGCATCTTTGAAAGGTAGCAGGTGCATTACATAAACCAAAAGGCATACGTCTATAAGCAAAGGTACCGAAAGGACAAGTAAAAGTGGTCTTTTCTTGATCCCCTTTTGACACAGGTATTTGAGAGAAACCAGAATAACCATCTAGAAAGCAAAAATGAGTATGTTTGGATAACCTTTCTAGCATTTGATCAATAAAAGGAAAAGGGTAATGATCTTTCTTAGTGGCTTTATTTAATTTGCGGAAATCAATTACCATCCTATAGCCTGTAAAAATTCTTTGTGGGATCAATTCATCTTTATCATTAGGAACAACAGTCATACCTCCCTTCTTAGGGACACAATGGACATGACTTACCCATTGGCTATCATCAACTAGATAGATAATACCTGCCTCTAGAAGCTTTAGTATTTCCTTCCTTACCACTTCTTTCATCTTAGGTTTTAACCGTTGTTGATGATCAATAACCGGTTAGCGTTTTCTTCTAATTTTATCTTGTGTCGGCATAAAGTGGGACTAATGCCCTTAAGATCATCCAGAGTATATCCAATAGCAGCACGGTGCTTCTTCAGAGTTTTCAATAATTTGTCTTCTTCCTGCTCTAAAAGATTAGCACTAATAATAACATGATATATCTTCTTTTCATCAAGATAAACATACTTAAGACTATTTGGCAAAGGTTTAAGTTCAAACACGGGATCACCCTTGGGTGGAGGAGGATCACCTAGGATTTCAACAGGCAAGTTGTTTTTCAATACAGGTCCCTGCTTAAAGATTATTTCATCTATTTCCCTTCTTTCATTCATATACATATCATTTTCATGGTCCAGAAAATATTGTTCTAGAGGATCATTAGGAGGCACATCAATATAAGCAAGACCAATAATTTCATCCTTACTAGGTAATTCTTTATCAAGAGGTTGTCTATGAAATTTAGCAAAGTTAAAATCATGAGACATATCCCCTAAACCCACAGTAACAATATCTTTCACGCAGTCTATCTTAGCATTAATAGTATTCAAGAAGGGTCTATCAAATATAATGGGACAAAAGTCATCTTGTGGGGAACTAACAATAAGAAAATCATCAGGGTATTTAACTTTCCCACACAAGACTTCAACATCTCTAACAATCCCAACTGGTGAAATAGTGTCTCTGTTAGCAATCTTAATAGTAACATCAATCCCTTCTAACTCAACAGGAGCAATATAATGCATAATTTCTTGATATAGGGAATGAGGGATTATACTTGCACTAGCACCTACGTCACATAAACCATGATAGCAATGATCTCCTATTTTAACAGAGATAACTGGCAAGCCCACAACAGGTCTATGTTTATTCCTAGCATCGGGTTTGGCTATTCTAGCAGCTTCCTCTTGGAGATAAATAACATGTCCATCTAAATTTTCAACCAAGAGATCTTTAACCATAGCAACACTAGGTTCAACTTTAATTTGCTCAGAGGGTGTAGGTGTTCTAGTACTACTCTTACGAACCACAGTTAAAGCTTTAGCATGATCCTTTATTCTAACAGGGAAAGGTGGTTTCTCAATATAAGCAGTAGGAACAACATGATCAACATTATAAGTGATAGTATTTTCTTCAACTTTAACAGGTTAACCTACTTTTACTTCAATGGGAGGATTTTATTTAAACCACTTCTCCTTGGGAAGATCAACATGAGTAGCAAATGATTCACAAAAATAAGCTACTATCTCAGAGTCAAGTCCATATTTAGTGCTAAACTCACGGAAAACATCGGTATCCATAAAAGCTTTAACACAATCAAACTTAGGGGTCATACCTGACTCCTTACCTTTGTCGAGATCCCAATCTTCAGAGTTGCGTTTAATTCTTTCCAGTAAATCCCATTTGAATTCAACAGTCTTCATCATAAAAGAACCAGAACAAGAATTATCGAGCATGGAGCGATTATTGAGAGAAAGCCGAGCATAAATTTTTTGAATGATCATTTCTCTTGAGAGCTCATCATTGGGGCATGAATATATCATTGACTTAAGCCTCCCCCAAGCTTGAGCAATGCTTTCTCCTTCGCGAGGCCAAAAATTATAAATATAATTACTATCATGATGAACCTGGTGCATAGGGTAGAACTTCTGATGAAAATTCCAACTTCACACGATTATAGTTCCATGATCTAATATTATCACATAACCTAAACCATGTCAATGCATCTCCCTTCAAAGATAAAGGGAAGACCTTCTTCTTGATAACATCCTCGGGCATACCTACAAGCTTAAATAACCCACAAACTTCATCCACATAGATTAGATGCAAATCGGGATGCAGTGTTCCGTCTCCTGTAAAGGGATTATCTAGCAATTTCTCTATCATACCCGAAGGAATTTTAAAGCAAACATTTTCAGTAGGTGCAGTAGGTTGAGGAGCAATGATAACCCACAAGTGTAGGGGATCAGTTTTAGCCTCTTTCGATAAGTAAGAGTGTTGAACCCAACGAGGAGCTAAAGGTAGAACAAATATCCCCTCAAGTTCTATCGACCACCGATACAACTCTACGCACGCTTGACGTTCGCTTTACCTAGAACAAGTATAAAACTAGAAGTACTTTGTAGTTTTTGTGGGATAGGTTTGCAAGAATATAAAGAGCACATAAATATAAACTAGGGGTTGTTTAGATAAAGAAGAAATAAAGTTAATATAGCGAGTGTGGAAAAGTGGTGGTAGGAGTTGCGAAATTGTCCTTAAGCAATTGACTACGTTACTAGACCAATAGCAAGTTTTATGTGGGAGAGGCCACTGCTAGCATGTCATCCCTGACTTGGAATTCTATGCACTTATGATTGGAACTATTAGCAAGCATCCGCAACTACTAACGTTCATTAAGGTAAAACCCGATCATAGCATTAAGATATATTGGTCCCCCTTCAATCCCGTATGCATCAATTTCTACGCTAGGTTGAAGCTTCTGTCACTCTTGCCCTCCAATACGTAGTCCTATCGACATACAACTAACCCTATGGTGTGATCCACGCGCGCGCTCATATGATGGGCACCAAAGGACAACAACATAACCACAAGCAATTTAAACCAATCATAGTAATTCACCAATTACCGATAGGACAACGAAAGTCTACTCAGACATCATAGGATGGCAACACATCATTGGATAATAATATGAAGCATAAAGCACCAAGTTCAAGTAGATGGTATATCGGGTTGTGGGAGAGTGGACCGCTGTAGATATATGGGGGAAGGTGATGGAGATGTTGGTGAAGATGACGGAGGTGTTGGTGTAGATCACCGTCACACGATGATGGCCCCGGCGGCGTTCCGGCGCCGCCGGGAGAGAGGGGGAGAGAGCCCCCCTCCTCCTTCTTCTTCCTTGACCTTCTCCCTAGATGGGATAATGGTTTACCCTCTGGTCTATGGCCTCCATGGCGGTGGAGGGGCGAGAGCCCCTCCGAGATTGGATCTGTCTCTCTGTCTCTCTCTGTTTCTGCGTTCTCAGATTCCGACCTTTCACCGTTCTTATATTCTCGGAGATCCGTAACTCCGATTGGGCTGAATTTTTGACATGATTTTTATCAAGATATTAGCTTTCTTGCGGAGAAAGAAGGGCAACAACCGCCTTACAGAGTGGCCATGAGGGCCCAGGGCGCACCTGACCCCCTGGGGCGTGCCCCTCACCCTCGTGGGCCACTCAGGCATCGTCTCACGTTGATTCCACTTCCCAAAATTCACATATATTCCAAAAAAAACTCCGTCCATTTTTATACCGTTTGGACTCTGTTTGATATGGATATTCCGCTGGACAAAAACATGCAACAAACAGGAACTGGCACTGGGCACGGGATCAATATGTTAGTCCCGAAAATAGGATAGAAAGTTGCCAAAAGTATATGAAAGTTGTATAATATTGGCATGGAACAATAAAAAATTATAGATACGACGGAGACGTATCAAACAACTCTTTGCTCCTCTGGTCGGGGTGCAGATACCCCGAACAAGCCCCTCAAAGGATGATGAGCCATAGAAACAAGTGACAGTAAATTCCAGCACACTATATAAATTTTTCCTTACCAAAGGCGCTTCACTCCCCGGCAACGGCGCCAGAAAAGAGTCTTGATGACCCACAAGTGTAGGGGATCTATTATAGTCTTTTCGATAAGTAAGATTGTCGAACCCAACGAGGAGCAGAAGGAAATGATAGGTAGTTTTCAGTAAGGTATTTTCTGCAGGCACTGAAATTATAGGTAACAGATAGTTTTGTGATAAGGTAATTGGTAGCAAGTAACAAAAGGTAAAAGTAACTAAGGTGCATCAAGATGGCCCAATCCTTTTTGTAGCAAAGGACATGCCTGGACAAACTCTTATATGAAGGAAAGCGCTCCCGAGGACACATGGGAATTATCGTCAAGCTAGTTTTCATCACGATCATCTGATTTGCGTTCGGTACTTTGATAATTTGGTATGTGGGTGGACCGGTTCTTGGGTGCTGTCCTTACTTGGACAAGCCTCCCACTTATGATTAACCTCTAATGCAAGCATCCGCAACTACAAAAGAAGTATTAAGGTAAACTTAACCATAGCATGAAACAAATGGTTCCAAATCAGCCCCTTACGAAGCAACACATAAACCAAGGTTTAAGCTTATGTCACTCTAGCAACCCATCATCTACTTATTACTTCCGAATGCCTTCCTCTAGGCCCAAATAATGGTGAAGTGTCATATAGTCGACGTTCACATGACACCACTAGAGAAAAGACAACATACATCTCATCAAAATATCAAACAAATACCAAATTCACATTACTACTTATAGCAAAACTTCTCTCATGTCCTCGGGAACAAAAGTAACTACTCACAATACATAATATGGTTCATTATCAGAGGGGTATTAATATGCATAATGGATCTGAACATATGATCTTCCACCAAGTAAACCAACTAGCATCAACTACAAGGAGTAATCAACACTACTAGCAACCCATAGGTACCAATCTAAGGTTTGGGTACAAAGATTGGATACAAGAGATGAACTAGGGTTTGAGAGGAGATGGTGCTGGTGAAGATGTTGATGAAGATAGCCCTCCCCAAGATGGGAGAGTTGTTGGTGATGGCGGCAGTGACGATTACCCCCTCCCGGAGGGAAGTATCCCCGGTAGAACAGCTCTACCGGAACCCTAGATTGGTTTCCGCCAAGGTTCTGCCTCGAGACGGCGGCGTCTGGTCCCGAAAGCCTCCTTATGATTTTTTCTAGGTCAAAACACCTCATATAGGAGAAGATGGGCAACGCGGGGGCCACGAGGCAGGGGGCCTGCCCAGAGAGGGGGGGGGGGCGCCCCCACCCTCGTGGACAGGTGGTGGCCCCCTGGTGATCCTCTTTTGCCAAATATTTTTATATTTTCTGAAACGGTGTCGTATGGAGTTTCGATGCTTTTTCAGTTGTGCAGAATAGGTTTCCAGAGTTTGCTTATTTTCCAGCCCAGAATTCCAGCTGCCGACATTCTCCCTCTTTCTGTAAACCTTGTAAAATAAGAGAGAAAAGGCATAAGTATTGTGACATAACGTGGAATAACAGCCCATAGTGCAATAAATATCAACATAAAAGCATGATGCAAAATGGCCGTATCAACAACTCAAATTCATCTTCCTCCTCCTCCGCCCCCTCACTCTCATCAATACAATCCATCAATGAAGGATTAGAGGAGAGGGTAGAATTGATGTTGGGGGTTACCTTGTTGGTGGCCTTAGCCATGAGGCACTTGGCGATGATGTTCTCATTTGGTGAGTCGAAGAGGGATGATCGTGGAGTTGTTGCAATAGCAATGATAGCCATAGTGAACATCTCGTCATCTTCTTCATCATCATCATCCTCAACATATTCTTCTTGATCCACCAAACCTCTCGGAGGAGTCTTCTTGTTGAAGTTGTTGTTGTTGGGATAGGACTTGGCCTTGTCCTTTCGAATAAGCTTGCCTCCATTGTCTTCTCTTTTCTCACATGGACAATCCACAACAAAGCGACTCACATTGCCACAATTGTAGCACGTCCTCATACGTTGCTTGCCCTTGAGACCACTTGAGTTGTTCTTGTTGAAGTTGGGCCTAGAGTTCTTCTTGTTGCCCCAAAATTGGCGAGACGCTAGAGCCATATGCTCATGGTAAGCATATTTTGTGTCCTCGGGGCAACACTCATCTTCATATCCTTCATCCTCATCTTCCACACAAGCCTTGGCCTTCAAAGCAAGGTTGGGATTCTTTGATCGTTGAGCTCGCAATACCGCGTTGTCAGAGGTTTTATCCAAGATCCTCATTGCAACAAACTCATCCAACACTTCACTTGAGGACAAGGTGTGGAAGTCCGGTCGTTGGCGGATGACGAAGGACATGGCCTTGTGATAAGGCATCATGGCCTTGAGAAACTTGCGCTTGATCCAATTTTCATTCGTGTCCTTGCTCCCATGATCTTGAAGTGAAACCGCAAGAGTGGTTAATCTCTGATAAAGTTCACACGGATCTTCATCTTTGATCATGGCAAACTCATCGGCTTCATCTTGCACAACTTCATAGTTTGAGCGTTGAATGCTTGCGCTTCCCCTGTACATGGAACCAACATGCTCCCATGCTTCCTTGGCCACAGAGAAGGGTCGAAGATGTGCAATGTCTTCGGGAGGGATAGCTTCTTGAAGTATGCAAAGAACATACTCGTTGAATTGATGATCCACAGCTTCTCTTGGAGTTAAGTTGTAGGGATCATGTGGGTAGAAACCTTGCTCAACGATTCTCCAAAGATTAGTAGAACAATGATTTAAATGACGTTTAAGGCGAAACGTGCAAGTAGCAAAATTGGAATTTTTCACAAACTTAGGTGAAGGACCAACTGCGAGTAGGAACGAGTCCTCCATAATGTGTAGGAGGCGCAGAGTGGGTAAAGATCCCACTCCCATTTTTAGTCATCGGGACTTGCCCACTACTAGTTTCTCCCTTGTCGGGAATAGCATCCGACAAGTTGGTAGCGGGGAGAACCACTTCCAATGGTGCGGTGGATAATTTAAATCCCTCAGGAAAATCTCTTAACATGCCTTTGACCTCGGTTGTCAGTGAGTCTTTCAATGTGTTCAAAGCCACATTGAACTCCCCACGAGATACCGAGGTTCCCCCATCGGACATAGGCAAGGGCGGAGTTCCACCGGAGTGTTCCTCCGTCTCGACTATGTTGTCACCCATACTCTTTGGACGGTGAAGTCCTTAATAAAGAGACGAAGCTCTGATACCAATTGAAAAGATTGATATGGTTGACTAGAGGGGGGGGGGGTGAATAGGCAACTAACAATTTTAGCTTTTCTTGACCATGTTAAACTTAGGAACGAAATAGGTTGTGTAGATATACAACTAGGTGAGCAACCTATAAGAAGCAAAAAAGAAGTAAGCAAGCAAGCACAAGATACTAACACACTAAAGCTTGCACAAGTAAAGGATAGAGATAACCAAAAGTGGAGCTGGTGAAGACGAGGATGTGTTACCGAAGTTCCTTCCCTCTGAGGGGAAGTACGTCTCCGTTGGAGCGGTGTGGAGGCACAATGCTCCCCAAGAAGCCACTAGGGCCACCGTATTCTCCTCACGCCCTTACACAATGCGAGATGCCGTGATTCCACTATTGGTGCCCTTGAAGGCGGCGACTGAACCTTTACACACAAGGTTGGTGCTCTCTCCCAACGAAACCATGGAGCTTCACCACAATGTATATGGCTCCGAGGTGACCTCAACCGTCTAGGGTGCTCAAACACCAAAAAGTAACAAGATCCACAAGGGATTAATGGGGGGGATCAAATTTCTCTTGGTGGAAGTGTAGATCTGGGCCTTCTCAACCAATCCCTAGAAAATCAACAAGTTTGATTGGCTAGGGAGAGAGATCGGGCAAAAATAAGCTTTTGGAGCAACAATGGAGCTTAGGGGAGAAGAGGTAGGTTTTGTAGAGGAAGAAGAACCCTTTATATAGTAGAGGAGAAGAGTGAACCGTTACACTCTTCTCAGCCCGCACAGAGTGGTACTACCACTGGGCCGAGCGGTACTACCGCTGGTGCCAGCGGTACTACCGCACCCCAAGTGGTACTGCCGCCTTGTGTTAGGGACGAGGTTCAGAGGAAAGGAGCGGTAGTAGACGCGGTGGTGGCAGCGGTACTACCGCTTATAAGCGGTACTACCGCTGCTACTACCGTTGCTACCACCGTAGAACCCGACACGAGAAATGCTCGTCCCGAATCGACGCGGAGGTGGAGAGTAGCCATGGTGGTACTACCACGTATAGTCACAAGCGGTACTACCGCGCCTCCTCGGCGGTACTACCGCTTAGAACGTATACGCGGTACTACTGCCCTGGCTACGGTACTACCGCGCCCATAGAGAGAAGGGGAGAGGCTAGCAAAAGAAAGAAGACGAGGGTGCAAAAACGAGTGTACGTGATGATTCCACCATGGCCTTTCAAATGCGGACCCCTGATACGTCCAAAATGCATCACTATTTTATATCGTAATTCATCCTTATTCATTGATATATTTCACATTACGATGATGTTCTTATGTTGTTTTGGCCTATTTTACACAGTTTGCAACTTTCCGGTGCCGAAGCAGCGGACGCAGGATTCAGCTGTAAAAAGTGGACGCTAAGTTACTGAAGAAGAATACCTCCAAATTACCTGAAAATCGATGGAGGGTATTTTCCAGATGGATCACGAAGGCACGCAAAAGAGCAACCAGAGGGGGGCCACAGGGCGCCCAGGCGGCCACCTGGCGCGACCCCCACCCTAGCCGCGCCGGGGGGGCGCCTGGAGCCCCTGGCCCACTTCCGGCTGCCCCCTTTTGCCTATATACTCCTCGTCATCCAAAAACCCTAAAGAGGAGAGTTTTGACGGAGTTCCGCCGCCGCTCCGTGGCGGAAACCTACAAAGAAGAAAAAGCCATCTCCGGCGGGCAGATTCCGCCGGGGAAATCACCTCCCGGAAGGGGAGATCATCGCCATCGTCATCACCATCGTCACGGGCATCATCGAGATCATCATCAACATCATCCCCACATCAGCACCATCTCCATCTTCATCCAATCTCATCTCACCATTGCAACTTGTGTTGTAACCCATACTATCTATCCTCTCTACTCTATCGGTGTTGATTACTACTTTGTGGTGAATGCTATTGAGTTTTGTTGGAGAAATATCATTATGTCCAGATTGTTTATCATCCATTTATCTCCACTGATCATGATCTCTTTTATGTCTTGTGAGTAGTTACTTTAGTTCTTGAGGACATGGGAAAAGTCTTGTTGTTAGTAGTCATATGATGTTGAAGTAATATGTGTTGTTTGATACTTAAGTTGTGTTGTTATTTTCCTAGTGGTGTTGTGTGAGTCGAACACTCAACACTTCGCCTTATTAAGGACCTAGGTGAATACATTGTGTACAAAGAATGCTTACGGTGGGTTGCCGGAGTGACAGAAACCTGAACCCCAGTTCGAACGCTTTAGCACAAGGGAACAATGGATCATCGATCGTATTGCTATGGTTAGGCTTTTGCCTTAAATACTACTCCCTCCATCCCAAAATAAGTGACGCAAAAGTGACTCAACTTTGTACTAAAGTTAGTACAAAATTAAGTCATTTTTGAGTCACTTATTTTGGGACGGAGGGAGTATCTTGTATTTGCGGATGCTTGCAAGGTGTTTAGTCATAAGAGTGCACTCATCTTAGTCTAGAGAGTGTACTAGCATAGATCCACCCACTCAGCACTTATCAACACAAAACATAGTACCGATACGGAATATGGCGAAAGCACATGACTACCTCTCCCGTGTGTCCTCAAGAACACTTTAGCCTTTATAAGTTCAGTTGTTAGGCCTCTCCTTTGCTCAGAAAGGATTGGGCCACTTGTTACTCTCCATTGCCTTTTACTTTGCTCGCTTTTACCTTCCTGTTGCTTATATCAAGAAAACCCCTAAAAAGTTATCTTTCAGTGCTTGCAGTTATTCCTTGCTCAGAACCACTTATCAATACCTTCTGCTCCTCGTTGGGTTCGACACTCTTACTTATCGAAAACGCTGCAATAGATCCCTTACGGTTGTGGGTCATCAAGTACTGTTTTCTGGCGCCGTTGCCGGGGAGTGTAGCGCCATTGGTAAAGTTAACTGGTAAGGAAGTTTTTATATTTCTATTTTTATTTTGCTGTTGCTGCTCTTTGTCCTTATGGACAACCTTGCTATTGGATCGTTGCTCGAGGGAAGACGCCCCACGTCTGTGGTGGTTGCTCCCCCCCTACTGAAATTGTGCCCTATAAAATACCAGCTGGTATTATCGATTATGTTTTGGCTAATCGTTATGCAGGAGATAGACATCCCGGTGAACACTTGCTATATCTGTCACAACTATGTTCATTATTTAAGCTTGCAGGTGTATCAATGGAGTTTGTCATGAGGAAATTGTTCTCCGTATCGCTTATAGATAAAGCTTCAGATTGGTATAAGCTTCTCGATAACTCACACTTGCTTGATTGGCAAGAGCTTATGTCTCTCTTTTATTCCAAGTTTTATCCTCTTCATGAAATTCATCGAGACAGGAACTATATCTATAACTTTAGGTCTCGTGACGGAGAAAGCATTGCTCAAGCTTGGGGGAGATTGAAGTCCCTAATGCTCAAATGTCCTATTCATGAGCTCCCCAAGGAAATTATACTTACAAATTTTTATGCCAGGCTTTCTCGTCAGGATAAGGAGATGCTGGATGCCTCCTCTAGTGGGGTATTTCAGACGAAGAGTGTTGAAGAAAGGTGGGATCTCATTGAAAGGATCCAGAGGAATACCGAAGATTGGGAAATCGATAAAGGTATGGAACCCGCTATAAATTATGAGCATGATTATATTGAGAGCTATGTGAAAACTGATTACTTCAATACCTTTTGCTCTAAGATTGGTCTTGATTCCCATCTAATGATTGATTTCTGTAAGGATTTTGCCTCTCACGTTGATTATTTTAAAAAGAAGAGAGATCAGCATCATGAACCTTTCAAAGAGTTACCTGTTGATATTCATGTTGCTGACCCTATTTTGCCTACAGTTATATAGGAAAAGCCTCCTTTTCCCGCAAGGATAAGGGAGCACTCTCTTGTGACAGGCATAATAAATCAAAGTGAGAGAAGAATTGATGAGCCTGAGGACCAGATCAAGGTCGATCCTCAAGTTGCATTCGTTAAAGACCTTGTTACTAATGATGTTTTGGATTACAATGTAAATTTTTGTGCTGTTTCCACTAACCTTGTCACAGCCAAGAATAAAGGCCCAATTCCAGGTACTCCAGTAGTATCTGTTAAAATAGGAGATCACAATTATTATGGGCTATGCGATTTGGGATCGAGTGCTAGTGCTATCCCCTGTTCACTTTATCAAGAGATCATTGGTGAGATTTCACCTTGTGAACTTGAAGAAGTTGATGTTACCATTCATCTTGCAAACAGAGCAACTATCTCTCCTATCGAAATTGTGAGAGACGTTGAAGTCCTATGTGGAAAGGTAAAATACCCTACCGACTTTCTCGTACTTGGTTCAGTGAGGGACAATTTTTGTCCTATTATTTTTGGTAGACCTTTTCTTAGGACTTGTGGAGCAATAATAGATTGCAAGAAAGGTAAAGTTTCTGTTGAATTCAATGGTGAGCCATATGAATTTAATTTTTCCAAGTTCTCTAAGCAGCCTCGTGGTACCGATTTACCTAGTGATGATAAAATTATTGAAAGTATTGCTTCTATTGCTATTCCCCCTAATGATCCTTTGCAACAATATATGGAGGACCACGAGAATGATTTGCATATGCAGGAAAGAAATGAACTAGATGAAATATTCTTGAGACAACCTGCTATCCTGAAGCACAACCTTCCGGTTGAACCTTTGGGAATTTTATCAAAACCAAAAGAAGACCCGGTGTTCGATCTTAAACCTCTTCCCGATATGCTCAAGTATGCTTATTTAGATGAAAAGAAAGTATATCCTGTTATTATCAACTCTAACCTTTCAGGATATGAAGAAGAGCGACTATTGGAAGTACTTCGTAAACACCGAGGTGCAATTGGCTATACCCTTGATGACCTTAAGGGGATTAGTCCATCTATCTGTCAACATACTATCAACCTTGAGCCCGATGCTAAACCAGTTGTTGATCATCAACGATGGTTGAACCCGAAGATGATGGATGTTGTAAGAACTGAGATTCTCAAGCTTCTAGCCGCAGGTATTATCTACCCTATAGCTGATAGTAAGTGAGTAAGCCCGGTACATTGTGTTCCTAAGAAAGGAGGTACAACTGTGGTTCCTAATGATAAGAATGAACTAATACCTCAGAGAATTATTATTGGATATAGAATGTGTATTGATTACAGGAAGCTGAACAAGGCAACCAGGAAGGATCACTACCCGTTACCGTTCATCGACCAAATGCTTGAAAGGTTATCCAAAAATACCCACTTTTGTTACGTCGATGGTTATTCTGGTTTCTCTCAAATTCATGTTAACACTGCTGATCAAGAGAAGACCACTTTTACTTGTCCCTTTGGTACTTATGCTTACAGGCGTATGCCTTTTGGTTTATGTAATGCCCCTGCTACTTTTCAAAGGTGTATGTCTACTATCTTTCATGGTTTCTGTGAGGAGATTGTGGAAGTCTTCATGGACGATTTCTCCGTCTATGGAACTTCCTTTGACCATTGTCTCCACAACCTTAATAAAGTTTTGCAGAGATGTGAGGAGACAAATCTGGTACTCAATTGGGAGAAGTGTCACTTCATGGTTAACGAAGGAATTGTTCTTGGTCACAAGATTTCCGAAAGGGGAATTGAGGTGGACAAGGGCAAGATCGAAGCAATTGAGAGGATGCCCTATCCAAGGGACATCAAAGGTATTCACAGTTTTCTCGGCCATGCTGGTTTCTATAGAAGATTTATTAAAGACTTTTCTAAGACTTCCAGACCCCTCACTAATCTTCTCCAGAAGGACGTTCCTTTTGTATTCGATGAAGATTGTAAGGAGGCTTTTGAAGTTCTCAAGAAAGCTTTAATAACCGCTCCTATAGTACAACCACCTGACTGGAATTTACCTTTTGAGATTATGTGTGATGCTAGTGATTTTGCTGTTGGAGCCGTTTTAGGGCAAAGGGTTGATAAGAAATTGAATGTTATATATTATGCTAGTAAAACCCTTGATAGTGCTCAAAAGAATTATGCTACTACTGAGAATGAATTCTTAGATGTAGTGTTTGCTTGTGATAAGTTTAGGCAGTATATTGTTGATTCCAAAGTTATTATTCATACTGACCATGCTGCCATTAAGTACCTTATGACAAAGAAGGATGCCAAGCCAAGGCTTATCAGATGGGTACTCCTTCTTCAAGAATTTGATTTGCAGATTGTTGATAGGAAAGGAGAAGACAATCCGGTGGCGGACAATCTTTCAAGGATGGAAGATATACCGCATGATCCCATCCCAGTCAACGACAGTTTTCCAGACGAGCAACTTGCCGTTGTAAAAGTACAATCTCTTTCCGATCCTTGGTTTGCAGATTATGCTAATTTTATCGTTGCGAAGTATTTGCCTCCAGGTTTAACGTTTCAGCAAAGGAAGAAGTTCTTTCATGATTTGAGGCACTACTTTTGGGATGACCCACATCTTTTCAAAGAAGGTCCCAACGGGATCGTGAGAAGATGCATACCGGAACATGAGCAGAAGGACATTCTCAGACAATGTCATGATAGTCCCTATGGAGGACATCATGCCGGTGAGAGGACCGCACATAAGGTTCTTCAATCAGGTTTTTATTGGCCTACTCTCTTTAAGGATGCTAGAAATTATGTTTTGGCCTGTGATAAATGTCAGAGAGTTGGTAACATTAGTAGAAGGAATGAGATGCCTATGAATTACTCACTAGTGATTGAACCTTTTGATTGCTGGGGTTTTGCTTTTATGGGTCCTTTTCCTTCTTCGCACAAGTACACTCACATTTTAGTAGCTGTTGATTATGTGACCAAGTGGGTTGAAGCGATCCCCACTGAAAGTGCCGATCACAAGACATCTTTGAAAATGCTCAAAGATGTGATTTTCCCTAGGTTTGGTGTACCTAGGTATCTCATGATTGATGGAGGATCACACTTCACGCATGGAGCTTTTAGAAAAGCTTTAGCCAAGTACGATGTTAATCATAGAATTGCTTCACCGTACCATCCTCAAACTAGTGGGCAAGTTGAGCTCACCAATAGAGATATCAAGTTGATCTTACAGAAGACAGTTAATAGAAATAGAAAGGACTGGTCAAATAAGTTAGGAGATGCTTTGTGGGCGTATAGAACTGCTTACAAAAACCCGATGGGCATGTCCCCCTATAAGATGGTTTATGGTAAGGCTTGCCATTTGCCATTAGAATTAGAGCACAAAGCTTTCTGGGCTGTTAGAGAGCTTAATGCTGACCCAAAGTTAGCTGGTGAGAAGCGTCTCATGAACTTGACTTCTCTAGATGAGTGGAGAAGTGAAGCTTACGAGAGCGCTAAAATGTTGAAGGAAAAGTAAAGAAGTGGCATGATAGGAGGATTCTGAAACGTGAATTTAATGTTGGTGATAAAGTTTTGTTGTTTAGATCCCGTTTCAGGTTTTCTCCAGGCAAACTACTTTCCAGGTGGGAAGGGCCATTTCATATTGAAGAAGTCTATCGGTCTGGTGCAATCAAGATTAACAATTTTGAAGGCACCAAATCTCAAGTTGTGAATGGGCAAAGACTTAAGCATTACATAGCAGGAGACCCTGTCAATGTTGATGTGAATACGATATACACAACAACTCACGAAGAACATGTTGCAGCCCTGTTTCAGAAACCAGCAGAAGCAGAATAAGAAAAGGTATGTATTACGGTAAGGAAACATCGCGAACCGCCATAAAAGTTCCATATTATGAGTTTTTGCAAAATTAGGAAAATTCTAAGCCTAAGTGGATCCGGAGACAAGCTCCAGGGGGCCCAGGCGCCCCCCTGGCGCGGCCTACCTCCTGGCCGCGCCGGGAGGCCGCCTGGGCACCCAGGAGTCCGTCTCCGACCCCGTTTTAGCTTGTTACCTTCCTTTCTGTGCATAAATTTTTGCTATATATTTGCCCGGATTGTTCCAGCAACGTATCTCGCGATTTTGTGTGTTTTCTTTTCGATCTGTTTCTGCCAGGGAATCTTTTAGCCGGACCTAGGTGCCATGGCTTCTCCAAGTTCCCCCAAGGACAAGTTCGTCGTCAACGTCATCAACCCTTACCTCGCTGAGGTGAAGAAGCACCCTCAGGTTGTTCGGATGGAGGACGGTGTCCTCCATCAAGAAGATCTGAAGGGACCTATCAAGGAGGGGAGCATCTAGGCCAGGCTAGAAGAAGTGGAGCAAGAAGTCTTCAAGTACAAGAAGATAATCGAGCATGGTGTTGAAGCTAACTTTGACATCATCAATGAGCTGAAGACCTACTTCCTGAAGGAGATGAAGGAGATGTGGAAAAGCATCACCGCATCTGAAGAAATAATTGAAGAGCTCCAAGGGCAAATTTATGATGTACATCACCAGAACTGTGAGTATGAACTAAGGTTTATGCGCATGGGTATGGGTGCTGCATGCAGGATTCAGGAGACAAACTTCTCATATGAGACTGGAGAACCCCTTCCATGGAAGCGCTTCGCCGAGGACTACGTGATTAACGTCAACAAGAATGAGGAGTGAAATCTCCTTGGGTAATGGCATCCCCTTGGCTTGTTCCAAGCTTGGGGGAGTGCCCGGTATCTTTATCTTTATCTTTTGTCTTTTAGAGTCAAGTAGAGTCGTATCATGTTTAGGAAGGTTATTATATGAAATAGGTGTGTGCATTGAGGTCTATCACTCCTTCTGTGGAGAGATTGTATCCGTGAGTGTGGAGTCGTCTATGATGGAATATTAATGAGAAGTCTATTGGTTCCTTTGCTGCACTCGGTATTCTCTTCACGCAATCGACCTTATATGATGATTCTTATGGGGAGTATTGACCTTATATCAGGTATGGCTTTGAAACTTTATTTAATCTTGGCAAACATAGCTTTGGTCATAACAACAAGCATGATTTTATTAACGTAGCGACATAGCCAAAACCTTTATGTTATTATGCTTGAAGTGTTATGCTGACAAGGAAGACAACTTGATGTATTATGCTTATTTTAATGTTTATGCTTTATATTGCTTTGCATCTTAGTCATCATCAATTGTCTGCTCAAAGCCTTTGCTAGCCTAAACTCTGTACTAAGCGGAATTCTGCTTGTGCATCCATACCCTTAAACCAATACCTTCCATATGAGTCCACCATACCTTCCTATTCGTGGTATTCCACTACCACCTCCTAAAGTATAGAATTTGTGTGTTATCCTTAAATGTTCAAAATCTTCTATTTTGTGCCCCTGTTTTAGCTCATGAGGAAGTAATAGTTAATTCATGATCTTTTTAAGTTGGACAAGTTTTACCCCGGGATTGCATGTCTAATCTGCAAACCCCTAATACGAGAAGGAACTGGCATGAGTGCGCCCGGCTCATAAAAGATAATACAACAAACAAGCCCTCCTTCACGCTTTGTTCCTGAGAAATCAGAAAACTTTTGGCAGCGATAAACAAAGGAGATTAAGGGGATGTGATCGTCCCCGTACGGGAGCCGTTCCTCGAAACATGTCCAACTCGAGAAGTAATTGAGTTATCTATTAGCATTCGTTGACAAATCATGCACCTCTCAAAACTTATTTTCATTCTGTTTGATTTAAGGATAGCACATGAGTTTTCCCTACTTCCCTAGAGCAGGGGCTATCTCTTAGTTTTAGGTTGAGTCAGTTATTCCCACTTCCTTCTACTCTTAAAGAGAGCAGACATTTGATGTTGACGAGGATTCATTCATATAAAGTTGCATTACGATCTGTCATATCATATCCTTGTTGACATTATCATTTGATAAGTAAGTTGTTTGTCAAGCCCAGCTAAAGCAAACATCTTCCTTTGTGTTAACACTTTCACTTCTTGCCTAATAACATGTTCTTTCAAAAGCTTCAATTAATCTCATCAAAACATAAAGAGAAAGAGCAAAAGTAAAAGCTATTAGTTGTTCTTTGACCAAAGGACATGTTTGCCATGATTTGATGAGTTTCCTTAGCCCTACTTTCGATTATAAGTGTTATCACTCTTTTATAAGGGCCTTATGAGTTGAAGATTGCTGTTGAGGATATTTGAGTTTGGTGAAGAGACTGTGATGCTTCTTGTCCGTAATCTATTTATCGACACTTCACTCTCTAAACTTGTGGACAGGTTTACCGAGCTCAGTATTTGCTTGGGGACAAGCGAGGTCTAAGCTTGGGGGTGTTGATACGTCCAGAATGCATCACTATTTTATATCGTAATTCATCCTTATTCATTGATATATTTCACATTACGATGATGTTCTTATGTTGTTTTGGCCTATTTTACACAGTTTGCAACTTTCCGGTGCCGAAGCAGCAGACGCAGGATTCAGCGGTAAAAAGTGGACGCTAAGTTGCTGAAGAAGAATACCTCCAAATTACCTGAAAATCGACGGAGGGTATTTTCGAGACGGATCACGAAGGCACGCAAAAGAGCAACCAGAGGGGGGCCACAAGGCGCCCAGGCGGCCACCTAGTGCGGCCCCCACTCTGGCCGCGCCGGGGGGTGCCTGGAGCCCCTGGCCCACTTCCGGCTGCCCCCTTTTGCCTATATACTCCTCGTCATCAAAAAATCCTAAAGAGGAGAGTTTTGATGGAGTTCCGCCGCCGCTCCGTGGCGGAAACCTACAGAGAAGAAAAAGCCATCTCCGGCGGGCAGATTCCGCCGGGGAAATCACCTCCCGGAAGGGGAGATCGTCGCCATCGTCATCACCATCGTCACGGGCATCATCGAGATCATCATCAACATCATCGCCAACATCAGCACCATCTCCATCTTCATCCAATCTCATCTCACCATTGCAACTTGTGTTGTAATCCGTACTATCTATCCTCTCTACTCTATCGGTGTTGATTACTACTTTGTGGTGAATGCTATTGAGTTTTGTTGGAGAAATATCATTATGTCCAGATTGTTTATCATCCATTTATCTCCACCGATCATGATCTCTTTTATGTCTTGTGAGTAGTTACTTTAGTTCTTGAGGACATGGGAGAAGTCTTGTTGTTAGTAGTCATATGATGTTGAAGTAATATGTGTTGTTTGATACTTAAGTTGTGTTGTTATTTTCCTAGTGGTGTTGTGTGAGTCAAACACTCAACACTTCGCCTTATTAAGGACCTAGGTGAATACATTGTGTACAAAGATTGCTTATGGTGGGTTGCCGGAGTGACAGAAACGTGAACCCCAGTTCGCACGCTTTAGCACAAGGGAACAACGGATCATCGATCGTATTGCTATGGTTAGGCTTTTGCCTTAAATACTATCTTGTATTTGCGGATGCTTGCAATGTGTTTAATCATAATAGTGCACTCATCTTAGTCTAGAGAGTGTACTAGCATAGATCCACCCACTCGGCACTTATCAACACATACCATAGTACCGATACGGAATATGGCGAAAGCACATGACTACCTCTCCCGTGTGTCCTCAAGAACACTTTAGCCTTTATAAGTTCAGTTGCTAGGCCTCTCCTTTGCTCAGAAAGAATTGGTCCACTTATTACTCTCCATTGCCTTTTACTTTGCTCGCTTTTACCTTCCTGTTGCTTATATCAAGAAAACCCCTAAAAAGTTATCTTTCAGTGCTTGCAGTTATTCCTTGCTCAGAACCACTTATCAATACCTTCTGCTCCTCGTTGGGTTCGACACTCTTACTTATCGAAAGCGCTGCAATAGATCCCTTACGGTTGTGGGTCATTAACCCCCCCTTGATAGTACGGTGTCTCCTACGACTCAAGTTCGCCAAAACAAAAGCCTAGGAAAACAACACGTCTTGAGATGATAACTCGGAGGGTAGATAATCGTCTCGTGCCTCTGGATTTATATCTGAAATACTTGGCACACGCGATTAGTCCGCAAACGCATTGTCATCAATCACCAAAACCACAAAGGAAGGGACATGCCCTTACAATCTCCCCCTTTTTGGTGGATTGATGACAACACGAGATTTGCACATAATGTAATAACATATGAGGAGTAAGCAAACCCCACGGACTACAAAAATAGACGAGCTCCCCCTAGATGTGTGCCTAACAAGAAGTTGCTTGTGGAATGCAAAGCACACACTCTAGGATCAATGCTCCCCCTATCTTTTATAGTCCGATAACATCTAATCAATGAGGATACATAATTAAGTAACAAAGTAGGTGCAATAGGATAGAACAAGAATTACATACTAGAGTACTTAATATAAATAAGATATCATAGGTCTCACACAAAGAAAAGTAGCTGAGTCTCACGAACACACCAAACCAGACAGAAAAGCAAAGCACCTAAACACACGAGACACAGAGACACCAATACGCAAATCACCGCAAATCACCTCTCCCCCTTTGGCATCGATACACCAAAAAAGGGGCAGAGAAAGACACAACATCATCACACCACTGCAGGGTCATCTGCACCTCCGTCATCGGCCGGGGGCTGCTCGGGGTCAGAGTCAGTCCAGTGATAGTGCTGACGAACCTAGTCTTCCTCATCAGTGATCCGTCCCTCAGAACCACTAGTAATTCTAGCACCAAGATGACGCATAAGCTCTTTGTGACGAGTCCTGGACTTCTTCTCAGATACATGGGCCATGTACTGACCATGGGACTCCATGCAGAATAGCTTCTATATCTTCTTCTTAAGCTTCTTGGCCCAAGAGGGCTCAGCTCCAGATGGCATATACTCATCATCATCATGGTCGTCCTCTGCCTCAGGATCATCAGCACCAGCCGGAATGTTAGGCTGAGTAACCGGAGTGTTCCAGAGATCCTTCCTCCTAAGTCTCTTGACCTCGTGAGAGACCAACTCGCCAGTCTGTAGGGCATACCCCTCGTAGGTGTGCTCCCGTGCCTTCTCAATGAGGAGCATGATGTAGGGAGCATAGATGAGACACTTACACTCTGAGATGGCAGACAACAGTTCAGACCACATGACATGAGATATATCCAATGTTCCGTTCCTTCTGGTGCTGGCAGAAAAGAAGCATATCCACAAGGTTCCTTCTGGTTCCCATTGCGAGCAAAAACAGTCTCCCTAAAGATGCGCTGAAGGATGTCCAGAAACACAGACAACTCATATGTCTCCTTCAGAGTCTCAGGGTTGACCTTCTCAGTGCAGTATGGCCAGAGATTCTGCTTGTGAGTGGAGGTAGCATTATGATGAGGTGGAAAACTGACCGAACTCTCCAGACCAAGATCTTCAACACCAAGAAGTTCCATGAAAGCTTTCCACTTAACGGCCAGATGCCTGCCATTCGTCATCCACATCAAAGTCCTTTCTGCATCAGTGCCAAGGTGAAAGTCCTTTCTGCATCGGTGCCAAGGTGAACGGTGGCATAGAACTGAGCCACCAGACCAGCATCAAACTCCTTGTTGAACGTTATGATATTGACTATGTTCAGCTAGTTGCACATCTCCAGAGCTTCTCCGAAGTACTCTATGTCCTTCTCCAAATGAGCAATATCAATTGAGTGCACATCAACATAGAGATTCTTCTTGGCCTTGGTCACATCAAAGTAAGTTCCATACTGAAACCGGTTCCAGAACGGCCAGTTGACAAGGGTGGGCATTTGTTCAAACTCATAGGGATTGCGGTGATGCCTCTCCCAAAACTCCTTGTTTGTCATCTCCGTGACAATCTTGGCCTTCTTAGCTGGATTCTTTGCAGCGCTCTTGGAAGGCTATTGTGACTGAGATGGTGTGTTAGAAGGGAGAGAGGGATTTGGTGGAATAGTTGTTGTATGGCTTGAGCCTCGTGGGCATATATATAGGAGTACAATGATGTACTTGGAGTACAAGGCAAGGTAGAATAATATCCTACGCTATCCTAGCTTTCCTAAGAATCACGATACTCAACATCCCCCCGCAGTCACAACGGTAGCGACGCAGACGGTGAGACTGGAGAAGAATCCGAAGGCAAGCCGACGGACACCCCTCCACAGTCGGAATGGTCGACGCATCGCGGAGTCGTGACTGGAGTGGAAACCGACGAGGTTGCTCAAGCAGGCGGTAGCCCTTTGTGCCGTTTGTCGATGTAGCCGAGAGCGTAGGTGGTGTAGCCATTGTCGAGGTTGCCGTGCGAAGAATGCCGTGGTCGATGTCGAGTCGGGGTAGCCGGTGTCGAGGAAGTCGCCGTGGAGCCGCGGGCGCAAGGAGGCGCCGAGTTAGCCATGGGCGCAGTGGTGTCGAAGTAGTGGTGCGCCGGGAAGAAGATGTTGTTGACGACGCGTCGCGGCGGGTTTGCCAAGCCCGGGGACACATCGTAGACGAAGGCACGCACCGGTGTTGCCAGCACCGGGCATGCGTAGACGGACGAAGACGAAGTTGACGAACCGCCGACCAGGCTTGCCAGGCCCGGGGACACGTCATTGATGAAAGCATGCATCGGTGTTGCCAGCACTGGGCATGCGTAGACAAGGGACTTGCACGAGCTGTACGCCATGTTGGAGGGGCCAGCAGAGAAGAACTCGACGACGGTTGTGGCGTCCATCGGCACGGGGCCGACGTCACCAGCGGTAGTCGGAGTAGACGAAGTGGTCGGGGTAGATGACGGCGACGCTGGCGATGGGCCGGTGCTTGGACGAAGACGAAGGGGGTGGACGGGCGACGACGGCGGCTACGAAGGTAGCGGCGCTGGCGGCCAAAGAAGAGCGGCGACGGCGGCCTGACGGCGGCGGCAGCGGCTAGGTTAGGTTTGCGGCGGCGGTGCTCGAAGTAGGCGAAGAACCCTGACAGCGTGACAAAGACCGGCGCGGACGGTGGCGTTCCCGCGCCAAGGAGACGGCGCGGCGTATACCACGGGAGGTCGACGTGCGGTGACGGTGGAGTGGACCGCGGGCCGCGACGCTACGGCCCGAAGGGACAACGCAGCGGCGGCAGGCGGGTCGGGGCGATGGCGGGAAGACCTCGGGGCGGCTGCGGGGACCGCGGGCCGCGACGCTACGGCCCGAAGGGCCGACGCAACGGTGGTTCGCGAGTCGGTGCAACCACGGGGACGGCCTCGGGGCGGCGGCGGGGACCACGTATCGCAGCACTACGGCCCGAAGGGGCGACGCAGCGGCGAAGCACGAGTCGATGCAGCCGCGAGGAGAACCACGGGGGCGGCGGCGTTGCGGCCCGACGGGGCGACGCAGCGGCAGCCCGATGCTCGATCGGCGGAGAGGCACGCAGTACTCGGGACGATCTTCATCGGACCTGCGGAGGCGCGCGTGACCGACGGGCCAGGTCGATCGCGCGGCGTAGATGAGGCGGATCGCGGCGGCGAGTGGGTGATCAAGCCGATCTCGCGCGAGGTCGGGGACGCCGCTCGGTGGAGGAGTGATGGCAGAGTCCTGGATGAGGCCGGCGACGGCGGACGGAACGGGACGTCAGCACCGGCACCCGGGCAGCGAGGCCCGAGCGACCAACGGAGCTACGGCACCCGAGTTGAGGCAGACAACGAGCCTGATGCAGCCGAGGACGAGGCCGGCGAGGTAGACCGCCGGGTCGCCGTGCAGACGCGGCGGAGGCGGGCGACGTGGATCGATGGGCAGGCCGGCGCGCGAGCGACGGCTATGATTGGCCGTCGCATGGCGCGAGGCCGCCGGGTCGGGGCGATGCAGGTGTTTCGGTCGGAGCAGGGCGGTGACGGCCGGCGCAGGGCGACGGGCGGACCGACGCGCGGACGGCAGCTGGCCCGGACGGGCCACCTCGGTGCACGTGGCCGCGGGTCGGAGGAGAGGCCGGCGGGTCGCGCCGGGTTCGGAGTAGATGCGCATGGGGTCGACGGCGGCGGCGGGCGACGCAAACCGATTAAGATTAAATCGGAAAACCAAAAAAAAACGCCGATCCAAACGACCGGCGAGAGAGCGAAAAAACCAGAGCAATGGCTCGGGAAAAAGACTCTCTAGGGCAGCCGGCCAACACGGCCGGCGGACGAACCCTAGGTACGGGCGGCGCGGCCCCCGGCGGTGGTCATGGAGGCCGACCGCTCCGGGGGCAGCGCGCGAGTGCGGAAGCGGTGGCGGCTAGGGTTTAGGATCGACTTGCGATAGATACCATGTTAGGAGGGAGATGGAGGATTGGTGGAATCGTTGATGTATTGCTTGAGCCTCGTGGGCATATATATAGGAGTACAATGATCTACTTGGAGTACAAGGCAAGGTAGAATAATATCCTACGCTATCCTAGCTTTCCTAAGAATCACGATACTCAACATGGTGGAGCACTGGACGACAGAGCCCCTATAGACCCACTTGCAGACCCGCTTGCTGCCTCAGAGGTGCGATAGCACTTTGAACTGGCGCGCCCGGGATTGATGCGACGAGCAAGGTGTTCCGTTGGGTCATCTCCTGAAGACAAACACACACACACAAGAGACACAGAGAACGAACAAACATAAGAGACGAGACAAAGAGCAAAACATGATCAAAGATTGATAGGAATATGATGGAGGATGGCCTCTCTGCGGTACTTCCGCATATGGGGAGCGGTAGTACCGTTTGCAGCGGTAGTACCGCATATGGGAAGCGGCAGTACCGCTCTCAGCGGTAGTACCGCATACGAGGAGCGGTAGTACCGCTCAAAGAAGAGGAACATCAGTTCCCCCACATCATGTCAGATCCGGTACTGCCGGAGAGGCAAAGAACAAAAATAGTCCTATCAAAGTTCAATCCTAGCAGTATAGAGGAGTTCACCATCCTACTCAAGCCTTGATTTGGCCAAAAATCAAGGAATGCATGCCCATTGCCCCTAAGAAACTGGATCTGGAAACTAAAGGCAACAAGAGAGAAACGGGGAGCAATACCCCCTTCCATGGCTTGAGGAAGGGGTGGGGATCAATCCCACTGAAGGAAAAAGTGAACCACCTATCCAGAGAAGTCACCCACCGGCGACCTTGTCGCTGGTTCTTCATTGGAGAGGAAGAAGAGAGACAGGGGTGAATGGGTGTGTGTAAGAAAAACTGCCCGACCCCCCCACTTTACCCCCAGCCTCGCGCTCCAGCGGTAGTACCGCTTTGAGCGGGCGGTAGTACCGCTTAGGTTAATAAGCGGTAGTATCGTGCACTCCAGCGATAGTACCGCCCAACTTAGGGAAGGTGTCTCCGAAAATGATATTTTCCTCCCAAGAGCCTCGCAGCGAGAAAAACCACAGCAAAGAGAAGAAATACACAGGAGAACAGAAGAAATAACACAAACACAACTACGCACACAAAGGAGAAAAACAGGACAACAAACACACATCTCTTGAGAGAGATGGCGGTGGCCGAGGCCACCTATGTTTGAGTGTAGTGGTATGGCACCGCGAAGATTTTAACCTTGAGCCCATGACCTCTACTCATCTTTGAAGCACATTTGTACCAACAAAAGAATGTTGAATGTGAAAGAGTTGATCAATTTGTGCATAATGGGGGGGAGAGAGTTCATTGAGAGAACAATGCTCCCCCTATTTCCATGCTTACATCTAAAAAAGATACCATGGTGTGGGTGAGAGGTATGCACAACTTCAATCCACATTGCTCAAATCTATGATATTTAGCTCATGCCTTAACTCGCGAAATCTTGCTTCATCCAATGTCTTCGTGAAGATATCTGCAAGGTTATCATGAGTGTTGACATAATGAAGATCTATTTCTCCTCGCCGAATATGTTTCTGGATGAAGTGATACTGAATCCCAATATGCTTCGTCTTGAAATGTTGCACCGGGTTGAGAGAAATCCTGATGGCACTTTCATTATCACACCAAAGAGCCACTTTGTCACACATGACACCGTAATCCTTTAAAGTTCAGCTCATCCATAAGAGTTGTGCACAACAACTGCCGGCCGCCACATAGTCTGCTTCAGTGGAAGAGAGAGACACACAGCTTTGCTTCTTGGACGACCAGCTCACCAAAGAGCAACCAAGGAATTGGCACCCTCCAAAAGTGGACTTCCTATCCACTTTATCTCCCGCCCAATCTGAATCTGAGAAACCTACAAGGTTGATTTTTGCTCCTCTTGGGTACCATAAGCCAAAGTTTGGGGTATGAGCCAAATATCGAAAGATTCGCTTGACTGCCACAAAGTGACTTTCCTTATGTGAGGCTTGAAACCGTGCACACATTCCCACACTCAACATGATATCCAGTCTAGATGCACAAAGGTAAAGTAAGGATCCAATCATAGAACGATATACCTTTTGATCCACCGCTTTACCATTGGGATCTATGTCAAGTTGGCACTTGGTAGGCATTGGTGTAGTAGCCGGCTTGACATCAATTAGATTGAACCTCTTGAGCATGTCTTGAGTGTATTTGGCTTGTTTGATGAAGATTCCTTCTCTTCTTTGTTTGACCTCGAACCCAAGGAAGAACTTCAACTCTCCCATCATGGACATCTCAAATTTTGCGGTCATGAGTGCGGCAAACTCATCATTGAAAGCTTTGTTAGGTGAACCAAAGATAATATCATCAACATATAGTTGGCATACAAAAAACTCCCCTTTGACCTTCTTAGTAAAAAGAGTGGGGTCGATTTTCCCAATTTCAAACCCACGATCTTGCAACAAGTCGGTAAGGTGCTCATACCATGCACGTGGGGCTTGTTTAAGGCCGTAGAGCGCCTTATCGAGTTGATACACGTGATTGGGGAACTTAGGATCCTCAAACCCCGAGGGTTGTTTGACATACACCAACTCATTAATAGGACCGTTAAGAAATGCACTTTTCACATCCATTTGTTGCAACTTAAAGTTATGATGAGAAGCATATGCAAGCAACAAACGAATAGATTCAAGGCGAGCAACGGGGGCAAAGGATTCACCGTAGTTGATACCCTTTACTTGGGAGTAGCCTTGAGCCACCAAACGTGCCTTGTTGCGAATGAAAATTCCGTGAGCATCTGGCTTGTTCTTAAAGATCCACTTGGTTCCAATGACATTATGGTTCTCCTTAGGTCTTGGCACCAAACGCCACACTTTGTTGCGCTCGAAGTTATGGAGTTCTTCATGCATGGCATTAAGCCAGTCGGGGTCTTCGAGCGCCTCATAGACCTTTTAAGGTTCAACACAAGAGACAAAATCTTGATGAGCACAATAGTTTGATAATTGTCTACGGGTGCTTACCCCCCTTGTGATGCTTCCAAGGATGTTTTCCATATTATGCTCTCTAGAAGCGAGCCTGGAAGCAACTTTGGCAGCACGACGCTCCAATTGTTCTTCAAGAGATAATTGAGGAGCTATGAGTTGATCATCTTGAGCGTCGCCACAAGCTTGATCTTGATATTGAGCTTGCTCTTGATCTTGAACATGCTCGGGAGAGGGAACTTGGCCTTGTGCATCACTTGGTGGCTCACCACCATCTTGTTGTTGATCTTCCACTTGGCCGTGTTCATCTGGTTGAGGGCCTTCACTTGGTTCATTGGAAGCGTGTGGGTCTTGGGTTGGTGATGGTTCCACTTGAGTGGAACATTGTCCTTCTACTTCGGCCACAAGGGGTTCCTCAATGGGTAGGATATAACCAACACCCATTCTTCTTATGGCTTGGGGAGGAATTTCATCACCTACATCACAAGTACCACTTTCCTCCACTTGGGAGCCGTTATTCTCATCAAACTCTATGCTACACATCTCCTCAATGAGTCCGTTGGACTTGTTGAGGAGGACACGGTAAGCATGAGAGTTTGTAGCATAACCAACAAATATGCCCTCATGAGCTCTAGCTTCAAATTTAGACAAACGAGCACCTTTCTTGAGGATGAAATACTTACAACCGAACACACAGAAGTACTTGAGATTGGGCTTGTTACCGGCAAGTATTTCATATGGAGTCTTGTTCAAGCCTTTGCGGAGATAGAGCCGATTGGAAGCATGACAAGCGATGCTGATGGCTCCGGCCCAAAAAGTTGTACGGAGACTTGAACTCCGCCACCAAGGTTCTAGCTGCGTCCATCAATGTCCGGTTCTTTCTCTCCGCTACACCATTTTGTTGAGGTGTATAGGGTGCGGCATATTGATGTTTGATCCCCTCATCACTAAGAAACTCATCCAAGGTGTAGTTCTTGAACTCGGAGCCGTTGTCACTTCGAATCCTCAAGATCTTTGCATCATGTTGACATTGAGCTTCATTTGCAAAGTTCATGACGGTTTGTTGGGTCTCACTCTTCTTCTTAAAGAAGCATACCCAAGTGTATCTTGAATAATCATCTACAATCACCAAGCAATACTTTCTGCCCCCAAGAATATCAAAGGATGGAGGCCCAAAGATATCCATGTGAAGGAGCTCTAAAGGTCTTTTTGAGTAGATGATAGTCGTGGGAGGGTGAGCCTTCTCATGTAACTTTCCTTCAATACAGGCACTGCAAGCACGATCTTTGGCAAAGCTAACATTTGCTAGTCCAAGGACATGGTCCCCCTTGAGGAGAGTTTGCAAAGATCTCATATTGACATGGGCTAGCCGGCGATGCCAAAGCCAACCCACATCAACTTTAGCCATTAAGCAAGTAGCGGTCTTAGTGGGTTTCTCCGTGAAGTTAACCACATAGAGACCGTTTTCGACATGCCCAACATAGGCTACTTTAAGAGTCTTGCTCCATAAGAGGGCCACTGTGTCAATATCAAAGAAAGTGGCAAATCCCATGAGTGCAAGTTGACAAACGGAAAGTAAATTGTATGCAAGGGACTCAACAAGCATGACTTTCTCGATCGTGAGATCATGAGAAACAACAACCTTGCCAAGCCCAATACCTTAGAAGATGAAGCATCACCCCGTTCGACGTGGGTAGCCATAGATAAACCTTGGTGCATGTCCACCACCAAGTCTTTGCTTCCGGTCATATTCGGCGAGGAGAAATAGATCTTCCCTTTGAGGGGAAGTACGTCTCCGTTGGAGCGGTGTGGAGGCACAATGCTCCCCAAGAAGCCACTAGGGCCATCGTATTCTCCTCACGCCCTCACACAATGTGAGATGCCGTGATTCCACTATTGGTGCCCTTGAAGGCGGCGACCGAACCTTTACAAACAAGGTTGGGGCTCTCTCCACAACTGAATTGGAGGCTCCCAACGAAACCACGGAGCTTCACCACAATGGATATGGCTCCGAGGTGACCTCAACCGTCTAGGGTGCTCAAACACCCAAGATAAAAATATTCGCAAGGGATTAGTGGGGGGAATCAAATTTCTCTTGGTGGAAGTGTAGATCTGGGCCTTCTTAACCAATCCCTAGAAAATCAACAAGTTTGATTGGCTAGGGAGAGAGATCGGGCGAAAATAAGCTTTTGGAGCAACAGTGGAGCTTAGGGGAGAAGAGGTAGGTTTTCTAGAGGAAGAAGAACCATTTATATAGTAGAGGAGAAGAGTGAACCGTTACACTCTTCTGAGTCCGCACAGAGCGGTACTACCGCTGGTCCGAGCGGTACTACCGCACCCCCAAGCGGTACTGCCGCCCTGTGTTAGGGACGAGGTTTAGAGGAAAGGAGCGGTAGTAGCCGCAGTGGTGGCAGCGGTACTACCGCTGCTACTACCGTTGCTACCACCGTAGAACCCGACACGAGAAATGCTCGCCCCGAATCGACGCGGAGGTGGAGAGTAGGCGCGGCGGTACTGCCGCGTATAGGCACAAGCGGTACTACCACGCCTCCTTAGCGGTACTACCGCTTAGAACGTATACGTGGTACTGCCGCCCTGGCTACGGTACTACCGCGCCCACAGAGAGAAGGGGAGAGGCTAGGAAAAGAAAGAAGATGAGGGTGCAAAAATTAGTGTACGTGATGATTCCACCCTGGCCTTTCCAATGCGGACTCCCCCTTGATAGTACGGTGTCTCCTATGACTCAAGTCCACAAAAACAAAAGCCTAGCAAAACAACACGTCTTGAGCTCATAACTTGGAGGGCAGATAATCGTCTCGTGCCTCTGGATTTATATCTGAAATACTTGGCACACACGATTAGTCCGCAAACGCATTGTCATCAATCACCAAAACCACAAAGGAAGGGACATGCCCTTACAGCACGTCGCTCAGTCGCTGATGTCCGAAGAGCATTGGAGAATCGTATGACACCAAGTGCCCATACTTATTCCTGCCTAGTGGTTAGTGTGAAAAGGCCAGAGGCCTACTCAGATCACATATCCAAACCCGTTAGTGTCCCAGGAGTGCGCAGAGACGATCAGTGATCCACGATCTGTGGTCCCATTGCCCCATTTTGCGGACTTACAGTTAGGGCTAAGAATGCCCACCCATGCTGTGTAATTGTCTTGCAGGCACCCTCCTGGTCATCTAGACTCTCGTAACTCTTGCAGGTACCCCTCGAGGCTGATCCGACTTCAACAAGGTTCTTAGGTAAAGTCAAGGTAATCGTGTGTCCATAACATGAAAGGGGAAATCCGAGGAATCACCCTCGATAGATTCCCACTTGATGTAACCATCGATGTGACCTTGGAGGAATCACCCTCGAAGGGTTCACACTTGAGGTGTTGCACAAGAGAGTCGTTATCAGGAGTGGTGAAGGAGGAATCACCCTCTGAAATCCACATCTGATTAGTTACACTACAGAGATATCATCAGGAGTGCGTTACGAGGTATCACTCTCGGCAGTCGATAGTAGCTCTGCAGAGTTGTACAACTAAGGGGGGTGTGTGGTGATGTGTCAGTCTCTGCACATCGATCACATTGATCGGGTCACTGGTAACAAAGCGGGGCAACAAGGACAAGGGTGAGGGGTCAATGATTGATCACTAACCAACATATACTAAGCATATATGACATCAGTTAAAGTAACAACAACACATTACAATATGCATTAGAATAGGAGCTATCGAACAACAATAAAAAATCTAATGCAAGCATGAGGGAGAAAGAATGGGCGATATAAGAATGGTCAAGGGGGTTTTGCTTGCCTGGAAGCTCTGCTGAGAGTGGTTGGACGTCTGGTGCATAGTCGTACCCGGTAGCAGTGTCAGTCTCGGGGTCTACTGGAGAGAAGAGGGGGAAGAAACAATAAATATAAAGCAAACATATGCATCAGGATGCATGACATGACAATATGTTGTGCTAGGGTGACCTAATGCAGTGCTACATGTTCTCAACTTTTGGCGGTTATCAGACATATGAAACAGAGGGGAAGGATCCGTGTTCAACATGTTAGAGGCATGTTATAGATGAGTGGATAACATAATCGAATTCATCCTATTTTTCCAACCAACTTTCTTATAGAAATTATTTTCATTTGAGTTATAGATTATTTTATATAAATTTTCAAAGTTTAAATGATCTTCTGAATTTATGAGATTAAATTAATTCGAAAATACATTATAAACTAAATGCTATGGGTACACAGAAGTGTACGCAGAGATGTGCAAAAGAGGTTGACAGTGGGGCCAAGTTGACTGCACGGTTAGCAGTCAATTGTAGACTTTGACTGGTCAAACTCAGTAGGGGGTCTGACCTGTCACTGACTGAGCTAAATTAACAGAGGTTTAACTAACTAATTAAGTTAATTAGCTAATATGGCCCACCTTTCAGTGTGATATTAATTATTATTTTAGTTAACTAGGCGGGAATGCCACCTATAAGTGAATGGGGCTGCCCAGTCAGCACAATTGACAAGGTCAACTGGTTCCGTCGGACCCACTCATAGTGACCCAAGGGTGCCCCCTGCTACTTCTTGAGCTTGCGTTGATTTTTCGCTTGAAGAGGAAAGGGTGATGCAGGAAAGTAGAGATAAGTATTTCTCTCAGCTAAGAACCAATGTATCAATCCAGTAGGAGGCAGAACCAAGTCTCCAATCTATGCACCTGCACAAACTAACTAACATTTGCACACAACGCAAAAAAGGGGTTGTAAATCCCTTCATTGTCACGAATAAGAGTGAGATCTGATAGAGATATATTTAAAACTAAAGTAAAATAGCTAAATAAAGTAAACACAAAATAATTGCACCAATATATTTTTGGGTTTTTGGTTTTATAGATCTAAAAGTATAAGATGGAAAATAGACCCGGGGCCATAGTTTTCACTAGAGGTTTCTCTCTCGAAGAAAGCATACGCTGGGTGAACAAATTACTGTCGAGCAATTGGAAAAGCGCAAAGTTATGATGATATCTAAGGCAATGGTCATGAATATAGGCATCACGTCCGTGAAAAGTAGACCGACTCCTGTTTGCATCTCCTACTATTCCTCCACTCATCAACCGCTATCCAGCATGCATCTAGAGTATTAATTAAAAAATAGAGTAACGCCTTAAGAAAGATGACATGATGTAGAGGGATAAACTCATGCAATATGATATAAACCCCATCTTTTTATCCTTAATGGCAACAACATAGTACGTGCCTCGCTACCCCTACTATGTCACTGGGTGAGGACACCACAAGATTGAACCCATCACAAAGCACCTATCCCATTGCAAGAAAAACAATCTAGTTGGCCAAACCAAATCGGTAGATCGAAGAGAAATACAAAGCTATTTTAATCATACATAAAAGAGTTCATAGAAGACTCAAATAATATTCTTAGCTAATCTTATCATAAATCCACAATTCATCGGATCTTGACAAACACATCGCAAAAGAAGATTACATCGGATAGATCTCCAAGAACATCGAGGAGAACATTGTATTGAAGATCAAAGAGAGATAATAAGCCATCTAGCTACTAGCTATGGACCCATAGGTCTGTGGAAAACAACTCACACATCATCGGAGGGGCAGCAAGGTTGATGTAGATGCCCTCCATGATTGAATACCCTCCGGCGGAGTATCGAAAAAGGCCCCAAGATGGGATCTCACGGGAACAAAGACCTGCGGTGGTGGAAAAATATTTTCGTGGATCGCTCTAGGGTTTCTGGGATTTTAGAGAATATATAGGGCAAAGAGGCGATGTAGGGGAGTCACAGGGGGGGGGGCACAAGCCCAGGGGTGCCTCCCGGGGCGCGCCCCTATGGCTTGGCGCCACCCCAAGACTTCCCTAGCCCCTACTCGAAGTCACGTAGGTGTGTTTTTGTTCAGAAAAAATGATCGCGAAAGTTTTATCCCCTTTGGACTCCATTTGATATTCCTTTCCTGCGAAAATTGAAAACAAGGGAAAAACAGAAACTGGCATTGGGCACTGGTTAATAGGTTAGTCCAAAAAATAATATAAAATAGCATATTCATGCATATAAAACATCCAAAGTTGATAATATAATAACATGGAACAATAAAAAATTATTGATACGTTGGACACGTATCAAGCATCCCCAAGCTTAATTTCTGCTCGTCCTCGAGTAGGTAAATGATAAAAAGAGATTTTTTATGTGGAATGCTACCTAATATATTTAGCAATGTATTTCTTCTTATTTGGGCATGAATGTTCACATCCATATGATTCAAAACAAAAGTTCATTGACATAAAAACAATAATACTTCAAGAATACTAGAAAGCAAAATCACGAAGCTTCAAAAATAAGATGGCTAAAGAAAGTTATCCCTACAAAATCATATACTCCCTCCATTCCCTTATACAAGGCCACAAATTCATATTACATGGACCAAGGTAAAATTTAATGACAACTTTGCAAGCCAACTTTTTTTCCTTAACCAGAATCATTAATACGCCCACATGCATGCAAGGAATGAATGAGAATGAAGTAGTACAGTGTCATTATGACTGCATGCATACAAGTTACAAGTATAAGAAAACATCATTAATTTTTGCCTCGATTACTGTTAGTGGCCTTATATAGATGAAAAATGTATTTTTCATAGTGGCCTTGTATAAGGGAATGGAGGGAGTAGTCTTGTTATGCTCCCTCTTCTTAACGCAAAGTATAAATCATGCCCACCCCGACGTCAGCCAAGCATTGTTTAATACTTTTTAATGCGCTTCAGCTTTTTCAACTCTTCATGCAATACATGAGCGTGAGCCATGGACAAAGCACTATAGGTGGAATAGAAGGTGGTAGTAGACATAAGTAGGGAGAAAGTCTCACATCAACTAGGCTAATGAATGGACTATGGATATGTCCATCAATTGATATCATTGTGAGTGAGTAGGGATTGTCATGTAACGGATGCACTAGAGCTATAAGTGTATGAACGCTCAAAAAGAAAACTAAGTGGGTGTGCATCCAACTTGCTTGCCCATGAAGACCTAGGGCATTTGAGGAAGCCCATCGTTGGAATATACTAGCCAAAATCTATAACAAAGAAATCCCACTAGTAATATATGCAAGTGTCAAAATAAGAGACTCTCTATCATGAAGAACATGGTGCTACTTTGAAGCACAAGTGTGGAAAAGGATAGTAACATTGTCCCTTCTGTCTTTTTCTCTCATTTTTTTAGACTCCTCTTCTTTTTTGGAGACTCTTTTCTTTTTTTATTTTGGGCTCTTTGGTCTCTTTTATTATTTGGGCTCTTTGGCCTCTTTTATTTACAACCTCACATGGGACAATGTTCTAATAATGATGATCATCACACTTTTATTTACTTACAACTCAAAATTACAACTCAAGGTAACTCAAACTCATATGACAGAACGGTGGAGTTACATGTCAATATATCTCAGAATGGCTATGAAAATGCCATAATAGGTAGGTATGGTGGCTGTTTTGAGGAAGGGGGTAAGGTGGGTTTAATGCACCGGCGAAAGTTGCGTGGTACTAGAGTGGCTAGCAAAGGTGGAAGGGTGAAAGTGCGTATAATCATGGACTCAACATTAGTCATAAATAACTCACATACTTATTGCAAAGGGTTTATTAGCCCTTGAAGCAAAGTACTACTACACATGATCCTATGGGAGAAGTTGGTAGGAGTTAACCATCACGCGCTCCCGACTTTCATGCAAAGGAAGACAATCAAGAATAAATTGCGCTCCAACTTCATCACATAACTAGAAGACCATACATGCATGCTACGGGAATCACAGACCTTAACACAAGTATTTCTTTAACGACACAATTCACTACTAGCATAACTGTAATATTAGCATCTTCCTATCTCAAAACAATTGCAAGGAATCAAACTTCTCATATATTCAATGCTCTTTATGAAAGTTTAATTTATATCCCCCATGGATGCCTATCATGTTAGGACTAAATTCACAACCCAAGAAAATTTCCATGTTATTATTAGACTCTCAAAATAATATAAGTGAAGTATGAGAGTTCATCAATTTATTCAAAATAACATCACCGCCGTGCTAAAAAAGATATAAGTGAAGCACTAGAGCAACTACCCTACCGCAAAAGATATAAGTGAAGCACGTAGAGCATTCTAATAAATTCATGATTAATGTGTGTCCCTCTCAAAATGTGTGTATAGCAAGGATGATTGTGGCAAACCAAAAAGAAAAGACTCAAATCATACAAGACGCTCCAAGCAAAACACATATCATGTGGTGAATAAAAATATAGCCTCAAGTAAATTTACCGATGGATTGAAGACAAAAGAGGGGATTCCATACGGGGCATCCCCAAGCTTAGATGCTTGGTTGTCCATGAATATTACCTTGGGGTGCCATGGGAATCCCCAAGCTTAGGCTCTTTCCACTCCTTATTCCTTAGTCCATCAAATCTTTACCCGAAAGTTGAAAACTTCACAACACAAAACTCAACAGAAAACTCGTGAGACCAGTTAGTAAAACAAATCCAATCCTTACTTGTAGGCACTATTGTGAAGTCATTCTTATTTTATACTGGTGTTATATCTACTGTATTTCAACTTTTCCACGGTTCATAATACCGCCCCCCCCCTCGATACTAGCCATAGATGCATCAAAATAGGCAAACAACACAATGAAAACAGAATCTGTCAAAAACAGAACATTTTGTAAATATGCAAATTAAAGTGAAACCTATGTATCTCTAAAAAATCTAAAAAAATTAGGAAAGCGTGGGAAATTTATAGATCATAAATTTGTAAAAAAATTGAGAGTTTTTTCACGTTCCAGCAATCTGAAAGAATTCAGTCACTGGACGCAAAAGTTTTTGTTTTTAAGAAAAACCAATGTACTATCTTCAAAATCATCCCAAAGATCTTACTTGGCACATTTTTAAATTAAAACATGAAAACACATCAAACCGGAGCTAGATGATAAATTTATTAAAAAACTGAAAGAAAAAAGATTGAAACAAAAATTAAATTGGGTTGCCTCCCAACAAGCGCTATTGTTTAACGCCCCTCGCTAGGAAAAAAGCAACGATCTAGGTATTGTCATCTTTGGTATTCATTCCATAAGTAGCCCTCATAACAGATTCATATGGTAACTTAATTTTCTTTCTTGTAAAGTGTTCCATACCCTTAATGCAAATTGAAATCTAATGTTTCCGTCTTTCATATCAATAATTGCACCAATCGTTCTAAGGAAAGGTCTACCAAGAATAATAGGGCATGTTGGAGTGCAATCTATATCAAGAACAATGAAATCTACGGACACATAATTCCTATTTGCAACAATAATAACATCATTAATCCTTCCCATAGTTTTTTTATAGTGGAATCTGCTAGATGCAAATTTAAAGAACAATCATCGAGTTTATGGAAACCAAGCACATCACATAAAGTTTTTGGAATTGTTGAAACGCTAGCACCCAAATCACCCAAAGCATTGGATTCATAATCTTTGAACTTGATTTTAATAGTAGGTTCCCAATCAACATAAAGCTTTCTAGGTATTGAAACTTCCACCTCAAGTTTTTCTTCAAAAGATTTCATCATAGCATCAACAATATGTTTCGTAAAAACCTTATTTTGATTATAAGCATGAGGAGAATTTAACATGGATTGCAACAAGGAGATACAATCTATCAAAGAGCAACTATCATTATTAATTCTTTGAAATCCAAATTAGTGGGTTCATGGCTAGCTAAAGTTTTGACCTCTCCAATCCCACTTTTTTCACTAAGATCATTATTCTCCAAATTATCGAGATGCCTTTTATCTAAAGTGGACTAATTTCCAGTCCCTTATTTTTTAAGATATGTATTAGCAAACAAAGATTCAATAGGAGTCAAGCAAAGCATCTTAAGATCTTCGTCATTGTTATCACATAAACTAGGAAGAACGCGTCTTTTCTAGCAATTCTCTTTTAGCATGCAACCTAGCCACTCTCTCTTTACTCTCATCAATAGCAATTTTCGTAACTTTCAGAGATTCGTTAATATCATGCTTTGGTGGCATAGATCTAATTTTCAAAAAATAAATCTCATGATAAATTCTATCAACGTTCCTAGTCAAATCATCAATCTTGAGCAATTTTGCTTCTACCGTAGCATTCAAAACCTTTTGGGAATTTATAAATTCCTTAATTGTACTCTCAAGATCAGAAGGTATTTTATTATAATTTTCATAAGAATTGTTGTGGGAATCACCATAATTATTAGAGGAATACTAGTAAATGGCCTAGGGTTGAAATTACCTCTATACGCGTTATGACCAAAATTGTTCCTACCAACAAAATTCACATCCATAGATTCATTATTATTCTCCAGCAAAGTTGACAAAGGCATATCATTATGATCTATAGGAGAACCCTTACTAGCACTTAAATTCATAAGATCATCCATCTTTCCATTGAAAACATTTATTTCTTCAATGGCATGCACATTTTTACTTGTAGATGATCTTTCGGTATGACATTGAGAATAATCTATCATGATATTATCTAGGAGTTTATTAGATTCTCCTATTGCGATTTCCATAAAAGTACCCCCGCGGCCGAATCTAAAATATTTCTAGATGCAAAATTCAATCCGGTATAAAATTTTGTATGATCATCCAAAAACTAAAACCATGAGTAGGGCAGTTTCTTATCATTAATTTCATCCTTTCCCATGATTGTGCAACATGCTCATGATCTAGTTGTTTAAAATTCATTATATCGATCCTAAAAGAAATGATCTTAGTGGGTGAAAATACTTGGAAATAAAGGCATTTTACACTTATTCCATAATTAAATACTATTTTCAGGCAAAGATGAAAACCAAGTTTTCGCACGATCACATAGAGACAATGGAAATAGCTTTAATTTAATGATATCATTATCCACATCTCTTTTCTTTTGCATATCACACAACTCAACGAAAGTATTTAGATGGGATGCAACATCTTCATTAGGCCTACTAGAAAATTGTTCTTTCATAACAAGATTCAACAAAGCGACATTTATTTCATAAGATTCCGCACTAGTGGCGGGAGCAATCGGATTACTAATAAAATCATTATTATTAGTATTGGAAAAATCACACAACTTTGCATTCTCTGTATTCATTGTGACAAAGCAAGCGATCTAGCCACAAGCAAACAAAAGGACGAACGGAAAAAGGGCGAATAAAAAAGGCAAATATTTTTGTGTTTTTCTGAAATCGTTTTAGAAGTGTGGGAGATGAAAACGAGAGGCAAATGTCAAATAATTTAAGTGCAAGAGGTGAGAGTTTATGACAAGTACTTGGTAGGCTTGATGTAGAACCTCTCCAGGAATGGCGCCGAAAATTCTTCCCGCTACTTCTTGAGCTTGCGTTGATTTTTTCCCTTGAAGAGGAAAGGGTGATGCGGCAAAGTAGAGATAAGTATTTCCCTCAGTTGAGAACCAAGATATGAATCCAGTAGGAGGAACAAGAAAGTCTCCAATCTATGCACCTGCACAAACTAACAAACACTTGCACACAACGTGAAAAAGGGGTTCTCAATCCCTTCACGGTCACGAACAAGAGTGAGATCTGATAGAGATAGATTTAAAACTAAAGTAAAAAAGCTAAATAAAGTAAACACAAAATAATTGCAGAAAGATATTTCTAGGTTTTTGATTTTATAGATCTGAAAATATAAGATGGAAAATAGACCCGGCGGCCATAGTTTTCACTAGAGGCTTCTCTCTCGAAGAAAGCATACGTTGGGTGAACAGATTACTGTCGAGCAATTGATATAAAAGAGCAAAGTTATGATGATATCTAAGGCAATGATCATGAATATAGGCATCACGTCCGTGACAAGTAGACCGACTCCTGCCCGCATCTACTACTACTCCACTCATCGACTGCTATCCAGCATGCATCTAGAGTATTAAGTTAAAAACAGAGTAATGCCTTAAGCAAGATGACATGATGTAGAGGGATAAAATCATGCAATATGATATAAACCCCATCTTTTTATCCTTAATGGCAACAACACAATACGTGCCTCGCTACCTCTACTATGTCACTGCGTGAGGACACCGCGAGATTGAACCCATCACAAAGCATCTCTCCCATTGCAAGAAAAATCAATCTAGTTGGCCAAAACAAATCAATAGATCAAATAGAAATACGAAATTATCCTAATCATGCATAAAAGAGTTCATAGAAGACTCGAATAATATTCATAGATAATCTGATCATAAATTCACAATTCATCGGATCTCGAGAAACACACCGCAAAAGAAGATTACATCGGTGTCGGGTGGTTGGTGCAACATATGCCAAAGGATGGGTAATCATTGTGGGAGCTAGTAAGACATCGCCGGTGCCTGTAAATAGGATGAGGCGTAGACATGAACGCCGACGAACTTTACCCAGGTTCAGGGCTCTCCTAGGAGATAACGCCCCTAGTCCTGCTCTGTCGGGTCTCTGCATGATCACTAATCAACAAGCGACTACAAGTGCTCCTTGAGCTGTTTGGCTAGAGCATGAAGAAGGGGAAGGCTAGCTCTACTCCTTTCTCTATGTTGTGTGTATGATATCTCTCTGGCTGAACCCTTTGCATGGTTGTCATGGGGGTTTTATATAGGCTGACCCTCCAGGCGTACAACGGTAATCGGGCCGGGTGTAGGACCCGGCTGTCAGTGTCTCTGGTGGCCGGCTTCTCCGCCGGCAGCTGGGGCCCGCCGCCTGGTGGATCCCGCCGACTGCTCAGGACTGTAGCAATGTTGCTGATGACATGTGCTTTGTCGGGGGGCGTGGCTACAGTCCCGCCGCCTTGTGGGCGTTCACTGTAGCCACTCCCTGTCTCTTTAGGTTAATGGCACACAATATTCAAGGTAGGGGAGGGCCGCCTAGTCAGGAGCCGGCCTCCCCCTGAGCCGACTAGTCCGGGCTCGTTGTCTTTGGGCATCTCATAGGCAGGTAGGGCCCGCTACCTGGGGGCCGTACCGACAGTACGTCATGGGAGCATGGCTCCCTCTGTCAATGATGATGTCACGGGCTGTATGGCTACAGTGTTGCGCCGGGTGAAGGACGTCCGCCCAGTACACTGCATTGTGGGCACGCTCTTCCCTGGATTTGGGGTTAGTGGGATGTACTGTAGCCAAGCCCTGTCTCGTCGTGTTTATGTGGGTGCAAACTCAAAGGGCGCAGGGGGCTGCCTATCGGGAGCCGGCCTCTTTGGAGGCCGTCTCCCAGGAGTCGGCCCGCTTCATGGCCATCTTTTAGGTCTTGCCGCCTTCCAACAACCGGCCGTAAGGACCAGCCGGCTTCTAGAAGGCGGCCCTTGGCTTCTGATGCTTGAGGGTCGCACCCAGCCCCGATGTTATGAAATACTAGGGGAGGCTGATGAGGCTACCCGTTGTCATTTACTCCGACAGTTGTTCCCGAAGCTGGTGAGGCGCCGTGGCGGAATGGGCGAGGGGCCTCGGCAGCTTCCTGCCCTGAGTCTTAGTGATCGCGCCTCATTCGTCTTCTGGGGCACCGACAACTAGGAGTCGACCGGGACCGGGCAGGCCGCCTGGTGATTTTTGAAACGCTGTGGTGGGAGCTAGGTATATTCGCCAGCCAGGCGCTAGGCCTGCCACCCGCGTCCCGCATGCCACGCGGCGTCAGCTACCCTAGCCGGCCTGCCAGCCCACATGCGTGACGGGACAGGGCCTCGGGCTGGGGCCCGCCACCACCGAGCCTCGGCACGCGCGCCCATCCGCTGCGGCCGAGGCGGGCGGTTGGGACTCCGCGGTGCGGTAATAGTGCGCCGTTACCGCGTGGTAATCGTGGGGCCGTGGGGTTGTGGGCGCAGTTAATCCCATGATCCCACGTCCCGCCCCCTCGGCTTCGCGGCCTGGGCTATAAGTAGGGGGGAAAGGGAGCGGCAGATGCATGTGCGCCCTCCTCTCCTCTTGCCATTTTTCTCCTCCTCTCTAAAGCCACCGCACTCCCGCGTCTCGCCGAAGTATCGCCGCAGTCCGTCGCCGCAGAGCCCATCCACCCCGCAGCGTTCCTGCTCCACCACGGGTTTCAAGCTTTCATGGCGCACGACAAGGCAAATGCCGGTGCATGGGATGGTTCCAATGTCCACGACGACCATCTTGATTTCCTCCGCTAGACACGGCGGCTGCCCGGCGAAAGCTTCGTCCAGGTATGCGCTCCACACGCAATGGAGATTTCGCCGGCGCCGGAGGACGGCGAATGCGTCGTCTTCCGGCAGCATTTCTTCCGCGGCTTTGGCCTACTGGCCAGCATCTTCCTCTGTGCCTTCCTCCAGTTCTACCGGCTCCAGCCGCACCACCTCACGCCAAACACGGTGGCGCTGTTGTCCGCCTTCGTCACGCTCTGTGAAGGCTATCTCGGCATTCTCCCCACCCTCGAGCTCTGGGGGGATTTCTTCTACTCCAAGCTCGGCACCACCGTCAAGGGGGAGCCGACGCAGTGCGGAGCCTTTGTCGCGGCGCGACGGCCGGGCACCGGGAACAGCTTCCCCGCCATCCGGTTGACACAGTCGGTCAAGCTATGGCAAAATCTTACTTCTATGTCAATAACGTCCACCCCGATGGCGGACTTTGTCAACCTGCCGGCTTATACAGCCGGCCCACCGACAGAATCTCGCTCCAACTGGGCTTTCAAGCCGAAGACGTTGTCGGCCGCTTCCACCGCTGTCATTGCCCGGCTCAAGGTGATGGTGGTGTCGGAGGGCCTTACTGTCTCAGATCTGCTGACCGCCTTCGTGGTGCACCTAGTGCTCCCTCTCCAAGGCCGGGCTCATCTGATAGGCCAAATGAGCGGGCATCGAGACCCATGCCGGATGAGCACCAAGGAAATGTCGGGTGTTGAGGTGGCCTAGCTGGTGAGCTATATCTCAAACTACAAGCTCTCGGAGTCATATTGGCAGTTCAACAAGCCATTTTACTCTCCTGCACATCTGCTGCCTGCGATAAGTTGTTACCCTTTCTTTCTCTTCATTTGCCGGGTTCTGCTTTGCCGCCTGATCAGTTGGTCACGATGCAGATCCTCACATACCAGTCGGCAGCCGACGCCCTGGAGCAGGGTCGGGAGTACCTCCCGGACCAGGCAGTGAGCGACGTGGACGACCCCGACTTGGGGGTGGCCGCCCTGGAAGAAGACGACGCCGGATGTGGCGGCAGCGGAGCAGGCGGCTCCGGAGGAGGAGGGAGCTTTGATGACTGGCCGGATGATGACGAGGAGGAGACTGAGCCACACCGTCCTCCGGTCGCCGTCAAGGCATCCGCGAGCTCCTCAACCGCGCCGTCCGCACCAGGCGGAGCTTCCAAGCGCTGAGCCGGCTCGCTGCTATTTGGCAGCCGGCCGAAGAAGCCCAAGAGCTTGGCCACCGCGACCAGGCGGGAGGAGGCCGCCGCGAAGGTGGCCCAGCTTCAGAAAGACCCGAAGCAGCCGCCGATGGTGTCTGCGTAAGTGTTTGCTATCTCTTGAGTTTTCTTCTCTTCTTTTTTGCAAACTCTTTCTGAATTTATGCTTATTTGCTTCGATCAGGGCCCCGCTTTCCCTTGAGTAATCTGACTCCGTGTCCGTGATCGGGACTGCGGACGGCTCCACAAACACCCGCCGTGTAGACCCGCGCGCCGAGCTCCAGGCGGCGACAGAGCGGAACGCGCGGGAGGCACGTGAGAAGCGGGAGAGGGCGGAGAAGGAGAAAGCAGAAGCGGCCAAGGCAACGCAGGAGGAACGGATGCGGTGGCCAAAGCCGAACCCGATGCCGCAGCCAAGGCCCAAGCGGACGCTATCACCAGGGCGCAGGTGGAGGAGGCCATTTGCGGCTAGGCTCCGCAACTCGTCATCCCCCTGCGCTCCGTGCCACTGGCGCCAGAGGTCCTGGCGCCGACTGGAGGAGCCGGCAATGACCAGCCGGTCATGGAGCGGGAAGAGGGCGACGACACCAACTTGAGGGCGAAGGCGCCCCCACAAGCGCCGACTGCAGACGCTTAGACCAGTTGGCCTGAAGCGCCGCAAGTGTCGTCAGCCGGTGGCGAGCTGGTGGTGAGGGCGTGAAGGAAATATGCCCTAGAGGCAATATAAAGTTATTATTTATTTCCTTATATCATGATAAATGTTTATTATTCATGCTAGAATTGTATTAACCGGAAACATAATACATGTGTGAATACATAGACGAACAGAGTGTCACTGGTATGCCTCTACTTGACTCGTTGATCAAAGATAGTTATGTTTCCTAAACCATATACATGAGTTGTCATTTGATTAACGGGATCACATTATTAGGAGAATGATGTGATTGACTTGACCCATTCCGTTAGCTTACCACTTGATCGTTTAGTTTGTTGCTATTGCTTTCTTCATGACTTATACATGTTCCTATGACTATGAGATGATGCAACTCACGTTTACCGGAGGAATACTTTGTGTGATACCAAACGTCACAACATAACTAGGTGATTATAAAGGTGCTCTACAGGTGTCTCCGAAGGTACTTGTTGGGTTGGCGTATTTCGAGATTAGGATTTGTCACTCCGATTGTCGGAGATGTATCTCTGGGCCCACTCGGTAATGCACATCACTTAAGCCTTGCAAGCATTGCAACTAATGAGTTAGTTGCGGAATGATGTATTACGGAACGAGTAAAGAGACTTGCCGGTAACGAGATTGAACTAGGTATTGAGATACCGACGGTCGAATCTTGGGCAAATAACAAACCGATGACAAAGGGAACAACATATGTTGTTATGCGGTTTGACCGATAAAGATCTACGTAGAATGTGTAGTAGCCAATATGAGCATCCAGGTTCCGTTGTTGGTTATTGACTAGAGACGTGTCTCGATCGTGTCTACATAGTTCTCGATCCCGTAGGGTCCGCACGCTTAAAGTTTCGATGACGGGTATATTATGAGTTTATGAGTTTTGATGTACTGAAGGTTGTTCGGAGTCCCAGATATGATCACGGACATGACGAGGAGTTTCGAAATGGTCGAGACATAAAGATTGATATATTGGACGACTATATTCGGACACCGGAATGGTTTCAGGGGTTATCAGATATATACCGGAGTACCGGGGGGTTACCGGAACCCCCCGGAGGTTATTGGGCCTCATGGTCCCAATTGGTAAAGGAGGAGAGGCGGCCAAGGGGCAGCCGCGCGCCCCTCCCCCCCCCAAAGTCTGAATTGGACAAGGAGGTGCGGCGCCCCCCCCCCCCTTTCCTTTCCTTCTCTCTCCTTCCCTCTCCACTCCTAATCCAATAAGGAAAAGGGAGGGAGGCCTACTCCCGGTGGGAGTAGGACTCCTCCTGGCGTGCCCTCCTGGCCGGTCGCCTCCCCCCTTGCTCCTTTATATATGGGGGCAGGGGGCACCCTAGAGACAGAACAATTGATTTGATTTCTTAGCCATGTGCGGTGCCCCCCTCCACCATAGTCCACCTCGATAATACTATAGCGGTGCTTAGGCGATGCCCTGCGTCGGTAGAACATCATCATCGTCACCACGCCATCATGCTGACGAAACTCTCCCTCAACACTCGGCTGGATCGGAGTTCGAGGGACGTCATCGTGCTGAACGTGTGCTGAACTCGAAGGTGTCGGGCGTTCGGTACTTGATCGGTCGGATCATGAAGACGTACGACTACATCAACCGCGTTGTGCTAACGCTTCCGCTTTCGGTCTACGAGGGTAGGTAGACAACACTCTCCTCTCTTGTTGCTATGCATCACCATGATCTTGCTTGTGCGTAGGATTTTTTTGAAATTGCTGCGTTCCCCAACAGTGGCATCATGAGCCAGGTCTATGCGTAGATGATATGCACGAGTAGAACACAAGTGAGTTGTGGACGATACTAGTCATACTGCTTACCAGCATGTCATACTTTGGTTCGGCGGTATTGTGAGATGAAGCGGCCCAGACCGACATTACGCGTACGCTTACGTTAGACTGGTTTCACCGTTATGAGTACTCGTTGCTTAAAGGTGACTGACGGGTGTCTGTCTCTCTCACTTTAGTTGAATCAAGTGTGGCTACGCCCAGTCCTTGTGAAGGTTAATACAACACATACTTGATGAAATATCGTTGTGGTTTTGTATGCGTAGGTAAGAACGGTTCTTGCTAAGCCCGTAGCAGCCATGTAAAACTTGCAACAACAAAGTAGAGGACGTCTAACTTGTTTTTGCAGGGCATGTTCTCATGTGATATGGTCAAGACATGATGAGTGATATGGTATTGTATGAGATGATCATGTTTTGTAAAGTTATCGGCAACTGGCAGGAGCCATATGGTTGTCGCTTTATTGTATGAAATGCAATCGCCATGTAATTGCTTTACTTTATCACTAAGCGGTAGCGATAGTCATGGAAGCAATAGTTGGCAAGACGACAACGATGCTACGATGGTGATTAAGGTGTCGCGCCGGTGACGATGGTGATCATGACGGTGCTTTGGAGATGGAGATCAAAGGCACAAGATGATGATGGCCATATCATATCACTTATATTGATTGCATGTGTTGTTTGTCTTTTATGCATCTTATTTTGCATAGATCGACGGTAGCATTATAAGATGATCTCTCACAAATTTCAAGGTATAAGTGTTCTCCCTGAGTATGCACCGTTGCGAAAGTTTGTCGTGCCGAGACACCACGTGATGATCGGGTGTGATAAGCTCTACGTTCACATACAACGGGTGTAAGCCAGTTTTGCACACGCAGAATACTCGGGTTAAACTTGACGAGCCTAGCATATACAGATATGGCCTCGGAACACTAGAGACCAAAAGGTTGAGCGTGAATCATATGGTAGATATGATCAACATAAGATGTTCACCATTGAAAACTACTCCATCTCACGTGATGATCGGACATGGTTTAGTTGATTTGGATCACATGATCATTTAGATAACTAGAGGGATGTCTATATAAGTGGGAGTTCTTTAGTAATTTGATTAATTGAAATTTAATTTATCATGAACTTAGCCCTGATAGTTTTTTTTGCATATCTATGTTGTTGTAGATCAATGGCCCGTGCTATTGTTCCTTTGAAATTTAATGCATTCCTAGAGAAAGCTAAGTTGAAAGATGATGGTAGCAATTACACGGACTGGGTCCGTAACTTGAGGATTATCCTCATTGCTGCACAGAAGAATAATGTCCTTGAAGCACCGTTAGGTGACAAGCCCCCTCCCGCTAATGTAGACGCTTTGAACATCTGGCAGACGCGGTCTGATGACTACACGATAGTTCAGTGTGACATGCTTTATGGCTTAGAACCGAGACTTCAACGACGTTTTGAACGTCATGGAGCATATGAGATGTTCCAGGAGTTGAAGTTAATATTTCAAGCAAATGCCCGGATTGAGAAATATGAGATTTCCAATAAGTTCTATAGCTGCAAGATGGAGGAGAATAGTTCTATCAGTGAAAACTTGCTCAGAATGTCTGGGTACTACAATCATATGACTCAACTTGGTTGCAAAGTTGACGAAGATAGTGTTATTGATAGAGTTCTTCAATCACTGCCACCAAGCTATAAAGGCTTCGTGATGAACTATAATATGCAAGGGATGAAAAAGACAATTCCCGAGCTCTTCGCTATGCTCAAGGCTGCGGAGGTAGAAATTAAAAAGGAGCATCAAGTGTTGATGGTTAACAAGACCACTAGTTTCAAGAAAAGGGGCAAGGGAAAGAATAGGAACTTCAAGAAGAATAGCAAGACAGTTGCTACTCCCGTGAAGAAACCCAATTCTGGAGCCAAGCTTGAAACTGAGTGCTTCTACTGCAAAGGGACTAGACACTGGAAGCGAAACTGCCCCAAGTATTTGGCGGATAAGAAGGATGGCAAGGTGAACAAAGGTATATGTGATATACATGTTATTGATGTGTACCTTACTAATGCTCGTAGTAGTACTTCGGTATTTGATACCGGTTTGGTTGCTACTATTTGTAACTCGAAACACGGACTATGGATTAAACAAAGATTGGCTAAGGACGAGGTGACGATGCACGTGGGAAATGGTTCCAAAGTCGATGTGATCGCCGTCGGCACGCTACCTCTACATCTACCTTCGAGATTAGTTTTAGACCTGAATAACTATTATTTGGTGCGAGCGTTAAGCATGAACATAATATCTGGATCTTGTTTGTTGCGAGACGGTTATTCATTTAAATCCAAGAATAATGGTTGTTCTATTTTTATGAATAATATCTTTTACGGTCATGCACCCTTGAAGAGTGGTCTATTCTTGTTGGATCTCGATTGTAGTGATACACATATTCATAATATTGAAGCCAAAAGATGCAAGGTTAATAATGATAGTGAAACTTATTTGTGGCACTGCCGTTTAGGTCATGTTGGTGTAAAGCGCACGAAGAAACTCCATAGTGATGGACTTTTGGAATCACTTGATTATGAATCACTTGGTGCTTGCGAACCACGCCTCATGGGCAAGATGACTAAAACTCCATTCTCCGGAACAATGGAGCGAGCAACGGATTTATTGGAAATGATACATACTGATGAGTGTTGACGCTCGCAGCGAGTATCGTTATTTTCTGACCTTCACTGATGATTTGAGCAGATATGGGTATATCTACTTGATGAAACAAAAGTTTGAAACATTTGAAAAGTTCAAAGAATTTCAGAGTGAAGTAGAGAATCATCGTCACAAGAAAATAAAGTTTCTACGATCTGATCGTGGAGGTGAATATTTGAGTTACGAGTTTGGTCTTCATTTGAAACAATGTGGAATAGTTTCACAACTCGCGCCACCCGGAACACCACAGCGTAATGGTGTGTCTGAACGTCGTAACCGTACTTTATTAGATATGGTGCGGTCTATGATGTCTCTTACCGATTTACCACTATCGTTTTGGGGTTATGCTTTAGAGATAGCTGCATTCACGTTAAATAGGGCACCATCTAAATCTGTTGAGACGACGCCTTATGAACTGTGGTTTGGCAAGAAACCAAAGATGTCATTTCTTAAAGTTTGGGGCTGTGATGCTTACGTGAAAAAGCTTCAACCTGATAAGCTCGAACCCAAGTCGGAGAAATGTGTATTCATATGATACCCAAAAGAGACTGTTTGGTACACCTTCTATCACAGATCCGAAGGCAAGATATTCGTTGCTAAGAATGGATCCTTTCTAGAGTAGGAGTTTCTCTCGAAAGAAGTGAGTGGGAGGAAAGTAGAACTTGATGAGGTAATTGTACCTTCTCCCGAATTGGAAATTAGTACATCATAGAAACTAGTTCCAGTGATTCCTACACCGATTAGTGAGGAAGCTAATGTTGATGATCATGAAACTTCAGATCAAAGTTTCCACTGAACTTTGTAGATCAACCAGAGTACGTTCCGCACCAGAGTGGTACGGCAACCCAGTTCTGGAAGTCATGTTACTAGACCATGATGAACCTACGAACTATGAGGAAGCGATGATGTGCCCAGATTCGGCAAAATGGCTTGAGGCCATGAAATCTGAGATGGGATCCATGTATGAGAACAAAGTATGGACTTTGGTTAACTTGCCCGATGATCGGCAAGCCATCGAAAATAAATGGATCTTTAAGAAAAAGATCGACGCTAACGGTAATGTTACTGTTTACAAAGCTCGACTTGTTGCGAAAGGTTTTCGACAAGTTCAAGGAGTTGACTACGATGAGACTGTCTCACCCGTAGCGATGCTTAAGTCTGTCCGAATCATGTTAGCAATTGTCGCATTTTATGATTATGAAATCTGGCTAGTGGATGTCAAAACTGCATTCCTGAATGGATATCTCAAAGAAGAGTTGTATATGATGCAACCAGAAGGTTTTGTCGATCCTAAAGATGCTGACAAAGTGTGCAAGCTCCAGCGATCCATCTATGGACTGGTGCAAGCATCTCGGAGTTGGAATATACGCTTTGATGAGGTGATCAAAGCATATGGTTTTATATAGACTTTTGGAGAAGCCTGTATTTACAAGAAAGTGAGTGGGAGCTCTATAGCATTTCTGATATTATATGTTGATGACATATTGTTGACTGGAATTATATAGAATTTCTGGATAGCATAAAAGGATACTTGAATAAGAATTGTCTAATGAAAGACCTCGGTGAAGCTGCTTACATATTAGGCATCAAGATCTATAGAGATAGATCAAGACGCTTAATTGGACTTTCACAAAGCACACACCTTGATAAAGTTTTGAAGAAGTTCAAAATGGATCAGTCAAAGAAAGGGTTCTTGCCTGTATTACAAGGTGTGAAGTTGAGTAAGACTCAATGCCCGATCACTTCAGAAGATAGAGAGAAAATGAAAGTCATTCCCTATGCCTCAGCCATAAGATCTATCATGTATGAAATGTTGTGTACCAGACCTGATGTGTGCCTTGCTATAAGTCTAGCAGGGAGGTACCAAAGTAATCCAGGAGTGGATCACTGGACAGCGGTCAAGAACATCCTGAAGTACCTGAAAAGGACAAAGGATATGTTTCTCGTGTATGGAGGTGACAAAGAGCTCGTCGTAAAAGGTTACGTTGATGCAAGCTTTGACACTGATCCGGATGACTCGAAGTCACAAACTGGATATGTGTTTTTATTAAACGGTGGAGCTGTAAGTTGGTGCAGTTCCAAGCAGAGCATCATGGCGGGATCTACGTGTGAAGCGGAATACATAGCTGCTTCGGAAGCAGCAAATGAAGGAGTCTGGATGAAGGAGTTCATATCCGATCTAGGTGTGATACCTAGTGCATCGGGTCCAATGAAAATCTTTTGTGACAACACTAGAGCAATAGCCTTGGCGAATGAATCCTGGTTTCACAAGAGAACAAAGCACATCAAAAGATGCTTCAATTCCATCCGCAATCTAGTCAAGGAGGGAGACATAGAAATTTGCAAGATACATATGGATCTGAATGTTGCAGACCCGTTGACTAAGCCTCTTCCACGGGCAAAACATGATCAGCACCAAGACTCCATGGGTGTTAGGAACATTACTTTGTAATCTAGATTATTAACTCTAGTGCAAGTGGGAGACTGAAGGAAATATGCCCTAGAGGCAATAATAAAGTTATTATTTATTTCCTTATGTCATGATAAATGTTTATTATTCATGCTAGAATTGTATTAACCGGAAACATAATACATGTGTGAATACATAGACAAACAGAGTGTCACTAGTATGCCTCTACTTGACTAGCTCGTTGATCAAAGATGGTTATGTTTCCTAAACCATAGACATGAGTTATCATTTGATTAACGGGATCTCATCATTAAGAGAATGATGTGATTGACTTGACCCATTCCGTTAGCTTAGCACTTGATCGTTTAGTTTGTTGATATTGCTTTCTTCATGACTTATACATGTTCCTATGACTATGAGATTATGCAACTCACATTTACCGGAGGAACACTTTGTGTGCTACCAAACGCCACAACATAACTAGGTGAATATAAAGGTGCTCTACAGGTGTCTCTGAAGGTACTTGTTGGGTTGGCGTATTTCGAGATTAGGATTTGTCACTCCGATTGTCGGAGATGTATCTCTGGGCCCACTCGGTAATGCTGTAATGCCCAGGATGGGACTATACCTCCTACGTGTCGAGGCACGACTTAAAGGTATAAGCCCATCCTAGAATGATCTCAAGTTTGGTATCTTTGCACAACTCATGTAAAAGAGGGATTAAAATGCAAAAGGAGATAGTTGGCTTACGCTCGCCACTTCACACAATACATTACATAAGCAAGACATCATTCAAAACATCACAACCCGACTACGGGTGAAGATCCAAAGAAAGATACCAAAACAACATAAAGCCACAGGTCAGGATCGAATCCTAGTAGAAACCACTACTGAACGTCGAAAACGTCACAAGCAAACGTCCACGATCTTCATCAGACTCCCGGGTGAAGAACTTGAACCAGCTCCTGCATCATTCTCGGCTGAACCTGCATCTGGTGTGGTGAAGTAACTGTGAGCCACAGAGGACTCAGCAATCCCGTTCCCGGGTAACATGACTATTTAAGCCTTGGGAGAGGATAAGGCTGAAGAAAAGAACAAGAGGTGAAGGAACAACAAGAGTCTGCAGCAGCAACTAGCACTAACTTACGTAAAAGAGAGCGAGAAGAGAAGTGCCTCAGGCGAGAGATGATCACGAAGTGATCCTAGCTATAGCACGACAAACATAACCCCACCGTGTTCATCTCCCGAATCCCTTTCGGAAAATGACAGTCACGGTACGCACGCTGGTAGTGTATTGGAACATGGTGTCAAGTTATCTACAACCGGATATTAACAAGCTCCCATCTGCCACATAACCACGGGCACGGCTTTCGAAAGTTCATAACCCTGCAGGGGTGTTCCAACTTGACCCATTACAAGCCCACGATCCGCGGAGTCGCAACTCCAAAGTGGGAAGACCCGAGTATTCTCGGAATCCCGTGCTCAAGATACTCCGAACTAAGGTAAGGCTAATCCAGCAAATCCTCCCGGCGTGCTGACACCCTGATAGTAGCCGCGCGTATCTAGTCTCAGGCCACGACCGGATGAGCACAGCGTACAGTGGCCGAAATACCCAAGTTGCCAAGGGGGGGCCGCACACGACTCTAGTTTGGACCAACACTCACATCGAGCACTGGCCCAGGGGGGTTGAATTAATTAAGCCTTGGGTTAATTACTCCCTCGGAAAGTTTTAGTTGTTTAGGCGAATAGTACCAATGTTGGGACTTGCTGGAAAAGACTTAGCACTTAGCGGTTTATCAAGGGGGTCCCATACACCCCAACCGTGTTAGGAACGCATAATCAAGGAACATAACACCGGTTTAAACGGTTCCTAACGGCATGAGTGGAACAAATCACCAAGCAAAAGGCTTAGCCTTCCACCCTTGCCAATATATAGATGATTTCATTTTTAAGCATTTATATAGTGTGATATAACCCAACCAATCTTCAACATGAAGCAAGCATCTTCGATCTTCACCTGCAACTAGCAATGCTATAAGAAGGGCTGAGCGAAGCGTACTTAGCCAAGCAACGGTTTGCATAGGTGGGGTGGTTAAACATGGTCATGGTTACAAATAGGAGGCTGACATGAAAGACATGGGCATCGAGGCAAAACTATAGAGCGGAACTACTAGCAATAGACAAAGATAGTAATGTTATCGGGGTTCGGTCATCTTGCCTGGGATTCCACAAGGGAGAAGAACAAGTCCATGAGGAAGACGGAGCAACAGTCGAGCGAATCCTCACAACTCCGGAACGACACCGAAGCTAACAAGAGAAGCAACCGGAAAGGAAGAAACAACATGGTAAACACACAAGCATAAACATGGCATACGATGCACATCCAAGTATGATGCATGTCCGGTTTAAATATGCAAGTCATGGCAAAGTGCACAAACAAATCTACAAGTTAAGTGGAGCTCAATATGCAACGAGTTGCATATTGACGAAACACCACATGTTAATTATTTAGTTGACTCTCGTTATTTACAAGACAAGATTAAATGTTTGTTAACATGGCAAGAGGTGAAGCATAAGTAAACTACCTATCTAGGCAATTTAAATGAGGCCGGAAATAACAACAACAATTCCGGAAAATCCACATGAGCATGTTTAGCAATTTTAAGCAAACAACAATTAAACATTCAAAGGTTGTTAACATGATGCGGATGACATGATCAAGTTTATGCAATTTTATTAAAAGTTGACATGAAGAAGATATGAAGTATTTGTCACCGTGGTGGAAGAAAAAAGGGTGCCACGGCAACGATCCGAAATTGATGCAATGGCAACATCTCGGTTCCGGTAACTCGTTGAGAGACCGGTGCAAAAGGAAAGATGGCGTGAGCGAGTCAAACGAGATGAAAGGTGGGGCGATCCCGTCACCGGGTTCCCACGGGTCGGCGACGAGGCAACCGAGGAACATGACAACGGACGAAACGGGCACGGAGCACACACGGGAAACAACTCATACAACACAAGCAAGCATTCCACGGGCAACATCTCGGGGTTATACCTTCGAAGCGCTCGTTTCGGGGCGGTTCGAGATCGTAGTGGAAGTAGTGGTACACGGGTCGGGGTATACGTCCGTAGAGGGAAGTAGTCGTTCCGTTATCGTGTCGTGGTACTTGTCGCGGCATCGGGCGCCTTCGGGGCGACGGTAGTGGAACTTGGCGACGGTAGTCGTTCGGGCGTCGAGTTCGTAGATGTACTTGGCGCATCCATCTTTTCCGGGCGACGGTAGTGGTACATGCCGTAGAGGGAAGTAGTCGTTCTCGGACGTCGGGGATGTAGACGTTCACGTTCGTAGTCGTTCAAGTCGTCGGTAGGGTACTTGTCGAACATGCCGGTCTCGGTCTCGTAGTTGTACATGATCCGTAGAGGAACTTGACCGATCTGAACCCTTCGGTGTCGTCGTGTTACTTGTCGCGGTCGTGGTACTTGTCGGTCCGGTCTTGGCGAAACCTCACCACTTGTGTACTTGGCGTTCAACAGCGTCGTGGTACTTGGCGAGTAGTGGTACTTGTCGCGTCGCTGTGTAGGCGTTCCCGTGCGTCGAGGTACTTGTCACGTCGTGGAACTTGCGTTTCTCCTTGTAGTCGTACACGTTCTTGCGGCTGCGGTGCACTTGGCGAAAACAACAGCAACAAACAACAACAACAAAAAAACACAGCACGGAGGCGACGAGAACATGGCAGCGGCATGACGACGAGGACGGACGAGGCAGGGTCGGCGCTGCACATGAGGAGGCCCTGGCGCGGACGAAGCAGGGCGTTGCTGGAGAGGCGGGGCCGGACGGCCGCTGCGATGCTGCTGCAGCTCCTGGAGACGGGCGCCGGGGCTCCTGGCCGCTGGAGACGGAGGGAGGTCGCGCCAGGAGGAGGCCAGGGAGGCGCGGCGCTCGCGGGAAAAAGCCTGGGGCACACGACGCCCGAGGTGGCGGGCGGCCTGGACGAGGGGCGAGGCGAGCGGCGGCCCTGGTGGCGCGGCTGGCTGTAGAAGGAGGCGCGGCGGAGGACCCGATGGCAGAGAGGCCGGGGCGGTCGGGCACTGTCTGGCCGAGGGATGAGGGTGCGGGCGTGCGAGGGAAGGGAAGAGCGAAGGGGATCGAAGGAGATGGGAGAGGGCTCGGTCGAGCGAGGGAACGGGATGAGAGGTGCGGCGGCGCTCGGGAGGAGAGCAGGGAGCGTCGGTCGGGCCAGGCGAGGCTAGGGTTAGCAGAGACTTGGGCCGGATGGGCCAAGAGTGGGAGGCGGTTGGCTGACTGGGCCTCGGGGAGGAAGGCTGAGGGGCTGGAGGTTTGGGCTGCTGGAAGGCCTAGAGGCCGGCGGCTGGGCTCTCTTTAATTAACTGCTGCTATTTTCCAAAAAAAACAGAAAACAGCAAGGAGAAAGAAAAGGAAGGAGGAGTTAGGGCAAAAGTTATCACAAGAGGTTATTTTTCTCGGCCATCATAAAATGAGCACGGTCCGAGAAAAATATAAAAGGCATGATCGGGAAATAATTCAAACATATTTGAATTTAATTCAAATGGGTTTGAACTAAGACTTGATTATTGAAGTGTCCAAAAATGTTCGTATTTTTGGAGGAACCTCGAAACAACGGAAAAGAATTATTGGCAAGGTTTTTGAAGGAGAAACTCGAAGTGAAATAGACATGGGGAAAAATTATGCACGTGTGTTGGTTAATTCCAAACAAATGGAATATTTAAAAATATAGCTCCCTAATAATATTGAGAGGCTTTTATATGTTTTAAAGAGAAGACATTCTTCCCTCGATTTAAATGTACCGAAGGTCCACACAATTTATTTAGGTTGAGATGCAAAAATAAAATGACATGATGGCATGATGACATGATGCAATGCAAAAATAAATAAAGTAAGCACAACTGAACACACGGGAAACCCGGAACATCTGGAATCTTCTGGAATCTTCTGGGACGTCGGTCTTCGGGCGTCACAACTCTCCCACACTAACAGAGGATCTCGACCCGAGATCCTAGAGATATCACCGGATAAAAACGGAAGAGGAAGGGGTAAAACAAAGTTGCTTCTTTGACAGACGAGTGAAACCACGAACCTTGAGAGGTTAAACAAGTTGAACAAGAATACAATGGAGATGAACGAAGATGAAAACACTCCGTTAGAAAAGGGAAACAAGGAACATTATGAGAACCTTGTAGGTTGAAAGACATGAAACAATAGCTCACGGACGGAAAGAATATGAAATCGCAACGGTATGGCCAAGGAATAAGAATGAAATTTTTTGGACAGCACTCCGTCTGAAAATGGAAGGAATTGAACATGAACTAGAGAAGATGGAGTGATACTTGATGAAAACAACAACACATAGCCTCCGGAACAAATAAAAGAATGGCACAAGGGGTAAGAAAGATTCAGATAGCACTCCGGTTGAAAAGAGAGGCAAAACATGAAAGGATGACGGAACTAGAATGAAGAATACAACACTCCGGTTAAATGATAAGCAAGGGAAAATATGATCTTGATAAAAACGAGATGATGGGACGAAGAGAGCAGTATCACAATGCCTCCGGAATGAAAGAATAGCATACAAATCAACGAAAGAAATGAATGGAGAAGAAAATGACAACTTCTCTCAAAATGAATTTGAAAGAGCATCCTTACGAAGACGGGTTGAATGGAGTTGTTGGAAAAAAATCAACAACGAAAACGAATAAGCTTGATGTGGGCTTATGGAAAACATCTCAAAATTATGAGGTGACCACCAGCCACTAACGAAACATTTGATTGCAATGAGATCAACAAGGAGACGATAAACTTATTGCACCGGAATGATAAATGAAGAACTTGGGTCATTTATAAGCACCACAATACAACAATCCTTAGGGAAAGCTTTATGTGAAATACAACCCAAGATAACTCCAATGAATAGATTGAAGGGTTGAAAAGATCTCCTGAACAAGGAAAATGATGGTTTTAAATATCTCATTCCTGACAACTTGGAATCATGAAACATGAAGGAATTGTCAAAAATGACATAACACCATCTGAAAAGATAAGGTAGCAAGAATTGCAATTTGGAAAGCATGATGAAGAATGCTTGAGCTCCAACAAGAATCTTGATGAAGACTTCGAGGATGAATTAAATGCTGATGAACCACCATGAAGAACTCCGGTAATGAAAGCAAGAGAAGTGAAAGATGAAAATAATATGAATCAAGGCCTGCGATGAATTAGATGGAGCTTTGGAATTATATAATTGAAATAACTTGGAGCTCCGGAAAACAAGATGAACAACTTAACGCCAAGGATATGATATGATGAAGAAGCTCCAGACAAAAGAATTAAATCACCTTGAAGGAATAAGAATAAGAATTATGTCATGCATCTCCTTCACCAATTTAAATTGATGACAACCAAAGGATTTGGCATACTACTTATTCTCATTGGAAAGAATTAAAGAGAGATCTCGCACAAGCTTGGGTCCATCTTCAACGAACCACCGGTAGGATTATGAAAAGAACAAATGAATTAAAACGATAATAACGGAAGGTTAAACTTGAAAGAACCACCGTAAGAATATGGAGACGAACGAAGAGACATCAATGAAGAATATTTGGAGGACGAAGTTGAAAACTGAGAACGAAGAAATATTCTGAAATAATGGCCTTCGGAGGATCACAATGGAAAGAATCTTGAGAGAACGACCAAGATTTTAAGAGAAACACTTCTCCGGTCTACAAATGTTGAGAATGAAGACGAGAAATGTCATAAGAATTGTTGAGCACTCCGGAATGAAGAATTAAAAAGGTTGAAACAATGAAGAAAAAGAATTTGAAAGCGATCTTGGAGAATGCATGTGACAGATGAGGATCATTCTTACGTCACACCTGAAAAGAATTTGAGAATAACTCCGGAAATTAGAAGAGTCAGGTAAGATCCTGGGAAAGACCTGTGGGTTAGGGCCCACTCAAAGAAATCACCGTTGGAAAGATTGCTTAAGAGATATTGCACCGGTTGAATAAAATGGCTTGAATAAGATGACAATCCTCAAAATAGTTTGAACGGATTAAGAATGGAATTATGAATCTTCAGCACTCCGGATATGAATAGCAAGAGGAGAATAATTAATTGGTGCACCGGAATAAGAAAGCATTGTGAAATGAGGAAAAAGGATAAGATCAACACCGAAATCTTGAATTACATCCACCGGCAGAATTGAGAACAAAAGAATGATGGGCTAGAAGCTCTTGAGCATCTTCACGAGAAATCACCGGATAAGAACATTGAAGGAAAAGAATGAAGAAATATCACATGAATAAAATGGATACTTCATTAAGAATTCCAGCTCCATGAAGAGAAGGGAGGGAGGGTGGGTAAAACAAAGTCAACTTGGGATGAATGAAACATACAGACAAATCGTCAGATTTCTCAACGGTGTCCGTATGGAATAACTTGAAGAGAAGGCACACCGGTTGAAAAAGATTAACATGAGGATCTCGATGGTCAAGAAGAATTAGCACTCCCATAGAAATATGAGAACAGCGATTAAGAAAGGTATGGAATCAACATTTGACATCGAAGCAACTCGAATACCAGAATCAAAACAAAAACAAAGGATATATATGTTTATGAAGAAGATTATGTTGCAACATATCTATCCGAACAGAGAATTGAACGAATGAATTCCGCAGGTACATCAATTTGACGAGAAGCCACTTGGGAGAACAAAAGATAAATAAAAAAGGAACAAGGAGCAGATGGAACAAATACAAGATAGAAGCTTCGTTCGACATCTTCGTGCTGAAAGCTCATGGAACGTGTTACAAAAGGGTTTTGCAATCCCCGGATCAGCATAGCCAAGGACCCTTTAAGATGCAACTCCCGATCAGAACAAGTCCATAAAACCACTTCACTCAATGTAGAACCCCGAACTTCATATCGAGCATCCGTTGGAAGAATGCCTAGAACTACTAGATGAACCCACCTATTAATTTCCGAAAGTTCCCAGTTATGCAATCAGGTGTTGGGGATACAGGGGAAGCACCGCGCACTCAACTCTAATCCTACATCCAGCTGTATCCATCCTTCAACACATAACCAGTTGTTCTCGGAAACCGTTTACCTCGGACCTTCGAAACGCATCTACTATACAAGCTATGGCAATACTCCCGAACTACCTCCCTAGTACTGGGTGATGTCGGGGTTATCTTGCCACTGGCCGCATAGGAGAGTTTTCGATGTCGGCCGTCTTAAGTATTCTAGTACTGCCGCGATGGATTTGTGACGACAACACCTCGGAGCTCAACTCCCCGGGACACTGCCACAACCCCTAATGACAAGAGGCATCGAGAACAATGTCCTCGTCACAAAGACATCGAAACAATCCAAACAATACTCGCGAGATCCTAAAAAAAATTTGGTGCAATTTTTTTGAAAGTAGAAGAGGCAAGAGTAGTCGTCAGGAGTCTTCACCAGAGTGAAAAGAGATGAGAAGCAAAAGAAATCCTACTCTCCGATATATATATAGGACTCAAAACAATTTCAGTGTGTGTCTAGACTCGACCGTCAACGATTCGATCAATCAGTGGGGGCTTCTAGGTCGGAGAAGGCTCTGAATACCAACTTGTAACGCCCCAGACACACCCGCCGGTGGTCGTTACTCCTGGCAGGATCTAGACTGGCCTCACATATCAATACTAGTCTTTTCTGCGCACTTTGTCCTCACTCGTGCGCACCCGGGAGCAACTTCCCGGTCGGTCACCCATCCTGAAACTACTCCAAGCTGAGCACGCTTAACTTTGGAGTTCTATCCGAATGGGCTCCCGGAAAAGAAGGAATTCCTTATTGATATGAGTAGTCTATCATCCCTAATAAGCCAGGGTATCACATACACCCCCACTCAGAGGAATCGACGTCCTCGTCGGGCCACAGGAACGTTCCCTCTTGGCACAACCGTCTGTGCTTCCAGGAAAGCACATGTGCCATGCCGTGTGCCACGACGGGTCACAAACGTCATGCACAACATGACTGCAAACTGTCCGCAAACATCCGTGTAACCGCGAGGGTCGGCTCTGATACCAACTTGTAATGCCCAGGATGGGACTATACCTCCTACGTGTCGAGGCACGACTTAAAGGTATAAGCCCATCCTAGAATGATCTCAAGTTTGGTATCTTTGCACAACTCATGTAAAAGAGGGATTAAAATGCAAAAGGAGATAGTTGGCTTACACACGCCACTTCACACAATACATTACATAAGCAAGACATCATTCAAAACATCACAACCCGACTACGGGTGAAGATCCAAAGAAAGATACCAAAACAACATAAAGCCACAGGTCAGGATCGAATCCTAGTAGAAACCACTACTGAACTGTCAGGACCCCGATCCTAAGTCACACAGGTCTAGCCTGTAACACACCATATCACTTTGCGGCCTCACGCACGGTATTCCCACGGGTGCCACCTTACCTGGCCCGGGACCGTTTGCGTATTTTGGCACACGTATATGATAGTGTCGCTAGCATCCATATGACAGAGAACCCGGGCCGACATGACCAGTTATAAACCAAAAGTGGCACTAAATTACAGAGACATGCATACATGACCCAGCAACGAACGTGTCGGTCATCAACGTATGAACCCAAGTCGTAGCAAGCTACAAGGACTTAAGGATCAACGCGTGACATTTCCCCTAAGGGACAGACACAGGAACGAAGAAGGACACATGCCGGCCAGCCTAAGTGTTCCGGAGCAGTAGCAAGCTACCAAGGCTCAGTGGAAGCACTAGGAGACATTTCCCTGTAAGATAGGCTACCAAAGGTAACCAACTAGGTGTCGGATCCCACACATAGCAATACACATTACACGTACGCATAACATGCAAGTATGTGCTGTATAACATGGCATCACAACATAACTCAACAACTCATATAGATAAAGGCCCAGAAGAGCCATCATAGCATTTATTACAATCAGAGGTCACATGACCCAACATACAGAGCATACATGCAACAGAAGCATTACATGTCTGAGTACAGACATCTACAAATGAAAAAGGCTGAGAAGCCTGACTATCTACCAGATCCTACAAGGGTTCAAGATCGTAGCTGAGGTAACAAGCTAAACGTCGAAGTCCACGCGGAACCACTAGCGAGACTGAAGTCTCTCTGCAAAAACATAAATTAAGCAAACGTGAGTACAAAGGTACTCAACAAGACTTACATCAGAACTAGCTACATATGCATCGGTATCAACAAAGGGGTGGTGGAGTTTGACTGCAGCAAGCCAGCTTTGACTCGGTGGCTATCCTAAACTACGACTGAAAGTAACTCTTTTGAGGTGGCGCACACGAGTCCACATATTCACCAATCAATACATCACTATGGATCCGCTCCCGTCTCCCTACGAGAAGGCCATCCATAGCACTCACGCTTATCTTGCGCGTTTTAGAGTATCCACTTTCACTTGTCTATGAACTGTAGAGGTAACCCAGAAGTCCATTTCCGCGGACACGGCTATTCGAGTAGATTATATTTAACCCTGCAGGGGTGTACTTCTTCACACACGCTCTCACCACTTACCGCCGTTTACACGACATGTACTCGGCAACCTTCAAGCGGAGGCCCAGTGAGGGTGTCGGCCACGACCTGACTAACCACACAAGTCTCTCGTCCAGGTTTATCGCCTATTTGGGTTCCATCCGTGGGGAGATCCGGCCGGGGTGTCGCTCACCGCCCCAAACGATGTGTACAGGGTTCCCGCATCACCAAACGGGCAATCGGTACACCGTGCCACGTACCTGCCGCGTCACAGCCCACCCCGAGGGTCAGCGCTGCGCACGACCTCCAGTAAACTACAAACACCAGAAACTAGTTGCAACTCCTGGACAGAGATCATGTTGATTAATAAGTCGAGAGGGTCCATTGGTTTCGGGCCCAATGCATGGTAGTAACTGGTCATGGATCAACCAACACAGAACTCAGTTCCTGAGGACGGCTGCAATGAGACAACCCACCATGTACTCCTACATGGCCTCTCATCGCTACCTTTACCAAATCGTGTTCACACACTTAGCTCACACACAGTAGGACATGTTCATCACATTCCAATTCATCCCCGATGAATCAGACCTGACACAACTCTAAGCAATAGCAGGCATAACCATAAAGCATCAATGAGTAGGCACAACATGGCTCAAACAACTCCTACTCATACTAGTGGGTTTCAGCTATTTACTGTGGCAATGACGGGTCATGCAGTGGAAAGGGGTTCAACTACCGCAACAAGTAACAGTTGAAGCGTTGTTGTCCTAATGCAGTAAAAGAGAGCAAGAGCGAGAGAGTGGGATTGTATCGGAATGCTCAATGGGGTTTTTCTTGCCTGGCACTTCTGAAGATAACATCGAGTCTTCATCGGTGTCATCGGTCACATCGTCGGAACGTCGTCTACTAAGAGGGGAAAAAACCGACAAACAGGGAAAGAACACAATCAATGCAATGCAACAATATGATGCATGAACATGACATGACAATATGATGTGGTTTGGCCTAATGCAACTAGCAACCATGTTAAATGAAGTTGGTTTGAACCAAGGTTCAAATTCAAACTCCATATGTGATTATTCAAATGCCATTTATTCAAATTGTCCTAAACAGTGGCTGTAAGTTATTCAAACATGCATGAAAATGCCATAAACAGATTCCTTGGAATTTTCTGATCAATTTTCATATGTAAATTATTTTCATCTGAGCTACAGATTATTTTCTATGATTTTTAGAAGTTTTGGCTATTTTCTGAAATAAATAAATCATTTCTGATTTATTTAGAATTCCAGAAAAGCATTTATGACATCATAGTGACATCATCACTACGTCAGCAGGTCAAAGGCGCCAGCCCAGGTCAAACCTGACGGCTGGGACCCACAAGTCAGTGTCTCAACTAATTAACTAAATTAGTTAGCACTAAGTTAAACCTAACTCTAGTTAACTAGGGGCCTGGGCCCACACGTCAGTGAGCCAGGGCTAATTCTATTTTAATTAAACCTAACTAGGTAATTAGCAGGAACTGGCCCCACACGTCAGTGAGTTAGTGGTTGACTAAGGGCGTGGGGCCCATACGTCAGTGACCCGGGGTGGTCAACCCACCGGTCAAAGAGGTCAGAAACGCCGGCGGCTCGTCGCCGGCGAGACCAAATGCGGCGGAGGGTTCGGGTTTCGTCCCACGGCGACCAAAACGACCGCCGTTTGGTCCTACGCGTTGCTCGGGCTCTTCCGCATCCAAAGGACCAGACGGGAGGCCGCGGGGTGGCCGGAAAGTGACCGGCGACGAGGTTTGGCGGCGCCGGAGTTCGGGCGATGATCGAGACGGCGCTACGGGCCACTCCAGGAGCAACGGATGGCCCTGCCCGAAGCGCGGGAGTGCAAGGAGTGCGATGGCGAGCTCGGATGCGAGCTATGGTGGTTGTGGCCACGGCGGCGACAGGTTCAGCGGCGGCCGGAGTTGGCCACGACGGAGCTATGGCCTAGAGGTCATGCGCGGCTAGGGGAGAAGGGGGAAGCGACTCGGAGGCTCACCGCGGTTCGTTTGAAGAAGACGGCGAGCCCGGGGGCGGCCTGACGGCGGCGAATCGCCGACGGCGGTCACCGGACACAGAGGAGGGGAACGACGGTGTTGCGGGTGAGGGGGAGCTCCTGGCGTCGCGTGAGATGAAGGAGAGGAAGAGGGGGAACACGGCGGAGCTCGAGGCTCATCGGAGGGGCGAGAGGTGGAAGGTGGCCGTGGTGGTTCAGGACGGCGGCGACGACGGCGTTCGGGTGCTCGCGGGGGAGAAAGACAGAGGAGGGGAAGAAACACAGGGAGAGGCCGAGGGGGTTCCAGGGTGTCGTGGCGTCCTGTAGGGGCTTCGGGGCGGCGAGGAGGCAGACAGGCAAGGCGGAGGTGGCCGGCGCGTGGCTGCGGGCGCCGGGCACACGCCCTCGTGCCTTCTGGCACGAGGTAGACGACAGAGGAGGGGGGGGCAGGTGGGCTGGGCCTCTACAGAGGTAGCTGGGCCAACAGTGCTGGCTGCACAGGTAAGCCTTTTCCTGCTAAACTAATTCTGTTCTGTTTTCTATTTTTTTTCTGTTATTCTATTTTGTTATTTTGTTCTGGGCTTTATTAAAAATACTTAGGCACTTTCAAAATTCACCAAACTGCTCATGCCCACTGTTTAGCATATAACCAACATGGAACATTTCAGTTTGGGATTATTTGAGCATTTAAAATAATATATAAAATTTAAATGCCCAAATGCAAATAAGATATGATTTAATTCAAAAATCCAGAATGGTCCTAGAAATATGAGCAACATTTTTGGCAGAGGTTTTTAATCAATCCAAAAATGATGAACTTTTCCAAAGAGCATTTTCGGTTCATAGAGAAAGATTTGAACTTGAACCTAGTTGGTTTCATCTGGTGCTAGGGTTTAGTCATCCCCATTTCAAGTTTCCTTTGAAAATAAACATGATGCACACATGAGGCTAGCCTAGAGCATTACCAGAAGCTAGGGATGTGACAACTCACCCCTACTAAACAAGAATCTCGTCCCGAGATTCAAGCGTAGGGTAAGAAATCAGAGGGGACACTAACTAACACGATCTTCTCGATCCAGTTTCCTCCTCGAAATTGTTGATTCATAGCATCATGTTGATCCTGACATCCTTGGTTACCCGATCTTTGCCCAACACAGTGATAACAGAAGAAGCTCTACGGTAATGATTTATTTAACTTATGGAGTGAGACGTTGAAACAACTCTTGGGTTGAGACACGGAGTACACCTCCAGGGGAATGGAGTGAAACAAACGATGTAGGTTCACCTAATGGCAATAATTCCACACCTAGGAAGATGGTGATCGATGTCACCAGGCAGGGTACCTTAGAGAAGGTGACTCGTAGAGTTACTCCTTTAAGTGGCAAAAAGAATTACTTTTGATATAGAGATCCTTGGAACTCTCTATACCAGCCTAAGGCAAACACAATCAATCGTTTGACGGAGTCCGAAGGAATGACATTCTCGGCCAGAATGGATGATGTGGACTACCTTGTAAAGGACAAAGCCAAGGTTGATTTTTCTTATCATCGGAAATGGATGGAACCTATGGTAGGACCACTTTTGAAGATAATCCTGAACAACAGTGATTGAGAATGGTAACCCATGGAGAATTGGCACTTTGGCGGTGCAAGTTGGGAACAAAATGCAAATGCTGGGAATGATTCTGGTAACTGGGAAGAATCCCAACAGTAGAGAGTAATTCTACTCTTGAGGGGTTATAGTATAACCAAGAGCACTGGGAGCAATCCCGGTTGGTGTCGAGGATAACACCTAGTGCTTGTGCGTGCTCTCAAGAACTTGAGCATTCCCATATTCATCAAGGTTTTACCAATATCCGTGTCAAGGATCCTGGCAACACCACATACTACCATGATGAATAACGATGGACGATGCAGATGCAAAGGAAGATAACACTTTCCTAGATTTCACCTTAGCGGAGCAAAGGGTCAAAATCTGGGTGATCGACCGAGAGACATTTAGCACTCCGCTTCTAATGTTCTCCTTGATGTGCTAGCACAACCCATTTATCATAATGTTTTGGTACCTAGAACGTCAAATAAAAGGTCGGACTTCAGGAGCACGAAAATCCATAAGGAACAACTAGGGAGTAAATCCTACGAAATCCTTATGGGGAGGTGGCCAGCTTCTTCAATCAAGATTCTACAACAATAGGTCTTCCGGCTGGGTGTGTTGGCCACGACATCCACTTTACCGGTTATCGAGAGACCAATATTATAGTTCTGGGAAAAATGCTCCAACCATCATATCTGCCTGAGATTCAGTTCTGGTTGGTGTCAGGATATTCCAGACTCATCGTGTCTAGAAGGAATGAATGTTTGCAACACAATTCGACGAGACGGCGTTGCGAGATTCTCAGGAATGAACTACGATAGCAGCTCCAAAACATGAGCTGGTTCTGCTACAAAACCTGTGAACACGTTGTCCCAGACAAACGTGACCACATAGTAGTCTTATAATAAAATACTATCGAGTTCAGATTGGGAATCATCATTTGAGATAACGAAGTCTTGTGCATGTCCGTCCGGGCCCTTCGGGAATAGCATTTGAACTTCTTTTCTTTGAACAAATCAATCAGTGGCTTGGTGTGCTAGGGATACATACAGAATGAAGATGATCAGTCTATCAGACCATAGAATACTTCGCACGTATGCATGACTGACTTGGGATGACTCCAGAGGAGGTAGAAACATGCTTTCTCGAATTCACAGCGGCAACTTGCATCAAATGCTCATGAATTAGAGGAAGTCACTTCTTTCTTCCGTACATATGCTTCACGAACGGGTCATGAAGATAATGCTAATAAAAGTTTCCAATACTAAATGGATGTTCAACATAGATCATGGAGAAGATAACAGTATTGCTGATGGGCTCAACAACAATTCATCCAGGTTTCCATGGAGATGGAATTCCATAATTATGTGAACAAGTGATAGTATTGGTCAGACCAATAGATGTAATGGTGTATGCTCAAGGGATCAATCACGAGTAAGACAACGTTACGAATATCGTTGGTTCCGATTTGATTCGAGGATAGCCCACACTCAAATCAAAGTTTTGGACAAGATAATAAATCCACAAATGATCACGGGGATCAATTGGAGAAGATATCATCTATCTTCAATACACACACAAGATATCCCTTTGGAGTGAGCTATGTGGGTTAAGCTTTTATCTTCCAACTCTCCAAGTTGTTGTTTAGTTTAACCAACTAGTTTGGGGTACCCAACACAGATTCTTGGAGAAGTGGTGGTTTATAAGAAACCAACTTGATCACGAACTCAACATAGCGGTCAGGTGACAACCTGGTAATACTTCCGAGAAGATATTAGGAAAATCACGAACCACCGCTATGTTACTAAGCTCGGGAACAATCTTGCTCTTCAAGGCAAGATGATATGATCAAATGAGCAGGGACTTAACAGAATCCTAACTCATCAATCAAAGAGTGCACCAGAAAAGTGGACTAGGTAGCACAATCAATCTTAGAATGGTAATTAGTAACTAACACACTAAGAATGAAATTGTTGTCCTTTAACCGCCAAGCAACGAGATTGCCAGGGGTATTGATTTCACACATCACAATTCACTTGTCAGCATTCCGGTTATAATAACACGGAGACCGAGGAATGAACGATAATGGCGAGAAGTATCACCTTATCAAAAGTTGATAGGAGGTGGTGCAATTCTCATGACATTCTTGACATAAAGATGGTAATACTCCAGAATAGAACAGTTTAGAAGCTGGATTAGCGTTCTTTATCTGCGAAATACAACTTCTTTGACCCAATCCTGGATATGGATAAGGTGCTGGAGTTTGTTTCTCCTAGTCATTCCAGAATAGAATGGCTTGACGGACCACAAGAGTAAAAGGCATCGATGAACACAAGTGCACGACTACTCTTGACTATCAACTGATAGACGAAGGTCATAAAGCAGTTGAAAAGGGACAACTCAAAGAACATATAACTTCTGAGTTGTGGATGCATAGATTAACATGTCGAACGAGTTCAACATATTTCTTCCAGATAACCCATGCAGAAAGTAGAATTGGCAGAGTCACAATATGAATGGAGTACTACTCAAGGGCACTCGGGTCATGATCTTTTGGTTCAGAAGAACTTCTGCCAAAGATGGTTCATGGTATTTGGAAGAACGATAACCACGGACCTCGAGGACTATCACAAGGTTACTAATATCCTAAAGGAACGAGCAAATGCTATCAACATGAAGTAAGTAGGGTGAAGCTCGGGTTCAAGAACCCAGGAATAGAATACCTACCAGCTAAATAGCATCAAGGGATGCTTTCGAGAATGATGGCCAAAATCACCACACTGGAATATAAAACATTGCTGGATTACTGGTTGATCCTCTAAGTCAACTAGGGTCATAATAATAACTCCAACATATATGTCGAGGTAACAGAGTACCTCAACACACTGACTAGTGTGATTAATCTGGCCTAAAAGGACATCGGAAATAGGGAGGAAAGGTTTGCAAATGCATCAGACTATTTAGAAACCTGGGATGACTCGGACAGCATAACGGCTGCAAATGCTCGAAAATACTTTTGAGATCAGACAAAAGGATAGCATAACCACCCAACATCATAATGTCAAGGTTCTGAGATCAACAATTGAACACACAGAGGAAAAATAAACTGAACTGAGAGTTGAATCCACAATAACGTGATCCTGATAAATAGAATGAGAATCCTAGTTCTTAATCCCCGTAGAAAGAAGAAGGTGACTCAGATCAGAAGGTCATAGGGTAAAGGAGTAAAAAGAGCCTTACGTTCCCTTCCACAAACAATTCCCTTACATAACTAAAGAGTTTCTAGACACGACTTCGACCAGTTTGGCTTGCTAATCCTACAGGCAGTCAGGCTCTGATACCAAAGCTGTCAGGACCCCGATCCTAAGTCACACAGGTCTAGCCTGTAACACACCATATCACTTTGCGGCCTCACGCACGGTATTCCCACGGGTGCCACCTTACCTGGCCCGGGACCGTTTGCGTATTTTGGCACACGTATATGATAGTGTCGCTAGCATCCATATGACAGAGAACCCGGGCCGACATGACCAGTTATAAACCAAAAGTGGCACTAAATTACAGAGACAGGCATACATGACCCAGCAACGAACGTGTCGGTCATCAACGTATGAACCCAAGTCGTAGCAAGCTACAAGGAATTAAGGATCAACGCGTGACATTTCCCCTAAGGGACAGACACAGGAACGAAGAAGGACACATGCCGGCCAGCCTAAGTGTTCCGGAGCAGTAGCAAGCTACCAAGGCTCAGTGGAAGCACTAGGAGACATTTCCCTGTAAGATAGGCTACCAAAGGTAAACAACTAGGTGTCGGATCCCACACATAGCAATACACATTACACGTACGCATAACATGCAAGTATGTGCTGTACAACATGGCATCACAATATAACTCAACAACTCATATAGATAAAGGCCCAGAAGAGCCATCATAGCATTTATTACAATCAGAGGTCACATGACCCAACATACAGAGCATACAGGCAACGGAAGCATTACATGTCTGAGTACAGACATCTACAAATGAAAAAGGCTGAGAAGCCTGACTATCTACCAGATCCTACAAGGGTTCAAGATCGTAGCTGAGGTAACAAGATAAACGTCGAAGTCCACGCGGAACCACTAGCGAGACTGAAGTCTCTCTGCAAAAACATAAATTAAGCAAACGTGAGTACAAAGGTACTCAACAAGACTTACATCAGAACTAGCTACATATGCATCGGTATCAACAAATGGGTGGTGGAGTTTGACTGCAGCAAGCCTGTCAGGGATATGACTAGCAGGTATGAACCGGCTAGTGTAAACCGGCTCAGTTATATTATACTTGGTTGTAATGTTTTAGTAAAGGCTACGGCCCATGAGATCTTAAGGCCCATGTATAGAAGTGTGTTTTGTAAACCGCCAAGCAATGTAACTTGAGGGATAAGAAAGAAAAGACAGAGACCGAGGCGGACACAAGTATGAGCCGGCCTCGGGACTCTGTAAACCGGACCAGGCGTCACCTCTATATAAAGGGATGACCCGGACGGTTCAGGGATAGGCAACAATCAACCCGTCGAGACACAGGCAAGCGAATCCGCTCCCTGCAATCCGACGCCCAAGCAATACCAAACCAACTAGACATAGGCTTTTACCTTCTTGGAAGGGGCCGAACTAGTATAAACCCTCTGTGTTCTTTGTGTGCTATGAACCCTTTCAAGTTAACCCGTGCGATGGTTCCATCATCAAGTCCGTTAAACCAGACATCTGCCGTGTTATTTCCACGACAGTTGGCGCCCACCATGGGGCCTGCGCACGATGGTTTCGAGTTCTTGAAAGGCGGCTTCGAAGGGCTCAAGGGTTACGCAGTCGGCCGGATGACCAAGAGTCGCCGCGGACGGATCTACATCGACGACGCAGGTTAAGGACCGGAGGCCGATTCGATCGAATACGGGTACCGGGTCCCCTTCGGCAGCATCCAAGTCTTCATCGGCAAAATCGGCGAACCGGGGCCTGAGCCGGACATCTTCCCCAACATCGTCGAGCCGGCTCAGCGTGCGAGATCGGCCCGGATTCAGCCCGCCGTGAAGCGCGTGTTCGTTGGAGCAATCCACGGAGGTCGAGCCGAGAACGGATCGGAATCTGATGGTGCAACAATCGTCTACTCAGATGACGAGTCTTCATCCGGGGAAACTGAATCTCTGTATCAGTTGCAGGACGGCCGGTCAGAGGGCGAGTCCGATGGAAACAGTATTCCGGGCCCCTTTGATCCGCCAAACCGGGTGGCGGTCTTCATGGCCGGTTCACAGCCCTCGATGAACGGGACGACAGCGGAAGCTGGTGCAGGGGGAAGCGGTTCAAACCCCTCCCTTACTGAAGTTCTATCCACCTTGATCGAGGAGTTCACAGCTAAAGCGGTGGAAGAAGTAGCTCCAGCAGACAAGGCGCATCATGATGCAGAGCTCCTTCAGTTGAAAGGCCGGATCGATCAGTTAAAGGAGGACCTAAGGGCAGAAAGAGAGATGATAGCGACGAGGCAAGCAGAGTTGGATGATCAAGCTTTTTATCTAAGGATGGAGCAAGCTTCTATGGAAGGAGTAAGGGGACGAAAGTACCGGTCCCGTATACCGCCGGTTTATGAATCAACGAATCTGTTCAGGACACCTGGGGCTGGGGCTAGTAATCATCCGGCTTTGAACCGGAGGACGCCTCCGGCCCGGGAGGAGCCGGTTCAGCAACCCGCCGCAGAGCCGGAGCGCCGGATTACGTCGGCACCTTATGTTCCTGTCCCTCCAGGGCATTATTCAAACCCTTTGGATAACATTGCTGCAGCGGCAGCGCGTTTGGCCGCTTTACCTGCGGAAGAAACGTCTCCGGTGGCGATAGAGGCGCGCAGGGTCCAGAAGCTACTTAATACGTCATTGATACAGCAGCAAGCATATTCTCATAGCAGGGAAAGGTTACATTCAACACCGCGTCCCAACCGAAGTTATACTAGACATTGGGAGGAGCCAGAAGTATCTAGCAGTGAATGCAGGAGACATCAGCGCCGGCAGGATAATCCGGCAGGGGCGGCGATGCCAGCCCCGGACATAAACCGGGCCAGATCAGGTGCCCGGGAGGAAATTCGTCAAACAATGCCGGTTCACACAGCCACTGCGGGAACAGGAGCTACGGCGAGTTCCTTCGGGGTACAGTGTCTCGTCCCCGCTCTACGGAGTGTTAAGCTGCCCAAGGATTTCAAAGGGCCCCGCAAGGTACCTAACTACACAGCCGATTTACCGCCAGAAGCTTGGGTTGAAAGTTATGAGATGGCCATGGAGATGCTGGACGTGGATGAATCAGCTTGTGCCAAATATTTTACTATGATGCTCGAGGGCACGGCCCGGACCTGGTTGAAAGCTCTACCCCCGAATTCTATTGGATCATGGGGGGAACTGCGCAGCCAGTTCATGAAAAACTTCAAGGATACGTGCAAACAAGCGATGTCGGTGATAGACCTAGCAGCCTGTGTGCAAGGAGAGCAGGAGTCTACAGCAGCTTGGGTACGGAGGGTGGCAGAGATTTTACACTTTTCGAATGGCACCAATCCTAGTACGGCGATAGTGACATTGGAGAACAATTGCCGGTTTGAATCTTTAAAATTGAAACTCGGACGGCTTAAAAGGGACTGCAATGACATGGGAACCTTAATGAGTGCCCTGGTGAAATACGGAGACTCTGATAACACAAAGTATCCCGAAGCAGAAGGAGATAAAGCCGGGAAGGCCAGCAAGTCTGGTAAACTGGCGCCGATCAATCCGATTACTTCAGGCTTTTTGGGCAAACGGAAGGCAGAGGGTGGTTCAGACTTCGTGGCTAACACTCAAGTTCAAGGTGGTTTTCAACGTGATCCGGAGGATTCTGCTTTACAAACCGGCGGAGGAGCTCTGGGCTGGGAGCAGGAGCTGGATCGACCTTGTCCAAAGCATAGCGGAAAAGGGAAGGTAGCGAAGCATACCATGAGAGAGTGCATACCCCTTATGAAGGCAGTAGCAGGCCGTTTCAATCCTCCTAATCGACCCCCACATGGCGGCTCAGGGCCTGGATTTTATGGTTTGGGTCATCAGGGGAACAGTTCCGGATCAGGATATAGGGGCAGTAACGGTGGTTATCAACCCCGGGCAGGCGGCCAAAATAATCAAGGAAACTATAATGGTCAGGGAAATCAATCACATCATCAAGGTGGTTACAATGGTCAGAATAATCAGCAGCAGGGCCAAGGAAGTTATAATAATCAGGGAAATCAGCAGCAACAGCGTCAGCAACAGCTGCCGCAATCCGGATATCAGAGTAATCCGAAGGAGTTAAACAGCGGGCAATATCATGTTTTCACCACAAGTCTGTGTAAGAGAGACCAGAAGGTTCTGAAGCGGGCTGTTAATGCAGTAGAACCGGTGACGCCACAATTTCTTCGATGGTCGGAACAGCCCATTGTATGGAGCAGAGAAGACCACCCCATACGGGTGGATAATCCGGGACATTTAGCCTTGGTGGTAGCACCTCAGGTGGGAGGATACAAGTTTACTAAAGTCCTCATGGATGGTGGTAGCAGTATCAATATCTTATATTACGAGACTTTCCGTCGTATGGGTTTGACAGATAAAAAAATAAGATCATCAAACACAGTGTTTCACGGAGTGGTCCCAGGTAAGTCAGCTTATCCGGTTGGTAAGATTGACTTAGAAGTTACCTTTGGAAGTGAGTATGATTCCAGGTCAGAGATGATCACTTTTGAAGTCGTCAAAATTAAAAGTCCATATCATGCTCTATTTGGAAGGACGGTTTATGCTAAGTTTATGGCTAGGCCATGTTATGTTTATTTGCAGCTTAAGATGCCGGGTCATAAAGGCACGATCACGGTTCATGGCAGTCGCAAGATAGCAGTGGAATGTGAGGAAGGTGATGCAGCTTATGCAGAAGCAGTATGTGCCACCGAGGAGCTAAAATTTTATAAAGATAATGTTGATCCGGCAGATATGACTCCGCTGAAGAAACCAACCACCGAACATGATCCGGCGTTGAAGTTTAAGTCAGCTGAAGAGACCAAGCAGGTTGATTTTGTGCCTGGAGACTCGTCTAAACAATTTACTATCAGCGCTAACCTTGATCCCAAATAGGAAAGCGCGCTCATCGAGTTCATCCGTGAGAACCGGGATATCTTTGCATGGAAACCTTCTGACATGCCAGGTATACCGAGGGAACTCGCTGAGCACAAGTTAAACATTGATCCGAAGTTTAAACCGGTTAAGCAGTATCTGCGTCGCTTCAACGAAGAAAGGCGCAAGGCTATAGGAGAAGAAGTGGCCAGACTTTTGGCCGCAGGGTTCATTGTGGAAGTTTTTCATACGAAGTGGTTGGCTAATCCGGTGCTGGTCTTAAAGAAGAATGGGAAGTGGAGGATGTGTGTGGATTACACAGACCTCAATAAAGCCTGCCCAACTGATCCTTTTGCTCTACCTCGCATTGATCAGATTATCGATACCACGGCGGGGTGTGAGCGGCTGAGTTTTCTGGATGCTTATTCAGGATATCACCCGATCAAAATGGCAGTTGAAGACCAAGAGAAGACGGCCTTCATAACTCCTTTTGGTGCTTTTTGCTATGTGTCTATGCCTTTTGGACTTAAGTGTGCACAGGCAACTTATCAACGTTGCGTTCAGAATTGTTTGAAGGGGCAGATAGGGAGGAACGTTCATGCCTATGTGGATGACATTGTGGTTAAATCGAAGAAGGAAGGGACAATAATAGAGGATCTCAAGGAAACCTTTGATAATCTTCGGGCTTTCAGGATGATGCTTAACCCGAAAAATGTGCTTTTGGTGTTCCGGCTGGTAAGCTTTTGGGATTTTTGGTCTCAAACAGAGGAATAGAAGCTAACCCAGAGAAAATCAAAGCCATCACGTCTTTGACTAAACCGGTTTGTATCAATGATGTTCAGCGCATAGCTGGCCGGATCACAGTGTTAAGCCGGTTCATCAGTCGCTTGGGAGAGAAGGCGATCCCGCTTTACCAGATGCTGAGGAAAACAGATCGGTTTATCTGGAGTGATGAAGCAAATGCAACGTTTGAGGATCTGAAAAGGCAATTAGCAAACCCACCAGTTTTGGCTGCGCCCATTGACAGGGAACCTTTGCTGTTATATGTTGCTGCGAATACACGAGCGGTCAGCGTTGCCATTGTAGTTGAACGCAAGGAAGCAGGGAAGGAGCACCCGGTTCAGCGCCCGGTTTATTATGTAAGCGAAGTACTCATTGAGTCCAAGCAGAAATATCCTCACTGGCAGAAGTTGGTATATGGGGTGTTCATGGCAAACCGGAAGTTGAAGCATTATTTCCAAGGACATCCGATAACTGTGGTTAGTTCAGCTCCGTTGGGGGATATAATCCAGAACAGGGAAGCTACAGGCAGGGTAGCAAAGTGGGCTATTGAGCTCAGCCCGCATGAGTTGAAATATGTGCCACGCACTGCTATAAAATCCCAGGCATTAGTAGACTTCATCAATGACTGGACAGAGTTGCAGACTCCTGAAGAGAAGCCGGATCTTACCTACTGGACGATTCACTTTGACGGTTCCAAACAGTTGGAGGGCTCGGGGGCTGGAGTTGTCTTAACTTCCCCCAGAGGTGATAAATTTTGCTATGTTCTCCGCTTATTATTTCCTTGTACTAACAATGCAGCAGAATATGAAGCATTACTTCACGGTTTGCGGTTAGCAAAGGAGATGAATTTGAGCCGGGTTAAGTGCCTAGGTGACTCAGACCTAGTGGCACAGCAAGTATCTGGCAAGTGGGATTCAAGAGATCCCCTCATGGCAGCTTATAGACGAGAAGTTGAAGCAGTTGCAGGACACTTTAAGGGATATCAGGTGGATCACATAGACCGGCAGAGGAACGAAGCGGCCGATGCTCTGAGCCGGCTAGGGTCGTAGCGTAAACCGGTACCACCAATCACCTTTTTGGATGAATTGCACAGTCCTTCGGTTCAGGTACTTTCGGAGGAAGACTTAGCTGTTCCGGACCCAGAGGCGCAGTTAGTTGCAGCACTCCATGTTATTCCGGATTGGACGCTACCCTATTTAGCATACCTGGGTCGAGGAGAGTTGCCGGAAGATGAAGAGGAAGCATGACAGATAATCCGGCGCTCTAAGTCCATGACAATTGCAAACGGAGAGCTTCACCATCGTAGTACTTCGGGAGTATTTCAGCGATGTGTTTCAGCTGAGGAAGGTTGTGAGATTTTAAGGGAGATTCATGAAGGGGATTGCGGTCATCATGCCGGTTCAAAATCATTGGTAGCAAAGGCATTCCGACATGGTTTCTATTGGTTAACCGCACATGCAGATGCGGCAGATCTGGTCCGGAAGTGTGATGCTTGTCAGAAATTCTCAAGGCGTGCTCTGGTGCCGGCACAGGAACTCCGGATGATACCAATAACTTGGCCCTTCGCAACTTGGGGGCCTGATATGGTTGGGCCTTTCAAACGATCCAAAGATCAAAAAACTCATCTACTAGTGGCAGTAGACAAGTTTACAAAGTGGGTTGAAGCGGAGCCTATAAGCAAGTGTGATGCGGCAACAACGGTTAAATTCATCAAAAAAGTGATATTCCGCTTTGGCTTTCCACACAACATCATCACAGACAATGGTACTAATCTATCTAAGGGTGAAATGAAGGAATTCTGTCAAAGAGAACATATTCGGTTAGATGTATCTTCTGTGGCTCATCCTCAGACCAACGGCCAGGCCGAAAGGGCAAATCAGGAGATTTTGCGAGGTATCAAACCCCGGCTTATGACACCTTTCCAGAGAACCCCAGGTTGTTGGGTTGAAGAATTGCCATCTGTCCTTTGGAGTATTAATACTACACCAAACCGGTCTACAGGCTACACGCCTTTCTTCATGGTTTACGGCGCTGAAGCAGTTCTTCCAAGTGACATACGCCATGACTCACCAAGGGTAACGGCCTATGTGGAAGCAGTCAACGAGGAGTCAAGGCAGGATGGTTTAGACCGGTTGGATGAAGAGCGTGATATAGCTGCGGCGCGGTCGGTGATTTATCAGCAAGACTTGCGTAGATATCATAGCCGCCGGATTAGAACAAGGACATTCCAGGAGGGTGACTTGGTACTCCGGCTCATCCAAGATCAAACAGATATGCACAAGCTATCCCCACCTTGGGAAGGGCCCTTTTTGGTCAGCAAGAATCTACACAACGGTTCTTATTACTTGGTGGACATTCGAGAACACAAGGACTCACGGACATCGGAAGAGGAAACGAAGAGGCCATGGAACGTCGCCCATTTACGGCCATACTATACTTGAGCTATGTGCTCCAATGTATCCTATGTATACATTATGAGTAATGAATAAACCGGCACCCTCGGTAAACCGGGGGCTCAGCCCTTTTTCCATATACAAAAATCCTATGAAAAACAACCATACAAGTTTACTATCAGATACTATATTTCAATATTGGCCGGTTTAGAAACTATTTTTTTGCAGAATATGTGAAGGAGCAATAGAACTCTCAAGAACAGGAGATCATATCCGGTTCAAGAAGAGAAGACTTCATAAAAAACCCATAGGTTCAGACGGAACACTGGAGGCCCTCTGGGAGTTGGTATCATCCACTCCCAGTGATCGGATAAATTTTATAATTCTTTCGACCCTCTGAAAGGTTGGACAAGTCCACGTTCAGTGATTGGTTTACATTGACCCACCGGTTCAGGAGGAACCCTGGAGGCCCTCTGGGAGTTGGTATCATCCACTCCCAGTGATCGGATTGGTTTCATAGTTCTTTCGACCCTCTGAAAAGTTGGATAATTCCACGTTCAGTGATTGGTTTAGATTGACCCACCGGTTCAGGAGGAACCCTGGAGGCCCTCTGGGAGTGTCGGCCAATCCGCGTCCCAGTGATCGGAATAATTTTTATATACGGTTCTTTTGGCCCTCTGAAAAGTTGGATAATTCCACGTTCAGTGATTGGCTAGGCCCTCTGGGAGTGTCGGCCAATCCGCGTCCCAGTGATCGGAATAATTTTTATACACGGTTCTTTCGGCCCTCTGAAAAGTTGGATAATTCCACGTTCAGTGATTGGCTAGGCCCTCTGGGAGTGTCGGCCAATCCGCGTCCCAGTGATTGGCTGAACCTTGCTTTGAGCCTGGCAGCTCTTTGAAAAAGCCTCGACTACATGGTCTTATTTGCAAAAATCGCATATTTTTGGTGTTTTTTGTGTTCTATAACCTTTTAAACCGGAGTGGAACAGCTGCACAAGTTGACCACGTATCTATAAAATAAAAGTCTGGATCATGCATATCAGACCAAGTAAACCGGCGTTCATTAAAACCCGGATCGCGTATCAGGCAAAAGTTACAACTTTCTGAAACAAGATGAACCGGATTTATCATAAAGATGGACTGGAGAATTTCAAGTTTCTATTTGGGTTCATGAAGACCTTCATAAAGTGACTTTAAAGTCCTGCCGGTTTTAAAGTATATTGGCCACATAAATCTCAGGTATAAAAGTTATCTTTAATATAAGGATATGCTTATTTGATGTTTTAAGAGAACAAATTAATCCGTCCAGTGGTAAGCCGCTAGGACATATTTTTCGATATTGTTTTCTGTATGAACAGAAGAAGGCAACCACATCAGACAACAAGTCAACCGGAGAGTATTTCATGAAGACAAACTATTCGGATTGAAGCACATTACGTTTCGGCTAACTTATTACAAGGCATGACGAGCCCAACGGTTTGGAAACATTGTTTAAAGGAATATCAGTTATGATTACAGCAATAAAATTCAAGATTATGCTTCTCCTTGCTGGGACGGCTGGCCATCGCCTTGTTCCGGAACATCTTCATCTTCATGAAGCGGTTGGAAATCCGGCGCACGCCAGTCAATCTTCGCCAAGGCCCGGAAATACACTTCATCGTTGATAAGTTCAGAAGGATCAATGTCAGGAGCAAAGGTGTGAGGACGAACCGGCGGGATTAAGTTGACGGTATCGTAAACCGGTCGCTCCACCCGCTCTTTCTGCAGATTGTATCCTGGATGATATCTAGAAAAATCCGATTCAGCGGCAAGCTTGCTGGCGAGGGGACGCATCTCTTTCGTCAAAGCATAGAGATCAGTTTCGGTGAAAGGTGAGCCGTCCTCCTTCGTATCTGGGAATCCCGTAAAAGCCTCCTCCGGATCAAGATCCGGGACCCAAGCCTTAGCCCTCGTAAGGGCCAGAAGAGCACCACCCCGCGCAGCAGACCTCTTGACTTCTTCGAGACGAGCCGGCAGAACAGACAACTTGTTTAGAGTATCTTGTATTGTAGTAGGGTCCGGTTTACCAAACGAAGTAGCACTGATGATCCTTTGCGCCCCGGAGTACAGCTGTTCGACCAAGGTGTAGCAGGCTTTGAGTTTTTTCCGCAAGTCGTCCCCAAGATGGGAGACACGGCGCCCTACATACAACAATCATAGTTAAACCGGTACAAGGCACATATTACAAAGATAAAGGCAGGAGTTCAGATTATACTTACCAAAAACAGCAGAGGTCATTAAGTCAATTAGCCGTCTTAATCCGGATAGTTCTTCCGTCACCGGATTAAGTGCTCCTTCAGCATCCTGAACCCGTTTTTCCAGATCTTTTTTCTGGACCTCAAAAGTAGCCCGCTCCTCTTCAAAGTTTTTCTTCAAGTCTTCAGCGGTCTTTAAGCTCACTTGAAGTTCTGTTTTAGCCTTTGAAGCGGCAGACTCTGTTTCAGTAAGCCGGCTTCGAAGCTCGTTAATCTCAAGAGCATTCCGGTTCAACTCAGCCTGCAGACAAAGTTCAAAAACAAGAGGTGAAGTTTGGACAAGTCTCAAGCACACAAACAAGTTGTCTACTTGACACTTGGGGGCTAATGGCAGTTGAAGCAGCACAGCAAAGACAATTTAAAGTTACAAGTCTCAAGCACACAAACCAGTTGTCTGCTTGACACTTGGGGGCTAATGTATAATTGAAATATTGACAGCAACTTTTACAAGTATCAACTACATAAGCAAGTTATCTACTTGACACTTGGGGGCTAATGTAAAGATCAACGGTTCAAATCTACAAAGTTCCGGATCACCTTCAGTAAGCAGTTAAACCGGAACTTGGGGGCTGTTATGAGATAGAGATGCATCAAAGGAACAAAGTCAGAATAGATGTGGGGGGAAGTTTACCTCATATTTTTCCCTCATTAAGTTCACCAAGCTGGCTTCATAATCCCTACTGCTGTGGAGCCGGTTCAGATACCCAGAATAAATGTCTTGAGCGCTCATGCCGGAAAGGCTGGATATGTCAGTACTCCACTTCCCCTTTTCTTGAGATAATTTTTCCGCTTTAGCCGTATGTTTTGCTAAAATGGTGGGCTCAGCTGGAGCAACGTAAGCAGCCCCAGTTACCACAACATCAGGTGAGGCTGGTACATTGGGGGGAGTGTCAATATGAGCCGGATCAGGAGATGCCGGATTAACCTGAGGAGAGTTAACCCGGGCCGGACTTGGCCGATTCTGGGCATCTTCAGCAGTAGGATGCTCAGGAGCAGAAGTGTGATCTGTTGGTGCAGGGTCGTCAACAGGAGCTATGGGTTCACCTTCTGGAGGAACAACTGTTAACGGATTAGCGACTGGATCATCCGCAATAGGTTTAGCAATAGGCTTATTCGCCTTGGGCTTCTTGCTGGGTTTCGGTTTGCTGGAAAAATATGCAAAATGAGTTAGCATTATATAGCAAAAAAGAGATCATAAACCGGAAGAGGTGAGGAAAGTTACCCTGGGACGGTTTTCAGGGGAGGAAGCTGCGTGGCGGTCGATTCACCAGAGGAAGACAATGGAGTTTCCTGATAATCAGGGTCAGACGGTTTAAGGGGTTTTTGGATAAGACCGGCCTTGGGGTGAAGGAGGGTCGGAGAAAGTATCACCTCAGCACGGCGTTTTCGAACCGGAGTTAAGGAAATTCCGGATGACTCCACCGCCAGGCCGCTGTGGCGAGTGGTCCGGCGAAAAGCTTCGTGCTGTTGCTTCTTCAAAATAAAGTTAGGGTCTAACTGAGCGTAAGGATGAGAAAATTGGTATTTCCGGACGGTCCGACGACTCTTTTGGGGAAGAGGTTCTGAGTCAGAAGAAAGAAGGGTTACCTCAATTTCAGCCGGGTTATCACCTTCAGGCAATTCCTGTGGAAAGGTATCATTAGATACGATTACAAATACATGAAAGCAAAAATCTAAACCGGATTAAAGCGTACCTCGGAGTCCGGATCATCATCCTCAGTGGGAGAACCGGCGTCAACGGCTGCTTTCCTCTTTTTATTTGCAGGGGTTTTTCGCCAGGCCTGTTTAACGGTTTTCTCCTGAGGCTTTCTCTTCCAGAAAGGGTCATCAGCCTAATTGAAAGAAATAAAGACAATTGAAAGATGGTTCAAAAGAAACGAATTACAAATACAGGGTAAAGAGAAACTTACTGCGGGCAGCTTATTCTTCTTGTAGTATGGAGCTAAACCGACCTTAGCACAGTCTGCCAAAGAAACATTGAGAATTTTCTTGGCTGATTCCACAACTTCCGATTCAGAAAGCTTTTCCTTGGTAAACCTTTGAGGATCATCCGGTTTACCAGAATATTTGCACATTAGATGTGATCGCCGGCTCAAGGGAAGTATGCTCCAAGATAGCCAGCAACGTAGAAAATCAGTCCCAATTAAACCATTTGCTATGAAAGCTCTTAGCTTGGAGAGCTGTGGTGAGAACCGTGGTGGTAAGGGATGATTCTCCGGAATACGGGTTTCACGGTAACCCGGCAGAGGGTTCTCCCCTTCAGGAGAAGTGTCCACACAGTAAAACCGGGTCTTATTCCAGTCTTTAGGATGAGAGTGCAAAGCGGCGTGGGGAAACACCACATCTCTCCTCTTCTGAATGCTAACGCCACCGAGCTCCTGATGTGGTCCGCTGGTAAACTCGGTGCGCCGGTTCAAATGAAAGAAATCCCGGAATAGATCGACGGAAGGTTCCTCTTGCAGATACACCTCAGAAAATACTTGGAACTCACAGATGTTTGAGACAGAATTGGGTCCAAGGTCCTGCGGGTGCAGTTGGAAAGCAGCAAGAACATCCCGGAAAAACTTTGAACCGGGGGGAGAGAAGGCTCGAGATATATGATCCAAAAACACAATGACCTCCCCGGATCTGGGAGTAGGGGGGCATTCATTACCCGGAGCCTGCCACTTTAATTCAGACTGAGGTCCTAATGTGCCAATTTCAGACATCTTGATTAAATCGTCCTCAGTAATGACAGAAGGAACCCAATCGCAGGAGACATACTGCTTAGCCATTGCAATGAAAGAGCAAGGTACTGGGAAAGGTAAAATACAGAAAACGGATTATGAAAGTGCAGCGGTATAAACCGGAAACTATCTATGAAAGTTACGCAACGGTTTGAAGTGAGGACTAATGGCATGGTTAAACCGGCAATTATGACAAGCTGTATCATTTCCGGTTAATGGCAGTTGAAGAGGAACGGCTAAACCGTTGCGTTAAGTTACAGAGTTTCGCAAGAAGAAGGCATATCAACTTAAACCGGAACATACTTAGCAGATCTATCAAGGAGAAAAACAGGTTTTCAACCGACTGCTAAGAAGGAATAGATCTGAGCGTGCTAAGAAAAGAGAAACTAATGTAAGAAAATACGGTAAGGAGTTACAAGGACCTTATACTAAGTGGATAAATCTACAGGCTAGACAGGAACAATGGAGATTCGAAGTATTTACAGCGGGGTAAAAATGCAAGATCTGAAGGACAAAGTTATTAGAAATCACTGGTTCAAGGTCGAACAAGACGAAGCTTCTGTTAAGGCTCTAATGGCGGAGGTGTAGGAAGAAACCCTAGAGGTTGCAGACCAATAATAAGGAAGAAGGACATACCTGGAACGGCAGGAATCGGCGGCGGAGGTTTTCTGGTCGAGCTCAGGGTGATGCAGCGGCCAGGCGAGGACTTGGATCTAGCGGTCGTCGGCGGCGGTTCGAGCTCGAGCGAAGACGGAGGAAGAAGACGGAAGAAGAAGACGGAGCGAGAAGAAGATAATGAATGAGGGGTGGCGGTATTTATAAAGGAGAGTCAGATCCGAAGCGACAGGTGCGGGATTCGAGGAGGCAAAAATTGGATAAAGATCTTCTGGCGCCTCGATTCTCGGGATAACCCTTAAAACAAGGCTACAGTACAGCTCACGGCGTTAAATGCGGAGATGATGTCACGGTCAGATTTAGTGACTCTCGAAGATGACGTCAGAGCCGGTTTACAAAAATATGAAGACGAAGAAGAAAATTATACAAGACAAGGAAGACTGATATGAACAAGTTCAAATCATTCTGGGGCCTAATGTCAGGGATATGACTAGCAGGTATGAACCGGCAAGTGTAAACCGGCTCAGTTATATTATACTTGGTTGTAATGTTTTAGTAAAGGCTACGGCCCATGAGATCTTAAGGCCCATGTATAGAAGTGTGTTTTGTAAACCGCCAAGCGATGTAACTTGAGGGATAAGAAAGAAAAGACAGAGACCGAGGCGGACACAAGTATGAGCTGGCCTCGGGACTCTGTAAACCGGACCAGGCGTCACCTCTATATAAAGGGACGACCCGGACGGTTCAGGGATAGGCAACAATCAACCCGTCGAGACACAGGCAAGCGAATCCGCTCCCTGCAATCCGACGCCCAAGCAATACCAAACCAACTAGACGTAGGCTTTTACCTTCTTGGAAGGGGCCGAACTAGTATAAACCCTCTGTGTTCTTTGTGTGCTATGAACCCTTTCAAGTTAACCCGTGCGATGGTTCCATCATCAAGTCCGTTAAACCAGACATCTGCCGTGTTATTTCCATGACAAAGCCAGCTTTGACTCGGTGGCTATCCTAAACTACGACTGAAAGTAACTCTTTTGAGGTGGCGCACACGAGTCCACATATTCACCAATCAATACACCACTATGGATCCGCTCCCGTCTCCCTACGAGAAGGCCATCCATAGCACTCACGCTTATCTTGCGCGTTTTAGAGTATCCACTTTCACTTGTCTATGAACTGTAGAGGTAACCCAGAAGTCCATTTCCGCGGACACGGCTATTCGAATAGATTATATTTAACCCTGCAGGGGTGTACTTCTTCACACACGCTCTCACCACTTACCGCCGTTTACACAACATGTACTCGGCAACCTTCAAGCGGAGGCCCGGCGAGGGTGTCGGCCACGACCTGACTAACCACACAAGTCTCTCGTCCAGGTTTATCGCCTATTTGGGTTCCATCCGTGGGGAGATCCGGCCGGGGTGTCGCTCACGGCCCCAAACGATGTGTACAGGGTTCCCGCATCACCAAACGGGCAATCGGTACACCGTGCCACGTACCTGCCGCGTCACAGCCCACCTCGAGGGTCAGCGCTGCGCACGACCTCCAGTAAACTACAAACACCAGAAACTAGTGGCAACTCCTGGACAGAGATCATGTTGATTAATAAGTCGAGAGGGTCCATTGGTTTCGGGCCCAATGCATGGTAGTAACTGGTCATGGATCAACCAACACAGAACTCAGTTCCTAAGGACGGCTGCAATGAGACAACCCACCATGTACTCCTACATGGCCTCTCATCGCTACCTTTACCAAATCGTGTTCACACACGTAGCTCACACACAGTAGGACATGTTCATCACATTCCAATTCATCCCCGATGAATCAGACCTGACACAACTCTAAGCAATAGCAGGCATAACTAGAAAGCATCAATGAGTAGGCACAACATGGCTCAAACAACTCCTACTCATACTAGTGGGTTTCAGCTATTTACTGTGGCAATGACGGGTCATGCAGTGGAAAGGGGTTCAACTACCGCAGCAAGTAACAGTTGAAGCGTTGTTGTCCTAATGCAGTAAAAGAGAGCAAGAGCGAGAGAGTGGGATTGTATCGGAATGCTCAATGGGGTTTTGCTTGCCTGGCACTTCTGAAGATAACATTGAGTCTTCATCGGTGTCATCGGTCACATCGTCGGAACGTCGTCTACTGAGAGGGGAAAAAACTGACAAACAGGGAAAGAACACAATCAATGCAATGCAACAATATGATGCATGAACATGACATGGCAATATGATGTGGTTTGGCCTAATGCAACTAGCAACCATGTTAAATGAAGTTGGTTTGATCCAAGGTTCAAATTCAAACTCCATATGTGATTATTCAAATGCCATTTATTCAAATTGTCCTAAACAGTGGCTGTAAGTTATTCAAACATGCATGAAAATGCCATAAACAGATTCCTTGGAATTTTCTGATCAATTTTCATATATAAATTATTTTCATCTGAGCTATAGATTATTTTCTATGATTTTTAGAAGTTTTGGCTATTTTCTGAAATAAATAAATGATTTATTTAGAATTCCAGAAAAGCATTTATGACATCATAGTGACATCATCACTACGTCAGCAGGTCAAAGGCGCCAGCCCAGGTCAAACCTGACGGCTGGGACCCACAAGTCAGTGTCTCAACTAATTAACAAAATTAGTTAGCACTAAGTTAAACCTAACTCTAGTTAACTAGGGGCCTGGGCCCACACGTCAGTGAGCCAGGGCTAATTCTATTTTAATTAAACCTAACTAGGTAATTAGCAGGAACTGGCCCCACACGTCAGTGAGTTAGTGGTTGACTAAGGGCGTGGGGCCCATACGTCAGTGACCCGGGGTGGTCAACCCACCGGTCAAAGAGGTCAGAAACGCCGGCGGCTCGTCGCCGGCGAGACCAAATGCGGCGGAGGGTTCGGGTTTCGTCCCACGGCGACCAAAACGACCGCCGTTTGGTCCTACGCGTTGCTGGGGCTCTTCCGCATCCAAAGGACCAGACGAGAGGCCGCGGGGTGGCCGGAAAGTGACCGGCGACGAGGTTTGGCGGCGCCGGAGTTCGGGCGATGATCGAGACGGCGCTACGGGCCACTCCAGGAGCAACGGATGGCCCTGCCCGAAGCGCGGGAGTGCAAGGAGTGCGATGGCGAGCTCGGATGCGAGCTATGGTGGTTGTGGCCACGGCGGCGACAGGTTCAGCGGCGGCCGGAGTTGGCCACGACGGAGCTATGGCCTAGAGGTCATGCGCGGCTAGGGGAGAAGGGGGAAGCGACTCGGAGGCTCACCGCGGTTTGTTTGAAGAAGACGGCGAGCCCGGGGGCGGCCTGACGGCGGCGAATCGCCGACGGCGGTCACCGGACGCAGAGGAGGGGAACGACGGCGTTGCGGGTGAGGGGGAGCTCCTGGCGTCGCGTGAGATGAAGTAGAGGAAGAGGGGGAACACGGCGGAGCTCGAGGCTCATCGGAGGGGCGAGAGGTGGAAGGTGGCCGTGGTGGTTCAGGACGGCGGCGACGACGGCGTTCGGGTGCTCGCGGGGGAGAAAGACAGAGGAGGGGAAGAAACACAGGGAGAGGCCGAGGGGGTTCCAGGGTGTCGTGGCGTCCTCTAGGGGCTTCGGGGCGGCGAGGAGGCAGACAGGCAAGGCGGAGGTGGCCGGCGCGTGGCTGCGGGCGCCGGGCACACGCCCTCGTGCCTTCTGGCACGAGGTAGACGACAGAGGAGGGGGGCCAGGTGGGCTGGGCCTCTACAGAGGTAGCTGGGCCAACAGTGCTGGCTGCACAGGTAAGCCTTTTCCTTCTAAACTAATTCTGTTATGTTTTCTATTTTGTTTCTGTTATTCTATTTTGTTATTTTGTTCTGGGCTTTATTAAAAATACTTAGGCACTTTCAAAATTCACCAAACTGCTCATGCCCACTATTTAGCATATAACCAACATGGAACATTTCAATTTGGGATTATTTGAGCATTTAAAATAATATATAAAATTTAAATGCCCAAATGCAAATAAGATATGATTTAATTCAAAAATCCAGAATGGTCCTAGAAATATGAGCAACATTTTTGGCAGAGGTTTTTAATCAATCAAAAAATGATGAACTTTTCCAAAGAGCATTTTGGGTTCATAGAGAAAGATTTGAACTTGAACCTAGTTGGTTTCATCTGGTGCTAGGGTTTAGTCATCCCCATTTCAAGTTTCCTTTGAAAATAAACATGATGCACACATGAGGCTAGCCTAGAGCATTACCAGAAGCTAGGGATGTGACATGAACGTCGAAAACGTCACAAGCAAACGACCACGATCTTCATCGGACTCCCGGGTGAAGAACTTGAACCAGCTCCTGCATCATTCTCGGCTGAACCTGCATCTGGTGTGGTGAAGTAACTGTGAGCCACAGAGGACTCAGCAATCCCGTTCCCAGGTAACATGACTATTTAAGCCTTGGGAGAGGATAAGGCTGAAGAAAAGAACAAGAGGTGAAGGAACAACAAGAGTCTGCAGCAGCAACTAGCACTAACTTACGTAAAAGAGAGCGAGAAGAGAAGTGCCTCAGGCGAGAGATGATCACGAAGTGATCCTAGCTATAGCACGACAAACATAACCCCACCGTGTTCATCTCCCGAATCCCTTTCGGAAAATGACAGTCACGGTACGCACGCTGGTAGTGTATTGGAACATGGTGTCAAGTTATCTACAACCGGATATTAACAAGCTCCCATCTGCCACATAACCGCGGGCATGGCTTTCGAAAGTTCATAACCCTGTAGGGGTGTTCCAACTTGACCCATTACAAGCCCACGATCCGCGGAGTCGCAACTCCAAAGTGGGAAGACCCGAGTATTCTCGGAATCCCGTGCTCAAGATACTCCGAACTAAGGTAAGGCTAATCCAGCAAATCCTCCCGGCGTGCCGACACCCTGATAGTAGCCGCGCATATCTAGTCTCAGGCCACGACCGGATGAGCACATCGTACAGTGGCCGAAATACCCAAGTTGCCAAGGGGGGCCCCGCACACGACTCTAGTTTGGACCAACACTCAAATCGAGCACTGGCCCAGGGGGGTTGAATTAATTAAGCCTCGGGTTAATTACTCCCTCGGAAAGTTTTAGTTGTTTAGGCGAATAGTACCAATGTTGGGACTTGCTGGAAAATACTTGGCACTTAGCGGTTTATCAAGGGGGTCCCATACACCCCAACCGTGTTAAGAACGCATAATCAAGGAACATAACACCGGTTTAAACGGTTCCTAACAGCATGAGTGGAACAAATCACCAAGCAAAAGGCTTAGCCTTCCACCCTTGCCAATATATAGATGATTTCATTTTTAAGCATTTATATAGTGTGATATAACCCAACCAATCTTCAACATGAAGCAAGCATCTTCGATCTTCACCTGCAACTAGCAATGCTATAAGAAGGGCTGAGCGAAGCGTACTTAGCCAAGCAACAGTTTGCATAGGTGGGGTGGTTAAACATGGTCATGGTTACAAGTAGGAGGCTGACATGAAATACATGGGCATCGAGGCAAAACTATAGAGCGGAACTACTAGCAATAGGCAAAGATAGTAATGTTATCGGGGTTCGGTTATCTTGCCTGGGATTCCACAAGGGAGAAGAACAAGTCCATGAAGAAGACGGAGCAACAGTCGAGCGAATCCTCACAACTCCGGAACGACACCGAAGCTAACAAGAGAAGCAACCGGAAAGGAAGAAACAACACGGTAAACACACAAGCATAAACATGGCATACGATGCACATCCAAGTATGATGCATGTCCGGTTTAAATATGCAAGTCATGGCAAAGTGCACAAACAAATCTACAAGTTAAGTGGAGCTCAATATGCAACGAGTTGCATATTGACGAAACACCACATGTTAATTATTTAGTTGACTCTCGTTATTTACAAGACAAGATTAAATGTTTGTTAACATGGCAAGAGGTGAAGCATAAGTAAACTACCTATCTAGGCAATTTAAATGAGGCCGGAAATAACAACAACAATTCCGGAAAATCCCCATGAGCATGTTTAGCAATTTTAAGCAAACAACAATTAAACATTCAAAGGTTGTTAACATGATGCGGATGACATGATCAAGTTTATGCAATTTTATTAAAAGTTGACATGAAGAAGATATGAAGTATTTGTCACCGTGGTGGAAGAAAAAAGGGTGCCACGGCAACGATCCGAAATTGATGCAACGGCAACATCTCGGTTCCGGTAACTCGTTGAGAGACCGGTGCAAAAGGAAAGATGGCGTGAGCGAGTCAAACGAGATGAAAGGTGGGGCGATCCCGTCACCGGGTTCCCACGGGTCGGCGATGAGGCAACCGAGGAACATGACAACGGACGAAACGAGCACGGAGCACACACGGGATACAACTCATACAACACAAGCAAGCATTCCACGGGCAACATCTCGGGGTTATACCTTCGAAGCGCTCGTTTCGGGGCGGTTCGAGATCGTAGTGGAAGTAGTGGTACACGGGTCGGGGCACACGTCCGTAGAGGGAAGTAGTCGTTCCGTTATCGTGTCGTGGTACTTGTCGCGGCATCGGGCGCCTTCGGGGCGACGGTAGTGGAACTTGGCGATGGTAGTCGTTCGGGCGTCGAGTTCGTAGATGTACTTGGCGCATCCATCTTTTCCGGGCGACGGTAGTGGTACATGCCGTAGAGGGAAGTAGTCGTTCTCGGACGTCGGGGATGTAGACGTTCACGTTCGTAGTCGTTCAAGTCATCGGTAGGGTACTTGTCGAACATGCCGGTCTCAGTCTCGTAGTTGTACATGATCCGTAGAGGAACTTGACCGATCTGAACCCTTCGGTGTCGTCGTGTTACTTGTCGCGGTCGTGGTACTTGTCGGTCCGGTCTTGGCGAAACCTCACCACTTGTGTACTTGGCGTTCAACGGCGTCGTGGTACTTGGCGAGTAGTGGTACTTGTCGCGTCACTGTGTAGGCGTTCCCGTGCGTCGAGGTACTTGTCACGTCGTGGAACTTGCGTTTCTCCTTGTAGTCGTACACGTTCTTGCGGCTGCGGTGCACTTGGCCAAAACAACAGCAACGAACAACAACAAAAAAACACAGCACGGAGGCGACGAGAACATGGCAGCGGCATGACGACGAGGACGGACGAGGCAGGGTCGGCGCTGCACATGAGGAGGCCCTGGCGCGGACGAAGCAGGGCGTTGCTGGAGAGGCGGGGCCGGACGGCCGCTGTGATGCTGCTGCAGCTCCTGGAGACGGGCGCCGGGGCTCCTGGCCGTTGGAGACGGAGGGAGGTCGCGCCAGGAGGAGGCCAGGGAAGCGCGGCGCTCGCGGGAAAAAGCCTGGGGCACACGACGCCCGAGGTGGCGGGCGGCCTGGACGAGGGGCGAGGCGAGCGGCAGCCCTGGTGGCGCGGCTGGCTGAAGAAGGAGGCGCGGCGGAGGACCCGATGGCAGAGAGGCCGGGGCGGTCGAGCGCTGTCTGGCCGAGGGATGAGGGAGCGGGCGTGCGGGGGAAGGGAACAACGAAGGGGATCGAAGGAGATGGGAGAGGGCTCGGTCGAGCGAGGGAACGGGACGAGAGGTGCGGCGGCGCTCGGGAGGAGAGCAGGGAGCGTCGGTCGGGCCAGGCGAGGCTAGGGTTAGCGGAGACTTGGGCCGGATGGGCCAGGAGTGGGAGGCGGTTGGCTGACTGGGCCTCGGGGAGGAAGGCTGAGGGGCTGGAGGTTTGGGCTGCTGGAAGGCCTAGAGGCCGGCGGCTGGGCTCTCTTTAATTAACTGCTGCTATTTTCCCAAAAAAAACAGAAAACAGCAAGGAGAAAGAAAAGGAAGGAGGAGTTAGGGCAAAAGTTATCACAAGAGGTTATTTTTCTCGGCCATCATAAAATGAGCACGGTCCGAGAAAAATATAAAAGGCATGATCGGAAAATAATTCAAACATATTTGAATTTAATTCAAATGGGTTTGAACTAACACTTGATTATTGAAGTGTCCAAAAATGTTCGAATTTTTGGAGGAACCTCAAAACAACGGAAAAGAATTATTGGCAAGGTTTTTGAAGGAGAAACTCGAAGTGAAATAGACATGGGGAAAAATTATGCACGTGTGTTGGTTAATTCCAAACAAATGGAATATTTAAAAATATAGCTCCCTAATAATATTGAGAGGCTTTTATATGTTTTAAAGAGAAGACATTCTTCCCTCGATTTAAATGTATCGAAGGTCCACACAATTTATTTAGGTTGAGATGCAAAAATAAAATGACATGATGGCATGATGACATGATGCAATGCAAAAATAAATAAAGCAAGCACAACTGAACACACGGGAAACCCGGAACATCTGGAATCTTCTGGAATCTTCTGGGACGTCGGTCTTCGGGCGTCACAAATGCACATCACTTAATCCTTGCAAGAATTGCAACTAATGAGTTAGTTGCGGGATGATGTATTACGGAACGAATAAAGAGACTTGCCGGTAATGATATTGAACTAGGTATTGAGATACCGACGATCGAATCTCGGGCAAATAACATACCGATGACAAAGGGAACAACGTATGTTGTTATGCGGTTTGACCGATAAAGATCTTCGTAGAATGTGTAGTAGCCAATATGAGCATCCAGGTTCCGTTGTTGGTTATTGACTAGAGACGTGTTTCGGTCATGTCTACATAGTTCTCGATCCCGTAGGGTCCGCACGCTTAAAGTTTCGATGACGGTTATATTATGAGTTTATGAGTTTTGATGTACCGAAGGTTGTTCGGAGTCCCGGATATGATCACGAACATGACGAGGAGTCTCGAAATGTCGAGACATAATGATTGATATATTGGACGACTATATTCGGACACCGGAATGGTTCCGGGGGTTATCGGATATATACCGGAGTACCGGGGGGTTACCGGAACCCCCCGGAGGTTATTGGGCCTCATGGGCCCAATTGGTAAAGGAGGAGAGGCGGCCAAGGGGCACCCGCGCGCCCCTCCCCCCCAAGTCCGAATTGGACAAGGAGGTGGGGCGGCGCCCCCTCCTTTCCTTTCCTTCTCTCTCCTTTCCTCTCCACTCCTAATCCAACAAGGAAAAGGGAGGGAGTCCTACTCCCGGTGGGAGTAGGACTCCTCCTGGCCGGTCGCGTCTCCCCCCTTGCTCCTCTATATACGAGGGCAGGGGGCACCCTAGAGACACAACAATTGATTTGATTTCTTAGCCGTGTGCGGTGCCCCCTCCACCATAGTCCACCTCGATAATACTATAGCAGTGCTTAGGCGAAGCCCTGCGTCGGTAGAACATCATCGTCGTCACCATGCCGTCGTGCTGACGAAACTCTCCCTCAACACTCGACTGGATTGGAGTTCGAGGGACGTCATCGGGCTGAACGTGTGCTGAACTCGGAGGTGCCGTGTGTTCGGTACTTGATCGGTCGGATCGTGAAGACGTACGACTACATCAACCGCGTTGTGCTAAGCTTCCGCTTTCGGTCTACGAGGGTACATAGACAACACTCTCCCCTCTCGTTTCTATGCATCACCATGATCTTGCATGTGCGTAGGAATTTTTTTGAAATTACTACGTTCCCCAACAGGGCGACCCCCGGGGGTTGCACTCGAGGGTGCCATCGTGCGGCGAATGCGGCCTCGGCGCCACGCTGGCAGGAGGTCTGGGCCGCGTGCTCGTTAGCCCCTGAGGTGGAGGCCTCCAACGCCGCCCCACCAGAGTGGACGCCTAGGGGCGGGACGGGAGTCCTAAACAGGGCTGCGCATGAGGTTCAGACCCTGCTTCAGGCCCAAGGCACCGCCCTCCAGGACTACACGAAGGCGTTCCTGCCGATGCAGACGGCCGTCCGGGTATGCTTCTTGCCCTTTGCTTTTTATTCCTTATAATCTTCTACGAGGGCGCGCCAACGCACCCGCTGGGTGTAGCCCCCGCGTTCTGGGCCGGCTGCTAAGCTGGCGGCTCGGAACTTAAAGGTAAGTTCTGGGTGCTAACTCCTTCTTCCCTTCTGCCATCTTTGTTGCAGGATTACCACAACATCCGTGCAGCCGCCTTCAACTCTCAGGAACGGGCACTCATCAATCGAACTGCCGAATTGACCAAAAGCCGGAGTAAGCACTCCATCTTCCGTCTTCTTTCTCTCGCGGGGGCGTGGCTGCACACCCGCTGGGTGTAGACCCCATCGCGCCGACTGCTGAGCAGTCGTGTCGGATCTTCCGGCAACCACTCTTCTTTTGTTGATTGTTGACTTGTCTTTTTCTTTCTTGTCCTTGCAGGAGCCAACACCACCTTGCAGCAGAGCTTGGGCGAAGCCCAAACCACGCTGCGTGCCAAGGAGGAGGAGTGCAGCAAGACGGCCCACGAGCGCGACCGCCCGGTCAAGGAGCTAAAGAACCGGGCGGACCGCCACAAGGCGGAGCTCCGGACGGCAAAGGACAATGAGGTCCGCCTCCTGGCCGAGTTCGAGACTGAATGCTCGAGCTGGGCCGAGAGGGAGAGCGCACTGAACGATGGCTACGGCGCGATCGAAGACATGATCGATGGTGAGTTGTATTTCCCTTCTTTCTGCTGCCCTTCGTTATAGGAGCCGGCTTTTGATTCGAACTTCTTCCTTCTGCCTGCGCAAACTTCTTCCCTGGTTACGCCGTCGCCGCCGGTTTGGCCATCGAAGCCCGCCGTGACGAGCAGAGGCGGGCTGGAAAGTAGATTGCGCCCAACGCCCCTCGGACTCTCGCCGAGCAGCTTTTCGCCATTCAGGCTTTGTCTCCAGCCAGCTCATCGGATGCTCCACCGCCTGCAACGTGTCGGAGCCCAGGTGGTCTCCGCCTTCTGGTCAGGCTTCCAAGCCCCGCGCACTCCCAGGCGGACTGCCGACTGGCTGGAAGTGGCAGTCAGTTGCTTCGAGGGGTGGATGGGCTCCTCAACCCAGGCAGGCTGAAAGTGCAACTATCCCCGGGTGGTTTTGGTAATTACTAACAACATATAGCTCATTGAACTAATGCTATCTCAAGATGATATTTCAGGAATGTTCGATGATTGGCATGGCATGGACTAGGAATGTGGACCCCTCAAAATGCTAAGGACATATATTGGCTCAAGCTCATAGCTCACGACTCTACATTTTCTATTTTAGTGATCCAAGATCACATTGAGTCCATAGGAAAGCCAATACTATTAAAAGGGGATGAGGTGTTGCTTAATGGCTTGCTTGCTTAAAATGCTTAGTGATACGCTCTAAAACCCTCAACCATTTTCCCACATCCACATATGTCCCAAACTAAAAGTCAAACTTGGCCCCACCGAAAAATTCTATCCGGCGTCACCGAGTTCATTTGACATAGCCACTGCCACTAAACCCTAATCAATTCGGTCTCACCGAAAGGGATCCCGGTCTCACCAAGATGGGATTGCAAACTCTCTATTTCCCTTCGTAACATTTAGGTATCACCGAGATGAGCGATCGGTCCCATCGAGTTCGCAATGCAAACTCTCTGTTTCCTCTCCGTAACGTTTCGGTCCAACCGAAACGAGCGATTCAGTCCAACCGAGTTTGCCTGACCAACTCTCTGTAAGCTCATTACCAAAATCGGTCTCACCGAGTTTGTGTAATCGGTCTCATTGAGATTACGTTATGCTCTAACCCTAATGAAATCGGTTCTACCGAGTTGATCATATCGGTCCCACCGAAATGCCTAACGGTCACATGATGAACTAAATCGGTCTGACCGAGTTCTCTGAATCGGTCCCACCGAGTTTGGTAAATTGTGTCTAACGGTTAGATTTTGTGTGGAGGCTATATATACCCCTCCACCCACTCTTCACTCGTGGAGGGAGCCGTCAGAACATACCTACACTTCCATCATACATGTTCTGAGAGAGAACCACCTACTTAAGTGTTGAGATCAAGATATTCCAGTCCTACCATATGAATCTTGTTCTCTATCCTTCCCCGAGTTGCTTTCCACTCAAATCTTTCTTCCACCATATCCAAGTCTGTAAGGAACTATTTGAGTGTTGGGGATACTATCATTTGAAGCATTTGAGCAAGGAGTTCATCATCAACACACCGTCTATTACCTTTTGGAGAGTGGTGTCTCCTAGATTGGTTAGGTGTCACTTGGGAGGCTCCGACAAGATTGTGGAGTTGAACCAAGGAGTTTGCAAGGGTAAGGAGATTGCTTACTTCGTGAAGATCTACCCTAGTGAGGTAAGTCCTTCGGGGGCAATGTCCATGGTGGGATAGACAAGGTTGCTTCTTTGTTGACCCTTCATGGGTGGAGCCTCCGTGGACTCGCGCAGCCGTTACCCTTCGTGGGTTGAAGTCTCCATCAACTTGGATGTATGATAGTATCTGAACCAAGACAAAAACATCCGTGTCTACACTTGCATTTGCTCCCTCAAACTCCTCCCTTTACCTTTATATGCAATTGTTTTACTTTCCGCTGCTATACTCTTAGAATTGCATGTGTAGGTTGATTCCTTGACTTGTGCTAAGTTGCCAAAATCTGCCAAGAACTAAAATTGGGAAAAGGCTAGATTTTTATTTGGTCAAGTAGTCTAATCACCCCCCTCTATACATACTTTCGATCCTACAAGTGGTATCAGAGCTTTGGTCTCCATTTGTCGTGATTTCCATAGCGATCGTGATCATAGCCTTGGTTTCACAACCTAGGAGAGTATGGCGTCTAGCGAGGGAAGTTACCACCGTAGAGGTCCTTACTTTGATGGTACTAATTTTGCTAGTTGGAAGCATAAGATGAAAATGCATATTCTTGGACATAACCCCACTGTTTGGGCTATTGTGTGTATTGGTTTGCAAGGTGAATTCTTCGATGGGCAGGAACAGAATCATGAAGCATCCACGGAAGAGTTGAAGATGCTGCAATACAATGCTCAAGCTTGTGATATCCTCTTTAACAGATTGTGCCCCGAAGAATTCAACAAAATCAGCCGTCTTGAGAATGCAAAGGAAATTTGGGATACTTTGATTGATATGCATGAAGGTACAGACTCCGTCAAGGAATCCAAGTTGGATATGCTTCAAAGTCAACTTGACAAGTTCAAGATGAAGGATGGTGAAGGTGTCGCTGAAATGTACACTAGGCTTGCTCTCATCACAAATGATATCACCGGTTTAGGAAGTGAATAGATGACCGAAAGATTCATCATCAAGAAGATCCTAAGAGCCTTGGATGGAAAATATGACACCGTGTGCACATTGATCCAGATGATGCCCAATTACAAAGATCTCAAGCCAACGGAAGTCATTGGAAGAATTGTTGCTCATGAGATGTCACTCAAAGATAAAGAAGAGCTTCACAAGAAGTCTAGTGGTGCTTACAAAGCCTCATGTGACACTCCTACATCATCAAGTGATAAACAAGTCATTAATGAAGAATTAGGCTTAATGGCGAAGAACTTCAACAAGTTCTACAAGAGTAGAAGCAAAGAGAGAAGTTCCAAGTCAAGGTCCTACAATGACAAGAGATCTTCAAGTCGTGATCGGAATTGCTACAATTGTGGAAGACCCGGACACTACTCCAATGAGTGTACAGCTCCCCACAAGAGAAGAGAAGACTCAACTAAAAGGAGAAGTAGAAGAGAAGATTCACCACCAAGAGAGAGAAGGAGTAGAGATGTTTGTTATGAACGAAGACCTTCTCGGAGAAGCAAAGATTCGGAAAGGAAGGAGAAATCATCAAGGAGCTATACAAGACGAAGACATCAAGCTCATGTTGGTTAATGGGCATCTGGTTCCGACTCCGATAACCACTCCGAGAGAAGCTACTACTCCGACTCCGAAGATACTCAAGATGAAGGTGTTGCCGGAATTGCTCTTGTGTCAACCAACTCCTACGATATATTTGACCCACCAAATGAAGGAATTGGAAGATGCTTCATGACTAAAGGCCCTAAGGTATCACACCCCGAGTATCGTGATTTCAATAGTGATGAAGATGGCTTGCTAGGAGATGATGATTTACTTGTTGGTAGCAATAGTGACGAAACCTATGATGAAAACTATGATAAAATTGCTATTAATCATGCTAATCAAGATAAAATGAATGACAATGATAAGGAGAAGATTGAGCGTCTAACTAAAGAACTAAACACTCTTAAGTTAGCTCATGAAACTACCTTGGAAGATCATCGAGAACTTTTAAAGACTCATGAGAAGTTAAGCTTTGAAAAGCTCAACCTTGAGCAAGAGCATGAGTTCTTAAAAGCAATCAATGATGATCTTCGCAAGAAAAGTTCTTCTTACATTGCCAAGCGTTTACTCTTGTCTACCTACATGCCACAAGTAAAATCTAGCAACAAGAACAAGAAAGATTCTTCCTCTAGTAGTAACAACAATCATGCTAAATCCAATGATGTTGCTTCTAGTAGTTCTCTTGATTCCACTAATGATTCTCTTAGCCAAGTTACACTTGAGCAAGAAAATAGCTTATTGAAGGGAATTATAGAGAATGGTGTGTACAAGAGCCTTGCCGGGAGTAAGCAATTTGAGGAGATTGTACGCAAGCAAGGAAGACACCAGAAGAATCAAGGTGTTGGTTTTGAACGGAAGTTCAATGCCAATGGAGTTGAGTGGGAAGAAGATCAATACCCCAAGACGAAGTTTGTTCCTCAACAAGAGAAGTATCATCCTACTTCTTTTCAAGGGACACAAGCACAAGGTGATCTTCCACCACAAGACCACAAGCTAAAGGGCAAGGATAAACTTCAAGAGGAGATTGATGCATTTGAAGAAGCTCCTAAGGCCTTGGTCAAGTGGGTTCCCAAGACTACGTCTAGTTCTACTTCATCAAGTACGACTACAACTCCAAGGATTCCCATCAATATGGTGTGGATCCCGAAGAAGAAGAACTAGAGAGTTCTTGAGGGTGACTCCGCCAACATACTTCACTCATATTATTTTGGCGAGGACAAGTGCAAACAACTTCCATATCTTGCACTAGTTCAAGGAGTCACAAACCCTCTTGATTGTAAGACAAGGGACAAGGTAACCTAATGCTTTCATGGGCATCATCATGTGTGCAATTCACTCTATGTCTATGGATATCCTTGTTTGGTCCTTGTGGGTCTAACCCGTCTAGGTATTGAAAGTGCAAGTCACTCCAATGGATTGCTCCAAATGATCTACATCAACATTGATCATCTACATCTTCAACACCTACATGAAGTCATCATCGACAAAACCCAAGGTTAGTTCATCCCTCTTAGGGGGGATATCACATCTATGGGGAGCTTCACTCGAATCAACTGAGCTAAAGCAACTCTAATGATGTGAACACAACAATGCTTTATGTAAAAGTGGTAACCCCACTTGTGCTTAAACGATGAGTATGACCTATGATCAAATGTTCTCATTTGACTCCTAAGTCAATATACTCATATATAGATGACCTAGTCATCGCCAATTGCTTGATAGATTCTAGAATGGTTGTGCATGCTTTGCCACATGTTTCATTTGCTATCTTATTGTGTGAGCATGACGAATGCATATTTTTCTCATTCGGGGACATCCATTTGTTGCTTTGATTGTTTGGCTCATTTTCTTATGCCAAATGGATGGACAAGAATGCTTAAGAACACCCTCTAGCTATCTATGTTTTTCTCGTCTCAAACTCTATTCATGCTACATCACAAAGTTTGATCAAGTCAGATTCGAACCACTCTGTGTGAGGAGCACTTAGAGTCCCCGATTCGTCATAGACTTAAACTTCCAAAACCTCTTTGTGCATTTCGGTATGACCGAGTCATCCATTTCGGCCACACCGAGTTCACTAAGTTGATCTAGGTTTTCAATCTCGGTGCAACCGATTTGAACTTTTCGGTTACACCGAGTTGTAGTAACTGCTAGTAGTTTTGTATCTCGTTGCCATTGAGTCGTTCCACTCGGTCACACCGACAGGGTCAGGTTATATATACCGACGGGTTGAATTTTGGAAAACTTTCCTAAAATCTTTGCCCGCGCATAACCTGCTCTGCCTCATCGGGTCCTCAAATCGTCTCCTCACCGCCAGCGACCTCCCGTCGCTAGTCTCCATCGCGGTCAACGTAAATCTCAGCCACCGTTGCCGTCGTAGCAAGTTCAACACCCGGTTAGGGTATAAGCTTGACACTTTGTGCTATTCTTTAACTCCAAATCTTAGCACATTGCTTTGCCATAATTCTTGCCACGCTTTAAATCTTCCTATCCAGTAGAAACTCCATAGAAAGTAGTTTTGATTCGAAATTTTTTGGGTTAGGTCTCCGCCGAACTCATCTCGGACCGACCGAGTTGTAGAAATCGGTCTCACCGATTTGGCTTAGGCCGTTGCACAAGTGATTTTCGGTCTGACCGAAAATTACAAATCAGTGCAACCGAATTCAACTCTCTGTGAAACCCTAGCAATATCGGTGCCACCGAACTGTGACTCGGTCTGACCGAGTTCACTAGTTCAGGCTCCAGAATTGCTTCAGTATCACCGAGTTTAACAAATCGGTAGCTCCGAAATGCTTTCTGTAGAGAACTAAAACTTAGTTTTTCTTGTCATCTGTTTTGCAAAAATTATGTGCTTTGTGATTCTTATCCACTCTACCTCATCTACATCTATTCACCGGGCCAGCTTTCAGTTTGCAGTGCCAAGATGTCTGATCAGAGTGATAGCCAGAATTTGTCTGAGGAGCAAGTCAACCTGAGTGAGGGCACTAGTCCCTCCAGCAGCTCTGATGAGGGTAGCAGGAGCACACCTAGCAACTTGCCCAAGGCAACTACCAAGACCAGGAAGAAGAAAACCTCAGATACTGAGGATGAGGATTTTCTAGCTGATGAGGCCACTTCAAAGAAAAAGTGCTCAGGAAGGAGTATGGCACAGGTGCTGCAACTAAGCCAGGTCAAAAAATAAGGTCCCTACCAAGAAAATTCCCATGTCAAAGGCAAGATCATCTACTTAAGAAACTATGGTGTTCACACTTGAATCCAAGGATGATGAGCCTGGAGGTACTAAGAAGAGAGCTAGAAAGACAACAACCAGAGTGATTGGCAAGCCATCCATGAGGGATGATGATGAAGCTTAAGAAGAAGAAGAAGAGGTTGCTGCACGAGCTCCTAAAGCTCGGAAGCTTATGGGAGATGCAATCAAGTCTGGGGCTACCCCTTCTAAGCCCAAGACTGCTCCCAAAGCTGCTCAAGCCACCAAGTCTGCACCCAAGAGAAGCACTAGAAATATTCCAGCTTCAGAGAAGAACAAGGCCCCAGTGCCTGAAGTTGATGAAGAGGCTCAAGCCCAAGTGCTCAGAAAGTTGAAGCCCAAGATCCCTCACCATGACAATACTCATCCCGTAGCAGAAGACATGAAATTGAGGAAGGATGCAGGAATCAGAAAGTGGAGACAAGCTGATCCATATGCTGTGAGGAGAAGGACTGTTGTGGACTAGAGGTTTCACACCAAGTAATGGCAAGACTTCTATGAGACAGTCCTGCTTGACAAGAAGCCCATAGTATGTGATATGAGGAGAGTGGACTCGGACTTCATTGATGAGAATGAAGATTACTTTCCCAATGTGCATGAAAGCTTCAAAGCATGTGGAGTTGAAAAGTTTGTGGCTCAGAAGTTGACAAAGTGGAATGATGAACTGATCATGCAAGTCTACTCCACAGCTCACTTTTATCCCGATGGTAGAATTGTGTGGATGTCTGAAGGTAAAAGATACCAGTCAACTGTTGATGAGTGGGCCAAGCTAATTAATGCCCCTAAAGAGCATGAAGATGATTTGGATGTGTATGCCAAGAAGAAGCAAGACCACAATTCTATGGCCAATATGTACAAGGAGACCCCTGATGATGACTTGGAGACACATAAGTTTGGATCTGTGCATCACTTGTTGTCTGGTCTAGCCACTATCCACACAATCTCGAGGCATACATTGTTACCCAAATCTAGAGATGCAAAGATGATAAGAGGCCATTTCATCAACTTGCTGCATATATTTGATGTGCCTCACAAGTTCAAAGTCACGAGTCTCATTGTTGAAACAATCAAGAGGACTGCTGCAGATCAGAAGAGATCATGTGGGTATGCTCCACAAATCTAGATGCTCATCAACTCCAAGATGGGAACATGCACATACTTGTTGGACAAGGAATATCTTCCCTTGGTGCCTGACTTTGAGGACAACACAGTTGTCATGGATGAAAATGAACCATCATCAGTTCAAGCACATGAAAGGAGAGAGAAAGCCAGAGCTGAGAAAGCTGCGAAGATGCCAAGTGCTGTAGAGGCATCTCAAATGACCATCAAGTCCAAACAAGACCAAATGGCATATCTGATTCAAGAAACTATGAGGATTGAGAAGGGCTTGGCCACCCTGACTCAGAATCAGGAGAGCTTGGAGATGATCATTGAGACTAAGTTCTATAATCTTGATCTGAAAGTGACAAAGATACAATCTGCAGTTGAGCAACTCCAGGAGGAAGCAGAGGAGGGGAGAGGACAGGCTACCACAGATGCATTTCAGCGAGTGCCTAGAGGTCAGAGGTCTGCTCCAGTGCCAGTGCCTGATACGAGATCTACTACATCAGCACCAGCAGCCACAGCTTCAGTGCCACCTCCAGCAGCCACTCCACCAGCTCCAACTACATCATCCGAAGCCTTCATCCTTGGAGTTCTTTCTGCACCGGCTCCTTAAGACTGAGCCTGAGAGACGCATAGCACTATGCATTTTCAAACTTTTTGGTAACTTGTTGCCAAAGGGGGAGAAATATGTATAGATCATAGGCTTTGAGAGAGTGTGTTTTGCCTCTTTGGTCTCTCTTGCTTTTGGTTGAACTTTATTGTGCATTTGCCTTATACTCCATGTCCGTGTGTCAGATACTTGTTTGATCATGTGATTGATCATATGCTACCTAATGCTTGCTTGGATGATACTATCTTTTATATCCTTATATGATCATTCACTTTGCTTGGTGATGAGTGCATGTTTTCAGTTCATATCATTTGGAGCGCTCCACCAAGATGTATGTGAAATGGAAGAGTAACCCATGATCCTAATCGATTGTGCATTCACATTCAAACGCAAATTTTAAATAATGCACAAATTTAGGGGGAGCTCTTGCTTATCTCATACTTCTCAAAGCAACAATGTATTTAAATCTTATTCATTTGTCGAGGCTTTGATCTATATGTTGTCATCAATTATCAGAAAGGGGGAGATTGAAAGTGCAACTATCCCCGGGTGGTTTTGGTAATTACTAACAACATATAGCTCATTGAACTAATGCTATCTCAAGATGATATTTCAGGAAAGTTCAATGATTGGCATGGCATGGACTAGGAATGTGGACCCCTCAGAATGCTAAGGACATATATTGGCTCAAGCTCAAAGCTCAGGACTCTACATTTTCTATTTTAGTGATCCAAGATCACATTGAGTCCATAGGAAAGCCAATACTATTAAAAGGGGGAGAGGTGTTGCTTAATGGCTTGCTTGCTCAAAATGCTTAGTGATACGCTCCAAAACCCTCAACCATTTTCCCACATCCACATATGTCCCAAACCAAAAGTCAAACTCGGCCCCACCGAAAAGTTCTATCCGGCGCCATTGAGTTCATTTGACATAGCCACTGCCACTAAACCCTAATCAATTCGGTCTCACCGAAAGGGATCTCGGTCTCACTGAGATGGGATTGCAAACTCTCTTTTTCCCTTCGTAACATTTCGGTCTCACAGAGATGAGTGATCAGTCCCACCGAGTTTGCAATGCAAACTCTCTGTTTCCTCTTCGTAATGTTTCGGTCCCACCGAAACGAGCGAATCGGCCCCACCGAGTTTGCCTGGCCAACTCTCTGTAAGCTCATTACCAAAATCGGTCTCACCGAGTTTGTGTAATCGGTCTCACCGAGATTGTGTAATCGGTCTCACCGATATTACGTTATGCCCTAACCCTAATGAAATCGGTCCTACCGAGTTGATCATATCGGTCCCACCGAAATGCCTAACAGTCACATTATGAACTAAATCGGTCTGACCGAGTTCTTTGAATCGGTCCCACCAAGTTTGGTAAATTGTGTGTAACGATTAGATTTTGTGTGGAGGCTATATATACCCCTCCATTCACTCTTCACTCGTGGAGAGAGCCATCAGAACATACCTACACTTCCATCATACATGTTCTGAGAGAGAACCACCTACTCAAGTGTTGAGATCAATATATTCCATTCCTACCATATGAATCTTGTTCTCTAGCCTTCCCCAAGTTGCTTTCCACTCAAATCTTTATTCCACCATATCCAAATATGTGAGGAACTGTTTGAGTGTTGGGGAGACTATCATTTGAAGCATTTGAGCAAGGAGTTCATCATCAACACACCGTCTATTACCTTTTGGAGAGTGGTGTCTCCTAGATTGGTTAGGTGTCACTTGGGAGCCTCCAACGAGATTGTGGAGTTCAACCAAGGAGTTTGTAAGGGCAAGGAGATCGCCTACTTCGTGAAGATCTACCCTAGTGAGGCAAGTCCTTCGTGGGCGATGGCCATGGTGGGATAGACAGGGTTGCTTCTTCGTGGACCCTTCGTGGGTGGAGCCCTCCCTGGACTCGCGCAGCCGTTACCCTTCGTGGGTTGAAGTCTCCATCAAATTGGATGTAGGATAGCTCCACCTATCCGAACCAAGACAAAAACATCTGTGTCTACACTTGCGCTTGCTCCCTCAAACTCCCCCCTTTACCTTCATATGCAATTGTTTTACTTTCCGTTGCTATACTCTTAGAATTGCATGTGTAGGTTGATTGCTTGACTTGTGCTAAGTTGCTAAAATCTGCCAAGAACTAAAATTGGGAAAAGGATAGATTTTTTTGGTCAAGTAGTCTAATCACCCCCCCCCCCTCTAGACATACTTTTAATCCTACACATGCGCATGGCGAGCCTTGGAGTTCGCCAAGGTGTGGTATCCTGGGCTGTATTTTGCCCAGTTGGCCATGTTCAGTCGAGAAGCCAACGCCGAGCTGGTGCTGGTGTGGCGCGAGCTAACTCAACACACGCCGGCGATCGCCGAGTACACCGAGACCGGCTTCTTCATCCCCGAGCTAGACGAGGAGGGTGCTGGAGTGCCGCCGAACTGGTTCGGGCTGAACCTGGAGGACAGCAAGGACTCGATGGAGGAGATCGCCTCCAGCGATGAAGGCGAGGACGGGGAGGGCGAGGATGGTGAAGATGAGGTGCCGGAAGACGGAGCAGACGGCCAACCTCAGCTCGACCGTGCCTCGAGCAGTGAGCTGCGTGCGAGTGTGTCGGCTGCTCCTGGAGATAGCCAAGCCGAGACTCGTCAGCTAGCCACTCCACCAACCGACGCCGCTGACTCCACCAGCCTACTCCTCCTGTGGCCTAGGCGGCCAGTTTTATCTTAGTTTTTCCTGCTTTGTAGTTTCTATTGAACAAACTTGTTAAATTTGCGCAGTTCCACCCGCTGGGTGTATTCAAACTTTCTTGAATGTCGTCCAAGGGCCTTTTGCTATGTAAATTAAATTTTGCACGAGCTGTGCTTTGCCGGGTTCCAACTTGTATTGCTTTTCTGCTCTTTTTGGCTATTTTCCTTTGCCGTCTTCCCTTAGCGGCCGCCTTGTCAGCCAGACAGCCGCTTTGCGGAGACAAGTAGTATGCCTCTTAGAACATAGCAAGCTCAGTTGGAAGCCGGCCGGTCCGCTGCTCAACAGCCGGTCGACGAGGCGAGGGGCCGTCTTAGCCTATGTAAGTGCTTTGTCCTCAGCCATTTTTCATGTGGGCACCATTTCTTACCTTTAGCTCTTGCCAACCGGATAGTCACTCTGCGAGCTTCGGCTTGTGGCAGGAGAGGGCTTAGATGTCGGCATACTACTTGTCCGACTTTAGGTAGCACTGACATAGTATAAGGCGGCAAGCCCCCGGGCCGACTAGTCGAACCCGGTGCTAGGCAGAAGAATGAAATAATACAATCATAGGCAGAAAATCTTATCATATAGATAAAAAAGGGGAGCCCCCGAGTGCTCCTCGAGGGACCCATTGTCTTTGCGTTTAGTACAAAAGGTAGGATGATACATACTGCATTCAAATGTAAAATCTTCGGAGGAGATTTGCGTTCCATGGGCGCTCTGTTTCCTTGCCGGAGTCGTCTCTCTTGCATGCCCTGGGCTTCTGGGCATCGATTAGGTAGTAGGAGTTGTTGCCCAAGGCTTTGCTGATGATGAATGGGCCTTCCAAAGGGGCCGAGATCTAGTGCTGGCTGGTTGTTCGCTGGATCAGTCGGAGCACAAGGTCTCCCTCTTGGAAAGATCTTGGCTTGATCTTCGATTGTGGTAGCGGCGCAGACTCTGCTGGTAGATGGCGGACCGGCTGAGTGCCAACAGTCGGCTTTCTTCTAGCAGATTGACGCCGTCTTCTCGTGCCTCCTTTGCTTCTGCCTCCATGTACATGGTGACGCGAGGTGAGTTGAACTCAATGTTAGTTGGGATAACATCCTCGGCCTCGTACATGAGGAAGAAGGGGGTGAAGCCGATTGACTTGTTTCGAGTGGTGTGGAGGCTCCAGAGGATGGCCGGCTGCTCGTCGATCCAGCAGCCAGCCGAACGCTCTAGTGGCTCGACTAGTCGGGACTTGATGCCGGGGAGGATGAGGCCGTTAGCCCGCTCAACTTAGCCGTTTGATTACGGGTGGGGAATGGACGCTAAGTCCAGTCGGATGCCTTGTGTCTTGCAAAAACGGGCCAAATCGCCTTTGGCAAAGTTGGTTCCATTGTCGGTGATGATGCTATGAGGTATACCATATCGGACGGTGATGCCTGCAATGAAGGTCACTGCTATCGGCCCATTCAGTTTCTTGATTGGCCTTGCTTCAATCCACTTGGTGAACTTGTCCTCGGCGACGAGCAAATGGGTCATGCCGCCGCGTGCTGTCTTGAATGGGCCCACCATATCCAGCCCCCACATGGCAAAGGGCCAAGTGAGGGGGGTGGTTTTGAGTGCAGAAGCCAGCAGGTGTTGCTTGGAGCTGAATTTCTGGCATCCCTTGCAGTGCTTGACCAAATCCCTGGCGTCCTCCAAAGCGGTCGGCCAGAAGAAACCATGTCGGAAAGCTTTGGCGACATGCGATCTGGACGCCACGTGGTGGCCGCACTCGCCTTGGTGGATGTCTTTGAGGATTGCCTTGCCGTTTTCTGGCTCTATGCAACGCTGGAAGACTCCAGTCACGCTGCGTCTGACAAGCTCTATGTGTACTATCGTGTAAGCTCCTGCCCGGTGCTGCACTTGCCGGGCCGAGATCTCATCAGCCGGCAGCTCTCTGTTCACCAGGAAGCTGAGGATAGGCTGCGCCCATGATGGAGCTTGGACTTCATCCACTGTCACCACGACCACTGTTACTAGGGAGGCTGGGTTGGGAGGTGGCGGGGTGGAATCGCTGCCACTTGTTGTGTCGTTGAAGTCGCCGGGCCGACTGCTGCAGTCCCCGGGCCGGTCTTTAAAGCTCCTCGGCCGGGTGCGACTACTGCAGTCCCCAAGACGCCTGCCGAAGTCCCCGGGCCGACTACTGCAGCCCTCGAGCCGCCTGCCGAGGTCTTCGGGCCGGCCTCGGCAGCCCCCGAGTCGGATCCGACCTCTCTGGGAGCAGCTGGCACGAAGATGGACTTGGATTCCAGTGAAGGCTTGATAGACGGCATGAGGAGGCACTGAAGGGAGACACTGGCTGGTATAGCTTGCCGGGTGGAGCCGATCCGTGCTAGGGCATCTGCTTACTCGTTGTCGGCCCGTGGCACGTGAAGGAACTCACACCCTTCAAAGTATCCGCTGAGTTGCTAGACGAGCAAGCAGTAGCTTGCCATGTTTGCATCCTTGGTGTCCCTGTTGCCAGATGACTGCTGGACCACCAAGTCTGAGTCGTCGTAGCACAGGATCCGGCGGATGCTGTCGGGACCCCGATCCTAAGTCACACCGATCTAGCAGGTAACAGACCATATCACTTTGCGGCCTCATGCACGGTATCCCCACGGGTGCCTCCTTACCTGGCCCGGGACCGTTTGCGCATTTTGGCTCACGTATATGATAGTGTCGCTAGCATCCATATGACAGAGAACCCGGGCCAACATGACCAGTTATAAACCAAAAGTGGCACTAAATTACAGAGACAGGCATTCATGACCCAGCAACGAACGTGTCGGTCATCAACGTATGAACCCAAGTCGTAGCAAGCTACAAGGACTAAAAGGAACAACACGTGACATTTGCCCTAAGGGACAGACACAGGAACGAAGAAGGACACATGCAGGTCAGCCTAAGTGTTCCGGAGCAGTAGCAAGCTACCAAGGCTCAGTGGAAGCACTAGGAGACATTTCCCTGTAAGATAGGCTACCAAGGGTAAACAACTAGGTGTCGGATCCCACACATACCAAGCATTTCAATAACATACACACAATATGCTCAATATGTGCAAATACAACATGGCATCACAACAAGACTCTAACAAACAAAATATTTATTCATTAGGCTCCGAGGAGCCAAATATTTCAAACATGGGTCTCACGACCCAGCATTCAGAGCATACAAGCAACAAGCGGAAGCACAACATGTCTGGGTACAGACATCTACAAATGAAAAAGGCTGAAGAGCCTGACTATCTACAACACTCGTCCAAGAACGTAGCTGAGGTACAAGCTACTTGTCGAAGTCCAAGTGGAACTACTAGTGAGACATCAATCTCATCTGCAAAACATAAATTAAGCAAACATGAGTACAAGGGTACTCAACAAGACTTACATCAGATCCTATCATACATGCACTTGTGTCAAGAAGGCAAAGTGGGGTTTAGTTGCAGCAAGCCAACTTTGACTCAGTGGCTATCCTGTACTACGATTGCTGGTAACTTTGAGGTGGCGCACACGAGCCCACTAAGCACCACACAATACACCACTATGGATTCATCCACGTCTCCCTACGAGAAGGCCATCCATAGCACTCACACTTGTCTTGAGTATTTTAGAGTATCCACTTCAAGTTTTCTATGTACCACGTAAGTATCCAAGAAGTCCATAACCGTGGACCCGGCTATTCGAATAGATCATGTTAACCCTGCAGGGGTGTACTTCACACACGCTCTCGCCACTTACCGCCATGTACATCTCGTGTATCTCGGCAACCTTCAAGCGGAAGCCTGGCGAGGGTGTCGGCCACGACCTGACTAACCATACAAGACTCTAGTCCAGGTTTATCGCCTATTCGGGTTCCATCCGTAAGGAGATCTGGCCGGGGTGTTGCTCACGGCCCCAAATGATGTGCACAGGGTTCCCAAGCCCACCTCGCCGAGTGGATCTACGCTTGGTACACCGTGCCACGGTGCCTAGTCTGTCCCAAGCCCACTGGCCGAGTGCCACTTGGTAGACTACTAACACTACCTACAAACACCAGAAACTAGTTGCAACTCCTGGATAGAGACCAAGTCGGTTAATAAGTCGAGAGGGGCACTTAAGCATTCCAATGCGTGGCAGTAGCTGGTCATTGGACAACATACACAGAACTCAATTCTTAGGGACGGTTCCAGTGAGACAACCCACCATGTACTCCTACATGGCCTCTCACCGCTACCTTTACCAAATCGTGTTCACACACTTAACCCTCAGCATCAGAACATAACATTGTACTCCAATTCATTCCCGATGAATCAGACCTGACACACTCTAAGCAATAGCAAGCAAGGCATGATAAGATCACAACATGGCTTCAATCAACTCCTACACATGCTAGTGGGTTTCAACTATTTACTGTGGATTGATAGGTCATGCAGAGGAATTGGTTCAACTACCGCAGCATAAAGTAGCAGTTGAAGTCGTTGTTGTCCTAATGCAATAACAGGGAGCAGGAGCGAGAGAGGGGTTGTATCGGAATGAACAAGGGGGTTTGCTTGCCTGGTAAAAATACGTGCAGAGCACTGCTCCTCTGACAGGTACTCTGGATCGGTCTCCGGAGCTGGACCTATCGAGAGGAACAGTGCCGACAATCAAACACAAGCATATGCAACAATATGATGCATGAATATGTCATGAAGATATGATGTTGTTGAGCTAATGCAACTAGCATTTTAATTGGTTGAACTCCATTTGAACCAAGGGTTCAAATGCAACTCTAAAATAAGTATTTTTAAATGCGAAATATGTGTTTTTATATAAACAGTAGGTTTAACTTCATTTGTCATGCATGAAAATGCCATAAACAGATTCCTTATATTTTTCTAATCATTTTTCATATATAAATTATTTCATTCTGAGCTACGGTTGAATTTCTATGATTTTTTGAAGTTTAAACAATTTTCTGAAATAAATAAATCATTTAAGATTTATTTAAATACCAGAATTGGAATACTGCGTCAGCATGACCCAAGCATGATGTCAGCAGGTCAAAGGGCTGGTCCAGAGTCAAACCTGACTGTGGGGTCCACTGGTCAATGACTCAGTTAACTAACTGAGTTAGTTAGCCCTAACTAACTGGGCAGGGCCCACTAGTCAGTGACTGATCTAATTAACCAAAATAGCTAATTAACACTAACTGGAATAATAAGCCGGGCGGGGCCCGGAGGTCAGTGATAGAGGGGGGAAGGTCAACCTACGCCGGTCAGCGGTCAAACCCACCGGCGGCTCGTCGCCGGCGTCCACAGACGCGGCGGAGGGGCACGGAAACGCCGTTCCGGCGGTCATTTGGGCAGCGGAGACCACGGGCGAGGAGCTGGAGCTCGTCCGCGTCCATTCCAGCCAGCGGCAGCAGCTAGGGCGGCCGGAGCTCGCCGAAAACGAGCTCGCGGCGGCGCCGGAGTTCGGGTTTCGTCGGAAAAGGGGCTACAGGGCACGGGGAGGCCAACGTAGGAGTGCTACGGGCTTCTGGCAGTGTGGCGAATGCAGTGGCGTGCTCGGTTTTGAGCTTGCGTGGCTGTGGCCACGGCGGCGGCATCGCCGGCGGCGGTGAGGTCGGGCATCAGTGGAGCATAGACCTAGAGGTCGCAAACGACTAGGGGAGAAGGGGGAAACGATCCGGGAGCTCACCGCGGGTCGGCTGGGGGTTCAGTGGGCTCGGGGAAGCTTCGGAGGCGGCGAATTCGTCGACGGCGTCCGGTGGCCGTGCGAAGAAGAAGAGCTCGGGGGCGCGGTCTCGGGGCGTCCGGGGTCCTGCGGCGCGACGTAGAGGTTCACGGCGGCGGGGCGGAGCTCTGAGGCTCGTCGGAGAGGCGAGGGAAGGGCAGTGGCTATGGTAACGGCGATCGGCGGCGACGACGGCGGTCGGGACCGAGCGCGTGAGGGAGATAGAGGAGAGGGGAGGGTCCAGAGAGAGTGCGAGAGGGTCGGGGAGGTGGGTGGCGTCGCGAGCGTCTTCCAGGCAGCGGGGGGGGAGGACAGGCAGGCAGGAGGCGTGGCGCCCTTGCCGTGAGCGCGCGCCGGCCACACGCCTCGCCTACTGGCGCGAGGTTGGTGGTGACTGGCTTGGCCAGTGGGCCGGGCCAGCTCTGCCTGGTTGGGCTGCAGGTAAGCCAGGTAAAAACTTTCCTTTTTTTCTATTTTTCATTTCTATTTTTCTGACATTTGTTTTGATTTAGTTTCTAAACTAAATCAATTATTTTCTTCTGACATTTTTATTTTGCAGGGACCTAGGAATTAATCCAAGCCCCTCAAAATAAAAATCAGAATTTTGGACATATATGAAATATATAATAAATATATATCCAAGCAAATAACTATTGCATTAATTCCAAATGCCCAAAATAAATACTTATGAGCTCCTAATAATATTGGTTTGATTTTTATCTCTAACCAATATTTTTAGAGGGCCACATGAACATTTTCTTGGACCTTTTTGGAGCAATTTTTATTTGGGTCATTTTCAAAAAGGGTTTCTGAGGGTTTCACAAGTCCTCAATTCAATTTCATTTGAAATTTAAACATGATGCAAACAACAAGGCTAACCTATTGCATACCAGAACTAGGGTTGTGACAACTCGCCTCCACTCGAAAAAATCTCCTCCCGAGATTCAGGAGTAGGCGGAAAGAAGGTGGGGTACTCCAGTCGGAGACGATCTTCTCGCTCCCAAGTAGCTTCTCTCTCGGAATGATGAGACCACTGAACCTTGAGAAACTTGATGTTATGACGTCGAGTGACACGCTCTGCTTGATCCAGAATGCGAACGGGATACTCTCGATATGCGAGGTTATCTTGGAGATCAAGCGTTTCGTGGTCCACTCCGCGGATGGGATCCGAGAAGCAACGCCTGAGTTGAGAGACGTGGAAGACATCATGAACTCGAGAAAGATGTGGGGGTAATTCCAATTGGTAGGCAACCTCTCCTCGTTTAGCAAGAATGCGAAAAGGACCGATGTAACGAGGAGCCAACTTGCCTTTGATACCGAAACGATGGGTACCCTTCAAAGGAGTAACCCGAAGATAAGCTTTGTCACCAACCTCATAAGCCACTTCCTTATGATGACGATCATATTGGCTCTTTTGACGAGACTGGGCTGTTTTCAAATTCTCACGAATGATACGAACTTGCTCTTCTGCTTCCTGGATCATATCCGGTCCAAAGAATTGTCTTTCACCGGTTTCTGACCAGTTCAAAGGTGTTCGACATCTTCGTCCATAGAGTATCTCAAAAGGAGCTTGCTTGAGACTGGATTGATAGCTATTGTTATAAGCAAACTCGGCGAAAGGAAGACATTTCTACCAATCCATTCCGAATGAGATAACGCAAGCTCTAAGCATGTCTTCGAGAATTTGGTTAACCCGTTCCACCTAACCACTTGACTGAGGGTGGAAAGCGGTACTGAAGGAAAGATGGGTGCCCATGGCAGTCTGGAAACTCTCCCAGAAATGAGAAGTGAAAAGACTACCACGGTCTGAATTGATCTCTAGTGGGACACCCTGAAGTCACACTATTCGAGAAATATACAAGTCAGCAAGCTGACTAGCAGTGATACTCTCTCGAACAGGTAGAAAGTGAGCCACTTTGGAGAGACGATCAATGACTACGAAGATAGCATTATTCCCTCTCTTGGTCCTAGGAAAGCCGGTGATGAAGTCCATACCAACTTTATCCCATTTCCACTCAGGAATAGCTAGAGGCTGAAGGGTGCCAGCAGGTCTTTGATGTTCTGCCTTAACGCGACGACAAACATCACATTTAGCAATGAACTCAGCAATTTCTCCCTTCATCCTAGTCCACCAGAATCTCTGGCGTAGGTCCTGATACATCTTAGTACTACCGGGATGAATCGTGAGAGGAGATTCATGAGCCTCCTTAAGAATCAATTGTCGCAGATGTTGATTCTTGGGAACCACCAGGCGATTCTCAAAGAAAACAACACCTCGATCATCCATAGAGAAAGATCCACCAACTCCCTTTTTAATGTTTCTCTTGATGCGGATAACACCCCTATCAAACTTCTGGTCAGAAATAATCTGATCCTCAAGGGTAGGTTTTGCCACCAAGGTAGAAAGGAATCCGCGAGGAGCGATGTGAAGGTTAAGCTTACATAATTCCTCATGGAGAAGTGGTTGGCCCTGCTGCAACATGAGATTGTTGCAATAGGACTTACGACTTAGCGCATCAGCCATGACATTACCCTTGCCTGGTGTGTAGGTAATTCCTAAGTCGTAATCTGAGATCAACTCCAACCAATGTCTTTGCCTAAGATTCAAATCTGGTTGGGTGAAGATATACTTGAGACTCTGGTGATCGGTGTAGATCTCGCAACGATTACCAAGGAGGTAATGTCGCCAGGTCTTAAGTGCATAGACTACGGCTGCAAGTTCTAGATCATGTGTAGGATAATTCTCCTCATGTGGATGCAACTGTCGAGATGCATAGGCAATCACACGACGATCCTGCATAAGAATGCAACCTAGTCCCTGTCGTGAGGCATCACAGTAGATAACAAAGTCCTTAGTGAAATCCGGTGGCACAAGTATGGGAGCATAAGTCAGGCGTCTTTTCAGTTCCTGAAAACTATGCTCACACTATGGGGACCACTCAAACTTTTTATCTTTCTTGAGAAGTTCCGTGAGAGGTTTGGCCACTTTAGAGAAGTTCTCAACAAAGCGGCGACAATAACTGGCTAGACCAAGGAAACTCCTAACTTGTTTAACTGTTTCAGGTGGAGTCCAATCAAGAACGGCCTGAACTCTCTCGGGGTTGACAGCAATGCCCTTACCAGAGATTACGTGGCCGACATAGGTCACTTTTGGCAACCAAAATTCGCACTTGGAGAACTTGGCCTAAAGGCGGTGCTCTCTGAGTTTTTCTAGAACAAGTCTAAGATGTTCGGCATGCTCTTCCTCGTTCTTCGAGTAAATAAGAATATCATCGAGGTAAACCACGACGAACTTATCTAAATACTCCATAAAGATCGAGTTCGTCAAGCGGGAGAAGGTGGCTGGAGCATTTGTTACACCGAAGGACATGACGGTGTACTCATACTGACCATAACGAGTGACGAAAGCCGTCTTGGGGATGTCCCCATTCCTAATCTTGATTTGATGGTATCCTAACCTCAAATCCATCTTGGAGAAGACTGAGGATCCAGCGAGCTGATCATACAGGTCGTTGATCCTGGGAAGCGGATACTTGTTCTTTACCGTGACCAAATTAACGGGACGATAATCTACAACATCCGATCCGTACCATCCTTCTTCTTAACGAAGAGGACGGGGCAAGCCCAGGGAGAAGAACTAGGACGGATGAAACCCTTTTGCAAGGACTCATGAAGTTGTTTCTTAAGCTCAGCTAGTTCTAAGGGTGCCATTTTGTAGGGTCTCCTAGAGATTGGAGAGGTTCCTGGAATAAGCTCTATAACAAACTCTACATCTCGGTCGGGTGGAACACCTGGCAGTTCCTCTGGAAAGACATCCGGAAAGTCACGGACTACCGGAACATCTTCAAGATCTGGAAGAGGGCTGGCATTAAGAGAATAGAGTTGACGCTTTGCAACTCTAGTGGTGACAGTGACTGTCTTACCAGATGGATGTGTAAGCTGAACAGACCTAGTGAAGCAATCAATCTTGGCATGATGAGCTGTCATCCAATCCATACCCAAGATGATATTAATATCTGAAGACTTGAGGGCTACAAGTGATGCAAGGAAAACAAGTGTGTCGACAAGGATTTCATTACCATGGCTTACACTAGAAGTTTGCCATTTGGATCCAGGAGTTTGAATGAGTAGTGGGGAGGGCATATCACAAAATGACATGTCGTGCAAGCGGGCATAACTTTCGGAAATGAAAGAATGAGACGCTCCAGTATCGAATAGAACCGATGCCGGATGACAATTAACAAGGAGTGTACCAAGAACGACATCTGGATCATCATGAGCGTTTTTGGCTGAGACGTGATGCACACGTCCATGTTCGGTGGGAGTTGACTTCACACTGATCATCTTGCGTGATGATTTATCACGTCTAACAGATTTCTCGGACTGGGATGGAGCAACACGGGTCTGAGTGCAAATACGGGCAATGTGTCCCGGTTCTCCGCACTTGTAGCAAATCCTGGAGGTAGGACGTGGACCCGCATTGGCAAACGGTCCATCAATAGACCTGGGTGGAGCATACTGCTGAACTGGAAGAGGTACCACATAAGATGGCCTCGGTGTACAACTGGGTGGAAGAACAGAGTTCGGAACCCAAATCCGGCGCTTCTGGGAACTAGTACCGGAGGAAGATCCCAAATCGAGGGTGTGCTTACGAGACTCCTCGTAAGTGAGTTGAGCTGTCTCTGCATTGATAGCCTTGTTCACAAGAGCATGGAATGTGTTGCAATGATGCAAGTGGAGATCATGACGCAGTTTGGGGTTGAGACCCTTCCGGAACCTAGCCTGCTTCTTGGCGTCCGTGGACACTTCCTCTATAGCATAGCGGGCGAGGTTCTCAAACTCTCGACTATAAGCATCAACAGCCATCTTAGCCTGTGTAAGACTACAAAACTCTTCTCTCTTACAATCGATAAGGGCTTGAGGGATATGATGCTCACGAAAAGCCTCGGTAAAATCTCTCCAGGTAGGAATCTGGCCAGCTGGAATCATGGCCTCATAGTTTTGCCACCAAAGACTAGCAGGACCTTCCAGGTGATAAGTGGCATAGATGACCTTGTCATCTTCAGCTACGTTCGCAGAACGCAGCTTGTGAGTGATACTACAGAGCCAGTCATCTGCATCGAGTGGCTCAATGGGATGATGGAAGGTGGGTGGTTTCAGACGAATGAAGTCATGGATGGTTGCTGATTCCTTGCACTGATGTGCGGTGTTCTCCTCAATACGTGCCAACAAGCGGTTAGACTCACGCTTGTTTCTCTCCATCTCCATCATTAACTCTGCCAACGAAGGCTGGTCGGGAGGATCCTCCTCATCCCTACCACCTCCGTGGTTCTGTCTACGAGCAGCTGGGCTTCGCTTAACTGAAGACATCCTGAGAAGCGAAACCGAAGACGGAAACATCAACAACTATAGGATGCATAAGGTAGAACAAGAAATTAGTATCTCTCGAACTACTAGGATAATTCCGGCAGCATAACGGCAGTAAAATGCTCAGAATGGAAGATCCTGCTAACAAAGGTAGTTCAACATCTCAACATCATCACTCAAGGTTCTATGATAGTACTAAAACAACTTCACCGAAAGAACTTGAAACAAGAAGTAGGACTCTGATCAACCAATCCTAAGGGACTACGGAGTAGTAACTCGTGATCCTGATAGACGGAAGAGAAAGCTTAGTTCCTTAACCCCGTAGGAAAAGTAGGATGACTCAGATCAGAAGACATGAGGTATAAGGAGTAAAAAGAGCCTTACGTTCCCTTCCACAATCAATTCCCTTATATAACTAAAGAATTTCTAGACTCAACTTCGACCAGTTTGGCTTGGTAATCCTACAGGTAGTCATGCTCTGATACCAACGCTGTCGGGACCCCGATCCTAAGTCACACCAATCTAGCAGGTAACACACCATATCACTTTGCGGCCTCACGCACGGTATCCCCATGGGTGCCACCTTACCTGGCCCGGGACCGTTTGCGCATTTTGGCTCACGTATATGATAGTGTCGCTAGCATCCATATGATAGAGAACCCGGGCCGACATGACCAGTTATAAACCAAAAGTGGCACTAAATTACAGAGACATGCATTCATGACCCAGCAACGAATGTGTCGGTCATCAACGTATGAACCCAAGTCGTAGCAAGCTACAAGGACATAAAGGAACAACGCGTGACATTTCCCCTAAGGGACAGACACAGGAACGAAGGACACATGCCGGTCAGCCTAAGTGTTCTGGAGCAGTAGCAAGCTACCAAGGCTCAGTGGAAGCACTAGGAGACATTTCCCTGTAAGATAGGCTACCAAGGGTAAACAACTAGGTGTCGGATCCCACACATACCAAGCATTTCAATAGCATACACACAATATGCTCAATATGTGCAAATACAACATGGCATCACAACAAGACTCTAATAAACAAAGTATTTATTCATTAGGCTCCGAGGAGCCAAATATTTCAAACATGGGTCTCACGACCCAGCATTCAGAGCATACAAGCAACAAGCGGAAGCACAACATGTCTGGGTACAGACATCTACAAATGAAAAAGGCTGAAGAGCCTGACTATCTACAACACTCGTCCAAGAACGTAGCTGAGGTACAAGCTACTTGTCGAAGTCCAAGCGGAACTACTAGTGAGACATCAATCTCATCTGCAAAACATAAATTAAGCAAACATGAGTACAAAGGTACTCAGCAAGACTTACATCAGATCCTGTCATACATGCACTTTTATCAAGAAGGCAAAGTGGGGTTTAGTTGCAGCAAGCTAGCTTTGACTCAGTGGCTATCCTGTACTACGATTGCTGGTAACTTTGAGGTGGCGCACACGAGTCCACTAAGCACCACACAATACACCACTATGGATTCATCCACGTCTCCCTACGAGAAGGCCATCCATAGCACTCACACTTGTCTTGAGTATTTTAGAGTATCCACTTCAAGTTGTCTATGTACCACGTAAGTATCCAAGAAGTCCATAACCGTGGACCCGGCTATTCGAATAGATCATGTTAACCCTGCAGGGGTGTACTTCTTCACACACGCTCTCGCCACTTACCGCCATGTACATCTCGTGTATCTCGGCAACCTTCAAGCGGAAGCCTGGCGAGGGTGTCGGCCACGACCTGACTAACCACACAAGACTCTAGTCCAGGTTTATCGCCTATTCGGGTTCCATCCGTAAGGAGATCCGGCCGGGGTGTCGCTCACGGCCCCAAATAATGTGCGCAGGGTTCCCAAGCCCACCTCGCCGAGTGGATCTATGCTTGGTACACCATCCCATGGTGCCTAGTCTGTCCCAAGCCCACTGGCCGAGTGCCACTTGGTAGACTACTAACACTACCTACAAACACCAGAAACTAGTTGCAACTCCTGGACAGAGACCAAGTCGGTTAATAAGTCGAGAGGGGCAGTTAAGCATTCCAATGCGTGGTAGTAGCTGGTCATTGGAAAACATACACATAACTCAGTTCTTAGGGACGGTTCCAGTGAGACAACCCACCATATACTCCTACATGGCCTCTCACCGCTACCTTTACCAAATCGTGTTCACACACTTAACCCTCAGCATCAAAACATATCATTGTACTCCAATTCATTCCCGATGAATCAGACCTGACAAACTCTAAGCAATAGCAAGAAAGGCATGGTATGATCACAACATGGCTTCAATCAACTCCTACACATGCTAGTGGGTTTCAACTATTTACTGTGGAATGACAGGTCATGCAGAGGAATGGGTTCAACTACCGCAGCATAAAGTAGCAGTTGAAGTCGTTGTTGTCCTAATGCAATAACAGGGAGCAGGAGCGAGAGAGGGGTTGTATCGGAATGAACAAGGGGGTTTGCTTGCCTGGTAAAAGAACGTGCAGAGCACTGCTCCTCTGACAGGTACTCGGGATCGGTCTCCGGAGCTGGACCTATCGAGAAGAACGGTGCCGACAATCAAACACAAGCATATGCAACAATATGATGCATGAATATGGCATGAAGATATGATGTTGTTGAGCTAATGCAACTAGCATTTTAATTGGTTGAACTCCATTTGAACCAAGGGTTCAAATGCAACTCTAAAATAAGTATTTTTAAATGCCAAATATGTGTTTTCATATAAACAGTTGTAACACCCCAAAAATTTAATTACTTTTTCATTAATTAAAAATTTGGCTAGAAATAAAATTTTGAATTATATTAGGTTCTTTAATAATTTTGAAGCCTTCTCTATACCTGTCCTTCAAAAATCTTCTCTTCATATATTAAATTTATGGAAATAATTTTGTGGGCTCTGGTTGTATCTTGGGTCATTTCATCATTTGTTTGATAACATTAGAAATTATTTTTCATAATAAAATTTTGCCTTAGAAAACTCTTTTAATAGCTTTTGCAGTGTTTTAACTGCTTCTGTTGCACTACTACTATTTTAAATAATTCTCTAAAAATTCCACCATAATTCTGAGAGGTCCTGTGATGCCTATATGTTACTTTGGTGCAAAAACCCAACTTGGTGTTTTACAAATTTTGAGTGAACCATCCTCTTTTTCATTTCTGTCCATCTTCTAGGTTTCTACTACAACCCTATTATTTCTTGCTCCAAAAATTCTGAGCCTTGACCATCTTCTTGTTCTTCCAACCAAAACCTTAACTCCAGAAGATCAGCTCCATTAGCATCTTTTAGACCCACCAAATACCCCTCTGAATATTCAGCCCAGAACTAAATTTCAGTAAAACTTGCACCAGCCAGTATTTCCTTTTCCCAAAATAACTTCACCATCATCTCTACCATCTAAAGAGACCTCATCCTGCCAAGTTTCACATCCAGAAAGATCACCTAGGTCACCCTAACATTCTGTCGAGCACCTTGAGCTCATGACAGAAGTTGGGCACCTTTTTGGATTGCACTAGATACTAGCCCATCTACCCAAAACAACATGTCCATCACTTCTACTATGTCTAAAGGCACCATTCTGTTATTTGTCAACTTGTTTGGGTCCCTGTAGATGCCATTGGCATTTCGTCGAACACCTCAGAGGCATGTCCGGAGCACGAGCAGAGCGCAGTTATTGCACGCGCTGACATCGGGCTCCTGCCACTGCCCTGCTGCCTCCCCTGCTCGCCCGAGCCTCCCACTGGATCAGCCCGACCACCACCTACCTCTCCAACACCTCCGTTTGTCCTCTAGCATCGTCCACGCCGACCGGAGCCGCCGCCCGACGAGTCCCGCATCGCCACGTCGCACCGACCTTCAACGCCCTGGACGCGTGGCTCACCTCCGAACCAAACACGACGCCCGCCATCACTGCAAGCCGCCACCGTCCTCACCAAACCCCGCCGTCCATCAACGGCCTCGCCACCGGCCGCGTCTGCCATTAATGGCCGCCGCCTCTGTCCGCTCGTGGACGGCGCCGTCCAAAGCTACCTGGCGCCTCCCGGGGCAGCCAGCTCACCTTGGTAGTAACTGCGGCCAGCCACCATCCTCGCCGAACCTCACCGGCCACCCAACAACCTCACCGGCCGGAGTAAAGGCATCGCCACCGTGTCCGCTCTCTGGAAGTCGCGGCACCGCGTCGCCCCGCCTATTTAAGCCACCCCGAGCACCCCGGCTCCTCATCTCCACCTCTCCCCTCCTCCAGCAAACCATCCCGAGCCTCCCCGAGCAAGCAAGACGACCGGAGGAGCCATCTTCCTCGACTCCGGCCGCCTCTGCCACCGCCCTCCCCTCGAGGCCACCCACCTCTCCAGTGCCTCCCCCTCCCTACTATCTACACCAACGGCCTCCTGGAGCATCCACGAACCCGTCCCCATCTTCAATTCCACTGGAGTTGCACCGTAGCCGGAGTTCCCCTTTTCGTCCGACGGCGCCGTCCGCCGAGGACCTCGTCGCCGGCAACTCCGTCCATCCCAGCCACCACGGAGAGCACCGGACGAACCGCCTCCCCCTCCTGAACACAACGGTGCCCTCGGCTCCTCCAACGGCGCCACCGTTCGCCGGCGAGCTCCGCCGGAGTCCCGCCCCGTTCTGTCGCCAGGAAGAAGGGCGGGTGGACCGTGGTCAAACCTGACCAGTGGGCCAGGCGGGCCCACTGTCAGCGACCCACAGCACGCTGTGTGTGTGGACACGGGTTCCGCAAAGCCCGTCTCCGCGTGAGGGAAACGTACTTCCCTTTTTCGCCTTCGACGTCAGCTCTTTTACCCGCAGCCAGATGACTGGGCTCGGCCCAGTGGCGCCGTTGAACTAAACAGCGCTCAGGGCGCAATTCTATCCCTTCTTTTATCATTTCCAGCAACTTTCAAATAATTCCATAGTAGCCTTTTCTACTCTAAATTTGGTAATTAAAATTTCTGTAGGTTTCTAAAATCATGCTCTGCTTATTTAAAATTAGGTGAACATTTTTCCTATATATAGTTTCTGTTTAATAAATTTAAATATTGCTTTTAATCATGTTTTCCATCTTAGTAATTCCATAACTAATTCATATGAACTCTAAATAAATTAACTCTTTTTCTGATATTCCTTAAATATCCTCTAGTTTATTTTTAGTATTTGTTTCAAAAACATTTGAAATACTTTTTATTGCTGTTTTTGAATTATGTGGTGATTTAGATATTTTTGAAAATAGGAAATGAAGGGGGATGAATATTTCAAACTTTTGGAGTGCACCCAATATTTCAAACTTTTGGAGTGCACCCAATATTTCAAACTTTTGGAGTGCACCCAATATTTTTGAAAATAGGAAATGAAGGGGGATGAATATTTCAAACTTTTGAAAATAGGCAAGCATTTTGAACACTTGATATGGCGTATGTTTTCATGCTAAAATATTTAGGGCATGTTTGATACTTTGATAGGCTTGGCATATGAGTAGAAATATTGCATGCATGCATGGTCATGATTATACTTTCTCTTGCATGCATTCCCTTCAAATTTGCAACATGCATAAGTTATGAGAATCCAGGAATGTGCTCCTGTTTTGGACGTGCCGGTGGGCACGGGCCACATTTGACACGGTGGTGTCATGAGATATATGTGGAAGCAGACAAGGGTTGTGGCCCTGTCCTGGTGATATGGTTGAAAGAATAATTTGTTGTGCTAATCACTGCAGGAATTATAGGCCTCCTGAGTCGACCGTAGATCGAGTCTTGTTCCGGTAACCCCCATACTTGTTTTGTGCTACCACTTGTCCCTGCCTCGGGTAAGGTATGGTTTAGTAAGTTGTTAACCCCTTTCCATGCACACACCGTACAGAGGGCCACGATGAGGATTTCCAGGGCCCTGGACTAAATCCAGTCATCGGGTCAAGGGGGCATGGGTGTTTCCGGTTGTAGCCGAGAGGGAGTGTACCCTTGTAATCCGCGCGTTTGAATAGTGATCCCATGCTATTGGAGGTTGTAGCCTTCCCACTTAGAGTTTTACTTAACTGTTGTTCTGGGTGATTCCTGGCAGCAGAAAAGTTAAGCTGGTGTGTGCTGGTTAGGTGTGTTTTCAACCCAAAGACCATAATGGGAATTAGTCAATGTCCTGATACTGACTAAAGAAATCCTATACTTGTGGGTAAAGAGTGCACCCTCTGCAGAGTTTGAAACCTATTCGAATAGCCGTGTCCGCGGTTAAGGATTACAGTCTGGGTTGGTCAAGTGTCGATCTTAGAGTCGGTCTCCGGAGGAAATATTTAAAAGTGAAGCATGGTTATTTTGCAAGATAATTATCATTGCTACTGGTGTTACTATTAGTATATTTGATGATATGATTATATTGCTTATGAACTAACCCCCTGCTCTTATTATACTTTCCAGAGTGTCTCAGGGGCTGGCTAGACTACCCCGGACACTCGCCTTTATTTCTAAGTCCTTTCTGTGGCGTCCCTCGAGTGTCAGGCGGTTTATCTCGCCACTACTCTTGTGGACACCCGACTGGCATTTCTTTTCAAGTCCTTTCGTGGCGTCGCCTGAGTTCTCGGATGGTATCGTCCGATTTCTCTTTTAGACACCCGACTGGCATTTCTTTTCAAGAACGACCGTGGTGTCACTTGACATCCGATCGGCATTTCTTTTATATTTTATTAATGCTAATATTTATTTTCTGCACTAACTATTATTCACCATGCCATACTTTATTTCCTGTCAGCATGCATTTAACATAAGTCTATCATGAGCACACGCATATAGTTTAATTTATCATGACTATATAATTGTTTGATGCATTGGTTATATCATTTGTCCATGATGTTTGCGAGTACATTCAAACGTACTCACAGGCTTGTCCCTGGCTATTTACTTGGCCAGGTTATGGGTTCTGCAAGGAATAATACAGCGACGTCCGTGCGAAGCCTAGGAGTGCAGCCACGCAGGATAGGAGTTATCCGGGTCAGCTGTTCCTGTTGGAATGGAGCCCCATCGATGTGGAGATCCACAAGCCAATTCCTTCATCCACCACCGGAGTCATTGTTATATCAGTAGACCTTTATGGTCTTGTATCAAATTCTTGTAAATGCTTGGTAATCTGTAACAAGGATGTGTCTACTAGTAACAGTAATCCTGGGCTGGTGATGACACTAGGGGTAAATTTCTGGAATATTATGTTCCCGAAATCCGGCCCCGACAACAGTAGGTTTAACTTCATTTGTCATGCATGAAAATGCCATAAACAGATTCCTTATATTTTTCTGATCATTTTTCATATATAAATTATTTCATTCTGAGCTACGGTTGAATTTCTATGATTTTTTGAAGTTTAAACAACTTTCTGAAATAAATAAATCATTTAAGATTTATTTAAATACCAGAATTGGAATACTGCGTCAGCATGACCCAAGCATGATGTCAGCAGGTCAAGGGGCTGGTCCAGAGTCAAACCTGACAGTGGGGTCCACTGGTCAGTGACTTAGTTAACTAACTGAGTTAGTTAGCCCTAACTAACTGGGCAGGGCCCACTAGTCAGCGACTGATCTAATTAACCAAAATAGCTAATTAACACTAACTGGAATAATTAGCCGAGCGGGGCCCGCAGGTCAGTGATAGAGGGGGGAAGGTCAACCCACACCGGTCAGCGGTCAAACCCACCGGCGGCTCGTCGCCGGCGTCCACAGACGCGGCGGAGGGGCACGGAAACGCCGTTCCGGCGGTCATTTGGGCAGTGGAGACCACGGGCGAGGAGCTGGAGCTCGTCCACGTCCATTCCAGCCAGCGGCAGCAGCTAGGGCGGCCGGAGCTCGCCGAAAATGAGCTCGCGGCGGCGCCGGAGTTCGGGTTTCGTCGGAAAAGGGGCTATAGGGCACGGGGAGGCCAACGGAGGAGTGCTACGGGCTTCTGCCAGTGTGGCGAATGTAGTGGCGTGCTCGGTTTTGAGCTTGCGTGGCTGTGGCCACGGCGGCGGCATCGCCGGCGGCGGTGAGGTCGGGCATCAGTGGAGGATAGACCTAGAGGTCGCAAACGACTAGGGGAGAAGGGGGAAACGATCCGGGAGCTCACCGCGGGTCGGCTGGGGGTTGAGTGGGCTCGGGGAAGCTTCGGAGGCGGCGAATTCGTCGACGGCGTCCGGTGGCCGTGCGAAGAAGAAGTGCTCGGGGGCGCGGTCTCGGGGCGTCCGGGGTCCTGCGACGCGGCGTAGAGGTTCACGGCGGCGGGGCGGAGCTCTGAGGCGCGTCGGAGAGGCGAGGGAAGGGCAGTGGCTACGGTAACGGCGATCGGCGGCGATGACGGCGGTCGGGACCGAGCGCGAGAGGGAGATAGAGGAGAGGGGAGGGTCCAGAGAGAGTGCGAGAGGGTCGGGGAGGTGTGTGGCGTCGCGAGCGTCTTCCAGGCAGCGGGGGGGGGGGCGGGGGGGAGGACAGGCAGGCAGGAGGCGTGGCGCCCTCGCCGTGAGCGCGCGCCGGCCACACGCCTCGCCTACTGGCGCGAGGTTGGTGGTGACTGGCTTGGCCAGTGGGCCGGGCCAGCTCTGCCTGGTTGGGCTGCAGGTAAGCCAGGTAAAAACTTTCCTTTTTTTTCTATTTTTCTGACATTTGTTTTTATTTAGTTTCTAAACTAAATCAATTATTTTCTTCTGACATTTTTATTTTGCACAGACCTAGGAATTAATCCAAGCCCCTCAAAATAAAAATCAGAATTTTGGACATATATGAAATATATAATAAATATATATCCATGCAAATAACTATTGCATTAATTCCAAATGCCCAAAATAAATACTTATGAGCTCCTAATAATATTGGTTTGATTTTTATCTCTAACCAATATGTTTAGAGGGCCACATGAAAATTTTCTTGGACCTTTTTGGAGCAATTTTTATTTGGGTCATTTTCAAAAAGGGTTTCTGAGGGTTTCACAAGTCCTCAATTCAATTTCATTTGAAATTTAAACATGATGCAAACAACAAGGCTAACCTAGTGCATACCAGAACTAGGGTTGTGACAGATGCCGAGCTCTTTGGCTAGCCGGAGTCCATGTACTAGTGCCTCGTACTCGGCCACATTGTTGGAGGCGGCAAAGTGAATTTGCAACGTGTATATGAGCTTGTCGCCCTTGGGAGAGGTGAGGACGATGCCGTCTCCCAAGCCGGTGCGCATCTTCGAGCCATCAAAGTGCATCCGCCAATGGGTGGAATCTGGTGCAGGTGGTAAGTACTGGGTCTCGGCCCAGTCGACGAGGAGGTCGGCCAACGCTTGAGATTTGATGGCGGTGCGAGGCTGGTAGAAGATGGTGTAGGGAGCCAGCTCGATGGCCCACTTGGCCACCCAACCTGACGTGTCTCTACTGCCTATGATCTCGGCAAATAGGGCAGTGCATACAATCGTGATGGGGTGCTCTTAAAAGCACGGCTTGAGCTTCTTGGCAGTGAAATACATGCCGTAGCACATCTTCTGGTAGTGTGGGTAGTTCTGCTTTGAGGCCGACAGCACCTCGCTTAAATAATACACAGGCCTATGGACTGGCTGTGCCTTGCCATCTTCTGGGCGTTGTACCACAATGACTGTGCTGGCCACTCGGTTGGTCGCGGAAATGTAGAGGAGCATGGGCTCCTTAGCAGTCAGAGCCACCAGGACAGGCAGCGTGGTCAACATCTTCTTCAGCTGGAGGAAAGCCTCGTTCGCCTTGTCGTTCCACTCAAAGTGAGTGGTTTTCTTCATGAGCTGGTATAGGGGAAAAGCCTTCTCGCCCAACCGACTGATGTAGCGGCTGAGGAACGCCAAGCAGCCGGTGAACTTCTAGACATCTCGCAGTCAGGTGGGCTTCTCCATCCTCTCGATGGCCTTGAACTTCACAGGGTTGCACTCAATGCCGTGTTCTGAGACCAGGAAGCCAAGGAGCTGACCGGCTGGTACTCCAAATTCACACTTCTCTCGGTTGAGCTTGATCTGAAAACGGCGCAAATTATCAAAAGTTTCCTTGAGATCCTCCAAGAGGGTGCCGCACTTCTCCGTCTTCACCACAATATTGTCCACATAGATGTGGGCATTTCTGCCGAGTTGCTTGAGGAGGCACTTCCGCATGCAATGTTGAAACGTGGCAGCGGCATTTCTGAAGCCGAATATCATGGTCAGGTAGCAGAAAGCTCCAAATGGTGTGATGAAGGCGGTCTTCAGGCGGTAGGCTGGGTCCAACTTGATCTGGTGGTATCCTCAATAGGCATCCAAAAAACTCACCAGCTCGCATCCGGTTGTGGAGTCTATTACTTGGTCAATCCAAGGCAAGGCAAATGGATCCTTGGGGCAAGCTTTGTTGAGGTTGGGATAGTCAATACACATGCGCCACTTGTTGTTTTTCTTCACTACAAGGACTGGATTGGCAAGCCACTCTGGAAAGAATACTTCCATAATGAAGCCGGCTGCTAGGAGCCGAGCTATCTCTTCACCGACGATTCTTCTCTTCTCTTCTGACGGACGGCATAGAGGTTGCTTGATTGGTTTGGCATCTGCTCTGACATGTAGCTTGTTCTCGGCGAAATCCGTCAAAACACCCGGCATGTCCTTGGGTGACCATGCAAAGATGTTCCAATTCTCATAAAGGAAATCGACGAGCTCGTTTTCCTATTTGCTGTCGAGGTTGGTCCCTATGACAGCAAACCTCTCCGGGTGGATCGGGTCCAAGTGTATCTTCTTGGTTTCTTTGGCCTGCTGGAAGGAGCCCTGGGTCTCTGACTCTTTGGGCTCTAGTGACAGGTCCGGCTGCTTGCCAGCCATGGCCACCACCCGGTCCAGGAGCTTCTTCTCATCAGCGACCACCAGGGACTCGGCCAGCCGGCTGCTGGTCGTATCACAAGCGGCCGACTTCTTGTAGTCCCCAGTTATGGTGATAATGTCCTTGGTTCCCGACATCTTCATCTTGAGGTAGGCATAGTGTGGTACTGCCATGAACTTGGCCAGAGCAGGCCGACCAAGCAGTGTGTGGTAAGGGCTCTCTAGATCAACCACCTCAAACCAGATTGTTTCACGGCAGAAATGATCTTTGTCTCCGAAGAGGACATCCATTTTGATCTTGCCGATTGGTGAGCGGGAGAGGTAGGGCACAATGCCATGGAAGATAGTCCGACTAGGCTGGAGCTGCCTTTCTTTGATGTTCAACTTCTCCATGGTATCACGGTAAAGGATGTTGATGCTTGCTACTTCTCGAGCTTGTGTTGTGTTCCCTCGAAGAGGAAAGCGTGATGCAGCACAGTAGCATAAGTATTTCCCTCAGTTTTTGAGAACCAAGGTATCAATCCAGTAGGAGACCACGCACGAGTCCCTCGCACATGCACAAACAAATAAGAACTTCGCAACCAACGCGATAAGAGGTTGTCAATCCCTTTACGGTCACTTACGAAAGTTAGATCTGATAGATAGGATAGTATGATATTTTTGTTTTTTTGGTAAAAGAATAGAAAGTAAATAAACAAAGTAAAGTAGATGGAAGATTAATATGTTGAGAATAGACCCACGGGCCATAGGTTTCACTAGTGGCTTCTCTCATGATAGCAGAATTCTACGGTGGGTAAACAAATTACTGTCGAGCAATTGATAGAAAGCGCATAGTTATGAGAATCTCTAGGCATGATCATTATATATAGGCATCACATCCGAGAGAAGTAGACCGAAACGATTCTGCATCTACTACTATTACTCCACACATCGACCACTATCTAGCATGCATCTAGAGTATTAAGTTCATAAGTACAGAGTAATGCTTTAAGCAAGATGACATGATGTAGAGGGATAAACTCAAGCAATATGAAATAAACCCCATCTTTTATACTCGGTGGCAACAATACAATACGTGCCTTGCTGCCCCTGCTGTCACTGGGAAAGGACACCGCAAGATTGAACCCAAAGCCAAGCACTTGTCCCATTGCAAGAACTATAGATCTAGTAGGCCAATCCAAACCAATAATTCGAAGAGACTTGCAAGGATATTATAATCATACATAAATGATTTCAGAAAAGAATCAAATATTGTCCATAGATAATCTTGATCATAAACTCACAATTCATCGGATCTCGACAAACACACCGCAAAAAGATTACATCGGATAGATCTCCTCGAAGATCGAGGAGAACTTTGTATTGAGATCCAAAAAGAGATAAGAAGCCATCTAGCTAATAACTATGGACCCGAAGGTCTGTGGTAAACTACTCACAACTCATTGGTGAGGCTATAGTGTTGATGTAGAAGCACTCCGTGGTAGATCCCCCCTCCGACGGAGCTCCGGAACAGGCCCTAAAATGGGATCTCACAGGAAGAGAAGGTTGCGGTGGTGGAATTAGGGTTTTCTTTGTTGCCTCGATGTTTTCAGGGTACATGGATATATATAGGAGGAAGGAGGGCATCGGGGGAGCCATAGGGGGCCCACGAGGGTGGGGGCGCGCCCTAGACCCTCGTGGCCACATCTCTCGTTCCCTCGCGTGTACTCCAAGTCTTCTGGGTAGATACGGTTCCAAAAATAACTCTCCCAAAGGTTTCATTCCTTTTGGACTCCGTTTGATATTCCTTTTCTGCGAAACACCGAAATAGGCAAAAAAACAACAATTTGCACTAGGCCTTGGGTTAGTAGGTTAGTCCCAAAAATAATATAAAAGTGTATAATAAAGCCCATTAAACATCCAAAACAGAATATATAATAGCATGGAACAATCAAAAATTATAGATACGTTGGAGACGTATCAAGCATCCCCAAGCTTAATTCCTGCTCGTCCTCGAGTAGGTAAATGATAAAAACAGAATTTCTGATGTGGAATGCTAACCAACATAATTCTCAATGTAATTTTTTTTATTGTGGCATGAATGTTCAGATCCGAACGATTCAAGATAAAAGTTCATATTAACATAAGAATAATAATACTTCAAGCATACTAACAAAGCAATCGTGTCTTCTCAAAATAACATGGCAAAAGAAAGTTATGCCTACAAAATCATATAGTCTGGCTATGCTCCCTCTTCGTCACACAAAATATTTAAATCATGCACAACCCCGGTTTCAGCCAAGCAATTGTTTCATACTCAAGATTTTTTTTCAAACCTGTCAACTTTCACGCAATGCATGAGCGTGAGCCATGGATATATCACTATAGGTGGAATAGAGTGGTGGTTGTGGAGAAGACAAAAAGGAGGAAGATAGTCTCACACCAACTAGGAGTATCAATGGGCTATGGAGATGCCCATCAATAGCTATCAATGTGAGTGAGTAGGGATTGCCATGCAACGGATGCACTGGAGCTATAAGTGTATGAAAGCTCATCAAAAGAAACTAAGTGGGTGTGCATCCAACTTGCTTTCTCATGAAGACCTAGGGCATTTGAGGAAGCCCATCGTTGGAATATACAAGCCAAGTTCTATAATGAAAATTCCCACTAGTATATGAAAGTGACAAAACAAGAGACTCTCTATCATGAAGATCATGGTGCTACTTTGAAGCACAAGTGTGGGAAAAGGATAGTAACATTGTCCCTTCTCTATTTTTCTCTCATTTTTTCTTTTTCTTTTTATTTTTTTTCTTTGGGCCTTCTCTTTTTTTCTCTTTTTTATGGCCTCCCTTTTTTTCTCTCTTCCCTTTTTTCTCGTCCGGAGTCTCATCTTGACTTGTGGGGGAATCATAGTCTCCATCATCCTTTCCTCATTGGAACAATGCTCTAATAATGATGATCATCACACTTTTATTTACTTACAACTCGAAGCTAGAACAAAATATGACTCTATATTAATGATAATGAAGCATGTCATATGAACGAAATGGTGGAAAGTTGCATGGCAATATATCTCGGAATGGCTATGGAAATGCCATGATAGGTAGGTATGGTGGCTATTTTGAGGAAGGTATATGGTGGTGTATGGTACCGGCGAAAGTTGCGTGGTACAAGAGAGGCTAGCAATGGTGGAAGGGTGAGAGTGCGTATAATCCATGGACTCAACATTAGTCATGAAGAAATCATATACTTATTGCAAAAATCTACGAGTTATCAAAACAAAAGTATTCAACGCATGCTCCTAGGGGAAGGGTTGGTAGGAGTTAACCATCGCGCGATCCCGACCTCCACACAAAGGATGACACTCAATAAATAAATCATGCTCCAACTTCGTCACATAACGGTTCACCATACGTGCATGCTACGGGAATCACAAACTTTAACACAAGTATTTCTCAAATTCACAATTACTCCACTTGCATGACTCTAATATCATCATCCTCATATCTCAAAACAATCATCAAGTATCAAACTTCTCATCATATTCAATTCACTTTATATGAAAGTTTTTACTATACCCATCTTGGATGCCTATCATATTAGGACTAGTTTGATAACCAAAGCACATTACCATGCTGTTCTAAAAGACTGTCAAAAGGATATAAGTGAAGCATGAGAGATCAACAATTTCTACAAAATAAAACCACCACCGTGCTCTAAAAGATATAAGTGAAGCACGAGAGCAAAACTATCTAGCTCAAAAGATATAAGTGAAGCACATAGAGTATTCTAATATTTTCTAAATCATATTTATCTCTCTCAAAAGGTGTGTCCAGCAAGGATGATTGTGGAAAACTAAAAACCAAAGACTCAAATCATACATGATGCTCCAAGCAAAACATATATCATGTGGTGAATAAAAAATATAGTCCCGAGTATAGTTACCGATAGATGAAGACGAAAGAGGGGATGCCTTCCCGGGGCATCCCCAAGCTTAGGCTTTTGGTTGTCCTTGAATTTTACCTTGGGGTGCCTTCGTCATCCCCAAGCTTAGGCTCTTTCAGCTCTTTGTTCCATAGTCCATCAAAGACATACTCAAAACTTGAAAACTTCACAACACAAAACTTAGCCAAAAACATCGTGAGCTCCGTTAGTATAAGAAAACAAACCACCACTCAAAGGTACTGTAATGAACTCATCTTTTGTTTATATTGGTGTTAAACCTACTGTATTCCAACTTCTCCATGATTCATACCCCCCGATCCTACTCATAGATTCATCAAAATAAGCAAACAACACACGAAAAACAGAATCTGTCAAAAGCAGAACAGTCTGTAACTTTCGAATACTTCTGTAACTCCAAAAGAATTAAATAAATTAGTAAACATGAGGAATTTGTCTATTAATCATCTGCAAAAAGAATCAACTAAATAGCACTCTCCAGTAAAAAATTACAGCCAATCTCGTGAGCGCTAAAGTTTCTATTTATTACACCATGATCATATAAACTTCACAAAAGTCTTCCCAAAGGTTCTACTTGGCACAAACACTAATTAAACCACAAAACCACATCTAAACAGAAGCCAGATGCAATATTTATTCCTAAATAGAAGAAAAAACAAAGAAAATAAAATTGGGTTGCCTCCCAACAAGCGTTATCGTTTAAATCCCCTAGCTAGGCATTGAAATTTCAATGATGCTCACATGGAAGACAAGAATTGAAGCACAAAAAAGAGCATCATAAAGAATATGAAAATCACATCTAGGTCTAACATAGTTCCTATGCATAGGCATTTTATAGTAAAAGAAATAAATACAAGCAATATCCAACATATGCAAGGAAGAAAAAGAAAACAAGATCAATCTCAACATGAAGAGAGGTAATTTAGTAACATGAAGATTTCTACAACCATATTTTCCTCTCTCATAATAATTGCATGTAGGATCATAATAAAATTCAACAATATTCTCAACACAATCCACATGCATGCAAAGTTGACACTCTTCCAAAATAGTGGGATTAACATTAACTAAAGTCATGACCTCTCCAAACCCACTTTTGTCAAAAATTTCATAAGATTGAACATTCTCCAAATATGTGGGATCTAAAGTTGACACTCTTCCAAACCCACTTTCAATATTATTGCAAACATTATCAATCTCATATTCATCATGGGGGTTAAATAAATTTTCAAGATCATAAGAAGAATCACCCCAATCATGATCATTGCAACAAGTAGTGGACATAGCAATACTAGCATCCCCAAGCTTAGGGTTTTGCATATCATTAACACAATTGACATCAATAGAATTTATAATAACATCATTGCAATCATGTTTTTCATTCAAAGAGCTATCGTGAATCACATCATAAATTTCTTCTTTCAACACTTCATCACAAATTGTAGATTCACGAATTTCTAGCAAAACCTCATAAAGATAATCTAGTGCACTAAACTCACTAGCAATTGGTTCATCATACTAGGATCTCTTAAAAAGATTAGCAAGTGGATGAGGATCCATAATTTAGCAAACGAAGATGCAAGATGATAGAGGGAACATGGCAACACAAGCAAACAAGAAGCAAGCGAAAAGAGGCGAACGAAAAAGGGCGAATAGAAGGGCAAAGGTGAAGTGGGGGAGAGGAAAATGAGAGACGAATGGCAAATAATGTAATGCGAGGGATAAGTGTTTGTGGTAGCTACTTGGTATATGACTTCTGCGTAAGCCTCCCTAGCAACAACGCCAGAAATTATTCTTGCTACTTCTCGAGCTTGCGTTGTATTCCCTCGAAGACGAAAGGGTGATGCAGCACAGTAGCATAAGTATTTCCCTCAGCTTTTTAGAACCAAGGTATCAATCCAGTAGGAGACCACGCGCGAGTCCGTCGCACCTGCACAAACAAATAAGAACTTCGCAGCCAACGCGATAAGGGGTTGTCAATCCCTTTACGGTCACTTACAAAAGTGAGATCTGATAGATAGGATAGTATGATATTTTTGGTATTTTTGGTATAAGAACAGAAAGTAAATTGAGAATAGACCCGGGGGCCATAGGTTTCACTAGTGGCTTCTCTCATGATAGCAGAATTCTACGGTGGGTAAACAAATTATTGTCGAGCCATTGATAGAAAAGCGCATAGTTATGAGAATATCTAGGCATGATCATCATATATAGGCATCACGTCCGAGACAAGTAGACCGAAACGATTCTGCATCTATTACTATTACTCCACAAATCGACCGCTATCCAGCATGCATCTAGAGTATTAAGTTCATAAGAACAAAGTAATGCTTTAAGCAAGATGACATGATGTAGAAGGATAAACTCAAGCAATATGATAAACCCCATCTTTTTATCCTCGATGGCAACAATACAATACCTGCCTTGCTGCCCCTGCTGTCACTGGGAAAGGACACCGCAAGATTGAACCCAAAGCCAAGCACTTCTCCCATTGCAAGAACTATAGATCTAGTAGGCCAAACCAAACCAATAATTCGAAGAGACTTGCAAGTATATCATAATCATACATAAAAGATTTTAGAAAAGAATCAAATATTGTTCATAGATAATCGTGATCATAAACCCACAATTCATCGGATCTTGACAAACACATCGCAAAAAGATTACATCGAATAGATCTCCTCGAAGATCGAGGAGAACTTTGTATAGAGATCCAAAAAGAGAGAAGAAGCAATCTAGCTAATAACTATGGACCCGAAGGTCTGCGGTAAACTACTCACAACTCATTGGTGAGGCTATGGTGTTGATGTAGAAGCACTCCGTGGTAGATCCCCCCTCCAGCGGATCTCCGGAACAGGCCCCAAGATGGGATCTCATGGGAACAGAAGGTTGCGGCGGTGGAATTAGGGTTTTCTCTGTTGCCTCGATGTTTTCAAGGTACATGGATATATATAGGAGGAAGGAGGGCATCGGGGGAGCCAGAGGGGGCCCACGAGGGTGGTGGGCGTGCCTGCCCCCTTGGGCGCGCCCTGGACCCTCGTGGCCACCTCTCTCATTCCCTCGCGTGTAATCCAAGTCTTCTGGCTTGATACGGTTCCAAAAATAACTCCCCAGAAGGTTTCATTCCGTTTGGACTCCGTTTGATATTCTGCGAAACACTGAAATACGCAAAAAAAACAGCAATTTGCACTGGGCCTTGGGTTAGTAGGTTAATCCCAAAAATAATATATAAGTGTATAATAAAGCCCATTAAACATCCAAAACAGAATATATAATAGCATGGAACAATCAAAAATTATAGATACGTTGGAGACGTATCAATGCTGCTATCGCCATCTATCAGGACTCGGGAGAAACAAACAACTTGCCTGTCTATTGCAAAGGTGTCATTCAACACCAATGCATAAGAACCTGGAGAAGGCATCACCTCTAGGTAGTCAGCTCGGCTCCACTGGATTGGCTTCTCAGACCAGTGCATGATCTCTGGGACTTCAGAGGCGACAACATTGACTTCTTGGTGCTGCTGTCGTCGGCTGTGCTTATCATCAGCCACACTGGTGAAGACAACATAGGCCCCGATCTCTTCGGGGAATTCATCCTGGACGGCGCCGACTGCTGGACGAGCCGCTGGCTGCCGAGGAGGCGGAGCCGGCTGGCCAGCTGGTGGCGGTGGCAGCAGTCCTTCACCCTTGGAGATTCGGGTGAGCCAGTGGCACTTCCGAGTGGTGTAGTTGGACGGCTTCGCGCCACTATGGAACTTGCAAGGAGCATCGAGGGCTTGCTCATAGGAGAAAGAAGGTTGCCAACCTAGCTTGCCGCCTTTCTGACGCTTGGGTAAAGGCTGCCCTTCCGGCTGCTGGTCCTCAACTGTCACCACCTGCCGGCTGGTGGACATCGGCATCGGGGCTTTGCGCTTGTGGTCGCTCTGCTGCTGGCGCCGACTAGAGTCGCCAACCGGTGTCCTGGGAGCCGGAGGGAGCACTTTCCCAGAGGCGTCCACTTGGAGCTCCGACTTCATGGAGGAGTCGGCAGTGGCGTACTTGTCTGTGGTGATCAACAATTCGTGCAGTGTAGCCGGCTCATCGCAGAGGAGTCATCCAACCGTAGCCGCACACATTATGACAGCAAGTCAACCAACCGGACAAATTTCACGCAAACACGGCGATATTTCGTATAAAGAACGACGGAAATCATATAAGATACCAGATTTTCATACAAACATGATGGATTTCATTACGTTCAAATGAACTACGCGGTGCTAGTTCTAGACAGCATATGTATATAATACCTGGCCTAAATGGTCGCTCGCCGATCGATTTGTGTTCCTAGCATGATCACCGGACTGCCAGGAGCCCCGGAGGTATATGCAGGGTCGACGAAGGTCCTCGCAACAAAAGGATCCAGCAAGACACCAACTGTTTATGCCGGTGTCGCCTTCGTGGTGGCCTTCATGGGACACAAGCAGCGGTGGCCTCCCGTGTTCTACTTCTCATCAATGATGGCGGCGGACGCGGAGGCGCTGGCCACCGACTCGTCGCTCTCCATGCAACCGGCTTCTATCGATGCTTGCATGGCGCGGCCGCCGGCATAGGAGTCTCGGCCACAGAAACAGGAGACACGGTTCGAGGCGGCGACGTGGATGGCAGCAATGACGCCCGTGCGCCGCTCCTCGTCGAGCTGGCCTGGAGCAGCGAGTTGCTGAACCACACGGCGGCTTGGGGCGGCAACTGGCTCCGTCAGGTGAGGGGAGGGAGGTGGATCAGCGAGCTGCATAGCTCGTATCTGGCGGGCTTGGCGGGCCACCCAGTTGGCTTGGATGGGGCATAAGTACTCTTGGTAAGCCATTGTAAGAGTGGACAAAATGGTGAAGGAGGAGATAGGGGAGCGGCGGAGGTGTGCGATTCTTGGCCGGCGTTTGGCCTTGTTTAAATAGGAGATTAAATAGACGGCGGATGGGAGGAGCTCGGCCAGCGTTGCGTTTAATGCCGGCCCGGTCATGAACGGACGTGTGTCCAGAGTGGGTTTCTCGGCTTCCACACGGGCGGGTTTCATGGAGGCGTTTGAATGCGGCAAGGAGGCGTGTTCAGTCGGGCGTGTAGCGAGTGGCGCCCTCGACTCTTACGTAGGACAGCGCGCCGTTCTTCCACTGACGTGTGGGCTCTTTGGGTACATGGCCTGCATGTCAGTGACCCAACGCAGGCAGCGCACAGCAGACGAACCTTTGGTGGGCCAGGGTGGTCAGAAGCGGGCATTTCATAAGCCGATGATTGTTCATTGAGTGTGACATCATCCTTTTCATGTTGATAGCCTGTTCGATACGTTGTGTTTCATAAAGACCGCTACAAACATCAATGTTCTGCTTATCACAGATAAGATTGATTAATACCCGTAACAATCCATGTCCTTAACAAAGGGTGCATGCACGTATAGGTTGAGCGTGTGTCTTGCGTCGTGTGTTGTGTGCATGCAGGCATGCGAGTGTTGCATGCGTGCAAGGGTATGTTTCAGTGTTGCATGCATGTGTGCGTACGTGCGTGTGTTCGTGAGTGCATGTGTACGCGTCAGTGTTGCACGCCTGCATGCGTGCGTGTGTTCGTTATGTGTACGTGTCAGTGTTGCACGCCTGCATGCATGCGTGTCTTGCGAGCGTGCATGTGTACGTGCGGGGTGAGGCTACACGTCAGTCGACTGACTTTTTCATCTCTGGTCATTAGATTTTCCAGCCGTTGGATACGAAATCAAGGGCCTGCAGTTTATCATCAAACTCCACCCCCTTGAGCCGCCAGCCACCACCGGCCAAACCGCCGGCCCGCGCCCGGCCCGCCCGTCCCGAAACCACTCCTCACGGCCGGTCCGCCGCCGCACCGGCCATCCCTATAGGCCTCCCCACGCCGAGCTTTTTCTCCAGCGATCCTCACCCCACCGCCCAATCAACGCCCCCACCACCCAAACAACGCCCCCCACCGTCGGCGACTGCCAACTAGAGGTCTCACGACTTTGAGTAGCCACCGACCACTAATTTATTACCATTTTTGTCCTTCATATACGCACTGACAGGTGGGCCCTATGGTAATGTGCGCTGCTGAATGTGGACCGTTTTAATGGTCAATTGATCGTGTCATCAACAAATTACGAAGCTGTATGGTGAGCCAGTGACCGTATGATCACCCTAAAATGTACTTATTTTATTAACATAGTACAGACTCAAACTACCATTTCTTTCTTTCATAAACGGGCTGACAGGTGGGCCCCAAGGTTACGCGCCCCGATGGTGCAACACTAGTTGCGCCATGTGGAACGTTTGACTGGTCAATTGATTGTGCCATCAACAAAATACGGAGTTGTACGGGTGAGCCAGTGACCATATAATCATGACATGTATTTTTTAACACGGTGCAGACGCAAGGGCTCATATATACGCGCAAGCACTCACCACTATAAGCGCACACACGCAGACCCTACCCCTATGAGCACCTTCAAGAGAGTGGGCCAGCATATGATCTTGAGATTTTACGAAGTCACCATAGGTGCCTCGTAGTCGAGTGGAACGTCTCCTCCCACTGAACGCCCATCGCCGAAAAATACTGAAATTAACCCAGGATAAATGCGAGCACCGGGACTTTAACCCTGGTGGGCTCGAGAAACCACTGTCCTCCTAACCATCCAACCACATGTTGGTTAGCACGACAAAATGTATGTGGTGACCGTGATGAGCTTATTCTGAAGTCCAGTGACCATATTGTGCTTTCGCTTCAAATACAATGACCGTAAGTGTCGTCAACAAAATACAGAGCACGCATCAAATGCAAAGTCCGTCAGTGTCATCAAGAAAATACGAAGACGTATCGTGAGCTAGATACCGTATGATCACCACGAGAATATATACAATGACCGTAATGAGCATATTCTGAACTCCAGTGACCGTATAGTGCTTTAGCTTGAAATGCAGTGGCCGTCATGCGTGAATGTGTCGTGGGCATGCATACTTTTAGAGGGCCAAGAGATAGTTTGTGTGCGTACGTGAAAGTGGTGTAGAAAGAGGGGATGTCCGGTGGAGAGAAGGAGAGATATGCCCTTCGTTTCTCTTTCCCGTGACTAATATTTTAGGAGAATATACAAACATTCACAATGCAGAACAAATATTTTTCGATGCACCATGCAATTAACTTTCATGTATAACATTGTACTATTGTATGTGCTTATTTTCTTAGTGGCCGATTGCGTGTGTGGTGTGGTGGGAACATCATTTCTAGTTGTGGTGGGTCAACATGAGGACTCATGGGTCGGTTCCATCCTGCGCCACATAGGTTGGATCGAGACGCGTTATACGAAGACCCATGTGGAGGACTCGGCGTACAACACGAACCTAGCTACCAGAGTCACGGAGGACTCTATCCCCACTGGTGACAAGCCGACTATATATGATTTGTAACCCTAGGCCCCCAGTATGTTATAGAAGCTTGGGGGCTAGTTCGTTGATAGTATACACACACGCACAATGCCTGGTATTCACGTGTACTTTGTACACACCCCTATCACTAATATACAGTACCAGGAGTAGGCTTTGTCCTCAACTGCAAGGGTCCGAACTAGGGTAAAACTTTGCCTCGTATTACCATCCAGCCTAACAGTCAGGTATATCCTACCGAATGATATGATGGAATCATATCTGCCAACTACTAAGAGAGAGGTGTGTCTGGGGGGCAATGTGTGCGAGAGAGGCGTAAAGATAATGTGCGTGCGGGAGACACGTAGGCACATATATGTGCGTATAGAGGGCTAGTAGAGACCGTGCGTGTGTATATATGCATGTGAGAGAAATAGTGTTTTCCAACTGAGATTAGTGAAAAGAGTGGTACATAGTAGTCAGAAAGAGAGAGAGAGAGAGAGAGAGAGAGAGAGAGAGAGAGAGATACAGAGAGAGCATGTGCGTGAGACTCCCCGACACCCCGAGAGAGATTATGAGCATGTGTGAAAGAGAAATGCCGATGCTTATAAAGTGTGTGCACTTATGCGGTAGATAGAGAGATATATAGCGCGTTTGTGAGAACGGGCCGGTGCATAGTGCATATACATGTAAAAGGCGGTTCTACGCATTAAATTAAAATATAAATGGCATTATTATTTTTGGATGAGATCGTGGATTTTGCAAATTGTGTATGGACGAAAATCGGTCTATCAGACACCCATACTCTATTGAATTCTAGCATGTGCATCTGTTTGTTTCATATTATTGATCCATAGAGTGAGAGCGGTTTGAAATACAGGCAATGGATGCTTTTGCAATTCATATATAAATATTAATTAGTGCACTCCATGTTGTTAGTGTGAAGCACTTTATACATTTGTCACTTGCATGGATACATTCCAAATTGCTAGCTACGAAATAGAATACATGTCGAATTCAACATAAAGGGGGTTTCGAAGATTCGAATTCATAGGAAGTGCATTCATCTATTTGAATCCGAGATAATGGCATTTGTAAATCAGATGTAAAAGGGCGCATCAATCTTTGTTGTGCGTTTGAACGTGCTATATATATTTATATGCATGTCTAACTTTTTTTTTTGCAACCAAGGAGATTATATCTGAAACCATGCATGAACTGAGGTAAATTGCATATTTTTTAATATATACTCCTGTACAATGTATATTCAAATGTACCACCTCCATTCCAAAATAATCGTAGCTTTAGGACTTTCAAGAGTAAAGATTTGTGAAGTTTGACAAATCCTAAATGTTCAATTCAAGAGAACCGAAAACGTTAATGCTTCTGCTCCCAAATATTGAACGAAGCGCCAAATAGGCCTCTGGTCACCCGAAACCGTGCGAGACTAATGTTTGGCGGTAGGAAATTATTGTCCTGACTCTGGCCCGTGTAGCCTATCGGCCCGATGTCCAAAGGTCTAAATCGGGGTAGGTTTGTAACTTCACCAAGACGCCAGTCTCAACCGCCTCCGAGAAGCATTCATACGCCGTGGGCGCCTAAACACCCATGCGCTCGGACAAAATCTATCCCGCCCACATTTGGGACACCTCAGATTACTGTCCTACCCCCAACCCGCAATATGTCCAAAATTTTAGATGGGGGAAAAGTTTGTAACTTTCCCCAAATTTCAAACAAGCGCGTCCCAAACCAAAACATTGTTCCCCCTCAGTTCCCCGGCTCCCTCTGTTTCCCCATTCATACTCTGTGGGCGCCAAAACGCCCTCTCTACCAGCCGAGAAACCCCAGCCTCCTCTGTCCTCCACCCCATAGCGCCCAATCCACCGCCGCCCAACTCCATCACGTCGGAGCTGGTACCCCAACGTCGTCGTCCAACGTAACTGCAACCACAACGCCCTCAAGGACTTAGCAGCTGAAGCCGAGGTAGATCTGCCTCCACGACGTCGATGCCGACATGCACCGTACCAAAACCACTCCGACCACGCCGTCCCGCGCCTAACTTCTGCTGCTCCACTGTTGCAACCGTCCACCGCACCGGAGTTGTTCCCGCTACGCCGTCGTTCGCCGCCTCGGATCTGCTTCCCCGCCGCTCATAGACGGCCATCGCACCACACTCAACAACTTGGCCATGGGTTCGTCCAGGGCTGCACCGTCTTCCACGACTTCTCGTTTCCAGTGAACCACAAGAAGGTCATTGGAAAAACAGAAGGAGGACACAACACTGCCAGCAAAAAGAGGTACTCCTCTTCTCTTATTCGTGCAAACCTTACGTCTCTGCTCACACCGTAGTCATCCCACGAAAGAAACTAGTTGAGCGCTTATTACTGCATCTTCTTCGTGATACTAAATGCACAAGGTTTCCTCCCTTTACTATTTCACCTTTGCTAGAGGTCAGCAGCCCACCTGGATTTCAATTCAGGGTCAGTCGAACCGCAATTAAAAGAAGCAGTATCCGCTTAGGCGCGCGGAGCACCTAGTCCACTTGTTCGCCGGGGAAGCGGCGCATCGGTGCCTATCATAGGGGTGTGGGGTGGAGGAGCTGCTTGCGCCTGATCTGGAGGTCGGCGGGGCTTGAATGGATTGCCGGGGGGCGGTGCCAAGCACGGCGGTGCGATGAGGTCGAGGGGAGGGCACAGGCAGGGGATTGGGCCGGTGGTCGCTGCCGTTTCGAGGAAGATCATCAACACTGACTGGCTGGAGGTAGATGAAGGCGATCTGCCCATTCTTTGTATAAAGGACGGTGCAGAAAAAATGTACTGACCTATTTGTTTTCAGTCGAATGTTATTTTCATATAATCATGTAGTAATTTAGTGTGCCATGCATGTTGTAGAGCTATCATATGTCTCCCGTCATTTATTTCTCACCGACATGCTATCTACTAACTTTACATTGTACTAATTGTGCACACACTTCACCCATACTCACACTATTGTTTTTTATGCATGGGTATTTCAGACTCGGACGCAGTGTTGATGAATGCTGTAAAGAAAAGACAGAAGTCTCTCTAGTGTAATTCGAAGATAAGCACTAAGTGTTTCAGCGCTCTAAAGGATGTAGTGTCAGCACTTGGCGACAGTAAACGTAGCTCTGCAGTTGATGATCTCAATTTCCACACACAACCATACCAGGTGCTTGCTTTAACTTCGCGCTGTCAAATGTGGTTGCATGTTGCATATGGTGTCTAGCTTGTATTGCTTCCAATTTTGTTAAATTGCATCTGCTTACTTGACACATTATACCTTTGATAATGACATGCCTTCATGTTTTTGATACATACTACATATGTGTATTAACCATGGTCGTACATCAAACTAACACTCTTTTGTATCCCTTGTCAATCACTTATGATGAGACAGTCACCCAGGTGGGTTAGTGTGAGACGCCATACTCGTTTAAAGAGTGTAGTGTCATCCTTCCCACATGATTCTCAAGAAACAGCAAGGCTAAATAAAGATAGTCAACGTAGCTCTCTAGTTGATGACCGCAATTCCCCCACACCACCATCACAGGTACTTACTCTAACTTCGCAGTGTGATATGTGGTTGCATGTTGCATATGGTGTCTAGCTTGTAATGCTTCTAATTAGGGTAAATTGCATCTGCTTAGTTTACACATTATACCTATGAATATGACATGCCTTCCTATTTTTGGTACACACTACATCTATGTGTTAACCTTGTTCTTACATGAAACTACCTCTCTTCTGTATCCTGCATCAATCACTTACGATGAGTCACCTTTATTCGTTGCATATTGCATATTATTTCTAGCCTGCTGCCATGTATTGCTTCTAATTTGGTCAAATACATTTGTTAGGGCACCCTTTTAATTTGGCAGAGTGATATTGGTTTCATCTTTCATATGATTTCTAGCTTGCATTGATTCTAACAAGTTCAAGCACCTTGTGCTTAGTTTACACTTTATACATCATACATGGCAATATGTCACGTCGTCCTATTTTTCATACATATTCCATCCTCCTATCATGCGGCTGCCTTACATGAAAGTAGTGTTCGTCCGTATCATGCATCAATGAGTTCTGAAGAGCAAATTTTATTCCTTTTTCTTGTGGGTTTGACTTGACAAGGCAAAATCAAGAAAGAGGAAGGAAAAGAGTAAGGAAGGCGATGATGGTGGTCCTCTGCAGCAACGTAAACAGAGCATAGGTATCGATTCTACTTGTACTGATAGTGCATTACAAGGTCCAAGTCTCCGCTCCCCTACTCCACCATCCAAGGTGCTTGCTCTAACTTGGCAGTGTGATATCTGGTTGCATGTTGCATATGGTGTCTAGCTTGTATTGCTCCTAATTAGTGTAAAATGCATCTGCTTAGCTTACACATGATACGTGTGAATATGACACGCTTTCCTGTTTTTGGTACATATTATATTTGTCTATCACACCATGTTCTTACATGAAACTACTCTTCTTGTGTATCCTGCATCAGTCACTTATGATGGAAGACCTTTAAGTTGGCAGTGTGATATTAGTTTGCGTCTTGAATATGATTTCTAGCATGTATTGCTTCTAGTTTGATGAACGCCGCCTATGATGAGACAGTTTTAACTTGGTAGAGTGATATTGATTGCACCTTTCATATGGTGTCTAGTTTGCAGTGCTTCTAATTTGTTGAAGTGCCTTCTGCTTAGTTACCACATCATATGTGTGAATATGTCAAGCCATCCATTTTTTTGTACATATTCCATCCTCGTATCATGACTTTGCCTTTCATCAGAGTAGTGTTCGTCAGTATCATGCATGAATGAGTTCTGAAGAGCGAATTATATTCCTTTTTCTTGTCGGTTTGACCTCACAATGCAAAATCAATAAAGCTGAAGGAAATTGGCAAGGCATTGGATGATGGTGGTCCTTCCGAGCAACTGAAATGGAGGTTCTCTATAGTTTCTACTCCGCCATCCTCCCAACAAGATTCGCAAGACAACGCAAGGCTAGACAGTCAACGTAGCTGTGTAGATGACGAGCACACCTCCCCTACTCCACCATCACATGTGCTTGCTCTAACTTGGCACTATTATATGTGGTTGCATGTTGCGTATGATGTCTAGCTTGTATTGCTTTTAACTTTGTTGAATTGCATCTGCTTACTTTACACATAATGCCTGGGAATATGACACGTGTTCCTGTTTCTAGAACATACGTGTACATGATGAGCACATCTCCCCTACTCCACCATCATAGGTGCTTGCTCTAACTTGGCAGTATTATATGTGGTTGCATGTTGCATATGATGTCTAGCTTGTATTGCTTCTAACTTTGTTGAATTGCATCTGCTTACTTTACACATAATGCATGTGAATATGACACGTGTTCCTGTTTCTAGAACATACGTGTACATGATGAGCACATCTCCCCTACTCCACCATCACAGGTGCTTGCTCTAACTTGGAACTGTTATATGTGATTTCGTTTTCCATATGATGTCTAGTTTGTATTGCTTCTGATTATGTTGAATTGCATCTGCGTAGCTTACAACTTATACCTGCAACGATCACTTACCCATAAGACACATTTAACTTGGGACTGTGATGTAGGTTGCATCTTGCATTGTCTTCTAGCTTGTACTACTTCTAATTTCTTGAAATGGCACTTACGACGAGACACTTTTTACCTGATAGAGTGATGTTGGTTGCATGTTCATATGGTGCCTAGCTTTCATTTCTTCTAATTTTGTTGAAGTGCCTTCCGCTTACTGTTTTTTCATACATATTCCATCCTCCTATCGTACATGTGAATATGAAATGCTGTCTTTTTTGTATATATTCCATCCTCCTATCCTCTGCTTGCCTTACATCAAAGTACTGTTCGTCTGTATCATGCATCAACCAGTTATGCAGAGCTAATTTTATTCATCTTCTTGTGGTTTTGACTTCATAAGGCAATATCAAAAAATAGGAAGGAAAAGAGTAAGTTAGGGGATGTTGGTGGTCCTCCACACCGACGCAAACAGAGACTCTCTAGATTTGCCACTGCTACTGCTAATGAAGTTAAAGTACCAAGTCTACATGATGAGTTCATCTCCCATACTCCACCATCGCAGGTGCTTGCTCTAAGTTGACAGTGTGATAATTGGTTTCATGTTGCATATGTTGTCTAGCCTGTATTTCTTCTATTTTGATTAAATTGCACCTGCTGAGTTCATATGTTATACATGTGCATATGACACGACATTCTGTGTCTAGAATACACTACATCTATCTATCATACCATGTTCTTACATCAAAGTACTGCTGTTGTGTATCCCGCATCAGTCACTCGTGATTGGACACTTTTAACATGGCAGTTTGATAGTGGTTGCATCTTGCATTGATTTCTATGTTGTACTGCTTCTAATTTTTCGAATTGCCACTTATGACAAGACACTTTTAACTTGGCAGAGTAATATTGGTTGCATCTTTCATATGGCGTCTAGCTTGCATTACTTCTATTTTCTTGCAAATCCTTCTGCTTAGTTTACACATCGTAGCTGTGAATATGTCATGTTGTCCTATTTTTCTTATATATTCCATCCTCATACGGTTGTCTTACATCAAAGTATTGCTTGTCTGTATCATGCATCAATGAGTTCTGAAGAGCGATTTTATTCTTTTGTTTTGTGGGTACGGCTTGACATGGCAAAGTCAAAAAAGAGCAAGGAAAATAATATAGTAGGGAGTGGTGTTACTCGTCGGGTGAAACGGAAAAGGATCTGCCGTCCAGATTCTGCTGGTACTTATAGTGCAGTAGAAGGTCCAAGTCCACCGGCTAAATCTACAAACACAGTATCACCTGCTCCACCAGCTGCAGCATCCGCTTCAACTGTACCAGCATCTCAACGAGTTACTCATTCGTTTGCTTTGGAACTGGCCAGTTCCCAAGCTGCCTTCACACCTAACACTACTTCCAAAGCAGTGCTGACACAACAGGACTTGGCAAGATCAGATGAACCTCATGAGCATCAACACCAAGACGGTACCTGACCGAGTCAAGTTGTAGTTGCATGTTTCTTTATATGTACTCTCATAGTTTGATGTACACTAACACTTTCCATATTCGTTGTTGAACTAGCACCACGACGCAAGCGGAAACAGACATCAGGGATAATGCTTGACAGATTAACAAAATCTAAAGGAGGAAGAATGGAGATCCATGTTGAGGCAGGTTTAAAAAGGCCACGTGATGCTACAGAGTCAGCCAAGTTAGTATCAGAGGCAGCCGTTGCCGTTAGGTGTCATGCAGGAAGAATGGAGATCCATTTTGAGGCAGGTTTAGAAAGACAATACCCAGTTTAACACCTTCCTTGAACATTTATCCGTAAGTAATGTTATTCATAGCAATTAGTAATATTGTCTTGCTCTGTCCCATACTTTCTAGCTTCCTCCTAATAAGACTCACATTCTGTTTTCAACAGATGAGGTTCAAGTTGGATCCGAAAGATGATGCAACTAAACAAGCATGCACTCATGTTTTTAAGTCTGCTCTGCGACAGTATCGGTACCATTTTAGAAAATCTCACTTTGAAGGCAAGGCTAACAATGAAATCGCCCAAACATCTCCAGTGGAATATATTACAGATGAAGACTGGACAGCCCTCGTTAAACATTGGTCTGATCCAAAGTATCAGGTAGGCTATATGTATTTGATCAGACCACATATTGAACTTGTATTTATGTATGTGCCTTACAAGTGTATCTTCTTCTAGGCTAACTGTTTGAAGAATAAGACCAACCGTTCTAAAGTGAAATTCCAACAGACAACAGGATCTCGTAGCTATATTGCACACTGCCATGCTCTTGTAAATAGCTGCTACTTCCTTCTTTTTTCTGTGCCATATTATCTTATCTATATTGACTTGTTCCAAATACAGAGGAAAGCTTGTGCGGACCAAAAAGAACGTGAACCGAATGTAGTGCAAATCTTCAAGGATTGCCACACCAGTAGGATGAAGGGCATGAGCACACCAGTTCAAGCCACTATTGTAAGTCCTTACTCCTCCTGCCTTTGAACTGATTGGTACTGTGATGTGTTCATTTAACTACTTGGTTTGTAGCCAATGTCAGTTACTCTGTTCACTTTTATACACATTTGTCTTAACATATCATTTCACCTTACATGGTTTAAAAGAGATGAAGGATATTCTTTTGGTCTTGATCTATATTCTAGTTGTTATGTTCACGTGCACACACAATGATAAAATAGCATGTTTGTTTTATATCTGTTTGCCCATGATATGAATGATGTCATACTATGTTCATCCTACTTTAAACCATGTCTCTTTATCCTTAGATGTCAACAAATGTGAGGAAATAAACAATACAGTAGGCATGCTACATGGACATATGTTCCGAAACTGATTTTATTATGTAGTTGGCACTACAATACATGCTAATGTGTTACAGTAGTTCACCAAAATAAGTTATGTATAAATGTGTAACCTACTATGTTTGTTTTTGTCTCATTAGTAACTTATCTGGTACACTAATCTACAAGTTCAAACTTTCAGGAAGCTATGGAAAAAAATGATTGAACAGCCACAACCACCTGAAGGTGACAAGACAACCACAGGCACAATGTCACCTCTTGCTGCAGTGCATCAGTATCTCTCCACTAACAGAGCAAAAAGCACCTTCCTGCGTAATTCTGGGTTGGTTGTCAAGGTAACTGCTACTTCTCGAGCTTGCGTTGTATTTCCTCGAAGAGGAAAGGGAGATGCAGCACAGTAGCGTAAGTATTTCCCTCGGTTTTTTAGAACCAAGGTATCAATCCAGTAGGAGACCACGCACGAGTCCCTCGCACTTGCACAAACAAATAAGAACTTCGCAGCCAACGCGATAAGGGGTTGTCAATCCCTTTACGGTCACTTATGAAAGTGAGATCTGATAGAGATGATAGTTTATATTTTTGGTATTTTTGTTCATAAGAACAGAAAGTAAAAGCGGAAAAAGTAAAGTAGATTGTAGATTGATATGTTGAGAATAGACCCGGGGGCCATAGTGTTCTCTAGTGGCTTCTCTCATGATAGCGATATTCTACGGCGGGTAAACAATTTACTATCGAGCAATTGATAGAAAAGCGAATAATTATGAGACTATCTAGGCATGATCATTATATATAGGCATCACGTTTGAGACAAGTAGACCGACTCCTGCCTGCATCTACTACTATTACTCCACACATCGACCGCTATCCAGCATGCATCTAGTGTATTGAGTTCATAAGAACAGAGTAACGCCTTAAGCAAGATGACATGATGTGGGGACCCCGACTTAGAAGTCGAGATCACCGAATGCACGTGTACAGTGATCCCAGAGATCAATGCTCACTGAACACACAGAAGCTGAATAACAAGAGTCTTACATCCATACATACCGTCTTACACAAATTAAGGCCATTATGGCCAAGTCTTACATAGATAAAGCCTCAAGGGCTAAATAGCATATAACTCGAATAGCGGAAGTCTTCGATGATAAGTAGGACCCATGCCAAGTGCCTTAACCCTACAGGCATTCTGACTGGGATAGCTTCCTAGTTCGCATGTTCGTCTCCATAAAACCCTTCTTCATATTCCTGTTCCTCCATGCCTGGCCAATTAAATAACCAGTGGCAAGCCAATGAGTACTTTGAATGTACTCGCAAGCAACGCATGATTTGGTTCAAAGTAACAATTCAATTGTACAACAATGAGCAATCTAGCTACGAGCTAGAACAAATATTCTACCATCAAGTATATGCATCAATAAATTCACGTAACCTCGAGAATAGGTTACCGATATCAACATGAATAGGATTCAACTCAACGAGTCAAGTCACCACCTTAACTCATCACACACATACTTTCACCGATGTAGTAAAATTCTGGACATAGTTTAAGTAGCACCACCCAACTGTCCATGACCGTGGACACGGCTATTCGAATAGTTTTACACTCTGCAGAGGTTGCGCACTTTACCCACAAGATCCGAGAAGCTTTCGTGTCACCCACGATCCCGCAGTACCTCAAGTACTCGGGGGAAGCACCTGGTCATTATCTTTCCGTAGACGACACTAACATAGAGTCCACTCGTTGGTACACGGCCCTCGAGTACAAACAATAGATCATGGGACTTGCCCTAATTTCAATGTCACGCGTACCCGAAGGGACCAACGGTGTGCCCGGTGCCCTGTAAAAACAGTCATGGTCGTCTATCCAAGCACGACCCCGTCCCGGGAAAGACCTCAAGTCTTCCCGTCACTAGTAAGGCGGGCACCATGCTAGTATCGGTCTAAGTAATCAATAACGCCTCGTCCCATAAGGGGTAGAGTGGTTGCGCATGTTTGGTTGGGACGGTTGTCACACATAAATCTAATCCATCATTTAACCCATGCACAAGATCTTTATTTGGCACATCACTTCTTCCTCAAGTGATGACCTAACTCAATATCACCCTCGGGCATTAGGGGCACCCGATGGGGTTTATGAAAAGAATGCAACCACGAAGGTTACATGGCACACATGCATCACTAAGCATCACCACTAACCATTTGCAATGCATCTAGCACATAGCAAGATCAAGAGTAAAGCATGCCTCATGTGGTGGTTTTAAACTAGGTTACCACCATAACTCTTATCATCATGCATTCGGAAACAAACGGGTTCCGAAGAACACAAGTGTATCATGGTCAAAGGGCTGCTTGTCTGGATTGGCTTGGTCTTCAAAGTCTTCAAATCCTTCCACACCTTCTTCTTTAGCAACCTCGTCAAATACGATATCTAATCGTCGCAAAATAACAACGGGAAAATAAGACCACAATAAAAACAGAAAAATCAAAGTGTTCAGAAAAATGTCAACTTATTTTTGTTAAATACTAGAGAGAAAACTAAGATGGCAAAAATTCTTAGTTGGAGTTTTGGAGTTGCAGAATGGGGTCCATGAATATTTGAACAGAAGTTTTAATGTTTAAATATGAATTTAAATTTGAACAGAACAGAAAAGGTTCATGGATATGTGTGAAAGTGACACCATTAAATAGGTTGGATTTTTACAAGTTTTTTAGGAGTTGGAATTAATTCATTTGGACAAATATTTATTTCTGTGGAATTGTTTGAAATATTCACAGAAAAGAAAAAGAGAAAATGCACTGTGCCACTGGGCCAGAACGGCCACAGTGCACGGCCCAGGGCGAATAGCCCACCGCACGGGAGCCAGCGCGCGCGCGCCAGGTTTTTGAACTTGACGGGCGGGGCCTGGCGGTCAGTGGCAGAGAGGGGAGAGAGAGAGCGGTGAGGATGACAGGCGGGGCCCGCCTGTTATCTTCATCCTCATTGCTGATACGTCCCAAACGTATCCATAATTTTTGCTTGTGACATGCTTGTTTTGCATCATTGTCTCATGTTTATATCAAAGTTTTCTATTTTTTTAGGCATTTATTGGACTAACCTACTAATGGTTGCAAAAGTGCACAATGTTCTTGTTTTACACTTTATTGTGTAGGAATTACTTGAAAATTGACAAAAACGCAAAAGGGGTCGTATTGGAGTAGGACTCTGACTTTCCTGAAATCTGTCTGAGAACGTTTTTTGAAGATGGTCACGTTCCGGCCCGAAGACGACGTCAAACGGAAAAAATCTAGTTGCGAAAGTTGTGGGGAATTTCGAGAGGATGCTTCTGGATATAAAATACGTCCAAATCGGAGTCAGGACCGCGGAGAAAAGCCCGTTTTACTGAAGCCCCAAAATCTGGTGACGGGAATCCGAGAGTCTATATAAAGAGAGGAAACCTAGGTCACCAAGGACCACGAATTTTCCTCCTCCCAAGCCGCCGTCTTGGAGGGGAGGACCAGCACCATTGCAGCACCATCCACAAGGAAGAAGGGGGGCCAAGGATCTAGGGACGGCGGCGCCCCTAGGGCCGCCGCCGCCCCCTAGGGCCGCCGGCCGTCTCCTCCTCGCGGGGCTGCACCTCTCCATCAACACCATCATCAAGCTCCTCCTCACCATGTCCATGTGTCGGTGTACTAAAGTAGGGGTACCTTAGTATCCCGAACTTGTGCACGTGCAGTTGCAGCGTCCCGTGGCAGGGCTTGCCGCGCGTCCGCCAAGGCCCACTGTGTTTCCTTTAGAGCCATTCAAGAACAAAGTATTCAAGTTAAAGAGACAAGACCCCGGCAAGAGGAGCTTGCCGGGAAGGCCGCCCCAGACTCAAGACCACTTCTTTCGCTCAAGACCCTGGCAAGAGGAGCTTGCCGGGAAGGCCAAACGTGGCATTTCAAGAGACTTGCCGCGACGCGCCACGCGTCCCGGCAAGGCCCGAAGAGCGACAAGCTCCCGGGCGCGACAAGATGGCGGCCGCGGCAAGGCGCTTGCCGCGGCAAACTTCCACTAAGTACCCGCGCTCCAACTCATCCAACCACGCGTCGCCCTGGGGCCCTTCCAGGGACACGTGGCGGAAGGCTGTGTAGCCTGGGGTACACGGTGGCGAGCTGCGATGACGAGGCCACCTTCGTGGCGAACGGAGACGCCCTGACGGACGCTTTTTGTACTGTTTGGGGCGACGGCGACGGGCATTTAATGCCCTTGTCCCCTGCCGTCAGGGTTAGGTATAGAGCACTATACATACACTATTCCAACTACCACCATTTTTACATTTCTACCCTCAACTGCGTTGCCACCTGTCGGTGACCCCTTTGACCTATAAAAGGAGGCCCATGCGCAACGTAGAGGAGGTTCTGATCTTCGATCACTCTGGCGCTCGGTGTTGCTAGCGATAAGCACTGTAGCCCTTCTCGCTCCCGAGCCAAGAACGCAATACAAACCAAGGCAGGAGTAGGGTTTTACGCATCCGTGCGGCTCGAACCTGGGTAAACTGCTCGCATGTTCGACTCGATCCGCTCTTCGTGCATCCTCCGCTCCCTTGCCGTACCGAAAAGGGGCTCCGGTCCCATAGGTGTTCGTGGGCGATCAGTTTCCCCGACATCTTTGGCATGCCAGGTAGGGGGGCGTCGAGGTTGTGTGAATCTGATCCGGCGTTCGCGTGGGCGAAATCTTCAGCAACTTCATCAACTTCATCAACTTCATCGACTTCATCAACATGCCGCCGAAGAAGAAGGCTTCGGAGGTAGCAGGCCCGTCCGCGTCGATCCCGCAACCACCGGAGCCAACGGTCGATGGGGTAGACGCTGGCGGAAGGACGGACGCCGGCGAGGAAACTCACGGCGCCGCCAAGTCCAAGGACAAGACGGACGACCGGGCGCACTCCAAGACCTCGGCGTCCGTGCACGCACCGCGCCCCTCTCAGGAGGTGCCGGACCGGCAGCGACGTGGTACACAAGGTACCATACGCTTGTTGGGACAAGGTCAAACTGGCGGGTCGCGGGACGCTCAAGGCCAACGTGCTGGCACGAGCAAGGCGCGGTCGCCGGGACGAGACCCTGCTCCTTCTAACGCAGTTAGAAGTCCGAGCATATCTCGCTCCTCGCACCGCTCGCCACCGCTACCCTCCACCCCAGCAGAAGCTCTAGCTCGAGCTCAACTGCTCCTCGACTTCCTTCCAGCGGCAGACAAGGCCGAAGACTGGAGGGCCACCATCTAAAGCCTCATCGCCTTCACCAATAACGACACTCCGCAGCAGCCGACGACGTCGCGGCCGCGGCAAGTTAGCCAGGCGCAGGCTGATGGAGACAAGACTGCAGGGGGTGCAACCACTATGCACTCCCCGCCCCGAAGGCCGAAATCGCTGACTCGTCGGATCAACCTCGATGACGACTCCACGGCGTCGTCAGATCCACGAGCTCGCCGTGATCAACGCCAAGTCCTAGACGACAGACGACAAGAGGATGCTCGAACTCGCATCGAGCGTCGAAGAGAAGCGCGGCAACAATCCGACCAGCGCGCTAGGCCCGCCGTCGACATGCACGCGCCCGGAGAACCAGGCGACTTGCCATACGCGGCGGGTTGTCCTGCGTTCACCCGTGAGCTGCGGCAAGTCCAGTGGCCCAGCATGAAAAACTTCAAGCCCGGCGTACCCGAGAAGTACGACGGCAAGACTCATCCGTCGGAGTTCCTCAGCATTTACACCATTGCGGTGCAGGCTGCCGGGGGACGAGACGAGAAGATACTAGCAAACTACTTCCCGCTCGTGCTCAAGCCAAACGTCAGATCTTGGCTCATGCACTTGCCGGAGAACTCCATCTCTTATTGGGCCGACCTGTGCCATCAGTTTGTCGGTGCCTTCACAGGTGGCCACAAGCCTCATGGCTAGGAGAGCGACCTTCATATACTCGCCCAGAAGGAAGGAGAGTCCCTGCGAAAGTACATCTAAAGATTCAGCCGCGTCCAACACAACATCCCAGACGTCCACCCTGCCGCGGTTAACAGCGCGTTCCACCAGAACGTGCGTAACCGCAGGATGAGGGAGGAAATGGCGATGTGCAAGATCCGAGACGTCAGTGAGCTTTATGCCATGGCCGACAAGTGCGCACGCGCTGAAGAGGGGAGGAGACTCCCCGGGGAGGATACTGGAGCAGGAGGAACAGATAGTGAGGATGCCGCCCCGGCAAGGAAGAACCGGCGGCGGAACAACAAGAAAAAGAAGTGCAAATAAGTACTGGTCGTCGAGCAGTCCGGCAAGGAGGCTGGCGCCAAGAAAGCCCAGGCTGGTGGCTCCAGCAAGGAAGCTGCTGCTGTGGCAGCCGCCGACAAGCAGGACGGCTCCGACAAGCAGTACTGCAAGATCCACCGCACCAAGGGCCATGACCTCCAGAACTGCAAAAGGGTCGAGTACCTCGTCGAGCAGCAAAAAGCTGAGTACGAGCGACGCGACAAGGAGAAGGCCCAGGGAGATGGTGGAGAGTCCGGCAAGAAGTGGCCATTCAATGGCTGGGGAGGACGCCGCGGCAAGGCCAAGCAGCGGCAAGGAGACAGACCTCCCCGCGGCCGCGACAAGGACGAAGAAAAAGACGACGACGAAGACATGGAGGACGGAGAAAACATCGAGCAGGAGTTCCAGAAGGCCACATAAGTTCTGTGCGTCGATGCAGGTGCCTCTCTGCATACTTCCCACCGCCAACTCAAACAATGGGTGCCGGAAGTTAATGCAGCAGAGCCGCCCGTCGAATCGCGCAAACTTCTGAAGTGGTCCAGCACGCCCATCATCTTCGACATTGAGGACCACCCTGACCGCACAACTGCAGTCGGGTGTTTGCCGATGTTGGTTTCACCAACCATCCGCAACCTCAAGGTCACCAAGATGCTGGTTGACAGCGGGGCCGGCCTGAACCTGATCTCCTCTGCTGTGGTCCGGAAACTACAGATCCCCGACAGCGAGCTCGAGGAAACCGGCACATTCCAAGGGATCAACCCAGGAAGGAGCAAGCCGAAGGGGAAAATCACACTGCCAGTGACTTTTGGCGGAGAGCTGAACTTCAGGACTGAGAGGATCACCTTTGACGTTGCCGATATCCCATTGCCTTACAATGGGATACTTGGCCGTCTAGCGCTCGCCAAGTTCATGGCAGCCTCTCATTATGCCTACAACATGCTCAAGATGCCAGGCCCGATAAGCGTCATCTCTGTCCCCGGCAACAAGAAGGACGCGCTTATCTGTGCCGACAAGATCTACCGGGATGCAGCAGCCGCAACGGACAGCAAGACACTTGCCGCCGAAGCTCCCGGGGGGAAGAACAAGACCAAGTCCGGCAAGAGCTCTGGGGCCCACTCCGGCAAACGCACCTCCTCGGAGTGCTGCGCTGCCGTCGAGGACGCACCATCGAGCTCCACCGGCAAGTGCAAGAAGGCGATGGCATCTCCACCCACAACCAAGAAGGTGTCCGCCAAGGAGGACGGCACTGATGGTACTTTCACCATCAGTGCCACGCTCGATCCTAAATAGGAAAGCGCGCTCGTTACTTTCCTGCGGGCGAACGTCGACGTGTTTGCATGGCAACCGTCTGACATCCCCATTGTTCCCAGGAAAGTGATTGAGCACAAGCTTGCCGTTTGTCCTCACGCGCGGCCCGTCAAGCAGAAGGTCAGAAAGCAGGCGGTGGAGCGCCAAGAGTTTATTGCGGAAGAAATCAAGAAGCTGGAAGCGGCATGCTTTGTCAGAGGTGTACTCCATCCCACGTGGCTGGCCAACCCTGTTGTCGTGCGCAAAGCGAATGGGAAGTGGAGGCTTTGTATAGACTTCACCGATGTGAATAAAGCTTGTCCCAAAGATCCGTTTCCCTTGCCGCGCATTGACCAGATTGTTGACTCCACGGCTGGATGTGAGTTGCTTTCATTTCTTGATGCATATTCAGGATACCACCAGATATTTATGGCTGAAGAAGATGAAGAGAAGACCGCGTTCATTACTCCATGTGGCACTTACTGCTTCATACGCATGCCCTTTGATTTGAAGAATGCCGGTTCAACGTTTGCGAGGGTAGTCCACACTGCTTTTGAGCACAGATACACAGGAATGTAGAAGCTTACATGGATGATATAGTGGTCAAGAGCAAGGACAAGGATACTCTGATTCAATATTTAGATGAAACCTTTGCGAACCTGCGCAAGATACAACTCCAGCTTAACCCCGAGAAGTGCGTGTTCAGAGTCCCCTCCGGCAAGCTTCTCGGGTTCTTTGTGTCCCAGAGGGGGATTGAAGCCAATCCCGACAAGATAAAAGCCATCGAGCAGATTGAAGCTCCGAAGCCCGTCAAGGATGTGCGAAGACTTGCCGGCTGCGTGGCTGCTCTCAGCAGGTTCATTTCTAAGTCAGCAGATCGCGTCCTGCCATTTTTCAACATTTTGAAAAAGGCAGGTCCAATGAAATGGACTCCGGAAGCGGAGGCAGCGCTGCAAGATTTGAAAAGGTACCTGTCCTCCACTCCTATACTTGTCACACCTAAGCCCCAAGAGAAGTTGTTGCTGTACTTAGCAGCAACCAATCAAGTGGTTAGTGCTGCGTTAGTACCGGAAAGGAAGGCAGATGAGGAACCCACAGCCTCGGCAAGCACGTCCAGCGACAAGCAGGGGGCTTCCCCGACAAGCTCTGGCCCCGACAAGGATGGGTCTGCGCAGATGCAAGAAGAGGTGCGGAAGAAGATGGTGCAGTGCCCAGTTTATTTTGTTAGCTCCCTTCTCCCGGGGGCTAGGTCAAGATACTCTGGGGTGCAGAAGCTGCTTTTCGGCCTCCTCATGGCCTCGAGAAAGCTGCGCCATTACTTCCAAGCACATGAGATAACAGTGGTCACTCTCTTTCCGTTGAAAATGATATTGCAAAATCCAGAAGCAACAGGCAGGATTGTCGAGTGGGCACTGGAACTGTCAAGCTTCGGCCTCAAGTTTGAAAGTACTTCGACTATTCAGAGCAGAGCATTGGCAGAGTTTATAGCAGAATGGATGCCAACACCAGACGAAGAGAATCCAGAGACAAGCATCCCCGTCGAAGAAGCAAGCAAAGAATGGATAATGTACTTTGATGGTGCCTTCTCGCTGCAAGGCGCCGTCGCTGGTGTGCTGCTTGTCGCACCCACCGGCGAACACCTCAAGTACGTCGTCCAGATGCACTTTCCCAAGGAGCAAGCAACGAACAATACTGCAGAGTATGAAGGTTTGCTTGCCGGCCTCAGACTCGCAGCAGAGCTTGGGATCAAGAAGCTGATTGTGCGGGGTGATTCGCAGTTGGTCGTCTGCCAAGTGAACAAGAGCTACCAGAGTCCGTTGATGGAAGCTTACGTCGACGAAGTGAGAAAGCTTGAAGAACACTTTGAAGGCTTGCAGATGGAGCATGTTCCAAGAGCTCAAAACGACATCACAGACGGCCTGTCGAAGTGTGCTGCATTAAAGCTACCTGTGGAACCAGGGATCTTTGTGCTCAAGTTAACTCAACCATCCGTTACACCATCAACTGGACAAAGTAAGAAGAGAAAGTTGATTTCCGGTGACTACTTGCCGGCGGAGCTTCCTGAAGCCGCCGCCTCCAAGGTCCCCAAGGTCAACGACAAGATCGCTGAGGAACAGTCTGCTCCTGCGAACCGAAGGGTTTGTACAGTTGAAGCAGGCGTTCCCGACAAGCTTTGCCCCGGCAAGCTTGTTGAGGAACGTCAAGCTCCGGCTGAGCCACAGTTTCTTGCCGTAGAAGCTGACGTTCCCGAAGCAGCACTGATGCCTTTAGTCCTTGTTGTTGAGCCTCAGGCTCCAGCATGGGCACAGCAAATTGTCCGTTTCCTTCAAACAGGAGAACTTCCCGAAGAGCCAGAAGAAGCAGAAAGAATAACCCGGCAGTCAAGTATGTATCAGTTTGTCAGCAATGAACTGTATAGAAGAAGACTCAACGGTGTCAAATTGAAGTGCATTCCCCGGGAAGATGGGCAAAAGCTGTTGGCAGAGATACATGGAGGCATATGTGGTCACCACATTGGCGCAAGAGCACTTGCCGGCAAGGCGTTCCAGCAAGGTTTCTTTTGGCCAGAAGCCCTCCAGGATGCAACTGCACAAGTAACCAAGTGTGAAGCGTGCCAGTTCCATGCCAAGCAGATACATCAGCCAGCTCAAGCTCTCCAGACGATCCCTTTGTCCTGGCCATTTTCGGTCTGGGGGCTCGACATCCTCGTCCCCTTTCCCCGCGTAGTCGGGGGCTTTGAGTACTTGTACGTCGCCATCGACAAGTTCACAAAGTGGCCAGAAGTGGAACCAGTGAGAAAGGTGACCGCACAGTCAGCAGTCAAGTTCTTCAGGTCAATTGTTTGCCGTTTTGAAATCCCCACCAGGATCATCACCGACAATGGCACACAATTCACAAGTCGCACCTTCATGCAATACGTCCAAGACCTTGGCGCCAAGGTCTGCTTCGCTTCTGTTGCTCACCTGAGGAGCAACGGTCAAGCGGAGAGAGCAAACGCTGAAGTGCTGCGAGGACTCAAGACAAGAACTTTTGACAGGCTGCACAAATGCGGAAGAAACTGGATTGAAGAGTTGCCGGCGGCTCTTTGGTCAATCAGGACGACACCAAATCGAGCCACTGGACAGACACCCTTTGCTCTTGTCTATGGATCAGAGGCAATTCTCCCCACGGAACTCATATACGGGTCGCCTCGAGTGCTCGCTTACGATGAGCTCGAGCAAGAGCAGCTGCGGCAAGATGACGCACTGCTCCTTGAGGAGGACCGTCCTCAGGCTGTTGTACGAGCTGCTCGATACCAGCAAGCTTTGCGCCGCTACCATAGCCGCAAAGTTAAAGCCAGAAGTCTCGAGGAAGGCGACCTTGTTCTTCGGCGTGTTCAGTCCGCCAAGAATTCCAACAAGTTGACGCCGAAGTGGGAAGGCCCTTATCGGGTGAGACAAGTCACAAGGCCTGGCGTTGTCCGCCTTGAGACCGAAGAGGGCTTACCGTGAGCAACTCATGGAACATTGAGCATCTTCGCAAGTTTTACCCATAAGGCGCGGTTGCCGTGATCCGCTCCGGCAACCACCTTTTGTACAAGTCTTGCCGCTATTGCATGTAAACCTTTGTACAAAGCCGGGCGCAGACCCCGTGCATCAGTAAAACTTATGTGCCTTGCACAACTTGTCATTTCATGCCTTTTCATCTTTCTTGCGTATACTATCTGACACCTTGTGCAGCACGCATCCCCGGTAAGCAATAACGAGCCGCAAGGCTCCATGTCTATGTTTCCTCCCTTTTCTTTTCTCTCAAGCAAGAGAAGTTTTCCTCGCGCACAAGTTTGCCGGGGGGAAGGAGACAGTGGTGTGGACCAAGTGCCGTTCAAGAAAGCCTTGCCTTGCCGGGAAGCAAACGACACAAAAGCTAAGTTGCCAAAGTTTGAGTGATCAAAATTTTAAAGTTATCTTCCTTGAACGACCGCACTTTGTATGGAAAACCTGTGCGCGGAGGAACCAACTCGTGGATAGCCGCGCCCTTACTTTGTTTCGAGCACGCTCAACGGCTTAAGCGTGCTGCGACAAATGTCGCGCCCTTACTTCGTTTTCGAGTTCGCTCAACAATATAAGTGTGCTGCGACTAGCTACGACAAGGTTTCTTGTCGGCAACGGCACTACCAGCAGGCTGCTGAAGTTTCGCACTCAGCGCTCGCGGCAAGGGTCCCTTTGCCGGCAAGTTCCCTAAAAGCGTAGGGTAAAAGCATACAAAGTGAAGAAGTCAAGTAAATGAAATAACATTGCATTAACTACCCAAAATAAAGTTATGTTACAAAATGACTTGTCGCTGTTCTAATAGATTCTTGTTCATAGCACGGTTGGCAGCGCCAAAGGAAGCAGAAGGAAAGATAGCCTAATCTGCACGGTCGCCCTCGACTCTCTTGATCTTGCCCACCTTGGCCACGATAGGTGCGACAAGGGCCTTGAGTGTCTCCTGGTCGGCGTCGGGCGGCAAGGTCCTGAGGACGTTGTTGAGGTTGAGTCCCGGGTTGCGGAAGACTATCTTCATCAGCACCTTCTCCAAGACGCCTGTGCAGAGCCTGCGTGCCTCATTCGCCAGCTGCGTAGGGATCCTTTCCCGGAGCTGCTGGAGGGCCGGCGTCACTCCCCTGAAGAACAAGCTCAGTTTGGCGCTGTGAGGGAGATTCTCGTCGGTGGAGTACCCGAGATGCTCCGTCCCCAGCCCCGCCAACTCCTGGTCAATATCGGCAGCGGCGGCAACAAGCCCCTCGGTCCATTGCTCCACCGTCAGCCTGAAGTTGTTTTGGGAGATAGCGACACTCTCCAACAGTGCCCTCTCGCCCCTGAGATCCTCCTTCAGCTTCGTCTCCCGCTCTCTGGCGCCGTCGAGCGATGCGGTGAGGGTGGAAAGTTTCAACTCCAGATGGGCGATGGAGTCCTTGGCGACAGCAAGCTCCTTGCCCTTGTCGGAGAGGCGGACCTGCAGCTCGGAGTGACTGTGGGCGTCCTTCTCCCTCTCCGACGCAAGTGCGGCAACCTTCTCTTCGCTCGTCTTCAAGTGGACCTCCAGTTGCGCCACCCTCTCCTCCAAGTCTCTCTTGGCGGTCTCAGCAGCTGCAGCAGCGTCCTTCGCCTCCTGCAGAGCCCCGCCGAGAGACTGTTCGCGCGCGGCAAGGTCGTCCTCGTGGCTGTCGAGGTCGACCTTCCGCTGCGTTAGTTCGCCTTCTCGCCGGGACAACTCCTCGGCGGCGAGCCGTTGCTGCTCCTCTGCTTCGGCCTTCTCAAGAACAAACGCCTGATGTGCCTCAGCAAGCTCCTCCCACTCCTCCGCCAAGGATCGGAGAGCTGCCTGGTTGGCGGCCCGGAGCCCTTCAGCGCGCTTCGCCAAGTCAGTGCCCGCCTTGGCGGCCAGAGCCTCTCGGGACTCCAACTTGGCCTGCCTGGCGCGGTACAGGGCCAGAAGCCTCCGCAGAAGCCGCTCCTCCTCGGGCTCGCTACTGCTGTCGGGCGCATCGACGAACTTCAGCCCGGCGGAGGCGGGGACTTCCCCGTCGAAGACCTCTCCCTCCGCGGGCGCCCTTGACGTGGATGCCCACGGGAGCTGGATGAAGACTCCATTGCCATCCTCCAGATAGGCGCCGGGCTCAGCCGCAGCAACAGAGGGGTCGGCAGCCGACGCAGCGTCTGACGCTCCTGTGGCCTCAGGGCCGTCAGTGCGGCTGCCGGATTCCCCCTCAGCTGCCACGCCAGCAGCCTTGGCGGTCTCGTCGGCGGCAGGCTCGTTAGCACCGGCCGCCCCTTCATCGGCTGCGATGTCGCCGCTGTTGTCGTGTGCGCCCTCCTCGGTGGTGGCCTCTGTCTCCATCGGCTCCACGACGGACGGATCTGACAAAAGAAAAAGAAGAAAGAAAATAGTCAAGCAAATATCCAAAAAGAGAAATTCAGAAAAAGAAAAGTCCAAGGATTATACCTGCGCGGACCTCCTCTTCGATGGGGTTCCTCGCCGGGGAGTTCTCCTTCGGCGGCGTGGTGGTAGATCCCGCCGGCGGAGGGCCGCTGGCGCATTCCCTTGGCGGGGTGCCTTCCCTTGGCGGAGTGTTCGCCCTTGGCGGGGTGCTCGCCCTTCGCGGAGTACTCGCCCTTGGCGGAGTATCCTCCCTCGCCGGGGAGCTCCTCCTTGGCGGAGAGGTCGAGACGTGCGGCTCGTCGGGAGCAATCTCTTGGCGCTCCTGGGGCTGCTGCTCTGCTTCTGCGCAAGTCAACAAACAAGCAAAACGTTAACAAGGATAAGAATCCCACGCGTGCCCGACGAGCGAAGAGTGAACAGAAGACTCACGCTGGGGGCTGCGCTGGGGGTTGCTCTGAGGAGCAGTTGCCTGGTCCGGCAAGCTTGTCGCAGGCGCATCCCCTACTGCTGCGACGGGCTCGTCCTCAAGATCGACCACCGGGATCTTGGCCCCCTTCGCCGCCCTCTAGGCCAGGGTCCTGGAGGACAGACAAAATCAGAATCAAGCAAAGGAAATTCAAGACAAGAGCGACAAAAATCAAAAGAAACAAGAGTTGCCAGTACTTACTCTTCCTCCTCCTCGTCAGAACTGAGCGCGGAGAAATCAAAGTCCGCCTCACGCGTCCCGGCGCGAGGGGCTGGAGGAGTAGGTTCCCTTGGCCACTTGGTGGGGGCCGGGACGGTAGTCTGAGAAGACCCCGCTCCGGTTGCCGCCGAAGCTCGAGGGGCAGTGGGCACGGGGGCGCCAGTCCGGGAAGATCCCCCTCTTGTTGCCGCTGAGGCGCGGGGCACTCCCTTAGCAGCCTTACTCCTCGTGGTGGCGCGTGTCGGGCGGCGCTGCGGCTGCTGGCTCGTCTGCCGCCCCTTCACGCCTGTGGCCTTGCGGAGACGCCTTTTCGGCGCAACTGGAGGACTTGGTGGTGGTGGCGAGCTCCCCGAGGACGAAGAAGAGGAGTCAAGATTCAGCGACCCGCCTGAGTCTTCGGCAGGATCGCTTGATCCGACGCCTTGCTCGGCGGGCCCGCTCGACTCTGTGCCTTGCTCGGCGGCCTCGCTCGTCCCGGCAGGTTGCCCGGCAAGCTTTCCCACTTTGAGGAACTCTTCCTCCTCGGCCAGACTTACCACCTCCGCTGCCTCCGCCTCTTCCACAGTATATCCAAACTCACTCGCAGCTCTGGCTGCAGCTGCCTCCTCCAACCTTGTGGCAATATACGCCATCTCCTCATCGGTGGTGTCACGGGTGAGGCCCCTCTTCTCGTCGGGCTTGACTGGCTGCTCCACCAAGTTGTCGAAGAACGTTTGCACGGCTTCGTCAGAAGGCTCCCGCCAAGTGGGGTCAATCCCATGGGAGTCACACCACGGCATCGCCGCGCAGATAGCGCTGAGCGATGAATTGTTGCATAGCGGAACTACGCCCCGCGGCAGCGCAAACCACTCTGGATGGGCGGAGTCATACTTGAATAGCGCTCAGAGCATCCCGTTGAGTTCCATAACAGTGAAATTATAGTTGAGACCCGGGCGCAGCCTCATGATGTCTGCCGCGTTATCAATCTCCCAAGCAGGCCTTTTCCTCTCCTGCAAGGGAGCGATGCGGCGGCGAAGAAAGTCTGCCCCGACGGCACCTACAGTGATCTTGGCTTGCCGGAGGCGAAGAATCCTAGTGGTGGCTATCTTCAGCTTGTCGTCCTCAGGAGCCAGGTCACTCCAGTCATTGCCGTGCACTACTGCAACTTGGCGCCGGGAAGTGAACTGCTGTGGGTCGTCCTCCATGATCCAGCACCAGTTGGCCCTCCACTCATCCCACTTGCCGCGGAGCTCCCCCGTCAAGTAAGCCTCTTTCTTATGAAGCCTAAAAATCCAAGAGATCCCGCCGGACAGAGGAGACCCAGACTCGACTCGAGGAATGAAGTAATTGAAGGAAATATGCCCTAGAGGCAATAATAAAGATGTTATTTGTATTTCCTTATATCATGATAAATGTCTTTTATTCATGCTAGAATTGTATTAACCGGAAACTTAGTACATGTGTGGATACATAGACAAAACAGTATGTCCCTAGTATGCCTCTACTAGACTAGCTCATTGATCAAAGATGGTTATGTTTCCTAGCCATAGACATGAGTTGTCATTTGATCAATGGGATCACATCATTAGGAGAATGATGTGATGGACAAGACCCATCCGTTAGCATAGCACTATGATCGTTTAGTTTTTCTGCTATTGCTTTCTTCATGACTTATACATGTTCCTATGACTATGAGATTATGCAACTCCCGAATACCGTAGGAACACCTTGTGTGCTATCAAACGTCACAACGTAACTGGGTGATCATAAAGATGCTCTACAGGTGTCTCTGAAAGTATTCGTGGTGTTGGTAGATCAAGATTAGGATTTGTCACTCCGAGTGTCGAAGAGGTATCTCTGGGCCCTCTCGGTAACACACATCACAATAAGCCTTGCAAGCAAAAGACTAATGAGTTAGTCACGAGATGATGTGATACGGAACGAGTAAAGAGACTTGCCGGTAACGAGATTGAACTAGGTATAGAGATACCGACGATCGAATCTCGGGCAAGTAACATACCGTTGACAAAAGGAACAACGTATGTTGTTATGCGGTTTGACCGATAAAAGATCTTCGTAGAATATGTAGGAGCCAATATGAACATCCAGGTTCCGCTATTGGTTATTGACTAGAGATAAGTCTCGGTCATGTCTACATAGTTCTCGAACCCGTAGGGTCCGCACGCTTAACGTTTGATGACAATCGGTATTATGAGTTTATGGGTATTGATGTACCGAAGGTAGTTCAGAGTCCCGGATGAGATCACGGACATGATGAGGAGTCTCGGAATGTCCGAGACATAAAGATTGATATATTGGACGACTATATTCGGACACCGGAAGTGTTCCGGAAAAGTTTCGGATTTATCGGGATTGCCGGAGGGGGTTACCGGAACCCCCTACGAGAGGGGATGGTCCATAGTGGGCCTAAAGGGAAAGAGAGAGGCAGCCCATAGGGCTGGCCGGCGCCCCCACCTAGGGTTCCTAGTTGGACTAGGATTGGGGGGGGGCGCCACCTCTCTTATTCCTTTCCCTCTTCTTTCTTTTGGTGAATCCTACTAGGAATAGGATTGCAATCCTATTCCTAGTAGGACTCCTTCCCTAGCCGCACCAGGAGGAGTTGGCCGGCCTCCCTCCCTTGCTCCTTTATATACGGGGGCAGGGGGCACCCAAAGACACACAAGTTGAATTGTTTTAGCCGTGTGCGGTGCCCCCCTCCACAGAATCACACCTCGGTCATACCGTCGCGGAGCTTAGGTGAAGCCCTGCGCCGGTGAACACATCATATCCGTCACCACGCCGTCGTGCTGACGAAACTCTCCCGTGAATCTCAACTGGATCAAGAGCTCGTGGGACGTCATCAAGCTGAACGTGTGCTGAACGCGGAGGTGCCGTACGTTCGGTGCTTGATCGGTTGGATCGCGAAGAAGTTCGACAACATCAACCGCGTCACTTGACGCTTCCGCTCCCGGTCTACGAGGGTACGTAGACACACTCTTCCCTCTCGTTGCTATACATCTGGTAGATAGATCTTGCGTGATCGTAGGAAAATTTTAAAATACTACGTTCCCCAGGTATCAGAGCCAGGTCTATGCGTAGATGATATGCACGAGTAGAACACAATGAGTTGTGGGCGATACTAGTCATACTGCTTACCAGCATGTCATACTTTGCTTCGACGGTATTGTGAGATGAAGCGGCCCGGACCGACATTACGCGTACGCTTACGCGAGACTGGTTTCACCGTTACGAGCACTCGTTGCTTAAAGGTGACTGGCGGGTGTCTGTCTCTCTCACTTTAGCTGAATCAAGTGTGGCTACGCCCGGTCCTTGTGAAGGTTAAAACAGCACATACTTGACGAAACATCGTTGTGGTTTTGTATGCGTAGGTAAGAACGGTTCTTGCTAAGCCCATAGCAGCCACGTAAAACTTGCAACAACAAAGTAGAGGACGTCTAACTTGTTTTTGCAGGGCATGTTGTGATGTGATATGGTCAAGACATGATGAGTTATAAGGTTTTGTATGAGATGATCATGTTTTGTAAAGTTATCGGCAACTGGCAGGAGCCATATGGTTGTCGCTTTATTGTATGAAATGCAATCGCCATGTAATTGCTTTACTTTATCACTAAGCGGTAGCGATAGTCGTAGAAGCAATAGTTGGCGAGACGACAACGATGCTACGATGAAGATCAAGGTGTCAAGCCGGTGACGAAGGTGATCATGACGGTGCTTTGAAGATGGAGATCAAAAGCACAAGATGATGATGGCCATATCATGTCACATATTTTGATTGCATGTGATGTTTATCTTATTATGCTTCTTATTTTTCTTAGAACGACGGTAGCATTATAAGATGATCCCTTACTAAATTTCAAGGTATAAGTGTTCTCCCTGAGTATGCACCGTTGCGAAAGTTCGTCGTGCCGAGACACCACATGATGATCGGGTGTGATAAGCTCTACGTTCAAATACAACGGGTGTAAGCCAGTTTTGCACACGCATAATACTCGGGTTAAACTTGACGAGCCTAGCATATGCAGATATGGCCTCAGAACACTGGAGACCGAAAGGTCGAGCGTGAATCATATAGTAGATATGATCAACATAAGATGTTCACCATTAAAACTACTCCATCTCACGTGATGATCGGACATGGTTTAGTTGATTTGGATCACGTGATCATTTAGATGACCAGAGGGATGTCTATCTAAGTGGGAGTTCTTTAATTTAATATGATTAAATCGAACTTTAACATTATCATGAACTTAGTCCTGATAGTTTTTGCATATCTATGTTGTTGTAGATCAATGGCCCGTGCTACCGTTCCTTTGAATTTTAATGCATTCCTAGAGAAAGCTAAATTGAAAGATGATGGTAGCAATTACACGGACTGGGTCCGTAACCTGAGGATTATCCTCATTGCTGCACAGAAGAATTATGTCCTTGAAGCACTGCTAGGTGACAAGCCCCCTCCCGCTAATGTAGACGCTTTGAACGTCTGGCAGTCACGGTCTGATGACTACACGATAGTTCAGTGTGCCATGCTTTACGGCTTAGAACCGGGACTTCAACGACGTTTTGAACGTCATGGACCATATGAGATGTTCCAGGAGTTGAAGTTAATATTTCAAGCAAATGCCCGAATTGAGAAATATGAGATTTCCAATAAGTTCTACAGCTGCAAGATGGAGGAGAATAGTTCTATCAGTGAACACTTACTCAGAATGTCTGGGTATTACAATCATATGACTCAACTTGGTTGCAAAGTTGACGAGGATAGTGTTATTGATAGAGTTCTTCAATCACTGCCACCAAGCTATAAAGGCTTCGTGATGAACTATAATATGCAAGGGATGCAAAAGACAATTCCCGAGCTCTTCGCCATGCTCAAAGCTGCGGAGGTAGAAATCAAAAAGGAGCATCAAGTGTTGATGGTTAACAAGACCACTAGTTTCAAGAAAAAGGGCAAGGTAAAGAAGGGGAACTTCAAAAAGAATAGCAAAACAGTTGCTACTTCCACGAAGAAACCCAAATCTGGAGCCAAGCCTGAAACTGAGTGCTTCTACTGCAAGGGGACTGGACACTGGAAACGGAACTGCCCCAAGTATTTGGCGGATTAGAAGGATGGCAAGGTGAACAAAGGTATATGTGATATACATGTTATTGATGTGTACCTTACTAATGCTCGTAGTAGTACCTGGGTATTTGATACCGGTTCGGTTGCTAATATTTGTAACTCGAAACAGGGACTACGGATTAAACAAAGATTGGCTAAGGACGAGGTGACGATGCGCGTGGGAAATGGTTCCAAAGTCGATGTGATCGCCGTCGGCACGCTACCTCTACATCTACCTTCGGGATTAGTATTAGACCTAAATAATTGTTATTTGGTGCCAGCGTTAAGCATGAACATTATATCTGGATCTTGTTTATTGCGAGACGGTTATTCATTCAAATCAGAGAATAATGGTTGTTCTATTTTTACGAATAATATCTTTTATGGTCATGCACCCTTGAAGAGTGGTCTATTCTTATTGGATCTCGATTGGAGTGATACACATATTCATAATATTGAAACCAAAAGATGCAAGGTTAATAATGATAGTGCAACTTATTTGTGGCACTGCCGTTTAGGTCATATTGGTGTAAAACGCATGAAGAAACTCCATAATGATGGACTTTTGGAATCACTTGATTATGAATCACTTGGTGCTTGCGAACCATGCCTCATGGGCAAGATGACTAAAACTCCGTTCTCCGGAACTATGGAGCGAGCAACAGATTTGTTGGAAATCATACATACTGATGTATGTGGTCCAATGAGTGTTGAAGCTCGCGGCGGGTATCGTTATTTTCTGACCTTCACTGATGATTTGAGCAGATATGGGTATATCTACTTAATGAAACACAAGTCTGAAACATTTGAAAAGTTCAAAGAATTTCAGAGTGAAGTAGAGAATCACCGTAACAAGAAAATAAAGTTTCTACGATCTGATCGTGGAGGAGAATATTTGAGTTACGAGTTTGGTCTTCATTTGAAACAATGTGGAATAGTTTCACAACTCACGCCACCTGGAACACCACAGCGTAATGGTGTGTCCGAACGTCGTAACCGTACTTTATTAGATATGGTACGATCTATGATGTCTCTTACCGATTTACCACTATCGTTTTGGGGTTATGCTTTAGAGACAGCTGCATTCACGTTAAATAGGGCACCATCTAAATCCGTTGATACGACACCTTATGAACTATGGTTTGGCAAGAAACCAAAGTTGTCGTTTCTTAAAGTTTGGGGCTGCGATGCTTATGTGAAAAATCTTCAACCTGATAAGCTCGAACCCAAGTCGGAGAAATGTGTCTTCATAGGATACCCAAAAGAGACTATTGGGTACACCTTCTATCACAGATCCGAAGGCAAGATATTCGTTGCTAAGAATGGATCCTTTCTAGAAAAAGAGTTTCTCTCGAAAGAAGTGAGTGGGAGGAAAGTAGAACTTGATGAGGTAATTGTACCTTCTCCCGGATTGGAAAGTAGTACATCACAGAAAATTGTTCCAGTGATTCCTACACCAATCAGTGAGGAAGTTAATGATAATGATCATGAAACTTCGGATCAAGTTTCTGCTGAACGTCGTAGATCAACCAGAGTACGTTCCGCACCAGAGTGGTACGGCAACCCAGTTCTGGAAATCATGTTACTAGACCATGATGAACCTACGAACTATGAGGAAGCGATGATGAGCCCAGATTCCGCAAAATGGCTTGAAGCCATGAAATCTGAGATGGGATCCATGTATGAGAACAAAGTGTGGACTTTGGTTGACTTGCCCGATGATCGGCAGGCCATCGAAA